>OX463223.1:63651487-64276487 GCA_949820135.1 Sylvilagus floridanus | reverse complement strand
TTTACATATAAGAACACAGTTGTCATACCTTATGATAAACCCTTTGGAGTTTAATTACATTTTCCAGAATAATTCTAATTTTTAGATCTTTGTTGTATTTTGTTCAGTGAGATTAAGGTGCCCACAAAGCAGACTATAATAACCAAATTAAATCTATGCAATGTGTTGAGATCAAAGGAAAGAAGACTTTATACAAAAGCCTAAGGGATTCAAATTTATATTACAGAATCCTTGACCATACGTGGATTTTAGTAGAAACAAATGAGAATGCATAAACAATATTGCTATGTACTTATAAACCATAGAGTTATTTGACACCCAAAAATGTTAATTGGCTGGCTGATGAAAGATATTATCTAGTGGAAGGATTATCATCAATTTCTCCCCTCATTAAAGATAATGAAAAAAGTTACTTTCCTTAAATATGTCTTAAAATTGTATGTAAATATAGATGTGAATAACTTGACTAAATGTGATGAAAAAATGGACAATATTTTTAAGGGATGTCATAGCCCTTTCAGCTATTGGATTAAGATTTTGAAAGATATTTAGAGAAAGTTAAGTTTTCCTTAGTGCTGAACTATCTCATTTACTACCATGCTCACCTCCTTTGTCTAAAATTCTTTGACCCTTCCTCCTTCTCTGTTCTGTCCCACTGTCTGCTGTTCTATTAGATCTGGATATCTATCCTAAGACATCTACAGGCTATTCTACAGTATCAATTAGAGAGTACTTTCAAATTACTTGTTGGGGTGGATTTCCTATTTTGATTTATTTTTAACTAACTTCTTCCTAATTTTATCCATTACTAAATGAGTAGCACAGCCAGTATCTAAGAGCTGTAGGAAACTAGCAGTAGATGCAGTGGAAATGGGGAGCCAAACAGGTATCACGTTGCATAAGCCTGCAATAGACAATCCTTCAGCTTCAGAATTTCACTGTAGGGGTATATTTGTCACCAACAATTCATTTAGTCAACAAATAAATTTCTTCAGCACAAAGAAGCAGGCTTCTATGTGAAGCTGAGATTACACTGCCATGGGATATCTATGAGAGCGTCCAGTGACAAATTTGCATATGTCTGTATCTTTCTGAATGGTAACATGATAATACCGGCAAGGAAGGAAATCAGAACTTTTCACGTGCTGTCTATCTCGAAGTGATATCTGTGTTCCTTGGAAGCCATGACTCAAATGTAACAGTAAAAGTATAAATTGTGCCTCTTGTTTTGAATACATACAAATATGTAATTAAAAGAAGAAAAATGTAAGCAGAAAAAGTTGCCCTTCACAAAGAAGCCAGGTCAAAGGCCAAGCCTGCCCTGCTACTGCTGCTCTTTCTACAAAAGTACATTGTTCCCTCAGAGCTTTGTGATTCTTTTTACATTAATCTCCACCTAATAACAGCTTGTACTTTCTTCCTATTTAAGATTGCGGTGGGTAATTGAAGGGTGGTATCAAAAGGACACTAATGTTTATGGCTCGCTTTGACTGTGAGCCTGGTTTCTTTTACATGGGTTTTCTCATTTAAGCCTTTTAGCAATTCTACATGGTGGGTACTACTATGTCATCTTAAAATATGGAAAATAGGCTTCAGAGATTAACTCACTTGATTACAAGTAGGAAGAGGGAGAGCTAATATTCAAATTTATGACTTTCTGGATTCCCACTATTTTGCTCTAAATTTTAAAAATAAACTGCAGTGCATTACTTGCTACTTGTTACTAATTCTGAGCCCTTACTAAGTGCCCAACATAATCGGAATCTATGCTACTTCTGACCTGAAAAAATTTTGTATATCTGTTGAAATGATGAACCCCATTGTGTAATGTTTTGCTTTGTTTTCATTGAGTTTGCTCTTGTACACAGAGGCTTACCAGCAATTACTTTATATTATTTGAGGCTACTGATGCTGTGTTTTGAGAAAAATATTTATTCAATTCTGTTCAGAGAGGATGAGTAAATTTCTCCAGAGAATTCCGTAAAAAATCTAGTTTTTGTATTTGGTGATTTTAAATTTAACTATGATAATAGAAGGATTTTCCTCACTGTGTTTCTCAGTGGAAAGACAGTTCCCAACTTATGATGACTTGACTTAACAACTTTTTTTGCTTTACAGTGTTACAAAAGCAATACGCATTCAGTGGAAGCCATATTTCAAATTTTCATTTTTCCCTAGGCTAGCAATATATGCTGATATTCCCTCATGTTGCTGTAGAACCACAGCAATCCACAGCTCCTAGTCAGCCACAGACCATGAGAGTACACAACTGATACTGTACAGTGCTACCTTATTATGATAACTGGTACCTTAGATATATTAAGTGCATTTTCAACTTACGCTATTTTAACCTTACAATGGGTTTATCAGGTCACAATTCCATTGTAAGTCAAGGAGCAGCTGTTCTGCAGAGACTGCAAATCAAAAATCCTCTTTGCTCAGACCCATACACTGTAAAACTGAGGGAAGTTCTTCTCAAGAAAAAAATTATAGGGGCAGCATTGTGCTATAGCAGCTGAGCCCAGAGCCTGCAACACCACCATCCCATATGAGCACTGGTTCAAGTCCTTGCTGCTCCACTTCCTATCCAGCACTCAGTTAATGTGCCTGGGAAAAGCAGCAGAAGATAGCTCAAGTGCTTGGGCCCCTGCATCCACATGGGAGACCCCGATGAAGGTTCTGCCTCCTGGCTTTGGCCTGTCCCAGCACTGGCCTTTATGGTCATCTGTGGCCATCTGGGGAGTGAGCCAGTGGATGGAAACTCTCTCTCTCTCTTTCTGACTTTCAAATAAATATTCTTTAAAAATTATAAGTGGATGATAAATGGTTTATATTAGTTAAGATTCTCCAGAGGAATAGAGCCAATAATATAGATAAATAATTGGCTCACAAATTATGGAAACAGAGCAATCCAAAGATCTACAGTTTGCAAACTGGAGGCCCAGGAAAGCTGATGTGTAGTTCTTGTCTGAGCCCAAAGACATGAAAACTACAAGAATCAACAGTATAAGTTCCAGTCCCCATGCCAGAAGTCTCGAGACTCAAGAAAAGCCAATGTTTCAGTCCAAGTACGAAGAGTAGAAAAGATAAATGATCCAGTTGAACAATCCAGCAGGGGGAATTCCCTTTTACCCAGACTTTTGTTCAACTCAGATCTCCAACAAAATGTATGAGGCTTATCCACACTCAGAAAGGTAATTTGCTTAACTCAGTTTACTGAGTCAAATGTTAATCTCATCCAGCTACACTTTCACAAATGCATCTAGTATAATCTTTGACCAAAATTCTGGGCACCTCATGGCTCAGTCATGAGGATACATTAAATTAACCACCACAGAGTTCTATTTCAGAAAATCAAGAACCAGAAATTATCAGAATATAAAAGATAACTCTCTCAACAAAAGGAGTTAATATCAGAATATATAATTTGAAGGAAAAAAACTCCTACAATTCAATCACCCAAAACAAATAATCCAATTAAACAACAGGCAAAAGACCACAATAGACAGTTCACCAAAGAAGATACACAAATGGCAAAAAAATATGAAAAAAATTCTCAACATCACTAATCATCAGGCAAATACAAGTCAAAACCATAATGAGATATCACATCACACCAACTAGGATGTCTACCATCACACACACACACACACACGCACACACACAGAGAGAGAGAGAGAGAGAGAGAGAGAGAGGGAGGGAGAGACAGAGAGAGACAGAGACAGAGAAAATGACAAGTGCTGGTAAAGATGTGGAGAAATTAGAACCATTGTACACTATTATAGAAAGGTACAGTGGTGCAGCAGCTATGGAGGTTCCTCAAAAAATAAAAAATAAATAAATAAAATTACCACATGACCTGGTAATCTGGATGTACAACCAAAGAATTGAAACCAGGGTCTTAAAAACTTAATTTGAACACCTATACTCATGGCAGGATTTGTCACACTAATGAAAATATGGAAACAACCAAAATGTGCAGTGATTGAAAAAAGGATGATAGAGGCCGGTGCTGTGGCTCATGTGGCTAATCCTCCACCTGTGGCACCGGCATCCCATATGGGCACCGGGTTCTAGTCCCGGCTGCTCCTCTTCCAGTCCAGCTCTCTGCTGTGGCCCGGGAGGGTAGTGGAGGATGGCCCAAGTGCTTGGGTGCCTGCACGCACATGGGAGACCATGAGGAAGCACCTGGCTCCTGGCTTCAGACTAGTGCAGTGCGCCTGCCGTAGCGGCCATTTGAGGGGTGAACCAATGGAAGGAAGACCTTTCTCTCTGTCTCTCTCTCACTAACTCTGCCTGTCAAAAAAAAAAAAAAAAAAGAAAAAGAAAAATGGATGATAAAAATATGGTGTACACATACAATTCATTATTATTCAACTTTATAAAGGAAAGAAATTCTGTTACATGCTGCACCAGGGATGAACTTTGAGCTTTGAAGACATTGTGCTAAGTGAACTATCCCAATTACATAAACACAAATACTCTGTGATCCCAGTTATATGAGTTATCTGTATTAGTTAAACTCATAGAAATAAAAAATAGAATTGTCATTTCTAAGACATGGGGGCCAGGGGAGATGCAGAATTGATTAATGGTCATGAAAAAGTTCCAGAGATTTGTGGCACAACCATGTAAATGTACTTAACAATATTTAACATTTAAAAGTAGTAAAAATGATAAATTTTATGTTTTATGTTATTTTATCACAATTTGAAAAAATATCAGCCAAATTAAATCTTCTGGAAAAAAATCGTGTGAGAGGATTCTTTTAGAGTATCTAATATTCAACCTCTTATAGGTTAGGAGACTAGAGACTGTCTCAATAAATAGATTGAATGAATTGATATGTCTGTAGGTCATAAGATTTTCTAAGAGTTACTTACATAATTTAAAAGGGTAACATATGGTTAATCATAGAAAATGTATTCGTTATGATTAAAAATTTCATTGTAACACACATTTAGAAGAGTTCTGGTCACTATAAGTATATAAATATTAAAAAGTAAAAAGGAGGCTGGCGCCGCGGCTCAATAGGCTAATCCTCCGCCTTGCGGCGCCGGCATACCAGGTTCTAGTCCTGGTTGGGGCGCCGGATTCTGTTCCGGTTGCCCCTCTTCCAGGCCAGCTTTCTGCTGTGGCCCAGGAGTGCAGTGGAGATGGCCCAAGTGCTTGGGCCCTGCACCCAATGGGAGGCCAGGAGAAACACCTGGCTCCTGGCTTCGGATCAGTGTGGTGCGCCGGCCGGAGCAGCCATTGGGGGGGTGAACCAACGGAAAAGGAAGACCTTTCTCTCCGTCTCTCTCTCTCACTGTCCACTCTGCCTGTCAAAAAATAAAATAAAATAAAAAGGAAAGAAAACTGTGATTCTTTAAGCATTTCACATATGCATACATATGGCCAACAAATATGTAAAATGATTAACCTCTCTTACGCTTTTTTAAAAAAAGATTTATTTATTCGAAAGTCAAATTACATAGAGAGAGGAGAGGCAGAGAGAGAGAGAGAGAGAGAGAGAGAGAGAGAGAGAGAGAGGTCTTCCATCTGATGGTTCACTCCCCAGATGGCCGCAATGGCCACAATGGCCGGAGCTGCGCCGATCCGAAGCCAAGAGCCAGGAGCTTCTTCCAGGTCTCCCACGTGGGTGCAGGGGCCCAAGGACTTGGGCCATCTTCTACTTCTATCCCAGGCCACAGCAGAGAGCTTGATCAGAAGAGGAGCAGCTGGGACTAGAACCAGAGCCATTATGGGATCCCTGCGCTTCAGGCCTGGGCAGTAACCTGCTGAGCCACAGCGCTGGCCCCCTCACTTACACTTAAAGAATAAAAATCAAAACCTCAAGAAATACTTTTTGTAAATTGGCAAAAACTACAAAGCTGAGTAAAACCTAGCACTTATAAAGATATAGGGAAAAGAGAGATTATAATACATGTCTGCCCTCATTTAAGGGAAATTAGATAATATTTATTTGAAAAAAATTAAATGTACTTACTCTTCAACTCAGCAATCCTACTTCGTGACATAAGGTCTAAAATTAAGATCCCATATTATGTATGTCTTGACATCTGGAGAAAATTGAGAGGACCTTAAATCACCCTTTCCATTGTGTTCCTGCAGATAAAGTACAATATTCAAATAACCCTGCTTATCATGGGTACCAGGCACAATGCCTGACTATCTCTAAGTAGTGAGCCTCGGACCCCTGCTAGCCCACAGAATGATTCCAACATACAAATCAAAGTCTCTTGTAGGACCCGGGATTGGACCACCTTTCCTCCAACAGCCTTTTCTCTCTGTTCCCATTTGTTGCTCTGCTTGGCATTCAGTGTCATTGAGCTGTGAGCATATGTTTTTCTCATCTGTCCAGTGTTAGAAGTTATGTTTTTGGCCATACCCATGGCTGTAGGGCAGGAATCCCTACTTTGACCATAGAAGAAAAGAAGGTGACTCAAACACATTGCTGGGGCCGGTGTTATGGCATAGTGGGTAAAGCTGCCACCTGCAGTACCAGCATCCCATATGGGCACCGGTTCAAGTCCCGGCTGCTTCACTTCCAATCCAGCTCTCTGTTATGGTCTGGGAAAGCAATAGAGGATGGCCCAGGTCCTTGAGCCTCTGCAACCCACATGGGAGACCCAGAGGAAGCTCCTGGCTTCTACGTTTGATCGGCGCAGCTCCAACCATTGTGGCCAGTTGGGGAGTGAGCCAGCAGATGGAAGACCTCTCTCTCTCTCTCTCCTTCTCTCTGTGTGTAATTCTTTCAAATAAATAAATAAATTTTAAAAACCACATTGCTAGGAATTTCACATCACATATAATTTAATTATAAAACAAGATATTATGCTCAAGCATCTGTGTTTCAGCATCCTCTTTGAAATTATACTGAACTAAAAGCCACCTAGATGTTCATCAGCAGATAACTCTATAAATTGTGGATGATCCATACGATGGAGCACAATACAGCAACTAAAAAGGATGTGGTGTACAAAAAAGAGAAATATATAAGACAGCATCACATTTGTGTTTCTATAACCAAAAGAAATGGAATCAGCACACCAAAGATATATCTGAATGCCCATGTTTATTGCATACTATTCGGCAGACAAGATATGGAATCAACTTAGATGTCTACCAACATTTGAATAGAAAAGTAAATGTGGTATTTATATATATAATGGAATATCATTCAGATTTTAAAGAGGAAATCCTGTCATATATGACAGCATGAATAAACTTGGAGGACATTATGCTAAGTGAAATATGTCAGGCACAAAGTGACAAATACTGCATTGTTCCACTTATATCAGGAATCTAAATAGTCAAACTCATAGAAGTAGGGAGTAGAAAAATGATTGCCTAGGACTGTAGAGATGAAAAATGGGGTGGAGGGGTTGGTGTTCACAGGTATAAAGTTTCAGTGATGAGACACACATTTGGCACAGTGGGTAAGAGGCTGCTTAAGAGACCCATATCCCATATTGGAGTGTCTGTGTTTGAGTCATAGCTCTGCTTACAATTCCAGCTTCCTATTAATGTGCACTCTGATAACTATCAGGTGATCCTTCAGTAGTTGGGTCCCTGCCACCCTCATAGGAAACCCAGATTGAATTTTGGACTCCTATCTTCAACCTGGCTTCTGTGGGCATTTGAGAAATGTACCAGTAGATGAAAGATTACCCTCTTTCTATGTGTCTTCTTCTCTCTGCTTCTGCCTTCCTTTCAAATAAATAAATAAAAAAAAGTTTTTAAAGCTTAAGTTGTGCAAAATGAGTAAGTTCTAGAGATCTGCTGTACAATATTGTGGCTATATTTAACAATCCTGTGTTGTATACATAAAGAATTTTGTTTAAAAGGTTGAATTTGAGGACCGGCATCATGGCAGGACAGATTAAGCCACAGTCAACAATGTCAGCATCCCATATTAGCTCAAGTCCTGGCTGCACCACTTCCAATCCAGTTCCCTGCTAATGTGTTTGGGAAAGCCATTGCCAATGGTTGAAGTGCTTGAGCCCCTACCACACAAGTAGGAAACCCTGATGGAGTTCCAGGCACCCGGCTTTGGTCTGGCCCAACTCCAGTGGTATAGCCATTTACAGGGTGAACCAGCAGATGGAAGATATTACTGTCTCTCTCTGCCTCTCCCTCTCTCCCTCTCACCCACTCTGTAACTCTGCCTTTCAGATAAATAAATCTTTAGAAAAAAGTTGATCTTGGTAATTGTTCTTACCATACACACAATAATGACTGAAGCATATCTGTATGTGATGATGACAAATGAAGTTATTTCTAAAAGCTCAAGGAAAAATGCATATTATGGAAAAATTGCTAAGATTTCAATTTTTTCCACTGAGATAAACTTTGTTTTTATTTAAAGAATTATTTTATTTATTTGAAAGACAAAGTTACAGAGAGAAGTAGTGCCAGAGAGAGAGAGAGGTCTTCCATTTGGCTGGTTCACTCCCTAAATGACCGCGACGGCCAGAGCTAAGCTGATCTGAAGCCAGGAGCCTCTTCCAGGTCTCCCATGTGGGTGCAGGAGCCCAAGGACTTGGGTCATCTTCTACTGCTTTCCCAGGCCATAGCAGAGAGCTGGATAAGAAGAGGAGCAGGCAGGACTTGAACCAGTGCCCATATGGGATGCTGATGCAGCAGGCTAGGGCTTTAACTCACTGCGCCCCAGTGCCAGCCCCTAAACTTTGTTTTAACTCCATTTTCCACAAGCTCTCTGAATTCCCCTCATAAAACAATCCCTAAGGAACACTCTTAACTGGAAATTTTAACTTTTCAGTATCACACCACTTGTTTCATTTTAAGTACATATGTACTTTTATCCTGGAAAATTACTGAGAGAAATGCAGTGGTTGCCATTGGTATGAGGATTATGAGAGACTATACACAGAGTCTTCAAGAAGTTCACGGAAAATAAAAATTTTGAAAACATGCTGTGTGAATTTCAAATTTTTAGACAAAAATAAACATATTTTAATTTCAGTTTTCCATGAACTTTTTTGAAGTACCCTCATGGTTCACTTTATACCTTCCTGATTATTTGCTTATTTTATATCAAATCTATTTAAATATTTAAAAATATATAAGTAAATTTAAAAACCGTGGTCCCTATCACTTGTTTGTTTGTTTGTTTGTTTATTGACAAAGAGAAGGAGGCAGAGAGGGGCTCCTATTCGCTACTGCCAGGACTGGGCAGGCTGAAGCTGAGCTAAGAACTCAATCTGAGTCTCCCATGTGGTGGCAGGTGCTCAAGTACTTGAGCTGTCAACTGCTGCTTCCCAGGCCCTGCATTTGCAGGAAGCTGGATTGGGAAACGGAAGAATCGAATCCGGCCACTCTTATGTAGGATGTGGGCATCTTAACTAGAATCTCGACCACTGGTCAAACACCCACCATGATCTCTGCTACAAAGGCACTCATAATTGTGTAAAATGATGAACAGACTTTCAGGAAACAAGTTTGAAAGCTCAGCTGCATGGGATAGCATCTGGGCTGATGATCAGTATGGGGCAGTGTAATAAATGAATATGGGAAAATGCTGGCGGACTCTTAGGAAAGTACTAGTTGAGTTAGAAAGTTTAAATAGTTGCCATTTCAAAATAGCTTCATCTAAGTTTAGAGAAGGGTGTTTTGCATAGTGGTTAAGAAGCTGGTTTGGACACCCACATCCCATATCAGTGTGCTGAGGCACATGCCCAATTCCAGTTTCCTGCTAATGTGCACCCTGGGAGGCATCAGGTGATGGCTCAAGTATTTGAGTCCTGTATATCCACATTGGAGGCCTGGATTGAATTCCCAGTTTCTGGCTTTGGTTGGGCCCAATCCCAGCTCTTGTGGGCATTTGGGAATTGGAACAGAAGATGAGAGATATGCCTCTGTCTCGCTTTCAAATAAAATAATCAATTAAATTTTCTTAAGAGTTTCATCTAAGTATACATATATAGTTCAGTTTCACATATGTACTTTTTTTTAAAGATTTATTTATTTATTTGAAAGAGTTACAGAGAGAGAAGGAGAAGCAGAGAGAAAAAGAGAGAGAGAGGTCCTCCATCTGCTGGTTCACTCCCCAATTGGCTACAAAAGCCAGAGCTGCGCCAATCCAAAGCCAGGAACCAGGAACCCCTTCTGGATCTCCAAGTGGGTATACGGGCCCAAGGACATGGGCCATCCTCTACGGCTTTCCCAGGCCAGAGCAGAGAGTCGGATCGGAAGTGGAGCAGCCGGGACTTGAACTGACGCCCATATGGGATGCTGGCACTGCAGGCTTCGGCTTTACCACCTATGCCACAGCGCCAGCCCCTCATAGGTATTTAAAACAGGAAACATTACACTCGTATATATCACAATTTTGTTACAACACATTGTTTTTTATTTTTTAGAAAGCTTATATATATATATATATATATATATATATATATATAAATTTCATAGGTACAGCTTTTGGAATATAGCGATTCTTCCCCCTCTACCAGCCCTCCCACCCGCTCTCCCACCTCCTACACACTCTTCCATCCCGTTCTTCATTAAGATTCATTTTTAATTATCTTTATATATAGAAGATCAGCTCTATACTAAGCAAAGATTTCAACAGTTTGCACCCACACAGACACACAAAGTATAAAGTACTGTTTGAAGACTAGTTTTACCGCTAATTCTCATAATACAACTCATTAAGGACCTACATGGAGAGTAAGTGCACAATGACTCCTGTTGTTGATTTAACAATTGACACTTATGTATGACGTTAGTAATCACCCAAGGCTCTTGTCATGAGCCACCAAGGCTATGGAAGCCTCTTGAGTTCACAGACTCTATCAGTATTTAGACAGGGCCATAATCAAAATGGAAGTTCTCTCCTCCCTTCAGAGAAAAGTACTTCCTTCTTTGGTGGCCCCTTCTTTCCACTTGGATCTCACCCACAGAGATTAATTTAGGCCATTTTTTGCCACAATGTCTTGGCTTTCCATGCCTGAAATGCTCTCAGGGGCTTTTTAGCCAGATCTGAATGCCTTAAGGGCATTCTAAGGCCAGAGTTCTCTTTAGTGCGTTCATCATTCTATGAGTCTGCTATGTGGCCTGCTTCCCATGTTGGATCATTCTCTCCTTTTTTAATTGTATCTGTTATCATTAGCAGACACTTGGACTTATTTATGTGATCCCTTTGACACTTATTCCTATCTGTATGATCAGTTATGCACTTAAAATGATCACTTTAACCAGTAAGATGGCGTTAGTATTTGAAAAATTAATGGCAAGTTTAGCTTTACCCTTAGGGGTAAGTTTGTGGGAACATGTGCCAAACAGTATATTTCCTCCCTCTCTTATTCCCACTCTTATTTTTAACAGGGATCAATTTTCAATTGGATTTAAACACCTAAGAATAGTTTTGTGTTAAGTAAAGAGTTCAACCAGTGGTATTAAGTATAAAAAGAAAATAGTAGAAAAATAAAATAAAATAATAAATTGTTTTTTGACAGTCATGACAAGGGAGGATCAAGCCATTGCTTCTTTCTCATAGTGTCAGTTTCACTTCTACAGGTTTCCTTTTAGGTGTTCAGTTAGTTGTCACAGATCAGGGAGAACATATGATATTTGTCCCGTTGGGCCTGTCTTATTTCACTCAGCATGATGTTTTCCAGATTCCTCCATTTTGTTGCAAATGACCGGATTTCATTGTTTTGTCACTGTATAGTATTCCATAGAGTACATATCCCCTAATTTCTTTATCCAGTCTTCCATTGATTGGCATTTAGGTTGATTACATGTCTTAGCTATTGTGAATTGAGCTGCAATAAACATTGAGGTGCAGATAGCTGTTTTATTTGCCAATTTAATTTCCCTTGGGTAAATCTGAGGAGTGAGATGGCTGAGTCATGTGGTAGGGCTATATTCAGATTTCTGAGGAATCTCCAAACTGTCTTCCATAGAGGCTTTACCAGTTTGCATTCCCACCAACAGTGGGTTAGTGTCCCTTTTTTCCCACATCCTCTCCAGCATCTGTTGTTAGTTGATTTCTGTATGTAAGTCATTCTAACCAGGGTGAAGTAAAACCTCATTGTGGTTTTGATTTGCATTTGCCTGATTTTCCATCTCACTTTGTTACTATGCTTTTCTAATAAATAAATCAACAAATCTAAAAACAATAAAAACCAAACTGACTTCAATTTCAGTCTTCCTTGGGGAAGAATTAACTTCTTTAAATGTCCATCCTCTTTTCCTTCTCTAAATGGGTATTCACTGTTTTAATGCTAATTGATTTTCATTAGTTTATTTTCTTAGTTAAAATATGCTCTTAGGAGCTTTAAAATTAACTGTTGTTCCCTTGTAAACTTCTACTTAATAGACCTTAATAGACATTGTCATAATAGGTCGCCTTCAGCATTGCTAATGCTAAGACCCCAGCACATTTCTGGCAAATCAAATCAAGTTTTATTTAGTTCAATTTACGGGATGAATCAGCATTGTATGTTCTCTAAATGAATTACAAATTAATTGGCTGAGTGTGTTCAGGGTTCTGTTCATTATTCTTTCTATCCTGACAGTAATGTAGGTTAGTTTGCACTGGAGAATTTGATGCAATGGAAAATTATGGGAATATTTATGGTAGCTGTTATGAAGAATTATTTGAAGGTACCTAGAACATTCTACCATTTATTCTGCTCTATATTTTGAGAATTTAGCAGGACTAGTGTGTGATAAACGTTGGATGAACACCTAATTTGATTTTTTTATGTAGCAAATAACTTGAGGATTATTCCTCTATATTTTAAAAAAAAGGATGACATGTTTTGATTCGTTTACAGGGAACGTGTAATTTAGTATTAGTACTTATAATGAATGTTACTCATCAGGGTTTTCTTAAGTTGAGGGGAACAGATTTCGCTGATAATGAAATTTATTATTACACCACACAGAAAGTACTATATTTCTTATAAAGAGACAGGCTTTAATTATTCAATTTAACTTCACTCTTAGTAATAAACTGAGAATTCACGTATTGCTTCCCCTTCACACACCCAGTGGCTAACATTACTATTCCCAAGGTTGTAGCTTTAAAGCAAACAAATCTGTGAATGTTGTTAATGTTACATCAGTTTTAGCTGTGGCAAATATTTTTTTACTTAAGTCATGTTTTATATGTTGTATTATTTCCCCATTTTCTGAATCTAATTTAGTAAGTGGTTCCATTTTAAATTTCAGTTATTTGAGATCTATCGTCTGTGTGTGACCAGAATATACTATCCTGGACAGAAGGCAGCAACAGAACCTCATAACTCATGTCATGATTTGCAACATTTGTCCTCAGTTCACTCACTCTCACAGACTTACAAGCTTGCTTGCTCACTCTCTGTCTCTCTTTCTCTCTGTCTCTTCCTCACTTTCTCCCCCTTCCTCCTTCTCTCATCATAAACACACACAGGCACACACAGGGCTTTGCAGGATATATATTTTTAATTAAAGTCTGTTTTTAGATTTTTCCACCACCTCTTGAGATAATTGGAGACATCACAGGGATAAAGCCAGTAGAAAAAAAAAAAGATATTTCTATTTCCAGCTCTACCATCAGACATTCTGTGGCCTGTTGAATGAGTCCTTTGACCTTTCTTTTCCTGACGCCTTTATCAGCAAAATGGAGGTCATTATTCTTTCATGTTTCTAATTTACTTCCTAGGGATGTTTCCAGGATTCATTGAATTAAAGCAATATATAAAGTCCATCATTTATTGAATGCAAAAGCTTATGAACAAAAATGGTATGCTTATTATGAAACTTTCTGAAGCCGTAAATATGATTTTAACAGTACATTATCTTCTTACTTTCCCTTATTTACATTTTTCATTAATTGTAACAATCATAGGAGACTAATGCCTAGAGTTATAATGACAAACATAGATTAATTTATCAAAGGCAGAGCAGATATAATCCTGTCTGTTTCTTAAACTGTGTGTAGTATGTGAATGTGAATATGTATGGTGTGGAAAAACAAAATATATGTTAAAATGTTTTCTATATATTTTCTTTATATTTATGTGTAGTATTTGTGTAATTAAAACCACTTAAAACAACGTTTTAAAGTTGCTATCACTGTACAAAATTCTCATTTCATCCTAGCACACTGTTTTATATAGTGGAAATTAAAATAATGAAAATGCTAATTTTCAGAATTAAGGAACTCAGGATAAGAGTTGTGAAATGAATTTATTTATTCTTATGTGTTGAAAGTAACCTAGGATCTCACCTGAATGGATGGTACTCTCTCTATTTTCTTGGATTATTCTAATTTTGGAAACATGTTTTTCAGCTACAGGACCGCACTCAGTTCAGTGACCGAGACTTAGCTACCCTTAAGAAGTACTGGGACAATGGCATGACAAGCCTGGGCTCTGTTTGCAGAGAGAAAATTGAAGCTGTTGCAACTGAATTAAATGTTGACTGTGAAATAGTTCGGGTAAGGCATTTCTAATAATTTTCTTGCTGTAGCTGATGAGTGCACCAACGAAAGGTTTTAAAAATTGCATTTGTTGCCAGCGCCGCGGCTCAATAGGCTAATCCTCCACCTGCGGCACCCACATCCTGGGTTCTAGTCCCGGTTGGGGTGCTGGATTCTGTCCCGGTTGCACCTCTTCCAGTCCAGCTCTCTGCTGTGGCCCGGGAAGGCAGTGGAGGATGGCCCAAGTGCTTGGGCCCTGCACCCCATGGGAGACCAGGAGAAGCACCTGGCTCCTGGCTTTGGATCAGCGCGGTGCGCCAGCCACAGCACACCGGCCTCAGCGGCCATTGGAGGGTGAACCAATGGCAAAAAGGAAGACCTTTCTCTCTGTCTCTCTCTCTCTCTCACTGTCCACTCTGCCTGTCAAAATTTTTTTTTAAAAATTGCATTTGTTGCTACAAACTATGTCATCAATAAAATGAAAACATAACTCACAGAATCGGAGATAACTTTTTCAAATCATATACAGAATAAAGAACACTTACAACTCAATAATGAAAAAGTAAATAATGCAATTTAAAAAGAAACAAAGGATCTGAATAGATGTTTCTTTAAAGAAAATATACAAATGGCCAATGGACACATGAAAGTATGTTCAACATCACTGGTCATTATGGAAATGGAAATCAATTCACTAGTGAGATACCACTTAACATGCACTGTGATGGCTATGATGAAAAATACAGATAATAAGCTTTGGGCAGAATATGGAGAAATTGGAATCTTAATACACTACTGGTGAGAATGTAGAATCTTTTGACTGCTTTGCAAAACTGTCCTCAAAAAGTTTAATATAGAGTTCTCATATGACCTAATAATTCTACTCCTAGATTTACAATTATAATTGAAATAATGAAAAACATATGACCACTCACAAATATTCATAACATAATATTCTTACATTATTCATACTAGACACAAAGTATAAATAGCTCAAATGTCCACCAAGTGAACGAATAAGCAAAATGTGGTATGAAAGCTCTTTTAAAAGTTTGTGGAAAATATACATTATCTTTTAACTACATTTTTCATGAATTTTTGAGGCACCTTCATATATGCATATATTGGAATATTATAAACCCATATAAAGTAATGAACTATTGATGCATGTTACAAAATAGATGAACCTTGAAAGTAAAAGAAGCCACTCACAAAAGACCTCGTATTATATGTCTGTATTTGTATGAAATATCCAGAAATATATATACAAAGATTAGATTAGCAGTTTCTAGGAGCTAGGGTTGGGAAGAAGAGAAATGACTACCAGTAGGTGTGAGATTTGCTTTTGGCACAAAGAAAATGTTCTGGAATTAGATAGTGGTGATTGTTGCACAGCTCTGTGAATATATCTAAAATTTTAATTATTCAAATTAACTGAGAATTGTATGATATATTGGATATATTTTAGTAGTGCTATTTAAAATTGTATAAGATGGGGCAGGTGTTTGGCCTAGTGCTTAAGACACTGGTTAAGACTCCCATGCCCTGTATTTGAATGCCTGTGTTTTATACCTGGCTCCAGCTCGTGATTCCAGCTTGTTGTGCGAGGCAACTTATCCTGTGAGACAGCAATGATGAGTCAAGTAATTGGGTTCCAGGCACACTTTTGGGAGACTTGGACTGAGTCATTGATTTCCTTGTTCCTAATCTCAGACCCTGGCCTGGACTATTATTGGCATTTGGGCAGTGACTCAGTGGATGGGGTCTCTCTCTCTCTCTCTCTCTCTCTCTCTCTCTCTCTCTCTCTCTCTCTCCCCCTCTCATAAATAAATTTTAAAAAATAAAAACCACACAAAGCAATATGAAATAAATTTCACTATCAGATAATGAATGATAGACTAAAAAATTATATTTACCAGTCATAGGAACAGTATTTTATGCTCCATTTGAAAGATGTTGGGGCCAGCACTGTGGCATAGCATGTTAAGCTACCACCTGTGGTGCTGGCATCCCATACAGGTGGCAGTTGGAGTCCCAGCTGTTCCACTTCCATTCCAGCTCCCTGCCAATGCACCTAGAAAACCAACAGAAGATGGTCCAAGTGTTTGTGACCCTGCACCCACATGGGAGACCTGGCTGAAGCTCCTGGCTTCATTGCAGCCATTTGGGGAGTAAACCCAAGGATGGAAGACCTCTCTCTGTGTCTCTTCCTCTCTGTAACTCTGCCTTTCAAATAAATAAATATTTTTTAAAAGTTGTTGATTTGAGATTCACATAATGTTAGTACTAGTAAATATTTAGCAATCAGCACTTTATGGAGAAAAATAGCCATATTGTATAGCATTTGCTGGTTGCCATGGTATAAATATTCCCACTATAGCTGATTCCATATTTCAGTCAACGCAGAGTTGGGAATAAATGCTAAGAGTTGGCTCTGGTTGAGCAAATATGAGTCAGCTTCTAGCACACACTTGAAGATCATCCCAGAAGATCAGTTGCAAAGTACTGTTGAAGAATAAATGGCAAAACATTAAACTATTCTAGGAGAAATAAAGTATTGTTTCATACATATGATATATGAAGAAAGAGCAATATATAGAAAGGAGTTGTAGAGCGCAAATTTCCCAAAATAAATACTATCCTGTTCATATAAATGACTGAATAATTAGAGTAGGATCATAGTATGAAGAGGGGAAGCAAACACCAAACAGGGCAATGTAGAGCATTTGTTTTTGCTGTCATTGTTGTTTTTTAAAAATAAAAATTATATGTGTAGATAGTTTAAGTCAAGTTCTGTAGAACTTACTACACAGTCAATGTTCCTCACTCCTCCCCTCCTACCATTTTGCAGTAGCCAAGTGAATTACTTTCACTCTTTTAAATTATTCCTTTGGTATTTACGTTCATCCATGAGTATGCGCTATATGGATTAGGATTAGGTTTAGCTGTGAGTAACTGAATGCCTCAAGTTGTTACATTGACAAGATTTCCTTTTTTTTAAGTCTAGGGGCATGCAATTAGTAGCTGTCATGGCATATCTGACCTATGAAGTCCTCAGAGACTCTGGTGTCTTCCAGCTTCCATTCTGCACACCTCTAATATAGCTCTGTACTCAAAATCCAAAATAATGTCACAGATGATCCAGGCAGCATGACAGAGAGGGAAGAAGGGGCAAAGGGTGTGTACCAGCTATTTTTTAAAAGAGAATTTCCAGAAACTACCATAAGATACATTCACTTACATCCCATTGGCTAAAAATTAGTCACATGATCACATCAAACTGCAAGGAAAGCTGCAAATGTCGTTTTACTGTGAGCAGCCATGTGTCCAGCTAAACCTTATGTTACTCTGGAAGAAGGTAAGGACAAATACAGGGAATAACCAGCAGTCTCCTACATACTTGTTTATATTGCTACTTTTTGATTTTTCAATGTTGGCATTCTCTGTTGATTTTTCACTATGAAATACAACACTTTTTAAAAAATTTATTAATATAAAGACAACAAATTTCATGCATTCCATAAGTACATCCTCTCTCATTATCCTCATTCAGTTTTGGCTATTTAGATATTCAATGTTAACATTATTACCACTATATAAGTACTTTGCACTTTTGAATTATGTAGTTCAAATCATCTTTTCACTTTCTGCATAGCATTATTTTGTTCCTCTGGAGCTCATAATTTATTTACTTTTATTTTTAGTATTTGTATGTGTGCTTATTTAATTTTCTAAGTACTTCCTGTTAATTTGTCCTCAAACTCTTCCCAGTTGAATGTATCTTCCCTCAATACATTCAGACATTTGGTAATGTAAAAACTCCCATCACCTTACAGAAATCTTTCCTGAAACCTTCTGATCTGCTCCAATCTACATTGCTTATTTCCTGCACTTGGAATAAAACTATTATTCTGAGATTTCCATTTTTCAATCTGTCCTTTTGCTCAGCTTTCAGTCAGATATCTTCAAATGTGTACACAAATTTACTGCTCAGTTGTTCTTTCGTTTTTTTCCTATTCAATCTGCAACTGGTACTAATAAGCACCTTGTTTCATAACGTTGGCTTTCAGACTCCATACATATTTAGAAATCCTTGAGACATCCCCCCCCCACCCCGCGCCACTGCAAGAGAGACAACACAGGGCCAGAGTCTCTTTAAAAACAGACACTCTGAGCAGACGTTTGGTGTAGCACTCAACACACCCCTTAGGATGCCTGCATCCCATATCATAGTGTCTGGGTTGCAGTCTGGTTTCACTTCTGATTCCAATTTCCTGCTAATGAAATCCCTGGGCGGCAGCGGGTGATGACTCAAGTAGTTGGGTTCTCCTGCAACCCATATAGGAGACCCAGACTGAGTTCCTGACTCCAGGCTTTGGCCTGGCCCAACCCCAGCTGTTGTGGGCTTTTTAAGAGTGAACAAGTAAATGGGGCCTGTGTAGAGGCTAAGCCTCCACCTGCGGCACCAGCATCCCATATAGGCACTGATTCTAGTCCCAGCTTCTCCTCTTCTGATCCAGCTCTCTGATTATGGCCTGGGAAAGCAGTGGAGGATGGCCCAAGTGCTTGCGCCCCTGCACCCAATGTGGGAGACTCAGAAGAAGCTCCTGGCCCCCACTTTCGGATCAGCTCAGCTCCGGCCATTGCAGCTATTTGGAGAGTGAAGCAGTGGATAAAAGACCTTTCTATCGCTCCCTTTCTCTGTAACTCCACCTTTCAAATAAATAAAATATTTTTTTTTAAAAAAGGAGTGACAAGTGAATGGGAGCGCTCTCTCTCTCTCTCTCTCTTTCAGTTAAATAAAAATAAAATTTAAAAAGATTTAAACAACATACACTCCCATCACTAAATATAAGATATCCAGAGGGTAAGTGGCTAGTATTCTTTCTGATAATAATAGATTTTAGGCACACTTGGGGCCAGCGCTGTGGCTCAGTGGGTTAACACCCTGGCCTGCAGAGCCTGCATCCCATATGGACGCCAGTTTGAGACCCAGCAACTCCACTTCGAATCCAGCTCTCTGCTGTGGCCTGGGAAAGCAGTGGAGGATGCTTTGGGATGTCTTTGGGCCCCTGCACCTGCATGGGAGACTCGGAGGAGGCTCCTGGCTCCTGGCTTCGGATCGGCGCAGCTCCAGCCATTGCGGTCAACTGGGGAGTGAGCCATCAGATGGAGGACTTCTCTCTCTCTGCCTCTCCCCCTCTCTGTTACTCTTTCAAATAAATAAATGTGTCTTTAAAAAAAAAGATTTTAGGCATGCTTAGGGTTAAAAAGGGCCAAAGACATTGATGTTAGGGTCCTCAGTCAGCCATGACTATATACAGAGTCTGCTGTTTCTAGAAAAAGTCTAAAAATGCAGAAAAATATGGAAGAAGCAATTATGATTGGGTAAAACTCCTACTAGATGAAAGAATAGGAACCTACTTCATATCATTTTGTTCCTAGTGATTTTCCTATATGCCAGCATGCTCACCGCAGAGGGAAGATTTTAAAAGATGATGTGTTCTTAAAGCAACCTCTTCTGTAACATTTGATAAATTATTCTAAAGGAGAATATGTTTGCCATATAATTATATTCTTTAGATATCAGGAGAAGCTATTTAAATGTTTTTAAATCTAATAGACCTGCTAGTTACCAATCACCAAAATGAACTTTGCCTTAGGATGTCTAGTTAACCATCATTTGTGATATAATTTGAAAGTTTTAGGCCAGTGCTGCAGCTCAATAGGCTAGTCCTCAGCCTGCGGCACATACACCCTGGGTTCTAGTCCCGGTTGGGGTGCTGGATTCTGTCCCCGTTGCTCCTCTTCCAGGCCAGCTCTCTGCTGTGGCCCGGGAAGGCAGTGGAGGATGGCCCAAATCCTTGGGCCCTGCACCCGCATGGGAGACCAGGAGGAAGCACCTGGCTCCTGGCTTCGGATCGGCGCAGCGCACTGGCCACAAGGCACCAGCCGCAGCGGCCATTGGGGGGTGAACCAACGGAAAAGGAAGACCTTTCTCTCTGTCTCTCTCTCTCTCTCTCACTGTCCACTCTGCCTGTCAAAAAAAAAAGAAAAAAAAAGAAAAATTTATATACATTTTCTCTTCTTTTGTCTTATACACTAGTCCTCCCTTATTCACAGGAGATACATTCCAAGGTCCCCAGTAGACATCTGAAACCATAAAATCGTGTGTGTGTGTGCATACGTACACTTTATTTTTCCTATACATATATATGACAAAGTGTGACTTATAAACTAGGCACAGCCAGAATCTGGTAACAATACCTAGTAATAAAATAAAACAATTGTATCAATATACTGTAATAAAAGGTCTGTGAATGTAGTCTCTGTCTTAAAAGAATCAAGACAAACATTAATATATTCAGACTGAAATTAACCATGGGTAACTGACACTGTGGAAAGTGAAACTGCAAATAAAGGGAGACTTTTGTACTTATAAGAAGTCTAGGAAGCAACTTAACCATTAGTTTCCCTTTGAACTTACTGAGTATTATTATGTGCATGTATTTCTTTACCTTGAAATTTCATTCACAAGTTTATATGTATTATTTACTGGCTTATTAATTTACCAAAGTTAAGTGAATACCTCTAACATGCCAGAACTCTTTTACATGCCAGGAAAAACAAAACAGACTTCTCAAAGCACTGGAATTTAGGATGGTCAAAATTTTAATGTCTTTGAGCTTCAGTTATAAGCAAATGGGAATAATATATCAAAGGACAGTTTGGGGATATTATGTGTGGATAAGTTTGTAGAATCTTAAGTTCTCCAGAAAAGTTCCACTGAGGACATTTGGCCCAGCACTAAAGATGCTGCTTGCAACATCCACATCCTGTAGGAGTGCCAGGGTTCAAGTCCCAGCTTTGCTCTTCGTTTCAGCTTCTTATTATGTGTGCATCCTGGGAGACAGCAGGTTGGCTCAAATAACTTGGGTCCCTGCCACGCACCTGGGAGAGTCAGATTAATCTCTAGGATCTTGGCTTTGACCTGGCTCTAACCCAACTATTTTTGGAATTTGGAGAGTGAACCAATGGTTGGATATTTTCTCTCTCCCTCTCTCTCTCTCTCCCTCCACCCTCTTTCTCTCTCCCTCCCTCCCTCCCTCCCTCTCTCTCTTTCTCTCCCTCTCTCTCAAATAAATATAATTTTAGAAAGAACAGAAAATGTTTACAGTACAAGTTAATTCTCTCTCCTATCTTGCTACCAATTCAATTTAATGCCTGCTCTTTCCATCTATGTTTGGGTTATAGTAGATGTCAAAATGTACTCTTGTGTGGTCAAATATTTGTATGAATAGCATATGCTTGAATGTTTGTAATATATTTTGTTAGACTTTTCATTGAAAATAGTTGTATGTTTTTACATTTTAGATTATATACATTTTCAAAAGAGCATGGCTGGAAAAGGTTTCTAAATATAAGCATTTGTTTACTGCACAGTAAACTATTAATCTAGCATAGATATTTGCTTAAAGTTGGTGGGCATCTTGAGACTGAGTTTGATACCATGTATATATGAGGGTACTTCAGAAAGTTAGTGGAAAATGGAATTCAAAGTTTATGTCCATAAAAAATTGAAATCCATACATAGTTTTTTTCATAATGTGAAAAATTCATTTTTTCATGAATTTTTTGAAGACTCTGTGTGTGTGTCTGTGTCTTCCATCAAGATCAAACAGTCTATCAGTAGCTACATCCATGCTGTCTTTACTTCCAGTATAAAATTATTTCTAGTCCTACCTCACTATGTATGCCTTCTCAGCAGAATTACTTTGAATGGTTCTTAAAAATACAGATCATCCCATGTTGGACCTACTGAATCAAGAGTTGCAAGGAAAAACCTGAGAAGCTGTTTTTCTTCCTTCAATAATTCTTGTATCAGACACATTCAGAAAAGACTTCACTACACTATGTCAACGAGACTAAATATTCTAGCTGATTATTTCTCTTCATAACACTTGGTCAAAATTTGTAGTTAATATTTGCTTACATATTTGCTTATTGTCTATACTGCTATTAGATTATAAGTTTAAGTTCCAGGAGAATGTAGACCATGCCTGTTATGTTTACCACTGTATCTCCAGCACCAGCAAAGTGTTTGGTACACAGAGATGTTTGGTAATATTAGTGGAATGAATGAATGAATGTCTAACAGGGAGATGTACAGATTTTAAATATACACTAATATGCATTTAAATTAAAGTAAAACCTTGGAATATAGTTTCATTCACATTGTTTAACAGAAATGTGCCTAGACAGTTATAAGGACTAAGAGTGTGCATTTTTAATAGCCATTTTGTTTGTGCTATCAATACTCAGGAGTTCTGATTGACAAGATATTATTATTTTATATTATGACAGTACTGGAAAGGCATTCATTATCCAAGAAAGTAAAGGATTGGAAACCAGCTCCCTGATGTTGTACGTAAGAAATCTGAGACCTAGAGTGACAAAATAACTTGCCCATGGGTCATATAAAACTGTTGGAAAAGTAGGGTTGTTTAATTTGGAAGAGAAAGCAATTGCCCTTTACATGTTTTATAATTCGAACTTAGAGGAGAGTTTGGAGTGAAGAGGCGCTGTGGCTCAGTAGGTTAATCCTCTGCCTGTGGCGCCAGCATCCCATATGGGTGTCAGTTCTAGTCCCAGCTGCTCTTCTTCCAATCCAGCTCTCTGCTGTGGCCTGGGAAAGCAGTAGAAGATGACCCAAGTCCTTGGGCCCTTGCACCCACATGGGAGACCGAGAAAGA
The DNA here is from genome assembly GCA_949820135.1 of Sylvilagus floridanus. Taxonomy (NCBI): domain Eukaryota; kingdom Metazoa; phylum Chordata; class Mammalia; order Lagomorpha; family Leporidae; genus Sylvilagus; species Sylvilagus floridanus. Next base: position 64,253,297 of record OX463223.1, on the reverse strand, counting down.
AGTACCTGGCTCCTGGTTTCTGATTGGCACATCTCCAGCTGTTGCGGCCACCTGGGGTGTGAACCAACAGACGGAGGACCTTTCTCTCTCTCTCTCTCCCTCTCACTGTCTGTGACTCTATCTCTCAAATAAATAAATAAAATCTTTAAAACAAAACAAAAAAGAAACAATGCCTAGAAGAAATAAGACAGTAGATGTTTATTCAGTTTAAGGAAGAAGATTTTGAAAAAATTCCAAACACTTGACTGGGAAACCTTGCAAAGTAATATGTTCCATATTGCTGATGTTTTGATGCAAAGATTGGATGGAATATCCAGGCCTTCAACAGATTTGATGATGGCCGCCCACATTGGTGAGGGTCATCTTCTTTACTTAGTCTGTGTGTTCAAAGGATGATCACTTCTGGGAATAAACCTCCGGTTACACTCAGAAATATTTTACCAGTGATTTGGGCATCCCTTAGCCTGTTTAAATTGACACATCCAACTAAGCATCACAGACTGCTGTAACAACATACCATAGGCTGGGTGACTTGTAAATAACAGAAATTTATTTCTCACAGTTGTGGAGGCTAAGAAGTTCAACAAGACCATGCTGGCACATACAGTATCTGATGAGGGCCCACTTCCTAGACAGCTGTCTTTTCTCTAACCTCACATGGCAGAAATGGCATGGGATCACTCTGTGGTCTATTGAAAGGCACTAAGCCCATTCATGAGACATCCACCTTCATGGCACAATTACCTTCCAAGCTCCACCTCCTAACACTCTCATTGTGGAGGTTAGGATTTCAGTATGTTAGTTGGGAGGGGCACAAATATTCAGACCATTAGCAACTTCAGAGATCATTTCTATATTTTATGATTCTATGAAACTTCAATATTGTATTTCTATTTTGAATCATTTCCCAGTGCCTTCCAGTTTTGAGAAATATTCAGAGAGAATATTTTAACCTTGGGGTAAAATAAAATCTCACATACTTCCAATATTGCCACAACATTTTACTTCTATCATTGTACAATCCATGATTACTCCTTCTCCCTTATTGGGAGAATTCTCGCTTATTACATGATCAATAAGTTGAAAATAAATAGGTTTCTGCTCGCCTTTTTCTTTTCTCTTTCACAGATTTTATGACCCAAAGAAGCAGGAAGCATCCTACAGAGACTGGGATCTTCCTCCTGCTCATGCTATCATCTTCATAATCATGGGTGATTAGGGGTATTAAAAAAAAGCTTCCTCATTTACAATTTGATAAGCATCAATATTCACAAATAAGAAACACAGGAACCACATGACAATTTAAAGGAGCTTTAGTAAGAAGTTACAATTCTTTATTTGTTCTAAAGTCTAGCCATTTGCTCTCAACAAGACAATGTAATGGGAAATTGAAAAGGAACTCTGCTCTTTAAACTAGTATTTCTCTAATGGGGAAAGTGTGCAAACTCAGGAAAACTAATATCCATGAATATTTTCTTCTCTACTGGCTGATTTTCACTTGGACTCTACAAAAAAAATCCATGTGTTTCAAACTTTATAGCTATCATCGAATGCTGGATACATCCAAAGTACTGCATTTCCAGAGTTTGAAGGTAAAATGTCCCCCAATAAATATGAAGAAAAATTAATCTTCTTGGAATAAATAGTTCTTCTATTTTGCTCTGCATATTTTTTCTTGAAAAACCTTACCAAGTATACAGTTAGCTGCATTCATGCTTTTTATTCACATTAGAGAGTATCTAGGGTGGTTTTGTGTTTATGTAAGCCTTTTTGCACAGAAGAAATTGTAGTTGGCATACAAAGAAAGGGTATCATAATCTAATTTAAAGGTGGAATTCAAATCCCTGAGATATTTGGAATTCATTTTTGAGATTTATGTTGAGGTCCTATGGCTATTCAATTGCCCCAGCATCATTTCTTGAAAAGACCACCTTCTCCCACTGAATTACTTTTGTACCTTTATCAAAAGTTAATTAAATTAGTCATACTTATATAGGCTGCTTCTGGGTTCTCTATTCTCTTCTATTTATCTAACAAGTCTTGAAATTGAGTGGATTGGCCGGCTCCGTGGCTCAACAGGCTAATCCTCCGCCTTGCGGCACCGGCACACCGGGTTCTAGTCCTGGTCGGGGTGCCGGATTCTGTCCCAGTTGCCCCCCTTCCAGGCCAGCCCTCTGCTGTGGCCCGGGAGTGCAGTGGGGGATGGCCCAAGTGCTTGGGCCCTGCACCCCATGGGAGACCAGGAAAAAGCACCTAGTACCTACCTGGCTCCTGCCATCAGATGAGTGCGGTGTGCCGGCTGCAGCGCGCCATCCGTGGCAGCCATTGGAGGGTGAACCAATGGCAAAGGAAGACCTTTCTCTCTGTCTCTCTCTCTCGCTGTCCACTCTGCCTGTCACAAAAAAAAAAAAAAAGAAATTGAGTGGATGGATCCTTCCACATTCTTTCTTTTTTCCTAAATATTCTTTTACCTATACATACTCCTCTACATGTGACTTTTAGAAATATATAATATATATATTATTACTGGGATATTAATATAAATTGTGTTAATCCTAATATCAATTTGGGAAGAATTTACGTCTTTACTATATTGACGCTTCCAATCTATGATCACAGAATGTCTCCCCATTTATTTAGATCTGTTTTGATTTCTTTTACTAGCGTTTCGTAAATATCTTGTACATGTTTTGTTAGATTTATACATAAGGGTTTAATTTTTTGAGTGATTGCAATGGTATTACAATTTTAATTTTAGCCTCAATGTGCTGATTTTTACCATACAAAAGCACAGTTGATTTTCATATGTTGATCTTGTATCCTGAGATCTTACTGGAGTGTTTTTGTAGATTTCTTGAGATTTTCTACAGACTATCATGTAATCTGCAAACAAGGACAGTTTTATTTCTTCTTTTCTGAACTGTATAACTTTTATTTATTTTTTCTAAATTGTTTCATGGGCTAGAATTTCCAGTTCTATGTTGAATAACAGGGGTTAGTGTGGACATTTTGTTTGCATTCCATATCTAAGAAGGAAACCATCACAGTTTTCATGATTAAGCTTGTTAACTGTAGGTTTCAGAGACCTGGAGATTTGTTTTCATAGGAAGATTTTAGTGATGAACTAAATGTTGTTAATAGTTATAGGGCTATCAAGTAATATATCTCATATTGTAGTAATTTATACTTTTAAAGAATTGGTCCATTTCATCTAAATCTCAAATTTGTATGTGTAGAGTTTTTTGTAGTAGCCCCTATTATCCATTTCTTGCCTGCAAAGTATGTAATATTATCTTCCAGTTCATTCCTGATTCTAGTAACTTGGTTTTATCTTCTATTTTTACAATCATTGCCAAATGTTTGTCAATTTTACTATTTTTTCAATGAATCCACTGTTTGCTTCCTGCAAAAAATTAATGTACATTTTTAGCTGTCTTAGGTTTATACTACAAAAGAACAAGAAGATGGAATTTCAAGCTAAAATGGAATAAAATATTTGTAAACCATATATCTGATGAAGCACTCAGATCTAGAATATTTAAAGAGCTTTCAAAGCAATGCTAAAAATAAACAAACACTTCAAGTAGAAAATAGTTAATTCATGAAGATGATATGCAGATAGAAAATAAGCACATGGAAAGATGTTCAACATGAATCTCCACTAGCAAAATCAAATAATCCAATGAGCTGTCACTATATAAACCTATGAAAACAGCTAAAATCAAAAAGAAAAAAATATTGTCAATACTAAATACTGACAAGAATGTTGAGAAATTGGATATCATACATTGCTGGTAGAAATCTAAAATGGTAGAGCTCCACAGGAAAATACTTAGGTAGTTTCTTATGAAACAGGTGATCATATGAGCCAGGAATTGTATTATTCTGCATTTATCCTTAAAAAATGATGATTTGTGAGGCTGGTGCTGTGGTGTAGCAGGTAAAGCTGCTGCCTGCAGTGCTGGCATCCCATATGGGTGCAGGTTCGAATCCCAGCTGCTCCACTTCCAATCCAGCTCTCTGCTATAGCCTGGGAAAGCAATAGAAGATGGCCCAAATGCTTGGGTCCCTACACCCATGTGTGAGACCCAGAAGATGTCCCTGGCTCCTGGCTTCAGATCGGCGCAGCTCCAGCCGTTGCAGCCGTTTGGAGAGTGAAAGAGATTCCATCTCTGTCTGTCTGCCTGCTTCTGCCTCTCTGTAACTCTGCCTTTTAAGTAAATGAATCTTTAAAAAAAAAAAAAGAAAGAAAGAAAGAAATGAAATGAAGACGTCTGTCTGCACCAAAACCTACTACACAGCTGTTTATAACAACTTTAACAGCTAAAAACAATACAACTGTGATTCAACAGATGAAAGATTAAGGAAATACTAATACATATGAATCATGGAATACTACTTAGCAACAAAAATGAATTATTGGTAAACATAACTTGAATGAATTTCCAGGGAAATATGCTGACAAAAAGGTCAACTTCAGAAGATCACCTGCCATATGATTCTATTTATATAACTTTCTCCAAAAGGCAGTTACAGGTGAAAAACAGATTAGTAATATCCAGAGATTGTGGATAGTAGGAAGAAATCGAAGAGGGATGGTGTGGTAAAGGAATATACAACTGTACATACACATTAAATCATATCAATTTCCTGGTTGTACTTCTGTGCCATCATTGTGTAATGATTAAGTTGGAGAGAACAGAGAGAAGAATACATGAGACCTGTATTTAAAACTTACTGTGACTCTCCATTTCTCTCTTAGATTTATTTTTTATTTGAAAGCAGAGTTAGAGAGAGGGAAAGACCTTCCATCTGCTGGTCGACTGCCCATCTGGGTAACAATGGCTGGGACTGAGCTAGACCAAAGCCAGGAGCCAGGAACTCAATCTGGGTCTCCCACATGGGTGCAGGGTACCAAGCACCTAGGCCATCTTCTGCTGCTTTCCCAGGTGCCCTAACAGGAAGCAGATTCAGAAGCAAAGGGAGAAGTCAGGACTCTGGGATGCTGGCCCTGCAGGAGGTGGCTTAACCCCACTGCGCCACAACACTGGCCCCTCTCTGTAATTATTTCGACATAAAAAGTTTGAAAAGGGAGCATGTGTTTAGCCTTGTGGTTAAGACACCCATCTCTCATATTGGAGTGCCTGGTTCAATTCCTTGCTCTACCACTTGCCTCTAGTTTTCTGTTAATGCTGACCCTGAGAGGCAGCAGTGACTGTTCAAATAACTGGGTTCCTGCCACCCATCAGGGAGACATGGATTGTATTCCTGACTCCTGGCCTCAGTCCCAGGCCAACCACAGCCACTGTAGGCATCTGGGGAGTCAACCAGTGGATGAGAGATTGCTCTCAAAAAAATGATGCTTCTTTAATTATTTACTTTTAGTTATGTCAAAAGCAGAGAGTCAAAGACAGGCACAGAGAGATCTGTCATTCACTAGTTCACTCCCTTAATGCCCACAAGAGCTGACTGGGCTGGGCTTAACCAGGAGCCTGGAATTCAATATAAGTCTCTCACATGAGGGACGGGGATCCAAGTATTTGATTCATCACCTGCTGCTTCCCAGTGTGCACATTAGCAGGAAGCTAAACTAGGAAGTGGAGCCAGGACTCAAACCAGGTGTTTTGATAATGGGAAGTGGGCATCCAAGTGGCATCATAACTTCTGTGGCAAGTGCCGGAAATCCTCCCACCAAAAAAAGGATTTTAGAAATTAGTTCTAAATCAGATAAAATTGCATATCATACTGCTTGAAACACGAGAATAACCATTATGGAGCCAAGAGAAGTTAATAAAGGGCACGTTTTCACCTATGAAGAGCAAAATTGGAAATAGGATGTGAACTATAGGTACAGCTGTATGCCTACTTTCTTTGGAAATAGAACCAATTCAAATTTGATGAATTTTTCTCTAGAAAAAAATAGAATCAAAAGTGATCTGTAGGGGCCGGCACTGTGGCATAGTGGATGAAGCTGCCACCTGCAGTGCTGGTATCCCATATGGGCACCAGTTCGACTCCCGGCTGCTGCGCTTCCAATCCAGCTCTCTGCTGGAGAAAGTAGTTCAGGATTGCCCAAGACCTTAAACCCCTGCACTTGCGTGGAAGGTCCAAAGGAAGCTCCTGGCTTCTGGCTCTGGATCAGCCTGGTTCTGGCCGTTGTGGCCATTTGGGGAGTGAACTAGCATTGGGAAGACCTTTCTCTCTGCTTCTGCCTCTGCCTCTCTGTAATTCTGCCATTCAAATAAATAAATAAATCTTTTTTAAAAAGATATCTGTAGGGGCTGGTGCTGTGGTGTAGTGTGCAGAGCAGCCACCAGCAGTGCCAGCATCCCATATGGGCACCGGTTCGAGTCCTAGCTGCTCCACTTCTGACCCAGGTCTCTGCTATGGCTTGGGAAAGCAGTAGAAGATGGCCCAAGTGCTTGGGCCCCTGCACCCATTTGGGAAACCTGGAAGAAGTTCTTGGCTCCTGGCTTTGGATTGACTCAGCTATGGCCATTGCAGCTATTTGGGGAGTGAGGGAGCAGATGGAAGACCTACCCCCGGCCCTCTCTGTCTCTCTGTCTTTCTCTCTGCCTCTCTGTAACTCTGCTTTTCAAAGAAATAAATCTTTAAAAAAGTGACCTATAATAGACTACATGTTGCTTGAAGGTTTAAGTGCTTAAATAGCCTCACCAATGGCAAAGGAAGACCTTTCTCTCTGTCTCTCACTGTCCACTCTGCCTGTCAAAAAAATAGCCTCTTTCTGCTAAAAAAATTTTAAGTAAAAAAATTTATTTTAGCTTATTTACATTCAAATTTCATTATTTTACATAACTGTTTATCATTTTAATCACATTATATGCAGCAGCCATTCATTGTTTTAATGACCAGAACTGCTAAGTTTTCTATGTTTACAGAACTTATCCTTGTATTTCTCTTATACAGACTTGGATTGGGAATCGAAGAAGGAAATATCGTTTAATGGGGATTGAAGTTCCACCTCCAAGAGGAGGCCCTGCTGATTTCTCTGAGCAGTCTGAGTCTGGTTCTTTGTCTGCACTCACACCAGGAGAAGAAGGTGGGCCTGAAGTAGGAGAAGATAATGACAGAAATGATGAAGTATCCATCTGTTTGTCTGAAGGAAGCTCTCAAGGTATTTTATTTGGTGCACATCCTAATAAAAGCCATTGTATATTTGATGCATTTTCACTTGCTTTTCAGTTCCTTACATTTGTTTTTTTTGACAGGCAGAGTAGACAGTGAGAGAGAGAGAGACAGAGAAAGGTCTTTCTTTGCCATTGGTTCACCCTCCAATGGGCGTCGCGGCCAGCACACTGCGGCTGGCACACCACGCTGATCCGAAGGCAGGAGCCAGGTGCTTCTCCTGGTCTCCCATGCGGGTGCAGGACCCAAGGATTTGGGCCATCCTCCACTGCCTTCCCGGGCCACAGCAGAGAGCTGGACAGGAAGAGGGGCAACCTGGACAGAATCCGGCACCCTGACTGGGACTAGAACCTGGTGTGCCGGCGCCGCAGGCAGAGGATTAGCCTATTGAGCCGCGGCGCCGGCCCAGTTCACTATATTTTAAATACAGAGTCTTCAAAACATTTGACTAAACATTTAAAAAGACACATTTATTTTTAATGTCTCCACCTAAACATTCTCCCACATTAAGTCATCACATGGAGTGTTCATCTACCATGATAAAGATCTCCCACATGTAAAAATGTCTATTACAACAATCCATAATCATAATTAAATAAATAACTGTTTTCATTTTATTGTAATTCTAGTCATTTTAGGCTAGAGCACTGCAAACATTTCCATGAAAGAGAGTATGGTATAACGTGACAAACACTAGGCTAGTAAAGCAAACTGGATGGAAGTCTTAGGTTTTCCATTGGCTGTTTATATGACTTCAGGGTTTAGAGTTTAGTTTCCTCTTCTGCAAAAGGAAATTATACTGTATCATCTTTATAATGCCTCTCAGTGTTTTGCCAAACAAGAGTTCAAATAATAGCATGAAATTGTACCATTTGCCCCTGTGAAGTATGTTTCAATTTACTTCAAGCATAAAAACAGATCTCTTCTGATACCTTTTAAATTAGCACTTTGACCAATGTTTAATTATTTAATAAAATTATCCATTAAAAATACACAATCCAGGGGGCCAACGCCGTGGGTCATTTGGTTAATCCTCCACCTGCAGTGCTGGCATCCCATATAGACGCCAGGTTCTAGTCCTGGTTGCTCCTCTTCCAGTCCAGCTCTCTGCTGTGGCCCGGGAAGGCAATGAAGGATGGCCCAAGTGCTTGGGCACCTGCTCCCGTGTCGGAGACCTGGAAGAAGTACCTGGCTCCTGGCTTCCAATCAGTGTAGCTCTGGCCGTGGCAGCCATTTGGGGGGTGAACCAATGGAAGGAAAACCTTTCTCTCTCTCTCTCTCTCTCACTGTCTCACTCTATCTGTCAAATAAATAAATAAAAATACAGAATTCAGTGATTTTTGATGTTACTACTGTTTTATGTTTTATTTTTAAATTTTAATTAGTTTTTAACAAATTTGATATGGTTCATAGAAACAATTCTAAGAATATAATGATGTGAAGGAGAGAGGCGCCTTTCTCTGAAGGGAGGAAGGAACCTCCACTGTGATGCGGCCTTGACTAAACTCAAGGGGCTTCCATAGCCTAGACAGCTCATAGCAAGAGTCTCGGGTGATTGCTGACTCATAAATAAGAGTGCCATTTGTTAAATCAACAACGGGAGTCACTGGGTACATGCTCCCCACGTTGGATCTCTGTCCTTAATGTGTTTTACTATGAAACTTAAAAACAACACTACTAGTCGAACGATACCCTATACCTTGTGCGGTTGTGTGAGTGCAGCCTGTTGAAATCCTTGCTTAGTATATACTAAGTTGATCTTCAGTATGTGAAGGTAATTGAAAATGAAACTCGATGAAGGGTGGGATGGGAGAGGGAGTGGGAGAGGGGAGGGCCGCGGGAGGGAGGGAAGTTGAGGGGGGAAGCCACAACAATACAAAAGTTGCACTTTGTAAATTCACATTTATTAAATAAAAAATAACTATATAACAAACAAAAAAAGAACTTAATACTTTACCCTTTTAGTATTTTTTATGTTCTACTTAAAATATTGGTTGAACTCTGTAATTAATACACAATTATTTTTAGGTGTTTAAATTTAACTGAAAAGTGATCTCTGTAAAGTCAACAACAGGAGTCATATATGATCTCTGTCCTTAATGTGTTGTACATTGTGAATTAATGCTATAACTAGTACTCAAATAGTATTTTACACTTTGTGTATCTGTGTGGGTACAAACTGTTGAAATCTTTACTTAATATATGCTAAAAAGATCTTCTGTATATAAAGATAATTGAAAAATTTAAAAAAGAATATAATGATGTGATTTTTAATAAATGTTCTAGAGTTATGCAAGTGGCACCACCATTAAAATCCAATTTTAGGGGACTGGCATCAAGGCGTAGTAGGCTAAGCCTCCACCTGGCATCTCTAGGCACCAGTTCAAGTCCTGGCTGCTCCTCTTCTGATCTAGCTCTCTGCTATGGCCTAGGAAAGTAGTAGAAGATGGCCAAGTGTTTGGGCCTCTGCACTCATGTGGGAGACCTGGAAGAAACTCCTTGCTCCTGGTTTCGTATCAGCCCAGCTTCTGCCATTACGGCCATTTAGAGGGTGAACTGGTGGATGGAAGGCCTTTCTCTGTCTTTCCCTCTCTCTGTCTGTAACTCTATCTCTCAAATACATAAATAAATAAATAATCTTAAAATAAAGCCGTGGCTTAACCTACAGCACCACAATGCCTGCTTCCCCATTTATTAAAAAATATCAATTTTAGATCATTTTCATCACTTAGTAAAATTCCCTTGAGCCCATTTTCAGGCCATTCCCTCTCTTGTCCTCAGCCCCAGACAACCACTTAACTGCTTTCTGACATATAAATGTGTCTTTTCTGAGCATTTCATATCAATTGAATCATACAATATATAGGAGGATTTTTGTATCTGTGACTGACAAACAGGAAAAAAATTAGACAGTTGCCCATTGTGTTTGTTTCTGCTTCATTCAGCACTATTCAGGATATGAACGTGGCGTTTTCCACTTTATTGTTTGCCTTTTAATTTTACTAATGGTATTTTCTGATGTCAGAATTTTCACCTGCAAAATTCTACATGGTCAAACCTACCAATTCTTGCCTTTTTAGTTTCTGACTTTGCTGTCATGATGACAAAGTCCTTCCTTGTAATATAACTTTATAAACATATGCCCCCCACACACATTTTCCTCTGGAATCCCTGTGGTTTCATTTTTACAACTTTATATGTATTTCACCTTGAATTTATGTTGCCTTAAGATATCTGAAGAAAATATCTAATTTTACTTTTCCAAATAATTATCCAATCATTCCTACACATTGAAACAAAAAATGTTTACCCATCGAAATATAAAATTTAAAGGAGAAAATTAAGAACAGGAAAAGGCAATGGGCAAAACCTGTGTCTTATAAATATCCAAATGTGGATGCTAGGAGAGAAAAAAGGAGCCAGAAAAGAACATTCAGTTACAGGAGAATCAAAACAGTTTGCTATTACTAAAACCAAGGAACAAGAGATTGCAGAAGAAAGAAGGGTTATTATCTCAGACATTGAGGAGAAAGAACGAGAAGTCATTGAGTGTTTAAGAGGTTCTTGGAGAAAGCAGCTAATTGCATGGAGAGCAAGCAGATTGTACTTTGTTGAGTAATGAAAGGGAAAGAAAAGCTATTAGTATTGAGAAGGCCAAGTATTTTAAGAGCAGATATTTGAAAGGTTTTCAAATGTGAATATTCAAGTCTCTGTCATCTCTCTGTCTCGACATTTGTTATTGATGTTAATAAAGATCATAGTAGAGAACTCAGTGTACAGGAAAACTATGAGTCAGATTTGAAAGTCATCAAAGAAGAAGAAGAAGAAGAAGAAGAAGAAGAAGAAGAAGAAGCAGCAGCAGCAGCAGCAGCAGCAGCAGCAGCATTGCACCATTTCCAAGCCCATTATTTCTAATATAGTAGGTCCATCTGAGCATTTTGTCTTCTGCTCATCTTTACTAAATTGTATGTGTCTGGGGATCCTTGGATATTCACAGTGATTCGTGACTGGATCTTTAAGCCTGCTGTCTGGCTGCCAGTTGCAGGAGTTGGGGCACATAGAGATTTGTGTGTTATTGTGGGTGGACAGGAGAGTTGTGAGGAAATAGTCTGATAAAGGAAAGCACAGACGCCCTAAGTGGAGTTTCATTTCCCAGCTGCCACTTCCCCACCCAAAAGAGAATTTTAGAAAATAAGCAGTTAATGGGGGAAAAAAGTGAAAGTTAATTTTGAAGTCCATTTTAATGGTTCACTTTTAATGGGCCACTGCTCCTACACTGGCATCCTTTGTCATTTAATAGCATGTTCTCCAGACAGCTGGCTTAGTAATCAAGACCTAATGAGAAAAAGTAGATAGAGAATTTAATGCATGAATCAAAAAACACTTGATGAGAGCTACGATTGCCTAGAATCTCTCTTGGTAGCTTATTTTTCACAGCTGCATGGTAACCTTTTCATTCTCATCAGAAATTGCAACAGGAGAGCATAAAAGCGGTTTCAAATACTAAAAAGAGCCCCTTTCCGTGCAGTCTCCTATTAGTTCTGTTCTATTCGCTTCCTCATTTTACTTATGGAGAATACTAATCTGATTGATTTAACTGTATGATCTTTTTGTAATAATTAAATGAATTGTATCATCTGGCCTAAAGTAATATCTTATGTTTAAATATGCTGACCATATTCTCTTCTGGTTTCTGGAAGTGGAAACATAGTTAAATATGTGTCTACTTTGAGATTTCCATTAAGTTACATCTTACAAATACAGAGACGAAATAATCAGGGTACCTACCCGTCTTATTTCAAAACCCTAACAACTGAAATTCAGAGTCCTCATAATATAGCTGTTGATTAAACAGAGTTAGAGTCTTCTAAATGTCTAAGAAGGGAAAAATATCTTTCAATTGGAGCTTCCATATGACATGTCAAAAATCAATCAAAAATAACATTGGATTTCTCGAGAAATTATACAAGCAAAAATAAGAATTTGTTTTAAATGTAGTAAGTGTCAGGTTGAGCCAGAGTCAACGAAAAGTGCTGATGCTCTTTAGCAGTTTCAATTTTATTCTTTTGTTTCTGAAAGGAGATTATTCCCTAACATCGTTTTTTATTTACCCTAACTTTCACTTTCCACATCCTACCTTCCTCTTCCACGTCCTTTCTCTTTCTCTTTCCCTGTACAAGAGTGAAGAGAAAGGAGGTGTGGTAGGGACTGATGAAGAAAAAGCTTGTGGCGTAGCGGGTAAAGCCTCTGCCTGCAGTGCAGGCATTCCATGTGGGTGTCGGTTTGTGTTTGCGTCATGGCTGTTCCACTTCCTATCCAGCTTTTTGGTATGGCCTGGAAAAGCAGTAGAAGATGATCCAAGTCCTTGGGCCCCTGAACCCGCATGGGAGACCCCGAAGAAGCTCTTGGCTCCTGGCTTCAGATCCGCCCAACTGCGGCCATTGCAGCCAATTGGGGAGTGAACCAGCGGATGGAAGACCTCTCTCTCTGCCTCTCCTTCTCTGTCTGTGTAACTCTGCCTTTCAAATAAATAAATAAATCTTTAAAAAAAAAAACTTGCTGGGTTCACCGTTCCCACAACTGCAATCTTTAGCAAAAATAATCATTGGATGACTGAACACCTCAATTCCAACTTCTGTGTCTACCAAAATATATTCATGGTTGAGCAGTTTTAAACATTTTTACTATCCCAATAAACCAGTATTTTCAAGTATAGGTGCAATTAATGTTGAGAAAAGTAAATGTTACCAGAACTCTTGTTTTTCAGCTGCATCATTATATTGGTGTACACATGAAAGTTACTTGATAGAAGCATATAGTCACCACATAGGGTGCCCTCTAGAGTTTGCACTGATTTCACAAATTCTACTTACTTATTTTCCGATTAGCTGAGCTATTTTTCTTGAGGAATTAATTACCAGACACACTGACACTATTTAGCTGTGCAGAAAAAAAGAGTTTATTGTTTTTCTAGGGAGTAGGAGTACAGGTAATCTGAGATACAGAGGATTATGTATGCAGACACCCTATGCCTTGAATCAGCCATTTTTAGCTCAGACACACAGAGCTTTTTAATAGAGTGATTTTCTGAATGAATTTCCCTTTTTTTCTCATTTTTAGAATATTAAGTTTTAATTCAAAAATTGTAGAAAATATTTTGTAAATACAATTTTAAAAACACAGAAATAATCCTACCTCACAAGGATAACCCTTATGAAAATAGAGGTGGGAGACTATTTTTGCCAGTGAGATTATATATATATATATGTGTGTATATATATATATATATATATATACATATGAAACACAATAGAGAGAATTATTCTTATCAATATTTACAATAAGCAGTATATTTCATTGTAGAAAAGCATTTAAATACAAATAAGCAAAAGGAAGAAAAATAAAAATCACCTCAATTCCATTCAAGACAATAAAAGAAATATTTTTATGTAAATAGTGACAGGTGTTTTCTTCTTTTTTTTTTTTGTTTTACAAAACTAAGATCATGTGTACCTACATAGATTTTTATCACCTTTATATTTATCACTTTTCAATACATCATGTGCATTTTCCTTGTTATTAACTATTCTTCTACTTCATTTTTAGTGACTTAATAACATTTATTGTAGGAATAGGCCTTCAATGATTTCTCCATCCCTCTATCGTTAGCAATGAAATGTCTTCCTTGTTTTCCATTATAAATAGTACAGTGATAACCATCCTTATATTTGCACCTATTCACATGTAATGCTTTAGGATGCATTGCTAAAAGTAAAGTTTCTCAAAACATATGTGAAATCAGTTTGCCATTTGTGTCTTCTTATAATTGAGAAATTATTTATGTGATCTTGGACAAAGCATTCTCAATAAAGTTCTGAGATATGAAAACTGAAATCATGGTTTTTTTTTTTCTATAGAAGAGCCCAATGAAGCTGTTCCAAATGAGGCCAGGGCTCATAAGGAGGAGGACCACCATGCAGAATCCGCAGATAATGTGGTATGTACAGTTTGGAATTCTTTCCTCATTACATGATGGATTTTTAAGGACATGTTCCCAGTTGGTGATAATATCAGTATTGTCAGAATAAAGTCTTGCTCTGCTTCACAAACCAAAACAGAACATTTTCCAATCATATCCTTGAAGGCTTAATAAATGAAATTTAAAATGCTATAATTGGTACCTTAAATTTTCTCTGTTTAGGAGATTTACAAACAGAACCTTAACACTTAATACATACATGACATTTTATACATAAATTATTTATCTTCAACACACTTAGAAAAGAGCAGATTTCTTATTTGACAGATGGAAGAATGAAAATGGAGTTTAGCCTGAGATATTTATGAATCCTTTGTTAGTTTTGACACTTGTACCCAAGTATATTTTGCTCCAAGTCCTCTGTTTAGAGCATACCTATCTATATTGTATTTGGAACATTTTCTTCTTTGTAGTTAAAATGGTATCTGTTAGGCATCTTAAAAATTGCTAGTAGTGAAGATGCCCACATCTCACATCAGAGTTCTCAGGTTCAATTCAAGGCTTCTGATTCTAGCTTCCTGTTAATGCAGTCCGTGAGAGGCAGCGGTGATGATTAGTCATTTGATTTCCTGCCGCTCTCCTGGGACACCTGGACTGCCTTCCCAGCTTCAGGCCTCTGCTTATGGGGACAAGGAGTGAGCAGGCTGGACAACCCAGCCATTGAGGGCATTTGGGAATTGAAGCAGCAGATGGCTTGCTCACTCTCTCTCGCTCTCTCTCTCTCTCCAAACACACACACACACACACACACACACACACACACACACACAAATAAAATGTTTTCTTTCAGTTGCAGTGAAGGAGAATGACAATATTAAAAAATTTGAATAGCAGACAAAAGCAGGCAGAGTATGGATTGAAATGTGAAAATGTAAACATACAAGGATGTTCTCTAAGCAGCTGTTTTAGCAGCATCTGTTTATATTCTGACCCCATCAAGAGACACAGAAACCAAGATGGAATTAAACTAAAGTCAGATATAAAGGGGGATGTCATTATGCTTTTGGTTTTTCTTTTAAATCAGTATCCTGGGCTTGATTGCAACCATTAAAACATGGCCCTTATAAGGGATTTTTCTATTACAAATGGCTGTAATGTCAAGATTTACCCTGCCTTCCCTTACAAGCATTATTTATTTGATACTATAATCCTGCCACACGTTTTAGTAAACGTTGAGCACATAAAATGCCATTTTCCTCTTTTTGTTAAACATCGACAGTATATAACAGTGACTTCCACATGCAGAATATAGTTTAGGATTGTAATTTAATGATTTCAGTTCTAGTTAAGGTCTATGTTTAACCTTCTAACACTAAATGCAACAAACATAGCTTTGATTTTGAGACACAATCGTGTTTTCATCGGGGAGCTAGTAATAATTTTTTCTGCAATTATGAATGGCGCCAATATCCTTAAATTCTGCCAACTAATAATCTCCTTCTGCTATAGATTTGAATTCCAGTGTACAAATTTACATGGTTATTTACAAATGGAAATCTCCATTCCCTAAAGTCATGTTCATTTTTAGCCTGAATTTCTCTGCCTTGGAGCTCCCCTACAGCAGACAGTTGAAGATAATGAATGAAGTCATGGCATGGGATGACTCACAGCCACTTAGGCACCGAATTTTTTTTTTTAAGAACAATTGATTTTCAGAGACAGAACTCCAAACTTTCAAAGGTTGATCTCTTCTGCCTGTAACTTCTGAGTGCCCCCAATTATTCATGGATGACAAATCACACAGACATATAAGACCTATTTATATACACAAATCTATACAGTGACCTTTGGTACCTTCCTTCCTGAAGTGCCAGTTCCTTTTTCCCAGAACCAATCTAAATAGGTAAAGAATCCAAAAGGGAGGAAAGAAGTATCAAGTCTGAGGTCTATGGAGAGCCGACATGATTAAGCCCCAAGTTTATAGTGATTATAATAGAAAACAAAGCATCTCCAGGCAGCCATAGAAAGCAATTTCATTGCAGCTGTCCTCCTGACTCAGAAGCCTGCCGGTCACAAACCCAGTAATGGTATCGTATCCTCGTAGGTAATACATCAAACATGATCATTCCAAGTTTGTTTGTGACTTTTAATCACAATATATATTGCTGGGTTGGAAGCCTGATTTCAAATTCTGCCTACGACATGTTGCTATTAATGTGCTTGTTCTTAAAAGACTGTCTAGTGACTAAATCTAGCCCAGCTTTTCCCTTTTTAACATTTTCCTTTGGGTTGGCAGCATTTAAGTGTTTAAAGGTATTTTTTTCTTAACTATATTTTTACATGCAAAAGAAAAATTTAGAGTTGATTTTATTTATGTGTTCTGTTTTTATTTTAAATTTTAAAAAAGAAAATGATCATGTGATTAGAGAACTTGCCTGATCCCCATAGTGGGAATTTATTGGTCATTCTTTTCATCAACACTTTCTTCTTCATTCTTTTAGCAGAAACTTAATTAGTACCTACTGTGTGCAAGATACTGTATAAGCTATGCTGTACCTTAATTCTTAAGCTAGGGGAAGTATCTCTCTCTCTCTGTCTCTCCCTCTATCTCTCTCTTTCTCTCTCTTCCTCTCTCTCTTTTTCTCTCTCTCCCTCTCTTGCCTCCACATTCCATTTTTACTGTCCAGTAAAGGAAACAAATCACTATGCAATTTTTTTATTATTATATCACAGATGTCTGCTTTCAATTGTCTAGTTAATGAAGTGCAGTTAATATATGAATTTTAAAAATTTATTTTGAATTGGAATATATATAGTTTGTTGACATTTTACAAGAGAAATCACACAAAGGAAAATCCTCCCTGTGGGTTATATATGCTTCACCTTTACTATAGACTACCCTTACCAGAAGCGAGTTCCCTGACACTGGAGGGCGCTATTTAAGCAGAATTCGAATGCCTGTTTTTTTCAGGGGTATTACGAGAAGGAAATATTTTTGTTTCCTAAGCAGTGATCAATTAAAGGTAAAAGTAAGTGACTCAGAAACACACTATGTGTAACACTGAGAAGCCAGGAAATTTTCAGTTTATTTCCAATAACCTAGACTAGATAACTTGATCACTAAACTTGAATATTGAATATGTGTGATACATTGAGTGTAGTGAAAATAATCTGATTCATCTGAAGAAAACTTTTCTGCTTGTGTTACAGAAAATAGAAATTATCGATGATGAGGAAAGTGACTTGATAAGTAATTCTGAAGTAGAACAAGTGAATTCTCTCTTGGATTACAAGGTAAAAACTCTGAACTCATTAAAAGAAGGTATAAAATGAAGCAGTCTTGCAATACCTATGATACCTATTTGATAAGTTAAGTATTCTGGGACTCCGCATTTATTCTCTTGGGTATTGTGACTATCAGTCAGGGTGTGTGGCATTCTAATTATTGCTGGCTGGTTTAGTGGCTGTGGTTTCAAGTAAAGACTTTGCTGAGCAAGAATAAGTATTGATGGTGTATGGCAAGGCAGGGCAGTGTATAGTGGTGGTTAATGAGGAATTTCCGACAAAGTCTGTTGAAAGATAACATTCATTTTTAAATGAGGGTAAAGTGGGGATTTTTCCCCCAGTGGCCTTTGTTAACTTTATCTTGAATTGAAACTTCTGAAAATAATTTTTTAAAGAAATAGAATAGTATACCTGTTCTAGGAGAAATTTAAAAACAATTCCCAAAGGAAATGCAGAATGAATATGCATAGAGATGACCTTTTCTTAATGTCACTTGTTACTAAATGGAAATACTTACTTTGACAGCATACCGTACATAATTTGGTTTCTACTAAATTTTGACATAAGCTATCAGTTTGTGCGTCAATGTTTTCTGCTTAGATGTATAAAGACTACCCCTTTGTTAATCATTATCCTATCTTACTAGGTAACCTTGGGGCCTCCTGAGTTTTTGGCCACATGGTCCTTCCTTCCACACCCAAAACTTCTTTTCTTGGAATATTTTCTGTGCTCCAAGAAGAGATTCGTAGTCCTAAAACATTAGGCAAAAAACAGCATTTAATCAGAAAAGACAACAGCTGTCATATTCTCAAAAATCTTTTCAGTTTTACTATAATGGAAATTTACATCACTCAACAGATTCTGTTTTCCAAATGTTCATAACATGTCAGTCTTTAAAATATTAAACATTGTAAACACAGAAGGAAATTGTCTTTTAAAATTGGTTTCAAAGTGGTCAAAGAACACAGCACGATCCTGTATTTAAACTGCATTTCCAACTCACAGAATTCTAAATTTTTTGGTTCTGAAGCACCAGAGATCATGCTAATCTCTCCTACATGGTCATATAATATTTCTAAATGCTCAGTTCAGGATTAAAATGGCTCTGCTGGCCGCCACTTGGCACAGACTGTGGAAACTACAGACGAGAGCACTGGATTGCACAGCTGTTAAGTGTGCTCCACTTAGCACTCTCAAACAGGTCCGACAGGGTGACAGGGTTGGGCTCTGGCCTCAGAGGATTCTTTCCAGGACCTCTCCCCTCCAGGGTGGCAGCCGGGCTGAGAAAGTTTGGAGCTGAAGATCTGGCAGGGCAGGGCGGAGTATCTAGTCCAGAAATGTTAATTAACATTTTTACTGACCTCTAAAGCACATTTTAGTGATCTAGTGTTTTCCATTACGGTAAACGCTGAGGGAACAAGGGATCCTTCACTGCCCTTCACATTTGGGATGTCATTTATAACTCATCCCCATCATACACACACTTCTGTAATTCTCAGAAATCAGCATCTACACAGAAGATGTTGTTTAAAAAATACTTCATCTCACCTGTGAACCCTGTTACCTTAATTCTAAGGTAAGTGTAAGTAAACTTCATATAGCAGTTATTGTGGATTTCAGAGTGTTGATGTAAAACATTACCAGCTTAGAAATCTAATCTGTCTTCAGAGAAAATTGTACTCTGTGTACAAATAGTAGTGTTCCTTGTTTGAAGATGAAAGTCGTGTTATTGGTCTTTTAAATATATTCATCATAAGCTTCTTGAGGCAAAGATTTATTTTAATCACTTATGTGTTACCTGGTTAAGACCCTGGCATGCACATGTTCAGTTGCTGAGTGAGTAAATAAATGAATTAATTTATCTTTGGAAACAATGTTAATAATATTATGCAAATGTTCATTTATATAAAAGCTATTAAGATCAGGAGCTGGATCATTATAAATTTTTCACACACTAAATTAGTCTGTCATTCTTGGGATTTATTATAGCAAACTAAAGAGAGCTTCCTATGATGCATTTGATAATTATTGCTGTATGACCATCAATATTCAGTCTGGGCAAAGTGGAGTTTCTGATTGAGAAGCATCACTAGATTCCACGTGCTAGGAGTCCTAACTAGCCCCAAATGCTTATGAGACAAGTTGATGGGCCTAATACCCGAGGCATGAGTAGCTATGTCATAAAATAGCACCTCGGCTTGGCAGCCATTAATAACCTGCTCAAAGATCAAAGCTCTGGTCCACGTGGATCCTTGAGTGCTCCCTATAGTCATTGTGGAGAAAAATTGACAAAGCTTACTGGGAACCTAAATAGGTCTTTAACAGTAAGAAAAATGAGTTAGATCTTGTTCTGTGCAATTCACTGACTGATGTTATCTGACTAGTTCTTCTCACAAGCACTCCATTTACTTAAGAAAGTCTTTAAAGTACACATAAATTACTGCCTATAATCTAGGAAGTATTTAATAGGCTGGTAAGAAAACAGCTCCAAGGAGAAAATATCCACAATATTAAATTATCTTAAAGCTGTTTATGTTTTTCAAACATTTCATAAATACTGAGGAGAAGAATTATTTGCATGAAGAATTGGAATTCTGCATATCAAAAGATGCTTGGTGACTTTAGCAAATATGAATTAATGTTTTCAGAACGTTTTCTAATGGACTAGGAGTGCAGCTCAGAAAGACTGTGCATTCAAACGAGACACTACTATAATGATGATACCTCCCAAATTCAGAAAGACTTCCTGGTCAGCACTTCAGTACTACTGCTCCAACAATGAATACCAACAAAAACAAAAGTTTAGAACTAGTAATATGTGTTATGAGGAGAGCATGTTGAATTTTATTATAATGCTTACTTATAAGTTAGATTGTTGTAGAGTGCCTCTGGATAAGAAATTTAGCTTGTGCAGATGATTCACTTGATAGTAAATGGTCTGAAAAGGAAGCACTTATATCAGATAAAATAAGTTTTAAACAGAGCTGATAAAATAAATGATGTAGTAAACATATTCATAGATTGAATATAATTAATACAACAGCATCTTCTAGATTGAAATAACAAAAATGCCCATGAAGGCAGCTGATTCTAATTTATTTCCACGCAGCTTTTTGAACAAATGCTGTTGAAGGTCCTGCTACACTCTCCTGCAGCTCTCCAGCTAGCTGCAGAGAATACTCACAGCTGACATTCATGAGTTTTGCCAACAGAACTGGCTCTTTTTTTTTAATAATTCTTACTTTTAAATATCATTGACAACTTATGACTTTATGTATTTATGGGGTCCAAAGTAATGTTATGATTTACACATACAATATAATATAATGAAGTCAAGCTAATTCACACATCCATCACCTTACATCTCATCATTATGAGAAGATTTTAAATTTACTCTTACCAATTTAGAAATGTACAATACATTATTATTATTTACTATATTCACCACATATATTACTCAGCTTTAAAAAAGAAAGTAGCCATTTGCAAGAACATGGATGGAACTGAACATCATTAGCTAGCTGAAATAAGCCAGGCATAGAAGCACAACTACTTATATTCTCCCTTTTATGTGGAATCTGAAACAATTGAACACAAAGAAGCAGAGTGTAGAATAGGGGAAGGAAGTGAATGGGGAGACGATGGGCAAAGGATACAGGAATAAGGGCTTTTTTCCTTTGAGGTGTTTTTTGGTTTTAATCAAGTGTGTTGATACATAATTTCTGTACAATGAAATTCATCTCATTAAGTTTACAGTTTGATGAGTTTTGACAAGTGAACATAGTTGTGTAAACACCACCACAGTTTGTTTATTCACCTGCTAATGAAAGTTGGACTGTTTCCAGTTTGGGGCTATTATTAATAAAACTGCTATGAGTATTCATGAATAAGTGTTTTTGTGTACATGTGTTTGTTTCGTTTCTCTTGGGTAAAAATCTATGAGTATGATTACTGAGTCATATGATAAGAAAGAATATTTTGAAAGTTATAAGAACCTGCCAAATGTTTTCCAAAGTATCTGTACTACTTTACACTCCCAGCAGCAGCGTATAAGTCTTCTAATCACTCCACATTCTCATCAGCACTTGATGTTTTCAATATCTTCAACTATAGCCATTGTTGTATGTTAGCAGTAATATCTCATTATTAATGTTTTAATTTTAATTTTCTTAATGGAAAATGATATTTAGTATTTTTGTGAGCTTATTGGCCATTCATGCATCTTTTTTGAAATGTGTGCGCAAATTTTTGCCTCCTTTTTTCTTCTGTTGCTGGTTCTACAACTGACTTCATAGGATTCTTTTTCATATTGTGGATACAAGTCTTTTTTCATATACATGATTTGCAAATGTTTTGCACAACATATGGCTTGCATTATTATTTTTTATTTGCAATACCTTTTTTTTTTTAATTTGAGAGGCAGAGAGACAGATACTTAAAGAGATCCCTTCGACTGGTTTACTCTCCAAATGCCCACAACGGCTCAGGTTGGGGCTGGACCTGGCCAAAACTGGGAGACAGAAACACAGTCCATGTCTTCCACATGGATGGCAAAAATCCAATTATTTAAGCCATCACTGATGCCTTCCAGGGTCTCCATTAGCTGGAAACTGGAGTCAGGAGCCACAGCATGCTATCAAACCCAGGCATGCCAATGTGGAACACAGGCATTGTAACCAGTATCTTCACTGCTATGCTAAATATTCACCCCTGCACATTAATGTTTAATTCTACTTGCCACAAACTTTTAATGCTAAAAATATTTTTGTTTGCATTTTTTAAAAAAGATCTATTTATTTGAGAGGCATGGTTACAGATAGAGAGAGGGAGAGACAGAGAGAGAGGTCTTCTATCTGCTAGTTAACTTCCCAAATGGCTGCAATGGCCAGAGCTGGGCCAATCTGAAGCCAGGAACCAGGAACTTCTTCCAGGTCTCCTACGTGGGTGCAGGGGCCCAAGCACTTTGAGCTATCCTCCACTGCATTCCCAAGCCATCAGCAGGGAGCTGGGTCAGAAGTGGAGCAGCCAGGACTCGAACTCGTGCATATATAGGATGCCAGCACCGTAGGCAGTGGCTTTACCCGCTATGCCACAGTACTGGCCCCTTGTTTGCATTTTTTAAAATGTGTATTTATGGGAACAACTTTGTGGTGTGTGTGTAGCACATTAAGCTGCAGCCTGCAGCACAGGCATCCCATGTGTGTTCCAGTTTGTGTCCCGGCTGCTCCACTTCCAATCCAGGTCCCTGCTAATGTCCTGAGAAAGCTCTGGAAGATAGAAGACAGCCCAAGTGCTTGGACCACTGCCACCCACATATGAGAACTGGATGATGTTCCCGGCTTTGGACTGGCCCAGCTCTGGCTGTTGCAGCCATTTGGGAAGTGAACCAAGGGATGGAAAATCTCTCTCTCTCTTCTCTCTCTCTCTCTCTCTCTCTCTCTCTCTCTCTCTCCCTTTCTTTCTGTAACTCTGACTTTAAAATAAATAAATAATGCTTTTTAAAAAGGGTTTATTTATTTGAGAGGCGGAGAGACAGATAAAGAGCTCTCACCTGCTGATTCACTTCCCAAATGCCTGCAACAGTTAGGGCTGAGCCAGGCTGGAGTTAGGAGTCAGATTTTCAATCCAGAGCTCCCATAGGGGTGGCAGGAGCCCAATTACTTGAGCCAGCATCACTGCCTCCCACAGTCTGCATTATCAGGAAGCTAGAATCAGGAGCCAAAGCCAGGTATCAAATCCAGGTACTCTAGTATGAGACTTGGGCATTTTTTGGTGGAATCTTTCTTTTAAGCATCATGCTTATGTGCTTTTTTGAGAATTATTTTCCTAAACCAAGGTCACAGAAATTTCCTTGTCTGTTTTCCTTTAGAAGTGTTTTAGTTTTAGGTTTTATATTTAAGTTTATGATCCTGTTCCTGTTAAATTTTATATATGATGCAAGGTAAGAGTTGATAATCTTTCCTTTCTCTGTGGATTTATGTTTGTACTACCACTGTTAGATGGAAGTGCATACCTTCTTTGTTCATTGAATTGCTCATCAGTTATGTCAAAAATCAATCAATCATGTATAAGATTGGTTCAAAATGTTCAAAATTTATTTTTTAAGTTTCTTTTGATGTAAAAATATATATGATTGGAGTCCATCCACACAAGCAGTCCTCAGGTTTACAGAAATGTATATTATAAAGAAACTATGAATGAATTTGTTTTTGCACCAAAATAAGATTATTTTTATTCCATCTTTAATGAGCATTTTTTATTCATACAAATATATTAGAACTTAAATTTAGAGTCAATTCAATTACATTATAGCTATATATGTTATGAAATATATTTCATATCACTTAATATAAAAGGACATAAATTTTATGCTTTCCTAGTATTTTTTCATTTACATATGATTTATTTAATTTGTTCTGTATTCATTTTTTGTTTTGTTTTGCTGCAAATACAGTGCTTTGTCAAGCTTTATTTTAAATCTTTGTCAAAAATTTTTAAGAATCATATACTACTAAAATTTTAATGACTTTGTGACAAAATTTGTTAGTGAAGTTAAATATCTTTTAAATTTTCTAATTTCTCTTGATTTATTCTTTTTTTGAAAGATTTACTTATTTACTTGAAAGGTAGAATACAGAGAGAGAGAGAGATAAACAGAATTTTCCATCCGCTGGTTCACTGCCCACATGACCACAACAGCTGAGGCCGGGCCGGGCTGAAGCCAGGAGAGCCGGGAGCTTCTTTCAGGTCTCTCGAGTGAGTGCAGCGGCCCAAGCACTTGGACCATCTTATGCTGCTTTCCCAGGCCGTTAGCAGAGAGTTGCATCAGGAATGGAGCAGCCTGAACTCAAATCAGTGCCCATATGGGATTCTAGCGTCGCAGGTAGAGGCTTATCCTTCTACACCATAGCACTGGCCCCAGTTGAACATCTTTTCATTTGTTATCATTTATAGATCTTGCCTATTTTCCTCATGGACTACTGTATTTTGACTTTTTATTTGTTGAATTCTTTGTTTATTAGAGTGTTATGCATTTGAGTACTGTGTAAAATAAAAATGTTAGCCCATGAACATTTTGAAGTACCCTCATATATGTTAGCTTATTTCTGGGCATTCTGGTTCCACTGAAGTACATGTCTACCCTTACACCAATACCATATTTTCTTGATTATTATATTAATTTACTAGAAATTACTATATTATTAACTTTCAGAGCACTTTCATGACCATTCTTATTTGAACCTTATAACCCTCAAAGCTAGAACTGACAAGAATTACCAGTTGTCCTGATCAGCAGTCACAGAGCCGTCAGTTGTCCTACTCACGTTTACAGTTATGTGGACCTGACACTAGTATACTCCTCAATCACAGTCCAATTTTCTCTTCCTTTTATACAACCATCATGGAGACAAGAAACTGAATTTCACATCATTGGTACAGTGTTACCTTTGAAGACATTTCTGAATAGCAGACTGCTACTTAATGGCTCTACAAACTACTACCTAAAACAGTCTTAGTAATTTCTATGCCTCCTTGCTACAAAGTAACCTTTTTAGTTCTCAGTATCTGGCTTTCGGAATGGTACAGTCAGCCTTACTGCCTCTGCTATTGCTATTAAGGTGAATTGAATTCTTATCTACTCTTAATTCTAATCCAAATGCTAATTAGGTCTGCTATAGGAGGAGTCCTTCAAAGAAAGGAACTGTTTCTTGCTTTTTCTCTTACCAGAGTTTAGGTGATTGGATTTTTAACCTTGAAAAATTGTTTTCTGTTGATGATTTGTTAAAAAGACAGCATTTGGCACCAGAATGGTGCTGCAGTGGGTTAAGCTGCTGCCTGTGACTCTGGCATCCCATGTGAACGCCTGTTCAATTCCTAGCTGCTCCGTTTCTGATCCAGCTCTCTGCTAATGTACCAGGAAAGTAGTGGAAAATGGCTCAAGTACTTGCGCCCCTGCCACCCTTGTGGGAGACCAGGACTGAGTTTCCAGCTCCTGACTTCTGGCTTGGCGCAGCCCTGAGTGTCAAGGCCATTTGGGGAATGATCCAGCGGATGGAAGATCTCTCTCTCTCTCTCTTTTCTCTCTCCCTCTCCTTCTCTCTCTCTGTAACTCTGCCTTCCAAATAATAATCAAATCTTTAAAAATAATAATAATAAAAGGCAGTATTTGACTAACAGAAGAATTTCCTTATGTGCTTTATATTCCTTCATGCTAAAATTTTATTTTCCTTATTATCTCTCTAATTATATTGTGTTTTAGAATTTTATTATTCGTCAAACATGTACAGTCCTAGATTTACATAGGATAATTGTATTGTTTGATGTTTTCTCCTTCAGAATGAAGAAGTCAGATTCATTGAAAATGAGCTAGAGATTCAGAAACAAAAATACTTTAAACTTCAGACTTTTGTTAGAAGCTTGATACTAGCTATGAAAGCTGAGGATAAAGAACAACAGCAGGTAGGTCCCAGAAGAAACTAGCGAGCTGTAATGTGTCATGTTGAAAAATGGCATGTCACATTTGTGCTCTTCATAACTTTTCATTTTGATGCTTCATTCCTACTTGGCATGGAAAAAGTAATTGTTGCTTCATGTCCTTTATAAACAGTTTTCTTAAGAGTAGATGTTCAGATGTTATGTGCTGCTTTAGTGGAAAATTGAAATAACTCATTAGTATACTTTATTAATGCCAGACTAGACTTTAAGTAGAGGGAAAAATCCATTTTAAAACGAACTTTAAAGAAATTCTTCAAAACGTTTGCAGACACAGGGCTACCCTAACTAGAGGGACACATATTTTGGGATCTTTTATGAGTGAAAGAGATAAGGCATTTATTTGCCTCTCTTCTGGATCTTAGTTACCTGCTAGCTCCCATTAGGGTTCACGGTTGTTTGAGAGTCTTTTATTCTGGTGATATTGTTGCTCATTACTAAGAAAATATGAAATTCCTTGGTGAAATTATTTGTGACCACAGTGTATCACTTATTTTTCCCAGTCGAAGTAAAATATTTTAGTCTTCTACTACAAAAAGGAAATGTACCATTTTTTGTTTGCCATTTGGGTTGTTGCTACAAATTCCACTTCATAATTTCATGTGAACTCTAAATACCCATACTAAGCGTGTTTAAAAGAATCATAGGATCATCTAATCTTAACTGAGACCAACTTTGCCTCTGAAGTGTATCCCAGCGTGCTGATTCCTAATCAGGGAAGTTCTATATGATCATGTGAGGTGCAGGGGACCAGTACTACTCAGGAAGCAGTCTCAGAGAATTTTATGCAGTGAGGAATATCAAGAGTACGAAAATTCATCCCTTATACATGAGCAAAACTGCGTGTACATGGTCTATATTGTATATCTCCAGCAGAAAAGATTAGAGCCTTAGCATCCCATAATTCTCCCTTTTTTCAAAGAAAAAAGTCTTTGTGTATTTTACTGACATGTTGAACCACAAAATGTAAACTAGAAGTGTTTACTCATGAGGCTCAAACCAGTATGTGTATTATGTGTCCAGTTTCATGAATTTCCCTCCTCACTCTCTGATAGACACAGACCTCCCAAGACAGTAGCCTTCAGTTACCTTTGCCAGCTTTATTTAAGTATATTGATTTATTATATGAGTTATGC
Organism: Sylvilagus floridanus; assembly: GCA_949820135.1. Lineage (NCBI taxonomy): Eukaryota > Metazoa > Chordata > Mammalia > Lagomorpha > Leporidae > Sylvilagus > Sylvilagus floridanus. Next base: position 64,226,258 of record OX463223.1, on the reverse strand, counting down.
ACATTCCATGGGCTACTGGAGACATGTTTGTTTTTTGGGAACCCAAAATGCAGACTTTAAATGAATAACAGTGGTAGTCTTGAATGTGGTCTCAAGGGTACTATAAATTTTAAATAACTGTAAAAAAATTAGGTCCAACCATAGGAATGACTTGGAGCATGGTCCTGGACTCAAAAGTCATAACACAGTTTTGAATTCAGAGTTATATAGCTAGCTAACTAGCATGATCTATGTCTCTTGACATCTAGGAATAGCATACAAACTCCATTTTATTTTCTAATTGCAATCTCATCCCTTGCTTGGTTCTTTCCCCAAGACCACTAACAAAAAGAAAAGTAATTAATGTACACTTATATTTATCATTCTCTTCTACTTTTCCTCTGATAAAAGAATAATGAACTAAGATATAGACAAAATGTGGCTGAAAGAAAATGACTCAAAAATTATACTGAATAGCATATCCTATATAATCAATCTCCCAAATAGAAACTATTGATTTTCATAGCTGAGATTGGGTATAATGGATCTCAGAATATGAACTCTAAATATAGAAGATACCAATAGCAATCCACAAAAGTTACCCAAGTGATCTCTTAAAATTCTACTTTTTATAATATGAAATATTTAGAGATCTCTTCCTGGGAGGTTTAATTTCTATTCTAGATATTGAAAGAGAATGCTTTTGTCACTGGTTTGTAATTGTTAAAAAATTATCAGTGTTTTGACATTAATTTTGATTTGGGTAAATTGAGGTGCGTGGTCCACAGGATAGATCAGCCCAATGAAGAAGTCTGGTATTTTTAAAAACAATGCTCTCTAACATTAAATTACTCAAAGGTATTTTTCTAACAAACTAAATACTTGTTTAAAATCAGAATAATGTTTCAGGCATTGTACTAATTTACTATATGACCCTAGCTAGGTCAATTGCCTTTCTGAATTTAAATATTCCCACTTTATAAGGAGGACAAGAATGGTTAATATTACAGACCTGGCATTCACACCCTAGGGCTTAGAATAAGTACTATCAATTCTGATCATATATTTGGGAAGAACTTTGATCTTTTGGGAAGAATGATACTACGTCAGACCCTCAAGATAGTTGTCATCAATGAAGACTTGGTATTTAAAAAAAAGTCAATTGTGATTTCTTTAGTATCTATGAAATAGGCAGTTGCAACAATTACTATAACCCAAAGATTTGCTCAGTGTACCAATGTTGTCATCCACTAAGATATCAAAAAAGAACTTTAAAGTGGATCTCATACATTAGTAGTGTCCTTCTCTGTCTTAGATCTAAAATTTTTGTATTTCTGGCTACACATTTTAGTCAGTCAACTACATGTAATTCAATGGCAAAGAAGTAATTTTATTCATGAGTCCCCCCTTAGAATTTAGAATATCATTAAACTTCATCTGCTTGAATTTCTAAGATTCTAAACACATATTTATTGAGTGCTCATGAGAACACTTCTCTTTTTTATATGGCATCCCCAAAATTGCACAGTGAACTAACATTAGCGATGTATGTCCTCACAGACTAATCAGTCAGCATCAGCACAGGCTCCATTGCACCTAAACTGGGTTAGTGATCAGCAACTGCTGTAGAAGAAAATGGTTCTGTGTCCTATTATTGCAACTCAGCGCCTTAGAAAGCATGGAGCACCTTTGGTGACTTTGCTGTGTAAATACTCAGCTTCAGCAAGAAGTTCAGGGACAATTTAATTGGATAAAATCAGTATCAGCTTTTCTTCCCAACAGGAGTTAGTCTTTTCTTATACAGCCTGACAAAAAGAAGACAGTTTTAATCTTGGTCCTGTGCTACAAGACAGAAGAGTATAAACTTTGTAGCTGTCAGTTCTTTTAATAAAAATAGAAGAATACTATCTTATTTCAACAGATTTCATATGTGCTCCAACATGTCCTGTCTTTCTGTTCCTTAATTGGGTAGTGACAAGCTTTCATTTGTCCCTGTTCCCTTGGTCTTTGTTTACCACTGAACCCAAAACAAGTGATGATGTCTAAAAATTCCAGATATGCTACATTATCTTTAGCATCGGGAGCCGAAAATCCATCATTTAGTTTACAATTTCTTATGGTCGATAGGCATCAGCACTGTCAGCCACATAAAACTTGATTAATCATTTGTTTCTCTGATATGGATGCATGTTCTGCACCTCCAGATGAAACAATTAGACCATAGCAAAGCTTAGTTCATGGTTCTTGGCTTATCCTAATTACTCCAGCAGAGAAATGAGCAGCCTTCCAGATACATCATTACAAGCAGCTAAATTCACTGATTCAGCTGTGCCCTGGTCGGTCCTTGGCCATCTGTAAATATGGACATAGCCCAAAGAAAGAAAAAAAAAGTGACGTTTTGTTCAAGTTGTTAAGTGTAGTTTGAAGTCGAGTAAGTTGAACTTCTTTCCTAAGAAAGTTTATTCTCTCGCAGAAAAACAATATGGGTTTTTGTGAAATGTGGATTTCTTTAACAGATAGCATAACTGGGCATGAATATTTTAATAATGAACACAATTTTAAAGCCCTTTAGCAGTGATCAGTGAACATTCAAAACCAGTGTAAAAATCACTTGCCTCAAACACTTCAAACCATTTGGTTCGGAATAGTTGCTCATTTCCCTGCTGATTTCTCCTTTGTGCAGGGTTCCACTCTGCATAATCCACACTGTCAACATCTAGTGTTGTGTTACTTCCTTAGCGGGGTATGAAGAATTTTTCTTTTAGGTAAGTCCTTGTATAAGAACCCGGAAGAGAAATTATTCTTTCTTTAAATCCTTAAGAATATATCAACATGAGAGGACTACCACTATGAACATAAAATTGGGGGAAAAAAGTATATCCACATACTAATCCAAAAATAAATGATTTTTCTGATTCAGGCACTGCTGTCAGATTTACCTCCTGAATTAGAAGAGATGGATTTCAATCATGCCTCACCGGAGCCTGATGATACCTCATTCAGTGTGTCTTCTTTATCCGAGAAAAACGCCTCAGACAGTTTGTGATTTGAGGGGGGGATATGTGATGCAGCCTTTGGGCTGTCTAACAGGTGTGCATTTCAAGATAACTGCATTCTGTTGTCCTGATATTCTTCAGTTGGAAAAATACATTGTTGAAACAGGCATATTCTGTGACGGATGGACAAGATATAATGGCTACCATGAAAAAAAATGCATGTGAAATTTAAAAAGCGTTGTTTGAGTTTTTTCCAAACTGGTGGAATACTAGAAAAATTAATTTTTAATTTTGGACAGTTCCACTGAAATGCATTACATCTAATTTCTAAAAGGTTTCTGTTTGGTTGTAGAAAAAATTCTTAAGTTTTAGTAATAGATTTAACCAGAGACACAAAAATAAATGCATTTCAGCATTACTTATCAAATTGTAAAAGCTGTATTAGTCTTAATTTGTAGCCATTACATCTTTCTTCCTCTCTCTTTTTCCTATCATTCATACAACACTTTTACTCAGGAAAGTGGACTGAAAATCAAAAACAAATTTTAAAAATTTATTTCCCATGGATGAGTCCTGGGATTTCTTTTTAACCCCATGAGGATTTGACTTAAGTTAATGATTTACAATTGAAGTGATTACTAGTATGTCATTGTAAATTGTTAGTATTCCTCTATTATCTAACCCAAATATTTGCGGGGAGGGGGGAAGTACTTTGGAAAGTTAAATCACCAACATAAATCAAATGAATTATTAAGTGTACAGAAACAAAATGTTGTAAAAGATTAGTCTCAATGGGAATTCTTTGTTGCTGCAAATGAGAAATATTGATAATTCACATTCTACTAGTAAATTTGTATAACTGAGTTAGATTAAATCTTTCACAGATTTGTCAAGTTTATCACTATGTTCATAATATTTTTTTCCATTCTTACATTTTATGAAACAGGAAGTCAAGGTAAGATTTGTTTTAATCTAGCCACTCAGCTTTGCCACAAAATTTACCTCATTTCCATGTGAGGCTTGTACAGAGCCATCAGCCAAGGATAATATCCAAAGAGTCACACTACTTCAGTTGTAAATTACAGTCCTCTGGATTTCCTGGAAACTATTCTCTGAATACACACCTAACATTGGCATGCTACCCAGTCGTTCTATTAGTAGGTACCAGATGGCAACACACTCTAGACAGTTTTTTGCAGATCTTCCCTTCCGGGGTACCAGATGGTATCACCAAGACCCATTCATGGGAAAATGCCAGTTTTTCCCTAAGCTCACAGTGTCATATATTTGTAACTTGGCAGTGTGGAATTTTGTTGCATGGTTAATTTAACTATCAATACCTAAAAGATTAATGAAGTAGCTAGAAAGCTGTTTTGGCCATCAAATTTCTATTTCAGATTTAAAAAAAAAATAATTAGAGTAAGCCAATTTTTATCTTGGAATTCACTTATACCAACTTATGAATGCAAAAAAAGTCATGAATTTATTGACCTTTGAAATATTCCCCTGTGCACACACACACACGCACACACGCACACACACACACACTCACATAGGTAAGGTTTGTCGATGGTCCTTCCTACTTGCTGATTTGATATTGCTCTCATGCTACTGTTATGGCTCCTTTGTTAGCTGAAATAGTTCAGTGGTCAAGTGGCCAGGTGTGCTCTCTTTCAGCTGAGAGCCATATGGTTCTTTGCAAACAATGTTTAGTACTCCTTGCTGACAAGTCAAATTCCATTCAAATAGAGTGCTGATTAACAGAACCCTAGATATCAGGATTACATTTATCAGTCACACCAGTTCCTCTGCAAGATAAGGAGTCTGGACGATATACAGCAAATGTAGAAACCATTTCTTAAAAGCATGAACAAACCCCAGGCCTTCAACTCTCACAGGGGTCTCCCTTCTAGTCATTAGTTTATTTTTCAACTTGAATTTCTTCTGCTTCGATTTAAGCCCTGCAACCCTTTGTGAGTTCTCATCGCAAAGTAAATACTGATGATTCTCTCCTATATATCTCAACACTATGGATTATATTTGCCACACTTCAGCAATTGGTCACAACATCAAAAATATTTGTCAAGCTCCGACTATAAGGAAGGCACTGTGCTGACACTGGCCACTTCAAAAAGAATTATTTCTTGCTATCTTTTTCAAAGTCATTTTAAAAAATTATTGAAGTAGAAATTTTGATAGGTTTAAGTATTCGCTGGGTGTGATTCCTAGAAAAAATCCTAGTCTACAATTTTCAGAGGAAGTATAGATGATTCCCTTTTCCCTGTTTAAAGTTCCATTAAAATAGAAGCTGTGTAGTCACAACAGTACACTAAGGCCCCTTTTATCTTAGCATTTTTGTTTCAGCACCAGGATTATTTCTTTCTATCATTGTAATTAAAACACTTCTAAAATAAAATGTGGCTGTTTTGTAGCAGGAACCAAAGAAAATAGCTGGGGCCAGAAAGTAAAATCAAAATTGGAACTTCGAAAATATGCACCATAGATTTTAAAGACAATATCAAAGTCAAGTATTAAAAAACTATTATGCAGTAGAGGTATTTTTCACATATATAGATTGGAGTTGGTTTTGAGACATTTTAGAGCAGAAAAAAATATCAGCTTGTGACTTGTGCTAGTGAACATTTTCATGGCTCAGGGTAAAAATCAACTAGTGTTTTCTTTCTTTGGGGCTTTGACAGGATTAGAACACACCATAGTATCTGAAGCATTTCTCAGAGAGACAGAAGTCAAGGTGAAAAAGACTTTTAGTTTTAATTAACTACGTTTTGTTGTTTACTTGAAGCTTAGGATAGCCACCCAGTTTCTAAGTGGGGAATGTATGTTTCAGAGCACTTACCTTCCAAAATGTCTATTAAAAAACAAAATGGAAGGTACCTTTCTATTTTCAGCCCAGCTAAAATTAGCCACAAGAAAGCGAGCTCGTAAGAAAAATGGTAAAAGAAAATTGGTCTCTTTGTGGAATCTGGAGATGTTTTGTTGTAAGGTCAGTTATCAACATCAGGTCTTTTGTACTGCCATTGCTATCGTGTGATAGAAATGTTTATTACTGTTGAAGAAGAAAAGACTGTGACCCAATCACATCCTGTGCTCTGTATACAACCAAGACCACAAAAGATGTCCAAGAGGCCACATCTCCAAAGACAGCAGCATCTATTTTAAGGCATTTCATAATCAGCAATCTGTAAGTTTGTAGTAGGACATATAGGTGTTAGACATAAAAGAATTCTGGGATCAAAAAATCGACTTTGTTGCCTTTTGAAGTGGGGCTGAGATTCAGCCCAGTTTCAAGGGATGATTTCCTCATCTCAGCCTACTAATTATTAATCATTTTTCAGAGAAATTCTGAGAACTTTAATTCCAACTCTTCCTCCGCATCACAGTCATGTTATACTAGGAAAGTTGTCTATTTTTAAAATATATTAAAATTCATTCAGTTAATAAAAGGCAAAGTTTTGATAGGTTAGCCTCTTAAGAGCACTATCAGTACTATCCTATCCAGTAAATTTACTATTCAGTAAATAATGGGCAAGTGGATAGACTTCTCTTTGAAATTGGTGTTATCCTTGGCAGACAGCACTGTATCATGCTCTTCACCAAGCTACGCTCTGTGATGCTATAATGGAGGAGCCTACTAACTTGTGAGCCTGCTGTCAACATATCATTGCGCAAAACAAACCTTTATTAGAAGCAAATTTACTAAGGGGGAAAAGAGAATAAAGCGATATTTTTCATGCAAAAATAATTATAATTGTTCCAGTAGAGTGTATACTGAGTATATATTGCCCCACATTGAAATTTTATTTTGCATTAACTTGTTAAGTAATTCCTTTTAGCAATCCTGCATCTCATTTTACGGTACTACCTCTGAAACATACTATCACCTTAAAACCGCATCAGACTGTAATGTGAATTTTTGTAGGATTTTTATTTAAACTTTTATAGAGGCAATAAATGATTTCCAACTAATCGACATCTATTTCTTTCTTTTAATGTTTATTTTTCCAAGTCATTGTGTTGTAAGCATCTTCCCCCTTTTAAAGTGAATTATTTCTTCCCTCAAATAAGGTTCTGATAAAAAGAAAATTACAGAGAATAATAATGTGTTAGGGGTCAAAGACAGGAAAACATCAAGTTATCAAGCGAAGATTTGGTTGACTTCCAAGCTGCTGTGTATATTATCTTTAATTGACTTTACTTAACAAAGAACTACTCCAACACAAATGGAATAAAGTGAATATTCTCTAATAGCAGCAAGCTTCTCCCAAGTAGCATATTTAAATGGGAGAACTAGCTACTAAATTGCCACAGTATAAACCAAGAATGGTATTTTTACAGCATTTTTTTTTTTACATGGCAATGTTCATCTAACTTTACTTCACTCTCATTGACATCAGTTGAGCATGCTTTTAATTTGGGTGAAATATGTTCATGCCTTCTTTGTCAAAGTTTTATGTCAGTTAAAACTCTTCATGTTACCTAACTGGTGTGGAAGAAAAGGGAAGGACAACGGGTGAGTTTCAAATACCACATCAGCAATTTTCCTTCCCAGTTGATAAATTTTCAAGAATCCTGCAAGCAGAAAATCACATACAAACATGCACTTAAATGGCTCAAGCCTTTTTCAGATCTGCAAAAGCGTTAAAGATGATGAAACTCTTTGATTTTATAAAGATGTATGGGAATCATTACATGTCTATTTAAAAGACAAGTCAATGGATCATAAGGCTGAGTGATATTTTCCATCTCTTGATATTAAAGGAGTTTTTACATTTTTGTTTATATATAGATTATTTTAACAGAAAAAATCATACATATTTATGGAGTATAATGTGATGTCTCAGTACATGTATACATTATCTAATGCCCAATCAGAGTTAATATAGCTATGTTTTCAAGCATTTAACATTTATTAAATAATCTAAGACTTTTGCTCCCGGCTGACAAATAGTCCTATAGAAAGTTATCATCTATTCCCATCCAGAATGTGTATATGCATGTTTGTCTATCTTCTAACCAACAATGAATATTTTAATTAAAAATGACAGTCTGAAGGGATAAAAACAAAACAAAACAAAATAACATTTCTTTATTGTAAAAGTATCCCAAATCCTATCTTCAAGTTTTCTTTATAGAGAAATACAAAGCATATTGATTTTTTTAAAGATTTATTTATTTTATTTGAAAGGAAGAGAGAAAGAGAGGAGAGAGATACCTTCCATCCACCACTGGTTCACTCCTCAGATGGTCTCAATGGCCATAGCTGGGCCAATCTAAAACCAGGAGCCAGGAGCTTCTTCCAGGTCTCTCACATAGGTGTAGGGGCCTAAGCACTTGAGACATCTTCTGCTGCTTTCTTTGGCCATAGCAGAGAGCTGGATTGGGGGTGGAGCAGCTGGGATTCAAACCAGCACCCGTATGGGATGCCTGCACTGCAAGTGGTGGCCTTACCCACTACACCACAGCACTGGCCCCTTATATATCTTTCTGAACCATTTATAATATTTTAATCTAGCCATTTCTTCTGCATATTATATACATAAAGCAAAACTGAAATTATAATGAATATGCAGTTATATGACATTCTATTTCTCTTAGTGATACATTGAGAATATTTTCCCACTGCATTGCTTGTCAACAAAGTATTTCCTTCTTTATTATATTTGAACCTAAAGGGGAAACTACATTTTAAATGTATACAAACAGAAAAGGCAAAATTTGCATTGACAAAAATACTTTTTCTAGAGAATCATCAAATGGGTACTTTCTATAAAATCTATAGTGTAGTTCTTATTTATTTATTTATCTGAATGTCAGAATTACAGACAAAAAGACACAGAAAGAGGTTTTTTCTTTTAAAGATTTTATTTATTTATTTGAGTGATAGAGTTACAAAGGGAGGGAGAGACAGAGAGAAAGGTCTTCCATCCATTGGTTCACTCCCCAATTGGCCACAACGGCCAGAGCTGGGCTGATCCCAAGCCAGGAGCCAGGAGCCAGGAGCTTATTCAGGGTCTCCCACATAGGTTCCGGGGCCCAAGCATTTGGGCCATCTTCCACTGCTTTCCCAGACTATTAGCAGGGAGCTGGATTGGAATTGGAGCAGACAGGACTCGCTTCCATTGCCAGTGGTGGCTTAACCCAGTACGCCACAACACCAACCCCAAATCTATAGTTCTTAAGCTAGATTTAAAACAGTTGATGCTTAATTTTCTTCACAATAATAAAGTTGCTATACTTTGGCTACAGCTTACAAGACACTTCTTAATAGTGTTTTTATCACATTAGTAAGTCACATTAAACTTAAAAAAACAATTATTTTATCTATGAAAGGTTTCATAATGAGTACAACAGTATGTACTTGGAGTCATAATTCTTTTAATTAAATTGGAATGCAAGTCCAATTTTTTCCAAGGAGTAAAGCAGTTTCTTTTTATGGGTGTTATGTTTCATTCAGTTAGTTGGAAATTTTGGATAACTTTGCTCTGAAATAACAATGGATACACACATTTCCAATTTAGGATACAATACAAAAATGTATACCAAGAGTATTATAATTGAATGTCTCCCTTGTGACCTAGACCATATAAAAGTCTGATCTTTCCCACTACCCAGGTCATTCTCTAGTTGAAAGTTAGGACTTTGAGGAGGCTTATTAATTCTCTCAGCCTGTCAAGAGATCATTTCAGTGTCAATAATGCTTCTTAGCTTAAATTGGGTAACTCACAGCTCCAAGACCCAAAGCACAGGCTGGAACTCCACTCAGATTAGTACATGTACACAAAGTAAAAAAAATTCCTGTACTACAGTGTCACCATGTACCTGTATATTACTAATCTTGTCTTGCAATCTGTTACTAGTCTCAGAAGATGAGGGGGTAGATATGAGTGGAGTGAATACAACCTTACATGTTGCTTCAATGAATAAAGTAATGGATGCTGACAAGGTCTTCTCTCCATTTTCACCCCTCCATGCTTCTATTTAAATTTATTAGTAATAATTTATTGAGGGATAATTTGGAATAGAATATGATTAACCCTGACAAAAATAAGGCAGCCTGTGAGGCATTCATACCATACTGACATTCACTTAACCAGAGGCATTATTTACAACATTGGGACAAAAGCAGGGCAGTGAGAGAAAGATAGGTGGGGAGGTAGGTGATTAAAACTGGAGAAGGAAAAATATAGACCCTCTGGAAGTCTTAAAGGGAGTCATCACAATGGAGGCCACTAGCTGGTGGGCAGGAGAGAAGGAATTCTGTACAACAAAATCTTGACTATTAAGGTATGTAGAGTGGTGTGCATAGTACAGAAGTTAAGATTGGGGCCCCCATTGTGGCACAGCAGGTTAAAGCTGACATCTCTGACTCCGGCATCCCATATGGGTATGGTTCAAATTTTGCTGCTGCACTTCAAACCCAGCTCCCTGCTACTGTGTCTGAGAAGACAGCAGAAGATGGCCCAAGTGCTTGGGCCCTTACACGCACATGGTAGGCCCAGATGGAATTCCTGGCTCCTGGCTTCAGCCTGTCCCAGCCATGAACAATGCAGGCATTTGGGCAGTGAACCAGAAGACAGAAGATCTCTCTCTATCTCTATCTCTGTCTCTGTCTCTGTCTCTATCTCTATCTCAATCTCTATCTCTATCTCTATCTCTATCTCTATCTCTATCTCTCTATATCTCTATCTCTCCCTCTCTCTCTGTAACTCTTTCAAATAAATAAATCTTTTTTTAAAAAAATAAGTTAGGGTTAAATATCATGGTAGGTAAATTATGGGATTAAAAACTCAATTTTAGGGGCCAGCGCTGTGGTGCAGCGGGTTAACGCCCTGGCCCAAAGTGCCAGCATCCCATATGGGCGCCGGTTCTAGTCCCGGCTGCTCCTCTTCATATCCAGCTCTCTGCTATGGCCTGGGAAAGCAGAAGATGGCCCAAGTCCTTGGGCCCCTGCACCCATGTGGGAGACCTGGAAGAAGCTCCTGGCTCCTGGCTTCAGATCGGCGCAGCTCCGGCCTTTGTGGCCATCTGGGGAGTGAACCATCAGATGGAGGACCTCTCTCTCTCTGCCTCTCTCTCTGTGTAACTCTGACTTTCAAATAGATAAATAAATCTTAAAAAAAACCTCAATTTTAAGGGTTAGTGGCTGTGTGATCTTGAGCAAGTTATTTGGCCTCTCTGTTTCAGTTTCTTTGCAAAATATGAATAATGAGAGTACATATTTTGTAAGATTGTTGTGAGGAATGTGATAATCTTTCACAAAGCACTGGCACCATGCCTCATACACAGTAAGTGCTCAGTAAGTGTTGGCCAATACTATCACTTACAGTAAAGGAGATAGACGGGAGCCAAAGACAACTCCTTCTTAGCAACTTTGCTCGGGGCACAGATGGCCTAATACAAACATCTGGAAGAGAATCATACACAACTGAAAGCAATTTCACTTCAGCTGGTATCTGACTACAAGAGTTTTCACAATTCAAAGGGCAGCACAATTTTATTAATGTCCTTAGTGATTTTCCCACTGCCTTAGGCGGCTAATACCACCACCACCACCCCATCAAAGAACTGACAATGGATCTGGGTTGAATGTGGCTCAACATCTAGCACTGAATAAAACATCCCTGTGGTATAGTTCACTCACTTTTATTGACCCATTATCTCTTACGTATACAGTTTTATAAGCTTATATGCACCAAAACTGATGTGGAAAAATCTATTGCTTTAAAGATGCATTTCACTTTTTTATCAAATGTTGATCTCCAGCTTAATTTGTATTTGTATGCAGGTGAATTTCATTCAGAGATATTCGAAATTTTAGCTTGCTTGCTTTGTTTTTATTTGTCACTGTTTTGCAATCAAGTGAATTCTAGCAAGTCATTACTGGTTCTGGAGTAGTCAGCTAACTTGTTTTATCATGTGAATCTGCATCATTGGTTTCCTCACTGCTGTTCCTTATACACGTGCAGCTTTCCTTCAAATCTATGCATGGACATGCTTTTCACTTTCCAAGGATTATCCTTTCTATTCATATGCCATTTGAAAATACTTAATTCACCCCCACATCTAGAATTGCATAATCTGTATAATTGCACTGGGTCAGAGGGAAGGACCATTTACCTTCATTACTGCATATAAGGTTATTTTTTTCTATATCTGCTGATATAAGTGTTTGAGAAATTAGATAAATATTTCAATAGATTCATTTTATTATACAGCCTTATACATTTTTTATTCACTTGGAATTTTCAAAACATTAGCAAACTTTTAACTGGAAAAACAACAATAACAAAACATTAAGACATGAAAAGCAAGAGACCTCATTCTCAGATAGAAACATTGACCTATTTGTGTTCAAATGACTTCTGGAAATCAGGAAGAAAAAAAAAAGGAGTTCAGGTACAAGAATGTAGAAAACCCTAGAACAAGACAATATCAAATTTGAAATGTAATAAGACTGCTACACAAGAAATAACGTTTCTCCTCATCCTAAGAAAGTAATAATATGCTGTGCTTTTAGTGTCCCACTTTTTTCCTGGTTTTTTTTTTCTAGTACAAGCATTTTTAGTAGAAGGGGTTGTAATTTTTAAGATGGAAAGTTCCAGGATCCTAAAAGTGAGGGCCCAGTATCTCCTTTCTCCAATAAGATACAGTGTAGAAAGAACACTAGCATTTGTGATTTTGTTAATATTCCAAATTCTTCAAGTTTTGGTTTCTTCATCTGTGGAATGAGAATAAACCTCCTCTCAATGACTCTCACAATAGTTTTGAGAATCAAATGAACTCAGGCTGATTTTATGGTACAACAGGTTAAGTTATTGCCTCTGATGCCAGCATCCCGTATCAGAGCACTGGTTTGAGTCTTGGCTGCTCTGCTTCTGATCCATCTCCCTGCTAATATGCCTGGGAAAGTGGTGGAAGATGGTCCAAGTGCTTGGGCCCCTGCCACCAATATAGGAGACCATGATGGCATTTCTGGTTCCTGCTTCTGCCTGGCCCAACCCTGGCCCTTGTGGTAAAAAAGTGAAATACCTCTCTCTCTCTTTATTGCTCTGCCTTTCAAGTAGATAAAATATTTTTAAAATATTAAAAAATACTTCATAACATGCAAAGCACTACAGAAACACAAAGGATTAACATCTATTTACATTCATTGATTGCTTATATATTCAAAACTATTTGGACACTGAGGAACAAACAGAAAGGGATATGATCCCTGGCTTCCAGGAGTCTGGGGGACTCTGGAAAATTAGGTTTAAACAGATAAAATGCAGCAAACAATACACCATACAACTGAGTGTTAAATGTCATGTGATATTGCTAAGGGATTGGTGGGGAGTTGCTGGGAGGGGGCGTCAATAAGTGTCAGCTGTCAAATGAAGCTTCTTGTAAAAGGATATTTTTGAGTTGGATTGGATCTACCTAAGGTCTGTTCAGCTTAGCAGTCATCCCTGATGGGCATAGAGAGAGGACATGAGCAAGATAGATTTTCCTCACCTCTTAACTTTCCTTTATGTGTTGTACATCACCTGAGAACTTATTTAATTCTTGCTTGAACATGTATATATGTTCTGTCGGTATTCATATAATTGATATTTCCTGAATTCATACTGTGTGCCAGGCATTATTCTGGCTGCTAGGTTCTATGATGTCTTGGAACAGGTTCCATTAGTTTAATGTCCTCTGTGTAGATTCATAAAATGCTAGAGCTAAAGAAGCTCTTAGTATTTTTTCTGTATCAAATCTCAGAATTGTACAGAAAAGGCAAATGATGCTCAAAGAGCTAACATCAATTTCCCAAGATCCCACAGGTGATAAATGGCAAAGCCAAGACCAGATCCTTGGTCTCCTACCCCAGGTCAGTGTGTTTTACATCATACTAGACTATGGAACAAAACATTTTTTTACTGATTGTAACACTAGCCCTTTAAAGCAATGTTACTTGAATGTAAAAATGAATAAGAATTACAAAGGAAGTTGTTTGTTTAAAATGCAAGTTCTTAGGCCTAGTACCTAAAGATTGTGAAAGTCTTAGATGGGAGGTTTTTGCTTTTCAACCCCTTTAAATTTCTATCCAGTGATTTGATCTACCTAAGTGATTGTGATATAAGTGATCATTAGGCCAGTCTCAGAAAAACTTCATTAAAGTTTCAAGCAATGACTGTATATAGTTCCATTGTTCTCTGATTTGATGTTACCCTTATTAATACTCTCCATGATTTTAAAGATTTCACTGACCCATGTCAGCCTTTCTCTTTGCAGATAGAAAAAGTCTAAATTTTAAGATTTGCTCTACATTGAAAGCTTTGATACCCTCGACATTTTTGGTTTCGTCATCAGAAGTGACTGCTACACATCCTTACCACTGTGGCAATGGCCCCAGGCTGAACTGCTTGCTCATGAATCAATACTTGTCTGGAGTTTTCAAAAAATTAGAAAGAATTCTGTATTAGAGCAGAGCACCTGGTGCCTAGCTCATACCCTGGAACTGCGTCTTGATGATTCAGCTGTAGGCCCCAAGGAAAGGCACATTAAAATTCTATCCAAAGCAGATGGATTTCTGTGCTCAGTGTTCTTTACATTAGCCATCACTGTGTCAGTCAAAAACAAAATCTAAGGGGCAGGTATTTAGCCCAGTAGTTAAGATGCCCACATTCTATATGGAAGTGCTTGAGTTTGATTCCTGATTCCAGCTCCTAAGTCCAGCTTCCTGCTCATTCAGACCCCGACATGCAGTGGTGATGATTCAGGTAATTGAGTTTCTGCCAACCACACAAGAGATCTGGATTGCATTCTGGATCAGGGCTTTGGGCTATGGCCCAGCCCTGGCTGTTGTGGACATTTGGGCAATGAACTAGCAGATGTCTCTGTCTCTCTCTCTCTTGCTGTCCCTCCATGTATCTGATTCTTAAATAAATATTTATTTTAAAAATATTATACTCTTTCAGTTATATATTTAAAAACAAATATTAGGGCCAATGCTGTGGTGTAGCAGGTAAAGCAGCCAATATGGACACTGATTCATGTCCCAGATGCTCTACTTCCAATCCAGCTCCCTGCTAAAGGCCTGCAGAAAGCACCCAAGTGCTTGGACTCCTGCCACCCATGTGGAAAATGAAGATGAAGAGGATGAAGCTCCTGGCTCCTGGTTTCCACATTAACACTGAGTTAATAACAAATTATCATATTATTAAGTATTAAACAAATTGTAATGGCTCTGTGTATAGGTTAATAAGTTTGTTTTCTGGACTCATTGCAGACTTTGCATTTGTGGGTATACCGGAAATAAATGTGAATCCCCTTATAAAGAGAAAACACAGTACCTATAATATCTGCCATGGTATGTAGTAATGAGTACATTCTCAGTGCATGCTCGTTTAGTGGAGAGATAAGATGCACTGATAGATGGATTGATAGATGAATGAATGTGGGTGGCAAACAGCAACTACTTAGTTCTGCATGGGTGGGTGAAAAAGGAGGAGACTATTTAAAGAAACTAATTTGGTTGTCATCTTAATTTCATCTTAATTTTTATTTTCAGCATAAATAAAAAAAGCAATAGTCTCCATTCCCAAAGGTTTTACAGACAGATGTGTGTGTGTGTGAGAGAGAGAGAGAGAGAGAGAGACACACACACACACACACACAGAGAGAGAGAGAGAAAGAGAGAGAGAGAGAAAGGGAAGGAGAGAAAGAGAGAGAGGTGTAGATACAATGAATAAATTAAATTTTCAGTGTTAAAATCTGCCAAAGAACAGTTCTTGTGTTCAGATGTATTATCCCTCTTAGAAGGGATCATACCTATCTGGGCAACCAGCTGAGAAAGACTCTGGTGACCTCCTTTTTTCTTCTGATCCTTAAGTCTTTTTTTTTTTTTTTTTGAAAGGCAGAGTTAGTGAGAGAGAGAGACAGAGAGAAAGGTCTTCCTTTCGTTGGTTCACTCCCCTAATGGCCACCACAGCCAGCGCTGTGCCAATCCAAAGCCAGGAGCCAGGTGCTTCCTCCCGGTCTCCCATGCGGGTGCAGGGCCCAAGCACTTGGGCCATTCTTCACTGCCTTCCCGGGCCTCAGCAGAGAGCTGGACTGGAAGAGGAGCAACCGGGACTAGTACCCGGTGCCCCAACAGGGACTAGAACCCGGTGTGCCGGTGCCGCAGGTGGAGGATTAGCCAAGTGAGCCACAGCGCTGGCCTGATCCTTAAGTCTTCTGGAGGTCGCTTGCTCAAAATCTCATTCACATTTTCTAAGTCAGAGTTGTTTTCTACTATTTGATTTGTTCTAATCTATGGAAATTAAAATAAGATAATACATAAGCAAATTTCTAGTCAGAGGCATGAAGGGAAGACAACAGGAAATATCTTATATCTGCTATTTCCTGTTTAACTTCAGAGTTTCTATTACTGGCAAAAACGCAGATTCTCCAAACATGCCAAAACTATTTTCTACAGGGTCAGAAAAGATCTTTGAATAAAACTGACCTCTAGGACCCTACCTTTTCTTATAATTGGATTTTAAAATAAAATAACTTAACACTGGTAACAGCATTAAAAGGTCAGGAAATAATGGATCCAGGGTGAACTTTTAAATCATCAAGTATAACCCCTGTTTCCCTGCAACATTGCACAAAACTCTTCTTTGGTTTGAGTGATTTATCCTGACATTCAAAGCTCTCCATGGTATAGACAAAACCATTTTGGCCTCCTCTGGATCTTATGCTCCAGGTATGTTGGACTATCTGGATTTCTCATGTGTATCGATACCTTCCTACCTTCTATGCTCTTGTTCGTGGTGCTGCTTTTGCTTAGACTCTTTCTACCTCATCATCACTTGTCCAAATTGTGTGCATATTTCAAAGACAAACTAAAATACCATTCCATGAAATCATGGAGATTCTCACAGAACTTCACTTCTAACTCTCACCTTTCTGTTTATTCAGCCTTCTGTGTTACATGTCTGTGCGCTTCCTATGCACCCTTTTCATCCTTTAGTATCGTTCTCATAGCAGGAGCTCAGTTAACAGTGGCTGGTTGAATACTATCAAGTGTTGTATAGTTTCTACTAGGTATCACCAATCTTTCATCACTTATTAAGTAAATGCTTACTGGAGATACAGCATTGAGCATGACAGATATATCTTTTTTTCATTTTTTTATTTTCATTTTATTTTAAAAGCTTAGACACAGAGAGGGAGGGAGGGAGAGACAGAGAAAAAAAGAGAGAGAGAGAAAGGGGAGGGTAGAGAGAGGGAAAGAGAGATTCCATCATCCACTGATTCATTCCCCAAATACCCACAAGGGCCAGAGCTGAGCCAGGCTGAAACCAGGAGCTCAGAACTCAATGTAGTTCTCCCACATGGGTGACAGGGACCCACATACTTGAACCATCATCTGCCATCTCCTAGGATGCACATTAGCAGGAAGCTGGATGCCTACAGGAGGAGCTAGGACTCGAACCAGACTCTCTGATATGGAATGCAGGCATCTCCTCTGACTGAGGCCAGTTCTATAAAATTTGAGAATGTTACTGGACATGCAGCACACCAAACACACACCCCTCTACCTTTGTAAAGTTTTCATTCTAATGCAGAGAGACAAAAATGATTAATATACAATTAGAGAGTAGTAAAGTGCCATGAAGGTTGGAAACCCCATGAGTGCAGGAAATGTATCAGATTCCTCTTTGTTTCACTACAAAGTCCAATAAATATATGTTGAAGGTCTTAAATGATTTCCATTTTAACAAAAATAAATTAATAGTAACAATACCTTATATTTCTTACTGTATTTCACAACTTGAAAGAATTTTCTCCAGCTCTTATTTTATCCTCACAGCATCTTTATGGACTAGAGAACTGTTAGTATTTTCATTTCATGGATCATGGAATATAAAGACCCCAAAACATTTTTTTATCCGGTATTAAAAGTGTTCCCACTTGATCTTCATTTGTTCAAGAAATATCTGTTGCTAGCCTACTGTGTTGTGGAGAGTATAAAGAGTTTAGGATTTAAAGGAAGGATTGCAGCATTAACCATTCCCCAAAGCAGTATGGTCTCAGTGCCCTAAGAATGGTATCAACGTGCCACTCACAGTTCAAGGAGGGAGGGTTTCTCTGACTGAGGTGTACCCAATAACGTCTGAGGATGTCATTGGGCCTTTAAGCTAAGTCTGAATTTTCCTTCATTTAATTTTTTTCTTATTTATTTGTGTGAAACACAGAACTCTCATCAGCTGGTTCATTCCCAAATTGTCCTCGAAGACTGATGCAGGGCCAGGGCCAACATTGGGAGTCAGAAATTCAATCCAGGTCTGCCACGTGGGTAGCAGGAATCCAATTACTTGAGCCACCACTGCTGCCTCCCAGGATCTGCATTAGCAGGAAGCTGAAGTCAGGAGCCAGAACCAGATACGGAACTCAGGTTCTTTAACATGGTGCCTGGGCATCTTAACCGCTAAATGCCTGCCCTTCCCTCACTTGCAATGGCAGAGTGGAGATAATCTCAGATGAGTTCCCCCTGAAGGAAATGACCCTGTCTTTTTGCCTCACACACTGTACAAGGCATGACTACAAAGCAACGGGACTGATTTCTTCTCATGTCACATAAACCAGCTCTGCTGGCAGTTCCGAAAGAGAAGTTCTTGCATCATTTAGAGGAAAGATAGCATCATTAGAATAAAATGTTACTCTTTCCAAAGTGACTACTTTGAAGGGAAGACTGATCATTTAACTGTACATTTCAAATGCTTTATAGTGAGGAACACTTTATTTTCAATTAAAGATTATTTGTAGTAAACAAAGCATTGTCCCATGTGCGGTTGCATCATGCGCCAGGAGCTGAGAGGCATACAATGACAGCATCCTCACCAGTAATGCAATCCTCTATGTTCTATCACCTTAAAGAAAAAGGGGTAATGGTGTGCAGGGTTATGTTGCTATGAGACAGAGCCATTGAGACTCCTGAGATCTTCTTGAGTAAGATAAAGGCTCCTGTGTCCCAAGAGACAGGAGGCCAATAGAATGACATTTAGAGTGCACCTACATAATTACAAATTGGAGAAAACAAAATGAAGAATTTTCAGTGAGCTACATCAGTAGATTAAACTACACAAATAAGTTTTACACAGATCATATTACAAAGCCAAATGTCAAAAGTCATATTTTTAAAAGATTTATTTATTTATTTATTTATCTGAAAGGCAGAGTTACAGAGAGGCAGAGTCAAAGAGAAAGAAAGTGAGATCTTCCATCTGCTGGTCCACTCCCCAAATGACCACAGAGCCTGGAGCTGGGTTGATCTGAAGCCGGGAGCCAGGAGTTCTTTGGGGTCTCCCACGTGAGTGCAGGGGCCCAAGGACTTGGACTATCTTCCACTGCTTTCCCAGGCAGTAGCAGAGAGCTGAATCAGAAGTGGAGCAGCTGGGACTCGAACTGGTGCCCATATGGGATGCCAGCACTGTAGACTACGGCTTTACGTGCTATGTCACAGCGCCAGTCCCACAAGTCATATTTTAAAAATTGAAATACAATATCTTAGAAATGTATACAAAGATGTACACCTTTAAAGTACCTAATTAAAATGGCTTTGGGAACGTATATCATGACGTTTATTAGAAATGACTTATTTGGGGGTCGTTATTGCAGGTTAAGCCGCTGTCTGCAACACTGTCATCCAAATGAGTGTTGGCTCTCATCTTGGCTCTTCCACTTCTGATCCAGCTCTCTGTTGGTGCACCTGGGAAAGCAATGAAGGTGGCCTAAGTGCTTTCACACCTGCCATTGGGAGATCTGGATGGAGTTCTGGCTCCTGGCTTCTGCCTGGCCCAGCCTTGGCCATTGCAGCCATTTAGGGAGTGAACCAGCAAATGGAAAATCTAGCACTTTCTCTCTCTCTCTCCTTTAAATAAATAAATACATCATCCAATATGGGCACTGATTTGAGTCCTGGCTGTTCCTCTTCTGATCTAGCTCCCTGCTAAAAGCCCGGGAGAAGCAGCAGAGGATGGCCCAAGTGTTTGGGCCCCTGCCACCCATGTGGGAGATCCAAATGAAGTTCCTAGTGCCTGGCTTCAGCTTTGCCTAGCCTGGCTATTATGGCCATCTGGGGAGTGAACCAGTAGATAGAAGATCTCTCTCTCTCTCTCTCTCTCTCTCTCTCTCTCTCTCCCTTTCTCCCTGTCTGTAGCTCTGACTTTGAAAATAAATAAATAGTCTTTAAAAATAAAATAAGATAAATGGGGGCTAGCACTGTGGCATAGCTGGAAAATCTGATGCCTGAGGCACTGGCAGCCCCTATGGGTGCTGATTCAAGTCCTGGCTGCTCTACTTTTGATCCAGCTCCCTGCTAATGGCCTCAAAAAGCAGTGGAATACGGTCCAAGTGTTTCGGCCCCTGCACCCATGTGAAAGACCCAAAGAAGCTCCTGTTTTAGGATGGGCTCAGCTCTGGCCAGTAAGTCAAGTTAGGGAGTGAAACAGCTGGAAGATGCCTCTCTGTCTCTCTTGCTGTACTCTGCCTTTCAAATAAATAAATACATTTTTAAGAAAATAAATTTAATTTAATTTAATTTAAATTTAAATTCAACAAAATAAATTATTTAATCACTAATAAAGTACATATTTTTAAATAAACTGTTCTTATGGAATATTTTCAAAATTATGATTAAAAACATAATCTAAAATTTACTCTATTAACTATTTTTTATAAAATTGTTATTTATTTGAAAAACAGAGAGAGAAACAGAGACAGAGCTTCCATCCATTGGTTCACTCCTCAAATGCCCTCAGCAGCTAGACAGTGCCAGGCCAAAGCCTGGAGCTAAAATTCAATCTGGGTCTCCAACATAGGTGGCATGGACCCAACCACTCGAACCATTGCCCACAGCCTCCCTTGATGCATATTAGCAGGAAGTTCGAATCAGAAGCACAGACAGGACTCAAACCCAGCAAGACACTCCAGTGTGTGATGCAGTACAATTCAGTAGTATTAATCATATTCATATTGTAACAGATCTCCAGACCTTTCTTATCTTGTAAATCTGAAACTTTACGCAACAAAGAACTCCAAAACTTCCCTCCAGTCTGCTCCTGGCAACCATCATTCTACTTTTTCCACTGTTTTTTTTTTTTTTTCTTTTTGACAGGCAGAGTGGACAGTGTGAGAGAGAGAGAGACAGAGAGAAAGGTCTTCCTTTTTTCCATTGGTTCACCCCCTCCCCCATCCAAAGCCAGGAGCCAGGTGCTTCTCCTGGTCTCCCATGGGGTGCAGGGCCCAAGCACTTGGGCCATCCTCCACTGCACTCCCGGGCCACAGCAGAGAGCTGTCCTGGAAGAGGGGCAACCGGGACAGAATCCGGCGCCCCAACCAGGACTAGAACCCAGTGTGCAGGTGCCGCAGACAGAGGATTAGCCTAGTGAGCCGCGGCACCGGCATCCACTGGGTTTTAACTACAGTAGCCTCCACTTATTATCAAGTTTCCTTTCTGTGGTTTCAGTAACCATAGTCGAAAAATATCAAATGGAAAATTTCAGAAATAAAAAATTTCATGCATTTTAAAATCGCACAGTATTCTGAGTAGCATGTGGAAATGTTGTGCCATCCTGAGCCATCCTGCCCAGGATGTGAACCATCCTCCTACTCAGCATATACAAGCTGTACACACTCTCCACCCAATAGCCACTTAGTTGTCATCTTGATTATCAGACAACTGTTATGGTGTCACATTGGGTTCAAGTGATCCTTATTTTAATTAATACTGTCCTGAAAGCACAGGGATAACAATGCTAGCATTTTTATGGTATATTTTATAATTGTCTCTATTTTATTATTCATTATTTTTGTTAATCTCTTACTGTGTCTAGTTTATAAATTAAACTTTATTGGAAATATTCATATGAAGGGAAAAGCATATGTAAGTAGGGTTCAGTACTATCTGCAATTTCATGTGTCCCCACAGGAATGGTGTTGTGGCCCAGTGAGTTGGGCCACAACTTGCGATGCTGGCATCCCATATGGATGCCAGTTCAAGTCCCGGCTGCTCCACTTCTGATCCAGCTCTCTGCTATGGCCTGGGAAGGCAGTACAAGATGGCCCAAGTGTTTGGGCCTCTGCTGCCCACATAGAAGACCAGGATGGAGTTCCAGGCTCCTGGTTTCTGGCTGGTCCAGCCCTGGTCTTTGCAACCGTCTGGAGAGTGACCCAGCAAATGGAGGGTCTCTCTGTCTCTCTCATCCATGTGTCTCTCGTTCTCTCTAACTCTGCCTTTCAAATAAATAAATAAATCTTTAAAGAAAACAAGAAAAAAGAAATGCATCTCCACAAATAAGAAAAACTTCTATATTCAAGATAATTCACATAAGTGGTATCACAGAGTGTTTGAACTTTTGTGACTGGCCAGTTTCACTCAGCCTAATAGCAAGGTTACCCACATTGCAGCATGTGACAGGATTTATTTCCTTCTTAAGGCTAATGATGTTCCATTGTATGTATATTTCTTTATCTATTCATCTGTTAATGGGGACTCAGACTTCTTCCATCTCTTGGTTGTTGTGAATAATGCCGCAGTGAACAAGAGTGTGTAAATGTCTCTTTGAGAACATGCTTTCAATTTTTTTGGATATATATACACAGAAGTGGAATTGCTGGTTGTTCTGTTTGTGTGTGTGTGTGTGTGTGTGTGCTTTTTTAAAGCATTTGTTGGGGCTGATGCTGTGGTGTAGTAGGCTAAGCCTCCGCCTGCAGCCCATATGGGCACTGGTTCCAGTACCAGCTACTCCTCTAATGATCCAGGTCTCTGCTATGGCCTGGGAAAGTAGTAGAAGATGGCCCAAGTGCTTGGGACCTTGCATGCATATGGGACACATGGAGGAAGTTCCTAGCTCCTGGCTCTGGATCAGCTTAGCTCTGGTCATTGCAGCCACTTGGGGAGTGAATCAGCAGACGAAGACCTTTCTCTCTGTCTCTCTCTCTCTGTAACTCTATCTCTCAAATAAATAAAATCTTTTTAAAAAGCATTTATTTATGTATTTACTTATTTACTTATTTATTTGAAAGGCAGAATTACATAGAAAGAAGGTGAGACAGAGAGAGATCTGGCATCTGCTGGTTCACTCCCCAAATGGTAGCAATCACCCTGGCATGGTTGTGTCAAAGCCAAGAGCCAGGAGCTTCATCAGAGTCTGCCACGGGGGTACAGGTGTTCAAGCACCTGGACCATCTTCCTCTGCTTTCCCAAGCACATTAGCAGAGAGCTGAATGAGAAGTAGAGAAGCCAGGAATGGAACCAGTGCCCATTTTGGATGCCAGTGTTGCAGACGGCAGCTTAATCCAATATGCCTCTATGCCACAACACTGCTGCATTCTTTGGGGAAACTCCATTCAGTGTCACATGGTAGCTGCGCCACTTTACATCTCCAAAAGCAGTGCAGAAGAGTTCCAATTTCCCCCACACCCTCACCAATACTTGTAACTGGTTTTTCGATAATGCCCTCCTAATATGTATGAGGTGATATATCACTGTGATTTTTATTTGCATTTCTTTTCTTTGAAAGATTTATTTATTTGAAAATCAGAGTTACAACAGCTGGGACTTGAACTGGTGCATTTATAGATGCCAGCACTGCAGGTGGCGGCTTAACTAGCTATGCCACAGTGCCAGCCCCTTTATTTGCATTTCTATAATGATTACTGATCTTGAATATTTGTACTTCTTCTCTAGGAAGATGTCTAATCAGATCCTTTGCCCATTTTTTAATCAGGCTATTTGCTTTTTGTTATTGAGTCATAGGAGTTCTTCATATATTCTGGGTATTAACCCATTACCACATATGCCTTGCAATTATTTTCTCTCATTCTAAAGGTTGCCTTTTCACTCTGTGGATTGCTTCTTTGGATGTTTCTTTTGATGTAGTCTCATTTGTCCATTTTTGCTTTTGTTGTCAAATCTAAGAAGTCATCACCAAATCCAATGTCATGAAACTTTTCCCCTGTGTTTTAAGAGTTTATACTTTGGGAGTATTACATCTAAATAGTTTTTAAAATATTTATTTATTCACTTAAAAGAACTGTGGAGGAAGTGGGAAAGAGAGAGAGAGAGAGAGAGAGAGAGAGAGAGAGAGAGAGAGAGAGATCTACCATCTGCTGATTCACTCCCCAGACGGCCGCAGTAGCTGGGGCTGGGCCAAGCTGAAGCCAGGAGCCAGGATCTTCTTCTAGGTCTCCCACGTGGGTGGCATGGGCCCAAGCACTTGGGCCATCCTCTGCTGCTTTGACAAGGTCATCAGCAGGGAGCTGTACTGAAAGCGGAGCATCTAGGACTCTAACTAGCACCCACATGGGATGCTGGCATCCCAGGTGGCAGCAGTTTTACCTGCCAAGCCACACCACAATGCCAGCCCCTGTCTAGGTATTTGTAAAATCAATTTTGGGTCAGCACCACGGCTCACTAGGCTAATCCTCCACCTGAGGCGCCGGCACTCCAGGTTCTAGTCCCGGTTGGGGCGCCGGGTTCTGTCCTGGTTGCTCCTCTTCCAGTCCAACTCTCTGCTGTGGCCCGAGAAGGCAGGGGAGGATGGCCCAAGTGCTTGGGCCCTGCACCTGCATGGGAGACCAGGAGGAAGTGCCTGGCTCCTGGCTTCAGATAGGTGCAGCTCTGGCCGTAGCAGCCATTTGGGGGGGGTGAACCAACGAAAGGAAGACCTTTATTTCTGTCTCTCTCTCTCACTAACTCTGCCTGTCAAAAAAAGAAAAAACAAATAAAATTAATTTTGGAGTTAATTTTTCATATATGGTGTAAAATAAGAATCTAACCTCATTCTTTCTGTTTGTACATCCAGTTTTCCCAACAACATTTGTTGAAGAGACTGTCCTAGCCCCAATATGTGGTCTTGGCATGCTTGTCAAAGATCAAGGGTATGGTTTAGTGCTTTCCATTTTGTTTCATTGTTCTATGTGTCTGGTTTTATGTCAGTACCACATTGCTTTGATTAGTATAGCTTTGTAACACACTTTGAAATCAAAAACTGTGAGAACTCCAGTTTTGTTCTTTTGCATGATTGTTTTGGCAGTTCCAGGTCCATTGAGATTCCATATAAATTTTAGATTTTTTTCTTCGATTTCTCAAAAAAAAAGCATTGGGATTTTGATTAGGATTGTGTTGACTCTGTAGATCACTTTGGTTAGTATGGACTGGAGCACTATTTAAAATGATTTTATCTCCATAGTACTTTATAAACGGCATACAAAATTGGCAAGATAAAATACTGTTATGTATGCTATTTCTTCATTTGAGAGATATATAATCTGAAAGGTGAGAGGTGTGTTTGACTACATTTTAAACAGTAAGAAATAATATAGCCATGGGGCCAGTGCTGTGGAACAGCGGGTTAACACCCTGGCCTGAAACACTGGCATCCCATATGAGCGCAGGTTCTAGACCCAGCTGTTCCACTTCCAATCCAGCTCTCTGCTATGGCCTGGGAAAGCAGTAGAAGATGGCCCAAGTCCTTGGGCCCTGCACCCACGTGGAAGACCCAAAAGAAGCTCCTGGCTCCTGGCTTTGGATCGGCACAGCTCCAGCCGTTGCAGCCAACTGGGGAGTGAACCAGCAGATAGAAGACCTCTCTCTCTCTCTCTCTCTCTCTCTCTCTCTCTGCCTCTCCTTCTTTCTGTATTTAACTCTGACTTTCAAGTAAATAAATCTTTAACAAAAGAAAGAAATAATAGAAATAATACGGCCATCTAATTCTTCAGAGAACCGGATCATATTACTTCAAAATTCCCTCTTTTCAGTTTTTAGGCAATATGAAATTATTAATGATTCTACCCGATTTCTTTTTTAAAAATATTTTTATTGATTGATTGATTTGAGAGGTAGAATTATACACAGTGAGAGGGAGAGACAGAGAAAAAAGTCCTCCATCTGCTGATTCCCTCCCCAGATGGTCAGAACAGCTGGAACTGCACTGATTGGAAGCCAGGAGCCATTTTTTCTGGATCTCCCATGTGGGTGCAGGGGCCCAAGGGCTTGGGCCATCTTCCACTGCTTTCCCAGCCCATAGACGAGAGCTGGATCGAAGTGGAGTAGCTGGGACTAGAACCAGTGCCCATATGGGATGCAGATGCCACAGGCTGATTAACCTACTGTGCCACAGCACCAGTCCCCTGATTTCTTAATAAAGAATATTACAAGGTGATATATACGTTTGTGAATCTGGAGACTGAACCCATAGATAGGTTAGTGGTAGCCTGATAGAGTGAGCTTTCACAGAATTCTTCTTTTACTAACCATCAGTAGCTCTAGTAAAGGAACTATTGGCTGATTTGGAAGTGAAAATATCAAGGACTTGATGCCTGAACTGATATGGACATATCGTAGAGATAAAAAATACAGCAATGAAATATAATTTTGCATCATATTAAGGTGCTTACATGATTTCATATTTTGTAAATGCAGAAAATAAGGTCATCTGGAGGTTATAGCACTCACTCAAGGTCATGTTACAAATGAAGAGCTTCACTTGGAATAAAATTTGAAGTTCCTGATCCCTTGACATAAATGGCAGCCATTAATCCTCCAAAGAATACTTCTTTCTCTGCCTCCTCTACAATGAAATATTTTCTCTACACGGTGCTCACTAGAAAGATTCCCTGAAGATATTGAGACTGAGTCTACTTCATACCAAAATAACCAATCAATTCTGTCAGTGAAGTGAAAAGAATCTGTCAAATTTGTTCACCATATGACTCAATTGATCTATCAGCTCAGGCAAAGCAGCCAATCTGATAGTCCCATGTACCTGCAACCTTTAAAAAGGCCAGCAAGATGACAGCAAGTGATTGATCACTGTTCTATCTTTGGAAACCTAAACTCTTACATTCCATTCATCTCAAACATTTAGGCAGGGCTCGATTTGTGAAATGAAACGGATGATACTGCTCTTCTCCTTAATCAGTTTTCTTGTCTGTATTCACTGCAAGGAGGCAGCGCAGAAATACTGTCGGGTTAATATTGTTTCTGGAGAGCTCATAAACACTCAAGAGGTCTTTCTAAGACCCTCTAGACTTTGACTTCATGGCTGTATATAATTTCTACTTGCACTTGGGTTAGTGTGAAAAGGTCAGGCACTTTTCCAGGACGACTTTCAGCCTGACCTTTAGTGTGAAGGTGGTCTGACTTTCTGAGAACAATTTAGAAAATTGCATTTCCTTTGAAAATAAGGTCAAGGTATGGGTGAGATGGAAAGGCTCTGAGAAGGTTCAAGCAAAGGTAAACCTTTACGCCTTGATTTCTAAAACTTGTGTTTGAACCAATAATCTACTGCTAAGGAAAGGTGAAAGACACAACCACCTACACAACCCTAACTTTCTCATTGCTGACTATTCTCTTAATAAAGAGAAATCTGTGATCCCTTTAAAAAAAAATTCACATCCTTTCATGATGATTTTATCGCTTTAAAGTTAGTGTATTAACCTACAGAACTTGTCTAGGATTTCCACTGATTATAACTCTTGCTGATCACTCCGGGGTTCAGTTTTTTTCTTTGTTTTTTTTTTAGTAGATTTAGTTATTTATTTGAAAGGCAGGGTTACAGAGAGAAAGAGGGACACACACACACACACACACACACACAAACACACACACAGATTTTCCATCCATTGGGTCACTTCCCAAATGGCCACAACAGTCAGGGCTGGGCTAGGCCAAAGCAGAAGCCAGGAGCTTCTTCCGGGTCTCCCACGTGGGTGCAGGGGTCCAAACACTTGGGCCATCTTCTTTTGCCTACCCAGGCCATTACCCGGGAGCTTGATCAGATGTAGAGCAGCAGGAACTTGAACAGGAGTCCACATGGGATTCCAGTGTTGCAGGCAGTGGCTTTACCCACTATGCCACAACACCTGCCCCTCAGTTTTTTTTTTTTTTCTTTCCTCGCTTCTTGCTTCTCCTCTGATTTTTTTCCCTTTTGCTTGTTTCACTATTAATCTCACCATCAACCTGGAATATTTGCAGTGGCCTGGAAAGGAAATGTGAGTATCATCAATGCTGTTTACTGCTCTTAAACCGTATGTGCATTTCACAGAGGTAGGCATTCAAGCTCATGTAACTCCATGGTGTTTAGGAACCCATTGGCAATTCTATTTATTACCATATCTTTTTCCTAGATGTACCTTCTACCTACTGCTTATTACATATACCATCTCCTGGAATCAACACCTCCAACAAGTACACTATCTGGTTTACTGAATTCAAGCAGCTTGCTACCACCATGCCACCATTCTATGATATGTAGCAGAGCTTCCCAATAGGGATTGAGTTTCATGTGTACTGAGTTATTGATTTAATTGCTTACTAGTTTTTTAGTTATTAACAACAAAAATAGGGTTACAAATTTTTCACTTTTCCAAAATTCTCTTGAACTAAACCTAATAAATGATATGAAGAGCTATAACGGCCAATGTGTTATATTAGCAGTTAGTTGTTTTTAAAATTTTAGTGACCAGGGCTGTTGCTTTGGCATAGTGGGTAAAGCTTCCACCTGCAGTGCCAGCATCCCATATGGGTGCCAGCTGAAGTCCCAGCTGCTCTACTTCCCATCCGGCTCTCTGCTATGGCCTGGGAGAGCAGTGGAAGATGGCCCAAGTCCTTGGGCTCCTGCACCCACATGGGAGACCCAGAGGAAGTTCCTAGCTCCTGGCTTCGGATCAGCATAACTCCAGCCATTGCGGCCAACTGGGTAGTGAACCAGCAGATGGAAGACCTCTCTCTCTCTCTCTCTCTCTCTCTCTCTCTATCTCTCTCTATCTCTATCTCTTTGTGTGTGTGTGTGTAACTCTTTCAAGTAAATAAATAAATCTTAAAAAATAATAAAATAAAATGTTAACCTTTGTCTCTTCCATACTCTGAGACACTTGTCTGTGCCTCTTAGAACAATTCATTTAAATGCAAGCTCTTAAGTAAAGTGTTTGAATGGAACCAACCCCTTGGACTCACAGTCAACTGTTGTCTTCTTATGGGTGAATGAGGCACCTCTCATCTCTCATTTTTGGGCCTCCCTTAACACACACAGCTGCTCAGTGTGTATTTCTAATCATGCTGTCACCAGAAGTGTGTACCTGTCACTCAGGTCCCAAAAATGTCCTGCTCTGCCTTAAGCCAAAATAGCTTGTCTGCCTTTGGAATTCCCTACTGCAAAAAAGACTCTGCCTGGGGCTCTGACCTTCAGAGGACTGTATAAGATACATATTTTTAGTCCTGTTCCTGCCTGAGCCTGGAATATTGAGAGACTTAGTTGAGAGTATTCTGTCTTCAGCTTTCTCCCCACCTACATCCTTCAACATATATGCTCCTGAATTTATTTATGATTTGAGGGAAAGTCAGGACAACCTTGTCATCCAAACTTGTTTGATTTTACTATACTCGTGACCCTACCTACTTCCTCCAAAATGCTTGTCTGGGTTATATTTATTTCCTTCGGTTAAAAATTAAAGATAATTTCCTTTTGGAGAATGTCATGCTGTCCCTGGAGATAATTTGCCTCCCCAGGACTGAGAAGCCCAACTCTGTGGCTTCGAACCTATTACAGGAACAGTAGAAAGAAATGAATAACATATTGACTACAGTGCTATTTAATTTGTTTGAAGTGGCTTCCGATGTCTGATTTGCCTTTTCAAAAACTGTTCTGTAGCCAAGATATAAAGCATAAAATCCTATTCTTATGATAACATCTGAGTTATTTAGACATTCTCCAGCTCAGAATGGCTAGAACTACCTACAAAGCAGCTACATGAGATAAAGATTAAAAGTCACATATCTCATGGTTGTTCTCATTATATAATTCTCGGATGGTATCCATCCATAAGCACAGCTAATTAGTAGCATCCAGAGTTGGGTAGGTTTAAGCAAGATAGATAATGAATGCTACATTGGAGGCAATTTTAACAGTCCTAAGGGAAATAGCAGAAGGGTATGTGTATGGGGAGGATCGGGATAATTCAAGAAAAACTCAAATTAGTACCTCTCTTCTCCTTCTCAGTGAATCTACCACATATTAGAAACTCAGCTTGGTATGTTTGTATTCTGCACTATTAATTCATTAAGGCGGTATCTATGGCGGATCAAATAAGACAGTTGTTGTAGTGTCTTTGCTATTAACACCACCCAGGCTATTCTCTACTACAGCCGGCCAGCCTCACCATAGGGTGAAAGAAGGGGCAGGCTCTGTGCTGTGCCGTAAAGAGCAATAAAAGGCAACCTATCCCCACACCCAGCCAAGGCCTTTGTTAGAATATAAATGTTATCTGAAGTAGGGGACATATTAAACAATCATTAGTCTTAACCATCTCAATCAGTTCTTCTTTGAGCAGGATCCTAAGAAAAAGACACAGGAGATAGACGGATCTTGATGTTGGAAGAGGAAGGAGCAGATGGTGATGGTAAGTAGGAAAAGAACATTGAAAACAAAAATATTACTTCCCATACCTATCTGCTAATGAGGAGGAGCTGAAGTGGGGGCTATGAAAAACTTGGAGACAATCTGCCAAAAACAAAAAGGTAACAGATGACTGTAATCTTGACCTCTTTTGCCACATCTACTAGGACACACTAATTTGGGAGATACAGGCTTACCACACTCACAGTTAGAACTTCTCAACATTCTGGCTGTGATTCTGATCATACCAGCAGCTGCTTCTAAATGGGGGAACTACAGAGCTAGCTGCTCTCTTCCTCTTTTAATTACCCATTAACAATGGAAACTTCAGTATTTCGTTTACTGAGCAGCCACAAAGTCTTGCTTCCATCCCTATCATCTCTTTGTGCTTTGTGCTCTCCTCATTGTTATTCATGGCCAGCCCGGTTACTTGGGTTTAAATTTAAATGGATTTAACTTTGGCTTTGGGCTTGACTGGGGCTATTTCTACTGCAATCTGAATCTTAAGATTTACCAGCAAACTACTTAGAATTCCAAAGGGGTCTCCAGGCCTCCTTTTGACCCCACAGGCCTAGTAAGTGAGCAGTGAGGTGAGAGGATCTGACTCCTCACAGCCTGCCTCTCACAATTGTCAATGCCATGAACATAAATCTTGCTTACATCCCCATAGATAAGAGAGTGATAGATTGAGGATAACAGGGAGGTTTTCACAGCAGGGAGCAAATTGTCAGAGATAGGCTTTAGAGTGGACAGTCAGTTGGGTGGGTAAAGAGTAGAAAGTGTTCATTCCCAGCCTCTGACCTAACTCACTCACTTTCCCTCCCTTGTGCCTTGGCCTGGCTCCATGCCTTCCGAGGACATTATTATTTCAGCCAATGCATTTTTAGAATTCATAAGTCATCTCTTCAAAAAGGAAAGCACGTGACTCTGAAGGAGGCTGTGTAGGATGGGTATGAAGACTACCTGAAGAGAGAGAAATGACAAGATAATTTGGCTTTTCTGTTGATTGTTTTGTTTCAGACTAAAGAATGATTCATCGGCCAATTACAACAAGAAGAAATGAACACATGAGTGGGCTTACATGAGAACAGAACTTCAGCCCAATCAAAGGTAGCTAATAGCTGGCTACTTGATGCTGTGACAGAGTGCCTCAAAACTCTGCCTCTCTGCCCATTTTTAATGTAAAACTTCACAATGAAGAAGGAGGGGCATGTGGAAAAGAGAGCAGAATTCCAGTATGAATAAATTCTGAGGATAGGAACCTGGAGAAGCAAGCCAGTATGAAGATTCCTGTAACTATAAGGTGTTGCATCTGACTGATCTCACAACAATTATTTAAAAGTTTCACAGTGTTAGAGTAGATAGAGCTCTAAATTGGGGAACAGGAGCTCTAGGGCCTTGCCCTACTACTGCCTTTAACTTTGTGAGTCTCACTATCCACTCTGCCTGTCAAAAAAAATAAAATAATAAAATGATTAAAAAGATGTGAGTCCCTGCTACTCAAATGGAAGACTTGGATTGAGCGCTGGGTGGTGGGCCAGGTCCTGGCCACTGTGGGTGTTCAGAGAGTGAACCAGCAGGGATATCTCACTCTCGCTCTCTCAGCCTTTTTGATTAAAAATGAAAATAAATAAAATGTGCAAATGGCCTATGTTGTGTGCTAGAGAGTGGGTCATCTTCTTTCTTCCTCTGAGGTTTATTCATGCGATCCTCTTAGCCTTGTGTGTGTGTGTGTGTGTGTGTGTGTATATACACACACATGTATGCATATATATATATATATATATATATATCCTTTACTACCATATCCCCAAATTGCACTTGTCAAAATTCTGTTATTCTTCAAAGTCTAGTCCAAAGGTTAATTTATCAATGGTATTTTTCCATACTCCAAATCAGGAAATAAACTCCTGAATGCTGTAACACACTATGTTTCTCTCTTCTATTGCACTAATCACAGTTCTTCCTCTTAGTTGAGTGTGTCTTTTCCCCTATGACACTGAGACCTAATAAAATACATTTTAATGTCTTCCATACCTTCCTGTAATTACCATATGGGATGTGTTCAATGCATGATATATTGAATCTCTCCGAGCCGTCCCATCTCTCTAAACTGTTAAACCAAGTTAATAAAGGAGCACAGTTATAAATTGTGCTTAGAAATATAAGCCAATTTCTAAACTGTTTTTACTTTTCCAAAAAGATTTGTTTATTTGAAAGCAGAGTTACAGAGAGAGGGAGATACAGAGAGAAAGATCTTCCATCTGCTGGTTCATTCTTCAGATACTGCAATGGTCAGGCCAAACCCAGTAACCTGGAGCTTCATCTGGGTTTTCTACATGAGTGGCAGGGACCAAACACTTGTGCTATCTTCCATTGCTTTTCCCAGGCCGTTAGCAGGGAGCTGGATCAGAAGTGGAGCAGTCAGGACATGAACTGGTGCCCATATGGGATGCCAGCATTGCGGGTGGTGGAGCAGTCAGGACATGAACTGGTGCCCATATGGGATGCCAGCATTGCGGGTGGTGGTTTTACCTGCTATGCCACAATGCCAGATGCTGTTTTTACTTTTTTTGACTTTACATTTTTATGGCAGTTTTGGACTTAACAAAAAAATTGCATAATGAATTCTTCAATACATTTCATCAGATTCTCCAATCATTATTTTACATAGCCATAGCACAACTTTAAAATCAGGAAATTAATGATACAATTTTAATATTTAAACTGCAGCTTTTATTTAAATTTCACCAGTGGTCCTACTAACATACTTTTTCTGACTGACATCTAAGTCGAGGTCATATACTACATTTAATGCCATGTCTCCTTAGTCTCCTTTAAATTAGAACAATGTCTTAGTCTATCTATGTGTTTGAAAGTGATGCAACCTTTAAAGAGTACTGACAGGTATTTTGCAGAATATTCTTGCCACCCAAGTCAGATACCTGGATTGAATTCTGGGCTTCTGGCTTCTGTCGGGCATAGTTCTGGCCATTGTTTGCGACCAGACCATTGTTACCAGAAATATCATAGGAGTAACATTGTATGCTTCTCATTACATCATTTTGAGAAACGTATGATGTCCATCTGTCCTATCACCAGTGATGTTAGCTAGGATCATTTGGATAAGGGTTCCTTCAATCTATAGTCATTATTGTTTCTTTTCAGAACTATCTTGTGAGGAGATATTTTGAGATGACACAAATATCCTTTTTTCACAATACTTCTGTCTACTAATTTTAGCATACTAGGATGATTCTTATCTGAAACAATTATTACTATGGTGCTTGCAAAATGGTGATTTTCTTTTCCCATCATTTCTTCTACATTTACCAGCTGAAATTCTACTAATATATATGAGCTATCTCTGTTCTCATTTATTTATTTTTTAATAATTTTTATCAATATGGGCACATGGATTCATATTGTTATGTACAAACATTATCTTTTAATATAATTCCATAAAATTATGTAAAATATGTCGGCATAATTATTGGTTACATTCTAAAATAGTCATTATTTTGATTTATGTACAAAAGAAGATGAAAACATCTTTGTTATGTTTAAAAATTACTTATGTAAAGTTACAAATGATAGTATCAGATAGAGGAGGTTTTAGAAATGGATTCTTACTTTATATATTTAATGGGTTATAATGCAACACTTTCATTCTTTGTTTTGTTTGAGCCAAATTTTAAAGAGGAATTTTCAATTCTGATTTTATTTATTTCTGTGTTTTCCAACCTAGGAGTAGTCATGGGAAGCTTCAACCCCTATTTGCAGGTTCTCTACCCAAAGAACATGAGGCCCATTTTCCCAAACAACATCAAATTATGGGAACATCTAACACAATACCATGCATCCAGTGAGTATCCAAGAAGTGGTTTTTATTGCCGAAGCAACTAGCTCTGAAGCCTTGACAGAATCAAAGCCCAAATTTCTGTTTATTATGAGTAATTTTCCTTCCGGGCGTATGATCAGGCACTATTCTGTTTGTCATTGTGGATATTGAGTACTGAATCAAGTTGTTTGCATTTAAAAATTGCCCTGAGGCAGCGCTCACATAACTACTAGGTAAATAATGTTGGCATTGCTTCAAGATGAGTTTGGATCTCTGGTGTGCGTTACTGTGCTAAATTCCACCTTGCATGAAGCCTACCAAATGCATTCATCTCAATGTAGATCCTAATTAAACACTGATAACTAGGATAGAAGAGAAAACAGCTTGAGTCTGGGTCATGACCCTTTGTGTTAAGAGAGAGGGCACTTAGAATTTGGGAGAATAGTGAAATTGAGGGCTGTTTGCATGAGCCACTTCTCTTCTTGTGACTCTAAAGGGTGGAAAACAACTTAGTTACCTTCACAGCAGTAAAGTGAAGAAAGTTGCTGTTTAGATGAAAAAAGAAGGAAGAAGATAGTTTATTTCTCACATATTCTGGGTGACCTCAAAGCTGCAGACTGAGAGTCCTACTTCGGGTAAGTAAAGTGATTCATTCTAAACAAGATATGGTAAAAAGAGAGGGCTTTGGAACACAGTCCACAAGGTCCTAATTACTTAAGAACTAGATAATGCTTGTGCTATGGTAGACCCAAAACTGGATCCAGGTTTTGTAGCAGTTGAAACACAAAATATAAAAATAAAGCTCATGGAAATGGAATTCTAAGTTTACTTTGGTGCAATAAAAATTTGAAATGCATGTATGAGAGATCTTCAAAATGTTTGTCAAAACATTTATACAATGCATATTATGAAAAACTGTACATGAATTTCAAAATTTTCATACCGAAACAAACCTATCTGTTAATTTCATTTGGCCTCAAACTTCTTGAACTACTCTCATGTAGCATGCCATCTTCAATAAAAATAATGCAAGTACTTTACCTTGCAAATTTTGCACAAGCGTATGTCCATGTGAACACCTCGCCAGGGTGCCTCTCAGAACCTTGGAAGGCATCCCTGCAAGTCACAGGCACGGAAGCTTTAACTTTATTAGCTTCACCTTTAAATCTGCCTCCAGATGGATTCATAGCATGCACCCCCAAGAACAACATAAAATGAGACTCTAAAAGTTTTTCTAGCCTGCTGCAAGTTTATAGGATTTCTCATCATAGTTGTAACCAGATCTGAAGGTTCTGAGAAGAGGCTGTATTGTTTCTGTTAGTATTGCAGGGCCCCCAGATGGCTTTTGTAAAAGCTGACTATCTTGTGAAAGCTGCTGCCACAAAGCAATGGTGTAGCAAATTTCCTGTGGCAAGGGTGGTGGGGGAGTAAAAGGCAGATGAATTAGTGACTTAGATGGATTATATTTTAAAGTACACTAACAGCAGCCAGCATTGTGGCACAATCGGTAAAGCCACTGTTTGCAAAGCAGCCATCCAACATGGCCACCGGTTTGTGTCCTGGATGATCCGTTTCTGATCCAGCTCCCTACTAATGTGCCTGGGAAAGCAGTGGAATATGGCCCAAGGACTTGGGCCCCTGCCACCCACTTGGGAGACCCAGATAAAGCTCCTGGCTCCTGGCTTTGGCCTGGACCAGTCCTGGCCTTTAGCCAGCATCTGAAGGAACTAGAGGATGGAAGATTTCTCTCTGTGTGTGTCTCTCTCTTTCTCTGTAACTCTGACTGTCAAATAAATTTTTTTAAAGATTTGTTTATTTATTTATCTGAGAGGTAGAGTTACAGACAGTGAGAGGGAGTGACAGAGAAGGTCTTCCGTCCGTTGGTTCACTCCCCAAATGGCCGCAACAGTCGGAGCTTCTTCTAGGTCTCCCACGCGGGTGCAGGGGCCCAAGGACTTGGGCCATCTTCTGCTGCTTTCCCAGGCTATAGCAAAGAGCTGGATGGGAAGTGGAGCAGCCCGGACAAGAACCGGCACCCAGATGAGATGCAGGCCGAGGATTAACCTACTGCGCCACGGCACCGGCCCCTCAAATAAATTGTTAAAAAATGTACTAATAAACATAATTAACTCTTGATGGTTTGTGTACTTAGGACATTAGCTACTTGAACATTTAACAGGGCAGTATTACAACCCATAACCATTAAACCTTAACCCTGCCAAAATCATATTTCTCTTTACAATCCTGAGGTTGTGTTTTCTGAAACAACTGCAATTACAAATCTGTTATAGTTTTGATGAAAGAAGCTGAAAGTTAGGGTATAAACTCTAAACAATCTTTCAAATTCTTATTCCTTTAAATGAAGGAGAGAGAAAGAGAGAGAGACCGACTGACAGAGCACATCCACTGGTTCACTCCTCAGTTGTCCACATTGGCTGGAACTGGGCTGGGGCCAAAGCTGAGAGCTGGGAACTCAATCCAGGTCTTCTACAAAGGTGGTAGAAAACCAATCGCTTGAGCAAACAACACTGTCTCCCAGGGTCAGCATTAAAAGGAAGCTGGGCCGGCGCCGTGGCTCAACAGTCTAATCCTCCGCCTTGCGGCGCCGGCACACCGGGTTCTAGTCACGGTCAGGGCGCCGGATTCTGTCCTGGTTGCCCCTCTTCCAGTCCAGCTCTCTGCTGTGGCCCAGGAGTGCAGTGGAGGATGGCCCAAGTGCTTGGGCCCTGCACCCCATGGGAGACCAGGAGAAGCACCTGGCTCCTGCCATCAGATCAGCGCGGTGCACCGGCTGCAGTGCGCCAGCCGTGGTGGCCATTGGAGGGTGAACCAATGGCAAAGGAAGACCTTTCTCTCTGTCTCTCTCTCTCACTGTCCACTCTGCCTGTCAAAAATAATAAGAAAAGAAAAGGAAGCTGGAATCAGAAACCAGAGCCAGGATGCCTTACCCACTAGCTTATAGGCTTCCTTCCTCTATTTGTTTTTTTAAAAGATTTATTTATTTATTTGAAAGACAGAGTTACAGAGAGAGGTAGAGACACAGAGAGAGGTCTTCCATCTGCTGGTTCACTCCCCAGTTGGCCACAACGGCCGGAGCTGCTCTGATCTGAAACCAGGAGCCAGGAGCTTCCCCCTGGTATCCCATGCGGGTTCAGGGGCCCAAGGACTTAGTCCATCTTCCACTGCTTTCCCAGGCCATAACAGAGAGCTGGATAGGAAGAGGGGCAGCCAGGACTAGAACCAGTGCCCATATAGGATGCTGGCACTTCAGGCCAGGGCTTCAACCTGCTGCGCCACAGCGCCGGCCCCTCCTCAATTTGTTTTTAAAAATAGTTAGCATTTGACAGCTATTCATAGCTCTTATTAAAAGACAGTATATTATTTTACTTCATTTGAAGGCTGAGAAGAGCTTTGGGGAAAAGAAATGAGTAGACTTCCAGTAGGTTCCTGAAAGAGAATGAGTGTTTAAGCAGGTTCTTCTTGGTTGGGGTATGTGAGCTGATAGACTTGTGATACCGGACATTTTCATACATTGAAGAAACTAAAAGGAACAGCATTCCACACTGGGAAGTTTGAAATGAGATGTGTTACCCAACTATGTCCATATATGAGTAGACTTAAAATTTGTGTGGAAATGGAATTAAAACAATAAGTCTATTTTGGTGCAAAAATATTATGAGATCCATGCATAGTTATGAATTTTCTTGAATGTTTTCAGCATGGGTCATACACTCAATCCACCAAAGAGCACATCGTTGATACAAATGGTTCTAAGATACGGAAATCACTTGGAATAATTGTGTAAGCTACTAAGTTGCAGGCCCTGCATCTGAGACTCTGGTGTAGAAGGTACGGACTGTAGCTCAGGATCTTCCCTTTTTACAAACATCCTGGGTGATTCTGATTCAGGTGATCCTTAGGCAATACTGTGAGAAACACTAGATTAGGTGATTGGCAACAGTAGGATTGGTCCGTGTAGAGTGTGTCTGCCATGGATAGTATCTTCTCTGTGGCTTTGAATGCCACCAGGCTTTATTTAGTGTATTGAGACATTATAAAATAGTTTGTGCTAATACTGGAATCCAAACACTCACATTCCTGCTAGGTGACCTTGAGCATGTTATTAAAATCTCTGAGCCTCACTTTCCTCATCTGCAAAATGGAAAGAAACTATTATAATTTTGTCTTACTGGATGGTTGCTGTGAAAGTTAAGTGAGTGAGTATATGTACAGCATTTAACACAGTGCCTTGCACAAATAATCACGTCTTAGTTTATTAGTTGTTATCATCATTATAATCATTTAGCATCAATATTACTGGTAGGCCGGTTACCATGTAGATCAGTGGAAGAGCAAGCAGCTCCCCTACAGTGTTTTGCTGTGGACCCAGAAAGAGATTTAATGACTGGCCAATGGCTTATAAAAGAGAATCTAGAATTCACGACACACTGAACGTTTGTCAGTTTAAACTGACGCGGTCAGGATGGAAGCCTTATTCCTGGTTTTGTCTCCCTATTCTAAACCCATTTAAAGCACACACTCCTCTCCTTATGCTATCAACTGAACTTACAAAAATATCTATGCAACAGAAAGCAAAGCCCAACTATAGACTGATACTACTTTTTGTATATACTAAGATTGTGGGGGCCGGCGCCGTGGCTCAACAGGCTAATCCTCCGCCTTGCGGCGCCGGCACACCGGGTTCTAGTCACAGTCGGGGCGCCGGATTCTGTCCCGGTTGCCCCTCTTCCAGGCCAGCCCTCTGCTGTGGCCCGGGAGTGCAGTGGAGGATGGCCCAGGTGCTTGGGCCCTGCACCCCATGGGGAGACCAGGAAAAGCACCTGGCTCCTGGCTCCTGCCATCGGAGGAGCGCGGTGCGCCGGCCGCAGCGCGCCGTCTGCGGCGGCCATTGGAGGGTGAACCAACGGCAAAAGGAAGACCTTTCTGTCTGTCTCTCTCTCTCTCACTGTCCACTCTGCCTGTCAAAAAAAAAAAAAAAAAAAAAAGATTGTGGATAACAAGAACCAGGCTTCCCACATCATAGAAACAAATTGCAATTCAGAAAAGGTAAAAAGCTACAATGAACCCTGTTTTTTTGGTGGATTTGAATTGGAGTTGAAAGTCAGAAACATCAGTATGTTTAGTTTAATTTATATATATATATAAATATATTATATATTATTAATTATATATACATGTTTATTGATGGACAGATGCAGAAATAATTACAGATATGCGAGCATATATATGGCTTAGTGACCATATTTATACTTCCTACCTCTGTCCACAAAGAGAACCTAAAAATAATAACAGCAGTAGCAATGGCTACACCTAATTCCCAGAGGTTGTTTTTTTTTTTTTTAAAGATGTAATGATTTATTTAAGAGTCAGAATTACAGAGAGGTCTTCCATCTGCTGGTTCACTCCCCAGCTGTCTGCAATGGGCAAGAGCTGGGCTAATCTGAAGCCAGGAGCCAGGAGCTTCTTCTATGTCTCCCACATGGATCCAGGGGCCCAAACACTTGGGCCATCTTCCAGTGCTTTGCTGGCCATCAGTTGGAAGTTAGATTGGAGGTGGAGCAGCTGGGTCTTGTATTTGTGCCCATATGGGTTGCCAGCGCGGCAGGCAGATGCTTAGCCTACTACACCACAGTGCTGGCCCCCAGATCTTGGTTTTTAATTACCATTCCACCATAAAAAAGAACAAGACTCCCCAGTGAAATGTCGGATTCTAGGACTGAGTCAGAGAATGTAAAGGTAAGCCAGGACCATTTTATAATCCCCGAATGTAATGAAGTGCTCAAAGAAGGAGGGGCTATGTCAAAGGGATAACGGAGCCAAACTGAAAGAGATTCCAATGGCCAAAACTGGAACAAATTGAACAAAAAAATTTAAAGAACAATAGTACTAGATTATGATCCATAGAATAAAATAGATATTGCTGTGTCCATACTTACAAAATAAATGATTGGATAAATAAACAACTAAATAGGAGAAAAGATAACTTCTCCTTATAATATATAATATATAAATAACATACAAAATATATAAATTTTAGAAAAATTTCAATGAATATGCACAGAAAGAATGCAAAAATAGAAAATCACCATTAGGCAAACATCACAGTTATAAATGTTGCAAGTAAGAATCATAGATGGATGCTCAAATTAATGAGCAAAAGCATGATAAGAAACAGGATATTTTGAATTTCTCCCATAAGATACATATATACAAGGGCACTTCCAAAAGTTCATGGAAAATATAATTAAAAGATAAGTTCATGTTTTGAAAAATTTCAAGTCTGTGCCTGGTTTTTTTCACAATTTACATTTTCCATGAAACTGTTTGAAGACTGTCATATTAATTATAATGGGGGGAAATTGTAGCTTTGCAGTTTAAAAATCTGTCAGACACAACTTTAACCAAATGATCAAAGTTTCTATGATCAGTAAAGGATATGTGGTGTTTATACAAAAAATACATTATCTCAATGTAATCATGACAAGATTATGAAAGAAAAAGAAAGTCTGAGGGACTGTCCCCAACCAAAAGAAACACAGAAGACATGACAAGTAGGTATAATATGGGACTATGGAGAAGGAAAAGCATATTCCTGAGAAAACTTGTAGAATTTGAATAAAGTCCATAGATTGGTTAATAGCATTGCACCAATGTTAATTTCTTAGTTTTTCTAAACAAACAAATATATCCCATTCAATAGAAATATTCATTTGCTTCATTTCCTATCTGAATATTTTCCATTAAAACGTTCAATAACTGAACAGTTTTCTCTCCTCCAGTGAGAAAATCATTTTCCAAAACTAATTAATTCAAGAGAATTATTTTTGAAAGACTAATGATCTGAAACTCTCAAACGAGTAAGACAGCCTAATAAATTGATCTGGCCCTAATAGAATTGTTCTTGAGTAGCATACCAGGAATTGACAACATATACATCACTAAAAAATATGACAAAATGGACCACCATTAAGTTTCAGGGTTACATTAAACACCAATAACATTTATACATAATCCAAGGTAATAGTTCATAAGCTAGATAAATGTTTTTATGGTATTATACCTTTAAATGTTTTATATTCATTTTGAGGTATCAACTCCACTAAGGAAAGAATTGTTCATGTTTCTACTGAAGAAACCAGCTATCTACCTAAACAGAGAGTAAAGAAGATTTAGAAAACAGATTTTTTATCTTTGAAAGTCAGTCATCTCAGGATGTGAGACTTCCACTGCAGGGTAAGCACTATTTACCAGCATGGCCTCAGAGTAGCAGCACGTCTTCAACAGGTTCATGGAAAGTGTATATTACGAAAAAAAAAGCTATATGGCTATCCAAAAAACTGCAGCAAAATAAACTTTTAATTCATTTTTGAGCAAATTTTTGAGGCACCTTTGTATAAGTGGTATCATTGCCTGCTGGTTTCAACAATTATGTGAAAAGAATACTGGCTACACCAATGTTGGGCCTTGTGAGAAACTGCAGATATCCCTAATCTGTATTTAGTGATGTTTGAACTTATTCAAAGTTGGTTCACTTAGGTAACCCTAGAGTAATGCTTGTTCAGGAATTAGAAATAAATGAAACTTGGAGAAACCACCTGATAAGCTATGCCAAAATATTTCCCTGCTGTCTCATGCTCAAAAGAAGACCCCTGAATAAGTTACATGCTAAAGCACGAATGTATATCGAATTACTGGGTTAATTTCATATACCTTAAGTTAATGCAGTGCCTATTTAACAATTACTCCAAAATCCTAAAAGTGAATAAAGAAAATCTAATGTAAAATGCTTCTTTTACACAACTGAAAAACCAGAAAAATTTGCCAATATCCCTTTTTTGAATTTTTTCTTCTCTTGATGATAAACTTTTCTCATCTGCCCCCCCCCCATGTAAGAGTTTCTGTATCATCTTCCACTACTATTGTGTAGCATATAGTAGATATAAGTGATAATTGAATGAGCAAAATGCAGATATCAGGGCATTCATAGTTTACTAGAGAAGATGTTTTGGGAGAAATGCTGTTTTCTCATTGTAGCCGAAATCACATCATACAGTATCCGCCCTCTATGAGAAATCTCAGTGGGTTGAAAATCCCTTAATTTTATTTGATTTTCTAAGCATTAGTTTTTTTTCAAATTGTAGACTAGACTGGAGGTACATTTCTGGAGGGAAAGGGTACACTGCTATTCTTGGTTCTTGGATCAGGTGCAAAATCCAAACTCATTTTGGAAGAGTGCTGACATGTTAACAGATATTGACACTTCTTCATAATCTCAAAGTCTATGCTGACATATACATTCCACTGGTCTAGTTTATTGTTACTCTGGCCTGAATTAGGACAGTAAAAAAATGGTTATAGAAATCCATCTGACAAATATGTCAGTTATAGCAGGAACTGCAATTTCCAAGTCTTGGGGGAAGTCACGCCTTGCTGCAATGACTAAAGCAATGAGCAAGAGGCAAACAGGCTTGGGTTGCCCAGGGAAATGCGAGGCCAGTGACTCACACATCATAATACGGGGTGGGCAGAAGTGGATACCACTGCTACATTTTCTTAAGTTCAAATTTCCATTTCAAGGTAAGCAGTTTGAAAATAAATGAAATGGTTGAATGTGAGCCACCTTGTATCTCAATGCAAAACTACTTTTCAAACCTGGCCAGTTAAAAGGGAGAATCTTCACATTTTTTTTAAAAGATTTTATTTATTTATTTGAGACGTGGTTGAGTTACAGACAGCGAGAGAGAAAGACAGAGAGAAAA
The DNA here is from genome assembly GCA_949820135.1 of Sylvilagus floridanus. Classification (NCBI taxonomy): domain Eukaryota; kingdom Metazoa; phylum Chordata; class Mammalia; order Lagomorpha; family Leporidae; genus Sylvilagus; species Sylvilagus floridanus. The sequence goes on along the minus strand of OX463223.1, from coordinate 64,183,225 downwards.
GTCTTCTATCGATTGGTTCACTCCCCAAATAGCCACAAAGGCCAGAGCCAGGCCAATCCAGAGCCAGGAGCTTCTTCCAGGTCTCTTATGTGGGTGCTGGGGCCCAAGGACTTGGGCCATCTTCCACTGCTTTCCCAGGCCATATCAGAGAGCTGGATCAGAAGTGGAGCAGCCAGGACTAGAACCGGCACCCATATGGGATGCTAGCATGACACGCAGAGGATTAACCTGCTGTGCCACTGTGCCAGCCCCAAATCTTCACATTTTGCTACTTTGAATTAAATATTTGGCAGGTCTCTAGCCAAAGTATTAGAGAAGGAAATGTTGTACTCAGGGTTTTTCACCTCCACATATAAGGCAAATACACTCCCAGTGTAAGGCCTATCCATAAGGAGATGGCCTGAGTGACATCATTTGGAAGGTTTTAGGAATGTCCCTTCTTTTTTAATGGGAATTGTTAATACTTCTAAAAATGAAGCAAATAAACTCTAATAACCTACCTAGGAATCAGACACTTCATGCAATGGAAGTTATGTGATATCTTACAGACTATTGGAATCCCGGAAGGAACTTCCTCGCAGGTAAGATGCCCTGCCCAGGGCCTGGCAATAAGCCACAGACTCTAATGTCACAACATCCTGTATCAGAGCACACGTCCAATTCCCAGCTGCTCTGCTTCTGATCCAGCTTCCTGCTAAAGCTAATGCTCCTTGGAAAATGGTGCCAAATAGTTCCAGTACTTTGGCCTCTGCCACCCACATGAGAGACCTGGATGGCGTTCCAGGCTCCTGGCTTCTACCTGCCCTGCCTGGATGGTTGCTGCCATTTGGGGAGTGAACCAGCAGGTGGAAAATCTCTTCCTCTCTCTGTCTCTCCCTTTCTCCAGCACTCTGGCTTTTAAATAAATAAAATAAATCTTAAAAAAGAAGCGGCAAGAATTTGCTGGGGAGGAAAGATACAAATGGCACTTTTGACGAACCAGTTTTGCCTAAGGCTGGATTTGCTCTCCACCCATCCACTTTTGTTAATTCCCTCCCTTTGTTTTATCAACCTCATTCCCAAGCAGTGGACTTCCCCAACACATCTCTCTCAACCACTGTATTACACTGTGAGATAGAGATTTTGTATTTATTATGCTTACAAGGGTTCCACAAGGTAGGTATTATAAACTTTATGTTACAAATGAGAAACAAAACAAAAAACAAAGGCAAAACTTATGAATATTTAGTAACTAATTTGAGATGACATCTCCAGGAGATGCTAGTTTTTGGTTGGGATTCCTGTCTGCAATTCTGAAGTCCGTGCTCTTACTATAATGGCACACTGCTAGGAGATCTGCTTTGCTTCTAGCCCTTGCCTCTAAAGCACTGTAATATGCTAGCCAAAGCCACCTTATCACCTTTAACATGGGAGGGTTGGGCCGATTGATCTAGGACAATCTTCCAATTTTGAAAGACTATGGCAATAATTAGCTCATTTTTCTAGGTGATGATCTTTGGCCTTCATGTTGAAAAAGAAGGTTGAAAGTTGATGAACTTTTGTTTATTTCTCATGAACTCAATGAAGAACATTCTATTTATTTACCATTAGATGTTAGAAGTGTTCCTTTATAGATAAGTAACTATAAGGATTGAGGGGTTTTCTGCACACTCTAAGTTCTAAATATGTGTTGCATACAAAGCTTGAGTATGATGTTACCTACCATAGGATAGCTTGTTCATATAATGGCCAAGGCACTGCTTTGGCATTAACTGATTCCAGGGACTCGTTGTCAGACTGAAAATTAGTGAACTTTTTCTTTTCATGTCTGCATACCCAGGGAGAGACATTACTGTGATTCAGTCTCATTCTCTTCAAGAAAGTAAAAACTGCAAAAAATTTCAGACTTCCTGATTATTCAACCCTATATAAAAACACGTCAACCCTGTAAGACTGTACTGCATTCTACAACACAAAACCAGTGGGTTGAGTGGACATTTGGCCTAGCAGTCAAGCCACCATTTGAGACTCTTGCATCTCATTTCAGAGTATGTAGATTCAAGACCTGTCTCCAGTTTCCTACTAATTTAGATCCTGAAAGGCAGCAAATGATGGCTTAAGTGGTTTGGTCCCTGCCACCTACATGGGTGACCTGATTTCCTGGCTTTGACCTAGCCCAGTCCCAGCTGTTGCCAGCGTTTGGAGAGTGAGCCAGCACCTAGCAGCTCCATCTCTGTCTACCTCTGTCTCTTTGCCTTTCAAATAGGAAAAAAAAAAGGAGTGGGGGAGTTGGTGGTATGTGTGTAATTTATTGGACTTTCATTAACAGATAGACCATCTAGCAAGTTATTATCTAAATCTTACCTTTGTTTCACATTTATTTTGTCAAGATTTTATTTATTTGAGAGGCAGAGTCACAGACAGAGAGAGGGAGAGACAAAGGTCTTTCATCTGCTGGTTCACTCTCCAAATGGCCGCAAGGGCCAGAGCTGAGCCGATCTGAAGCCAGGAACCAGGAGCTTTTTTCATGTCTCCCATGCGGGTGCAGGGGCCCAAGCACTCGGGCCATCTTCTACTGCTTTCCCAGGCCATAGCAGAAAGCTGGATTACAAGTGGAGCAGCCAGGTCTAGAACCGGCACCCATATGAGATGCCAGCACCACAGGCAGTGGCTTTACCCACTACACCACGGTGCCAGACCCTGTCTCACATTTCTAATAAGAGTGCTTCTTAATAGCTAGTGTAGTAGGAATTCAACCTTACCAGGAACTAAAGGGCCCCGGTCACATTGGAAAGCAAAAATCCTAGAATGCTAGCCCCTGAAGGAGTTTTGACATTTTGTAGTTTAAACCCCACCCCTACTAATTTTAACAAGTGAGAAATCTGAGTTTCAGGGAAGGCACACCAAAGTTATTCAAGAAATTGATTTCCAGAGCTTTTTTTCTCCCCACCTCATCTTCTCATTCCCAAAGGTTTTCTTGTATTTATAGATTTTTTCCCAGCACTGCTCCCCACCCTAGATGCCCAGTCCATGAATACTGACCTCTGACAAACCCATCTCATCATACCTCATCTTCTAGTTTCTCCTGGCCCTCGCCGACCCTTCCCAGATCAAACTGCAGTGGAACCCTAGAAGCATGCAGTTCTCAGGGCTTTCCCGTCATCCTGTCCTTTTAACCTCTCTCCTACCACACACACACACACACACACACACACACACACAAATCTAAACTTACTGGGATTTATCCCATGCCCTTAGGACCTTGCTCCAGGCAAACCTGCTAGAACTAATCTGAAAAACTAATGAATGTTAATAGTGTGAACTGGTTAATGTGTTACCTCTTCCAGGAATGATATTTGCATTTTAACAGAGGCTTTCCAGAGACAAAGCCAACAAGGAGTGACTTTGCTAGGAATTTTGGACAGGCTAATGGAGAACATCATTCTGGGTGGGACCCTTTGCCTAAAATCACAAGATAGAGCCTATCAGTATGCCTTGCACTAACATTGTTACCCACCTCTCAGGATTTGTCTGTCTGGTAAATTAGTGTATAACTATGTGCAAAAGGATTTAGATTTGTCCCTTAAAAAAAAAAAAACCTCCTTGAGGGGTTTCTTAAAGCAGGAACTACCGTGAAACAGGCTCTGAAACTCAAGGAGAAAGTCATTTCTATGGGGCACCAAGACCTTCCAGTGGATCCTACTCCAGGTTAGACACAGAACCAAACTATTTTTTATTTCGTATGACAAATTAGAGTTTTACTCAGAAGACTATTTACCAACTTGCTTCTTTATCCTTTGCAACTTTGTTCAATCTCCCAGACTCTAATCAGTATTTTATAAGGTTTTGTTCTGCCTTCTGCCCTATAATCAGCTTCTCTCCCTCCATCTCTCTCTGCCTCTCTCTGTCCCTCCCTCTGCCCCCCTTCATTAGTTCCTTTCTGTGACTCATCTGTCATTTTCCATATTCTTTTCACATTTTCCTTTTCCTCTGGCTTTCTTTCCACTCTTTCTCCTGCCAGGCTTGGCACCTCAGAGTGCAAAGAAGCCCATGATGGCTTGACTTTCAAAGCCTCCAGGGAAATTGCACTCTTCTTTTATTAAACTTATTTATTATGTATTTTGAAAGGTAAGAGGAAGACAGACATGCAGACAGAGAATCCCCATCCAATGGTTCACTCCCTAAATGCCTGCAACAAGTGTGGCTGGGCCAGGCCAAAGCCCGGGAGCCCAGAACTTAATCCGGATCTCTCATGTGGGTGGCAGAGGCCCAAATACTTGAGCCATCACCTGTTGCTTCCCAAGGTGCGTGTTAGCGGAAACTGGAATCAGGAGCAGAGCCAGGACTTGAGCCCAGGCGCTCCAATACAGGATGTGGGCCTCCCAAGTGGTGTCTTATTCTTTGCATTAAATGCCAGCCCCCAAATCTCACTTTTCAAAGGGAAAATTCCAACTCCTTTTGTAAGGCAGAATACAGTCCTGGACTCTGAAGAAAGGCAGCAAGTCCATTTGACCCTCCACAGCCATGGGTTCTGTATTTGCAAATTCATCCAACTGTGGTTTGAAAATATTCAGGGAAGGTGGGATAGTGGGATTCGCATCAATATTGAATTAACATTTGTAGCTTTTCTTTCTTGTTATTATTCCCTAAGCAATATAGCATAACAATTATTTGCATGACATGCAATTTGTATTAGGTATTATAAATAATCCAGAGATGATATGAAGTGTACAGGAGAATATGTGTAGCTTTTATGCAAATATTATACCATTTTATATAAGGAACTCTAGCATCCGTGGACCCTGGCACCAATCCCCAGTGCATATTGAAGGGGGACTGTATTCCTAATAAAATTAGGAGTACTTGAACATACCGCCACCTGTACTCTCTATAAGTGGAATATCAGAGGGATTTTTAAAAAGTCAGATGTTCACATTGCCACATTTTCCTCTCTCAGTAATAAGATTCTCATGTAATCTTGTGGTTAGTTTCAAGTCTACTATGTTCTTTAATTTTGTTGACATTCTATTCTGTAAGCAGGAATTTGTTTTTCTTTCCTTAAATTTATTTAACTTATTTAGTTTAAAGGCAGAGGCAGATAGATGGATAAAGAGCTCCTCTCATCCACTGGTTCACTCCTCAATTGCTTACAATGGTTGGGACTGGGCCAGAGTGAAGCTGGGAGCTGGGAACATAATTTCGGTGTCCTGCAGTGGTGACAAGAGACGTAATTACTTGAGCCATCACTGCTGCCTCCAAGTTTTCGCATTAGCAAGAAGGTGGAGTCAGGAGCCAGAATTGGGAATTAAATCTATGTATTCTGATAAGAGACATGAGGATTTTAACCAGCATATTAATCACTAGACTAAGTTCACCCCAGAAATTAGTTTTTCTTATACTGAGGGTCTTGACTACCTCCTCACCCATACTCCTCCCTGCTCCAGCAAGCACTGAGTTCAAGATACAAGTACCCTACTTTTCTATTTAGTATAAGATTGAATGACTGTAAGCCTATAGTTCATTGTCCTCAAACTTTGGTAGTTATTAGAATCAGCCGAGGATCTTGGCTAATGTGCAGATTCACAGTCCTTACCTATATAAGAGGTTCTTATTTAGCAAGTCTGGAATGGAACTCTGGAAAATGCACTGGAGTAATCATTCTAGGTGGCTCTACTGAGGATGATTCTAGAGTTACACTTTTTGAGGTGTTGCTCTGTGGGTGATGAGATGCTTAAATATTGAGTACTCTGAAAGGCCTAGTACAATGTCTAGAACAACTAGCAGAGTACTTAGGCAAGTGGTCTTTCTTCCATAACATTTGGCTAGAATATCCATATAATATAATGAAATAATAAGGCAAAATATCTACACATTTGCATGCCATTTAGTGTTACTCACCTCAAACAATGGGTAAAATTGGATCTTATATTCTGAGGAATTGAGATAGAATTGATGGAAGTTGATGGAGGTGGAAGAGACCTTTGATATCTTCTAAGATTCCAGTAACCCATTCTACAGAAAGAAAAACTATGGCACCAAAGAAGAAAATGACTTACTTGCCTAAAGTAGTATCTGGGTCAAGGCTAGAATTCAAGTCTATTAACTCAAATTAAATCATTTGCACTTCTAAAAACTAAGGTTTCTAATAGTCAGTCCTATTTTTTCCTTTACATCTATGTCCTTTCACTGACCTAGGACAATATAGCAGAATTTATTGCTCTGGGGGGTGGGAGTGTCCAGCCAGATTGGGGTGTAAAGAAAGCACAAACATAGGAGGAAAAAGAAAAGCTAGAACCATTAGATACTCACTACACCTTCAGTGACTATATAATATTGTGGATATTTTGAAATTAAGTATGTCTTAAAGATCAGTGGGACACATCTTTATATTTACAGATTTTAATGTTTCCTCCTTCAAATCTAAACAAAATCTTAGGATAATCAAAAAAGTTCAGTGAAACTATATACAGATAGGTGAAACCAATGATAACTATTGATATAATGCATTTTGTGCAAAATGATTAGCCACCTACTAAAAATTAAATGTAAAATATTGTTTCAATAAGCAAATTGTACTGAATCACCTCTTTAAACAGCATAGAGTAATACTTTAAATCTGCATTTAATTAGGAAATGGTGACAGTCTGAAGTAAAATTTGGATTTTAGCAGCCTAGCTATAAATCTTCCAGAGGCTACTGCAAAGTTAGAGGTAAATAATTGCTCTCTCTCAAGCTTCCATATATCTTCTGGAATTTAAGTTAGATTGATCATGGACTACTTTTCCTTAAGAAAGGCTTTTTTGTCTTTGTTGTTAGTTTTAGAGATTTTTAACTCCATGAAATTCTTGTGAAAATATATTAAATCACAACAATTTATTTCAATTTAACCAGCTTTGGTATGTACATACAACAAAATGCCCAACTCTTTGCTAGGAACTGTGGGGGAAGAGAGAAAACTATACAAACACTCTCACATTGTCCAACACTTTATCATTTACAGAATGTTTTTCATCTGACCCCCAATCTCTCTCATCCCAAACTTATATTAAATGAAAAATGCATTTATCTCCATGTTACAGGTATGGAAAGGGAGCTAGTTATGAAAAATGATGAGACTAGAGTCCTATAATGCATTAGTTGTTTCCCAAGCGTGAGTTTTCTTACGGGTTTCAGGGTATTAAGACAACAACAAACTTTCCAGATCCTAGAGAATTACTCTCTCACAGCATAATTTCCAAATACGTCTTCAGATCACTGTACTTGTAGCCGGGACCTAACTTTACACCTCAACTCTGAGTGCCCTTATATGCCCCTGCCCTGTGCCCAATCCCCCTTTGCTGCTGCCTTCCTTCTCTGCAGGGTTCCCCTGCAATCCACAGTCTGGTACTGCTTGTTCTCTGAACCCTGTTTGCTCCCTTTTCCTTCCTAATCAATATTACTCTGTCCTGTGCGGGTGACCCAGTCCCTCAGGGCACTTTGCTCCTTGATAATGAATCTCTCTAAGGTGTTAATAAGTGCTAATGAACTAATGCATTACCCTCCCAGGGAACACAATTTGCATTTTAACTGGGGATTTTTAGAGAACTGCGCTTCATCCTGTTCACATCACCCCCTGTACAAAGTCTTCAAAGGCTCCCTATTGTCAATCAAATTAATTTCAAACACCTCAACCCTGGGGGATAAAGCCCCATAATCTGATCCTGTTGTAACCTTTCTAGGCCTTTTCTCCCAGAAAGCTACCATGTGTTCAACAAACTGGACTAACCCCTTTGCCCCAGATATTTCCACTATGTTAACCTCTTCTCTCCATAAATGCGTCCTTAATCTCTGACCACCGCCCCACCTTCAGCGTTTAAACTGTTATCAGCTAACCTTCGAAGGGCTTTAGGCTAGCTGTTGAAGGACTCGGGGAGGAGTTGAAACAAGCAGCAAAATGAAGATTGCCCTCCAAATTAGGGAGCTGGAAGGGTTCCAGACGTTAGCTTTGCCCATCTCATGCTTGCCAAGGACTGTGCCTGGAAATGGATGTCTAGTAGTCATCAATTAAAAGGAAACTTTGTCCAAAATCAGCCTAGCCCGAAGAAAGTAGGCTAATGGATCTCAAATATTCAGGATATCCCTAGAGACAGGAAAAATGAGGCCTCTAGAGAGGAAATGGCATGTCCAAAGTCATATAGCTAGTAAAGTGGCAGAAACAGAACGTGGCTCACGGTTTGCTGCTCTTGAAGTTACCAATGGAAGAAACTTTGCCCCGTGAAGGTATGCTTTGTCTGTGTATCGGGAACCTTTGTTCATTTCAGCCCCCATCCAGTTTTCACCTCTGCCCCAGAGTTTATCCTATAACTACTCCTTAATCATTCTACGGCCAGCAATTCTTAAGTGTCACCTCCGTTGCTTGTGGTTAAGTCTTCTTAGATTAGCTCTCTGAATAGGAGGCAGTGTCAGTTAAAAATCCTTTCATGTTTGGTTTTAATTCACTTGAATCTCAAATGAGTTAGATTTTTCATTTCTATTCCTGCCCTCCAGGTCCTGGTGACACTGTCAAGTTTTAGGGAATATCAGGTTAATGGAGGTTGACTAGTCAATAGCTGACCTTGACCTGGAATTCCACGTATCTTAACTCTGCTTTTCAGTGCACCTTCTTCCTTTGCTTTTCAGAGTGGGCACTAGTGACTTTCTGAATCATACCTTCAGTTGGGGAGGTGAGACTACGAATGGAAAATTTTATGAGCAGCCAAAATAAAGGAACAAATAGAATTAAAAATAGTCAGATTTTGGAGTTATTAATTATTAAACTTTGCTTCAATGCATATTTATTTCTTTATTTGATAGATGAACAAAATAGCACTCATCCTTTCTTTTTTAAAAAATGTGTTTATTTATTTGAGAGAGAGAAGGCAAAGAGAGATCCTTCTGCTGGTTCACTCCCAAAATGGCCTCAATGCCTGGGATTAGGCCAGCCCAAAGCCAGGAACCTGGAACTACATCTAGGTCTCCCACATGGGTGGCAAGAACCCAAGTACTAAGTCTATCACCTGCTACTTTCCCAGGCACATTAGCTGGGCGCTGGATCAGATGAGGAACAGCTAGGACTCAAATCAGTGCTCCAAAATGGGATGCTGGCATAGTAGCCAGCAGCTTGACCTACTGCTTCACATCAGCCCCAGCATTTTGCTTTCTATACTCCCATCTACCACTTCCTGATTTTTGTAAGATTTCTATATATATATATATATATATATATATCATATACACACATGTACACACACACATACACACACACGATGACACATCTTCAATAGTTCATGGAAAATGTCCATTATTTTTTAGCTCCATTTTCTGTAAACTTTTTAAAGTACATTCATATATATGTCATAATAACAACAATATATAACATGTTTTACCTCATCAGAATATGTGGTGTTTATATTCTGTTCTGTAACCATAGGCTCTCTAACTTATTCTTGAGGCTATGATTAAATGAACTAAATATTCACATCAATCCTTTTCCTTACAATTTCTCCTTTGCTTTTTCAGTTGGTCAGCCATTCATAATTAACCCATTTTTTTTTTATCATTCAGTAGTGGATTTATTCCCCCGCCTTCACAAAGGAGACTCAGGATTCCTACAGATACTGAGTTCTTTCATGCCTTAGAATGTTGTCTGTTAAATTTACACTTGTTCTAGTATTCTTGGGTCACACTTTCAGCCATTATAGATATTTTCTGGTTTTGGACATTAGTTGTATCTGTAGAAAAGTTTGTGCCTGGCTGTCTTCTTTATCCTCAAAGTTTAACTGTGTTATCAGGATATGACTTGATTTCAATTAATCTATCAGATTCACCTGGAATACAGAGTATAATCTTTAGATTTTCAAATTCAGTTTTTTCCATTAGTTCAGGACATTTTTCTGCTAATATATCTTCTAACGTTTTCTAATATTTCTCTTTTAGTGTTATCCTTACTAGATCATCTTAATTCTTCAACCTTATTATTTTTCTATGATTAAATTTCTTTGTCATTATCTTCTGCATTCACTGTGATTATCTCAGAACTTTCCTTTATTATATTAATTTGATTTTTGGCAATTCCAAATTTCTTGCTCTTCCTAGTTTATCAATTTTCAAATGCTATGCGGTTTTTTATTTTCAATTTGTTTCCTTAACTTTTTACAGATATTTCTTCAAGTCCCTGCTCTTAAAGCTAATTTGGTATCAGTTCAAATTAGATTAGTATAAATTCAAGATGTTCACTATAATCTCCATGGTAACAATTAAGAAAAGCGAAGGAAAGGAAAATAAAAAAAAATTACTCAAAGACAAAGGAAGATAGTATTTCAGGAATTGAGCAACAAAAAAGATGTGACATACACAATAATAGCAAAGTGGAAGAAATTTTGTTAGTAAGTACTGTAAAGGTAAATGGATTAAACTCACCAATTAAATGACAGAGATCAGCAGAATGGATTTTAAAAATCCAACTCTATAATGCTTACATGATATTCATTTTAAGGGCTGACAATGTGGCATAGAAGGCTAAGCCACCACCTGTGGTTCCGGTATCCCATGTGGTGCTGGTTCAAGTCCCAACTGCTCCACTTCCAATCAGATTCTGTGCTGGTGCATCTAGGAGGGCAGCAGCGGATAATGGCCCAAGTCCTTGGGTGCCTGCCACCTATATGGGAAACCCAGAGGAAGCTCCCAGCTCCAGGCTTCCAACTGGCCCAGCCAAGACCATCCTGGCCATTTGGGAGTGAACCAGCAGATGGAGGAGCATTCTCTCTCTCTCTCCCCTTCTCTTTTATCTCTGCTTTTCAAATAAATAAATAAATCTTTAAAAAATGATACTCATTTTAGACTCAAGGACATAAATAGGTTGAAAGTGATAGGATGAGAAAGATTAGTCTATGCAAATAGTAACTGAAAAGAGACCTGAGGTGGCTGTACTAATGTCAAGAAAAATAGACTTTAAATCCAAAAAGGGGGGAGAGATAGCACTGGGACGTAGTGGGTAAAGCTGCCGCCTGCCACACTGTCATCCCATATGGGCACCACTTCATTTTTTTTTTATTTTATTTTTTTGACAGGCAGAGTGGACAGTGAGAAAGAGAGAGAAAAGTCTTCCTTTCCATTGGTTCACCTTCCAATGGCCACTGCAGCTGGGACACTGCAGCCGGCACTCTGTGGCCGGCGCACTATGCTGATACGAAGCCAGGAGCCAGGTGCTTCTCCTGGTCTCCCATGGGGTGCAGGGCCCAAGCACTTGGGCCATCCTCCACTGCCTTCCTGGCCACAGCAGAGAGCTGGCCTGGGAGAGGGGCAACCGGGACAGAATCTGGCGCCCTGACCAGGACTAGAACCCGGTGTGCTGGCCCTGCAGGCAGAGGATTAGCCTAGTGAGCCGCAGCGCAGCTGCTGCTCCACTTCTAATGCACTCCCCTGCTAATGCGCCTGGGAAGCAGCAGAATATAGTCTAAGTGCTTGGGCCCCTGCACTCACACAGGAGATCCAAAAGAAGTTCCTGGCACCTGACTACGAATCAGCCCAGCTCTGGCCATTATGGCCATTTGCGAAGTGAACCAACAGATAGAAGATCTTTGTCTGTCTGTCTCTCTCTTTCTTTCACTCTGCCTTTCAAATAAATAAATAAATCTTTAGAAGTAAATAAATAAATCCAAAAGGGTTGCAAGGGACAAAGAATATTATATACTAACAAAAATTCAACTCAGCCAGAGATATAATAATTGTAAAAATGTAAACATTTAATAACAGACTCTTAAAATATATAAAGCAAGAATTCACAGCATGGAAGGGAGATATATCATAATAGTTGGAAATTCAATACCACACTTTCAATAATGGATAGAATATCTAGAGAGAAGATCAATAAGAAGATAGAGGACTTGAAAAATTCACAAGGCGTGACAGACCTATACTCATACAAAACATGCCATCCAACATCAGTAAATTGCATGTTCTTTTTAAGCACAAATGTAATATTTTCCCTAGGCCATATGTTAGGCCACAAAAGAAGTATTAATAAATTGAAAAAGATAGAAACATATAAAAAATTATCCACAATGGAGTTAGCTCAGAAACCAATAACAGAAGGAAAACTTGGAGGCTGATGTTTTGGCACAGTGGGTCAAGCCACTACTTATGACACTGGCATCCAATATGAGAGTGCGTGTTCCATTCCTGGCTGCTCTGTTTCCAATCCAGCTCCCTGCTTATGTACCTGGGAAGACAGTAGAGGGTGTCCCAAGTACTAGAACCCTTCCATCACATAGGACACCCAGATGGAGTTTTGAGTTCTTGGCTTTGGCCTGGAACAGCCCCAGCCCCAGCAGTTACAGTCTTTTGGGCTGTGAACCAGCAGGTAGAAGATCTTTTTCTCTGTGTGACTCTTCCTTTCTCTGTCTCTCTGCAATTGAAGTCAATGAAACTAAATCTTTAAAAAATGAGAAGGAAACCTAGAAAATTCAGAAATATATGGAAATTAAACAATGAATTCTCTCTCTTTTTTTTTTAAGATTTTTTTTTTGATTTTGACAGGCAGAGTGGACAGTGAGAGAGAGAGACAGAGAGAAAGGTCTTCCTTTGCCGTTGGTTCACCCTCCAATGGCCGCCGCGGACAGCGCGCTGCAGCCGGCGCACCGCAATCATCCGATGGCAGGAGCCAGGAGCCAGGTGCTTTTCCTGGTCTCCCCATGGGGTGCAGGGCCCAAGCACCTGGGCCATCCTCCACTGCACTCCCGGGCCACAGCAGAGGGCTGGCCTGGAAGAGGGGCCACTGGGACAGAATCCGGCGCCCCGACTGGGACTAGAACCCGGTGTGCCGGCGCCGCAAGGCGGAGGATTAGCCTGTTGAGCCACGGCGCCGGCCTTAAGATTTTATTTATTTGAAAGGTAGAGTTACAGACAGTGAGAGGGAGAGACAGAGAGAGAGGTCTGCTTTCCGTTGGTTCACTCCCCAAATGGCCAGAACGGCCAGAGCTGCGCCGATCCAAAGCCAGGAGCGAGGTGCTTCTTCCTTGTCTCCCATGCAGGTGCAGGGGCCCAAGCACTTCGGCCATCTTCCACTGTTTTCCCAGGCCACAGCAGAGAGCTGAGTTGGAAGTGGAGCGGCCGGGGACTAGAACTGGCACCCATATGGGATGCCGGCGCCACAGGCGGAGGATTAATCTGCTGCACCATGGCGCTGGCCCCAAACAATGCATTCTTTCTTTTCTTTAGACAGTGAATTAGACAGTGAGAGAGAGAGACAAAGAGAAAGGTCTTCCTTTTTCTGTTTGTTCACCCCGGTGCACTGCACCAATCCGAAGCCAGGAGCCAGGTGCTTCTTCCTGGTCTCCCATGCGGGTGCAGGGCCCAAGGACCTGGGCCATCCTCCACTGCACTCCTGGGCCACAGCAGAGAGCTGGACTGGAAGAGGAACAATCGGGACAGAATCCGGTGCCCCAACCAGGACTAGAACCTGGGATGCCGGCGCCGCAGGTGGAGGATTGGCCTAGTGAGCCGCTGCGCTGGCCTAAACAATGCATTCTTAAACAATCAATGGGTCAAAGAAGAATCACTAGGAGAATTAGAGAAATTAGAAAATTAGAGTAATAAGATTGAAAACACATCATCCCCAAACTAACAAGATGCAGTAGATGCAGTACTGAGAGGGAAATTTCTAGCCATAAATGCTTACATTAAAAAGAAAGATCTTAAATCAACAGCCTAACTTTACACCTCAAAGGGTTTGAAAAAGAGTCACTGAACTCAAAGCCAGAAGGCAGAAAAAAAATAATAAATGTTAGAGCAGAAATAAGTGAAATAGAATAAGAAATATATTTGAAATCCAATTGCGAATTGGGAAAAGAGAAGAAATTTTTGAAAGACTACTCTATTGGCCGGCACCGTGGCTCAACAGGCTAATCCTCCGCCTTGTGGCGCTGGCACACCGGGTTCTAGTCACGGTCGGGGTGCTGGATTCTGTCCCGGTTGCCCCTCTTCCAGGCCAGCTCTCTGCTGTGGCCCAGGAGTGCAGTGGAGGATGGCCCAAGTGCTTGGGCCCTGCACCCATGGGAGACCAGGATAAGCACCTGGCTCCTGGCTTTGGATCAGCACAGCGCACCGGCCATAGCGGCCATTTGGGGAGTGAATCAATGGAAAAGGAAGACCTTTCTCTCTGTCTCTCTCTCTCTCGCTGTCCACTCTGCCTGTCAAAAAAATAAAAAAAAGGAAAGACTACTCTATTATCATGGACTGTGCATACACAAATCACATTTCATGCAGAAAACAACTTCAGGAAATAGGTATGTTATCACCATTTTACAGAGGAAGAAACAGTAGTTTCAAGAGGTTAAAATATGTGCCCCAAATCAGAGAGTAAGTTGTCAAGCTAAATTCAAATCAAGGTGTATCTGAGTAAAAAATCTCTTTAATTTGGTAGCTGTAAGCATATCAAGAAGAGGCAATATTCTGGAAAAAGGCCAGAGACAGGATTGATAAGGCTAAATGAAAAATTAGATGTAGGTTCTTAGAGAGGGAAACAATTCAAAGATAACACTACAGGTTTTATTTGAGTGACTTAGTAGAGTATGATGTCAATGATGACACTGAGAAGTCAGGAGGAGTACCTGCATTAGGGAAGGGAATTCATTTGGTTTGGGACATGCTGAGTTTGATGTCTAAGTGGCGATTTCTACTAGTTAAAAGCACATCTAACTCATCTCCTGCTGTGTGGCAGGTGCTTTTTATATCTATATTCACATAAGCAAAGTGACAGACAAAGATTTGGGACTCACCAGCCTGGAGGTGACAATGTTCAGTATGGAAAGGAGATCTCACAAAGAAAGAATCTACTAGATTTAATAAATGCTTGGCTTTCCAAATCTAAGCCCTAGGTGCCTGAAAGAGCAGTGTTGTTGACATTTACTAAGAAAAATAATAATCTGTGTTTGTAACTTGTTTTTACAGATGTCAAAGCACTTTTCTCACTTTACTGGGAACTGTCTTAGAACAGAAGATAATGAATCTGGCTTGGCATTTCATGAGTTTGAAGTGGCGTCAAAATGTCGGTGTGGAAATCTGCAGGAGGCAGCTGAGATACAGATTTGGAATTAGTGTGATAGGATAGGACTTCAGATATAGATTTGGGAGTCATCCACATAGATGTGATAGCTGAAGCCACGTTAGTGGGCACGATCTTAAAGGAAGAGAATGTGGAGGGAGAATAACTCCCGGAATAACTCTTGGCCTCAACAGTGCTCCATGCCTTTTTGGTATGTCAACAAAAGACATGGATTTCTCCTCAGGAATATTACTCCCTGTTAATATTTGTTATTTATGACACTGAAATTAATATACTAAGGTTTTCCCTCCTTGACAGCCAAGCCTCACTGGACTTTTCTCAGTAGGTTCAGGGATTTTTGCTCCATTGTTACCGGTTACTCATTTGCCCAGGACTTGTCTCCCTTAATCTTAGAAGACAATGCCCATTTTTCCCTTGACATAAATACTTACACTCCTGAACTGAAAACCTGCATGCTTCTCTGAGATCATTAGCTTCCTGATGAAAATGCTAGGCTCCTCTCTGCTGTTGACCTCGAATTAAAACCTTATTGATACTACACATTCCTGCCTTCCTCCCAATATCACTAAGCAAATCATTAGCATAGCACATTTCCCTCCACGTGAGGGCAATAACTGATGCCTGTGTTTTTGGCTCTTATTTGGGATTTCAGGTGCCAGTAGAGAATATTCCTTTGATTTGTTAGAGGTAAAGGGGTCTTAGATACAATCCAAATTCTTCACTTTTATGACTGTGAAAACTAAGACTCAACAGAATGTTGTAAAGCAACAGCAATTTGTATCAGTTAGAGCTGAGGCAGATAGATCTGAGGCAGATAGAACTGGAGGCAGATAGATCTGAGGTTGAGTGATATTTCTGGCATTGTCTACCTTCTTGGACTTCAGTTCTGAAAGCCTGCATAATCTGTTGGCTATGTGCAAAGCTGGGCAATTTTTTCAAACTCTCTGAGCATGTTATCCAATTTATATTTCCATCCTGAGGCAGATACTTATATTTGAATTAATTTCTTTCTTTTTAAAAATTTATGTATTTGTTATTTGAAAAGCAGGATTACAGAGAGGCAGAGGCAGACAGAGAGAGAGAGAGAGAGAGAGAGGTCTTCCATCTGCTGTACATGTCCCAAATGGCCACAATGGCTGGAGCTGGGCTGACCCAAAGCCAGGATCCAGGAGCTTCTTCTGGGTCTCCCACATAGGTGCAGGGGCCGAAGCACTTGGGCCATCTTCTACTGCTTTCCCAAGCCATAGCAGAGAGCTGGATTGAAAGTGGAGCAGCCGGAACTTGAACCGGCCTCCATATGCAATGCCAGCACTGGGAGTGGAAGCTATACCCACTATGTCATAGGGCAGGCGTTATCTAATGTATAAAGTGCCAATTGCAACAGTTTCTACCTTGTAGTGATATTGTATAGACTGAACGGGATCAGGCAACTAAAGTATTGTCTGCATTGCATGGCACATGGAAAACATTTGATATATATTTACTAATACTCTTAGTATCCTGGGGAAGGAGATTAATTGTCCCGAAGTTCCACCAAATGACGTGTCACATCTGGGACTAACATCCATGTCCCAACTCCCAGTTCAGTGACATTTTATCTGTTCAAAGGTACTTCTTCATACGATGAGCTTCTTCAAGAAATCTACAATTCCCTTCGAAACCACTGAATTACAGTACTTAATGTTGTTATTGTCATGTGGAGCAATAGGAGAGTAGACATTTCTTACCACATACAGGCAATAGAGAAAAATTCATAAGAAATGTCTTTTAAATAGCTATAATCCTTAACTTGAATAAAGAAAAAAAGCCATTAAGAAAGTAGAAAAATATGGAATTAGAAGGTGGGCATTTTTTTCTCAACACTTGGATTTCATTTTGTTTCAATCCAGGAGATTATAAGGGAACTATGGGTCAAGAGCAGCCTGAATGACTTTAGAGACAGTGATTGTGGATAGCTCTGTGAGGCCAATATATTTCAGGGAATAAAGGAAAGGGCAAGAAACGGAAGAGGAGGTGCCAAAGAGGGGAGAAATACAGTAAAACAACCAGTGGATGATGAACTGGAACATGAAAGAGGCAGCATTTGAGGGAATAAAAAAAGGGCTCAATAGAGAGGCCTGCAAGACTGGCACTAGATGCAGGAGAAGACTTCTCATTGAAGACTTCTCATTGCAGAAAGGGTCAGATGAAAAGAGATAGGAGTGGCTCCACAAGCTCTCTCCTTGGCTGTCTGGTAATGGAAGAATTCACTCACCGGCTTCTTAATTTCTTCTAGCTATGATCCATACTTATACAATGACAGAGAAAGTAGGTTAAAATCAAACCAAAACACAGCAGTTGCCTTCATATTAAAACTAATTAGACCTGCACTTCTGTGTCCCTCTTAACAACTTTCAGAACTCTAATTATCTGAACACTGCTAGCTTTGAGAACCACTCTATACCTTAACCTAAACCTACACATTTGTCCAGCAGTATTCCTGTTTTTTATTTTTTTCAGCAGTATTATTTTATTTCATATGGCAGGACATACTAAAGAATTAGAATGCCATAGACTGGAAATGAAAATTAAACTGAAACAAATAAAGGGAGTTTTTTTTTTAAAAAAAATTATTTTATTTGAAAGGCAGAGTTACAGGAAGAGGGGGAGAGCCACTATCCACTGGTTCACTCCTCAAATGGCCAGGAACCTGGAACTCTAATTGGGGCTCCTATGTGAGTTCAGGGGCCCAAGCACTTGTACCATCTTTCACTGCTTTCCAAGGCTCATTAGCAGGGAGCTGGATCAGAAATGGAGCAGCTGGCACTCAAACCGATGCTCATATGGGATGCCAGCATTGCCAGCAGTGGCTTAGCCCTCTGTACCACAAAGCCAGCCCCAAATGAAGGGAATTTAGAAA
This sequence comes from Sylvilagus floridanus, assembly GCA_949820135.1. Lineage (NCBI taxonomy): Eukaryota > Metazoa > Chordata > Mammalia > Lagomorpha > Leporidae > Sylvilagus > Sylvilagus floridanus. The sequence continues at coordinate 64,165,265 of OX463223.1, read as the reverse complement.
AGTACTTGTTTACTGTGGAAATCCAAGGCTATATCCTTTTTTCCTTAACTCTTACTTTTTGCAAAAACAAACTTTTAAATTCACATTAACAAGGTCAGGAATAGTTCTCTTCCGGTCTAAGAAGTTTGTATTCTTTCTTACCTTTGTTTTGTTGCCTTCTTCTTTCCTCCATGGCCTTCTAATCCCAGTGGGTCTTAGATAGTTTCCCCCATTATACCTAAGGAAATGATTCTACAGAACTTTGGCTTTTAAATCATGAAAGGAAAAAATAAAACTTCAGCTATGTGAAATTACTTCTCAAAGTAGTTGATTCAATATATGAGAAATTTTACTACAACTTTACGTCCTTTTAATAGCTCTGATTAAAGAGCTTGGAAAGTTTTCCCTGGCTGTTTTAGTGTGTAATTTATGATTCATACAATCAACCATCATAAACTGAGTGCCTACTATGTGCCAGACTCTGTGCTAGGTAGGTGCTATGCCAGTTACTATAAGGAAAACTTCGTGTGGGTATTATTTTAAGTGGAGCCACTTGCAAAGAGATGTAGTTCTTTTCCTGTGATTCTCTTTACACAAACTATTCCAACATCTGGTCACCATTTCACACCTTCAGCCCTTGGCACAGTATCTTGCTACCACCTGGGCCCTATTCTGCCAAGTACCTTTCATCCGTTCCCATTTCCATGAAGAGCAGGGATACTTTTAGTTGTTTTTATGAATGAGAAGTATGTTGTACATTACATATAGTCCCCAGACACCTCTGGCAGGACCAATTTTGCCATAGCAAGTCCTGCCAAGAGTTAATACCATTTCCCTCTGAAGTTCTCATCCTCTGTGGCCATTTACATGTGTTAGTGGAATCGCCATAGCAGACCTCTTTCCTGGCATGTCAGTCCAAGTCCTGAGTTACATTCTGGGACAAACAAGCCTGAACTTGGAGTAAAGTACTAAGGTAAGTGAGCAACAAGCAATGGGCAGCACAAAGGGAGGAAAAGAGAAGGATTTGTTGCCTACCAGCCATGGCTTCAGGGCTGAATGTGAATTCTTACAGCCCAGTCTTCAAACCAGAAAGGCAATTTCTGTGTTCTATTTAGGTGAGACATTTGCCTCAAGATTTAGTTAGAACCAATATAGTACTACTCTAGATCTCTTTAAGCTGCTTCAACTTCAATTTGGAACCACCTGAAGGCCTTGCTTCCTTCTCTAGGGTACTTGTTTTTCTGTACCCGGTCAGGTAATGAGAGCTGGAACTTCCAGCCTAAGGATTTCAGACATACTGTCTTCTCTTCTGTGGGGACCTATTTGGATGTATCAGAGCTGAGGGCTCTATTCTTAGGCTCAGTTTATACCCTCAGTTTTCCCCCACCTTATCTTTAGACTCCACTCTGTCCGTGCCAATTAGGATGCCGAGTTACCAAATTCTGCTTGCATGTTAGGACCCTGCTTTGGTATGTGCTCTTGTGCCAAGCCTGGATCTGTAGCATTAAACCCACTGCCTATTTTAACTCTGTCCATATCCTGTTCCCTCTGTTTTATTATGACACTCGGGTCTCTGACCTTAATTTTTCCCTTTGGGTCCATTATGTGCTTGAGCCCCCTCATTCTGTAGGTTTGTTTTCTTCTGCCCTATTCTTACGTTGCCGTGAGTATGATTTGCTCTCCAGAGTATTCGTTTTGCCTGACTGGAATACAGTTATCTGTGGGAAATGCGAAAATCAAGTACAGGGTCTGGACAGCAGGCACATGACAGCAGTTTCTTAATTTTGAGGCCAAGTCCTGCACCCAGTTAGGAAGCTGACAACACTGATGTAATGTCTCCACAGACAGGGTTAAATCAGACATGGCCAAAGATTTGGGAGTTCTGACTTATGATTGGTGGGAGCAGAGATTCCTGGAGTCCTGCCATTCCCAGAAGGGTATAAATGGGCAGCACTGAATTAGAATCTTCACAGGTGGTAGAAAAAAGACAGGCAGTTGGAGTGTCTCAAGAGCAGAGAGCAGCAATCAGGTAAGATTTCTGATTGCTATGGTATAGGAATTGGCCTGAGTCTTTCGTCTTTCATTAAAGATGTGTGTGTGTGTGTGTGTGTGTGTGTGTACTCAGGGAACTGAGAGCTTATTGAGCAAGGCTCATTCAAGTCACTATTTCTTCCCTGGAGCTGTAGATTGCTTGAATTTTCTTTTTCCCCTGCCTTACATCTACTGCATGGGTAGATTGTGCCTGAAGAGTTGTTGGTGTTTATTAAACGATGAAGTCTTTTCCTGATGAATACTGGGCCTCCCTAGGAGAGACTACAGTGGATGTAGAATAACTACTTTCAGCTGGCTCCATTAAGGAGGAAGCTGGCAGGAAAAAGGAGAGTGAAAGCTCCTGTTCCCAAGCCAGATAGGGCTTGGAGGGAGCAACCAGGGAGCTGAGAATCTTGTGCCAAAGCTGAGGAGGCCTTGAGGGTGATACCCCAAGGGTTGGCATGAAACCTATTTGGATAATAATCCCTCACACTTGTACAGCACTGTATGTTTTGCAAAGTGCTTCCACATCCGTGATTTCACTGGGTTCTTCTAGCACCTCTGTGAGGTGGTTAGATCCGGTGTTAGAGGTAAAGGAACTTGTTCAAGGTCACAAAGTGAGTCAGTGGCAGAGGTGGAACTAAAAATCCAGGACTCCTGCTTTACTGTACTGCACCCTCCAACCGCAGCAAGCTGGCTGCTTCTAGATGGATGTGAAAGGGGCAACTTGTCTGTGGTGAGTTTTTTGCAAGTGTTCTTATAACAGGCACAGAAGCCTCAGAAGGAAAGACTAACTTGTCACTGATTATTCCTGAGGACTTGGGCTACTTTGTCTTCATATGCTTGAAGAGCATTCTAGAATTCAATTTTGCTCTCTTTAGCAGTCAGTCTCTCCCCTCTTTCCAAACAGATAGTTGGTAGTTACTGGTTGTTTAAATAAGACAATGTCTGTTTCTGCTATTGAAGCTGATAACCTTGCTAAGCTCACTCGCTTTTCTTCCTGCAGAACTTGGGCAGTACACAGGCAGGCGCACACCTCCTGTGAGGGCCGCTCGGCCTGTTTCTGATTGCAACCAGGCACCTGAAGGGCGGTTGCCATACTAAAGGACCCCAGGATTGCTACTTGGAAACTGAGAGACTCAGACTGAGCGCATAATCTCGCTTCGAATCATTCTCTTCCAGCTCTGCTCTGGTTATTTTAAGGTGAGCTGAAACATGGGCATTTCCTCTCCCCGAGTCAGTGGAATAGAAGAGAGAGTATGACAGGGGAGACTGAGCTCCGTGGGGCTGTAACTTTGAGGCACTTCAGTGGGCAGGTAAGGAACCAAAAGGGCATTTCATCGGCTGGCACTAAAAGACCGGAAGCATGCGCAAACAAACACCTAACCCTTCCAGTCCCCCTCTGCGGCCACTCCCATCCTCTGCTCCAAGGCACAGCTGCCAGAGGTGGCCTTGCCCTTCCGCTTTTGCACAGGTACCATCAGCCTGACCTCTGACTACTCTTCTACTCTCACTTTCCTTGTTATTGCCTATAACCTAAATACTGAGACAGGAAGACGACAGTACAATTTTCCTCAGGCTCTTAGAGATGACCCCACTTTTAAGTAAATTATGGAACACAGACCTACCTGTGCAGACACTAACCTCTCTTCTTCCAGCTTCACAGTTGTGATGTGTGCCTTCAATCTACACACAACTGCAGGAACGGCTGTTCCTTTCTGGAATCAAGCAACTTTCTGGCTCTAGAAGCCAACTTGGCAGCTGCTCTAATTTGATCTTCTCCAGCTCCAGAGATGTGTCACTATTGTTTAAAACTAAAAGAGAGCATAAAATCATAGTAGCTGAAAAAGTAAGGGAAAGTTCCCAAAGCACATCATGTGTAATCATGATGGTAGTGACTTATACCCTCGGGGAATCTGATTTACATGACGCCACAAGGGTTTCATGTTTTGGTTAATGAAAACACCGAGAGTACTATTAATTATTTAGATAATGGCCTTATCAAAATGAGATTAAAACCAATATTTATTTCATAGACCTTTCGCAATTTGCTTCTGGGTCCTGTGTACTATCCCTTCTGCCAACCTTCCATTCTCTTCTTCACGGGCATTTTCTTCCTTCCTTTACATACCAGTTAGTCACTATTCTTCTTTAAATGTACTTTCTCCCCAGATATTTACACACTGGATACAGCATGGTCCATTCAGAAAACCATGTAACATTTGATCTGGCACTGAAGTGCTGTAAGTGACACTGGCCTCATTTTAAATCGCATTGGCTTTGTTTTGTTTTGATTCGGTTTTCAGTGGCAGTGGTGTTTTCTGTTTTTAGATTTTGTTTTTCAGCAGCCGCTTTTCACTACCGACCTGCTGCTCTCATAATCAGCAAGAAAACCTCCAGTGACCTCTTCGTGCACACTGTCATTAAAGGAGGTCTCCTTGCATGGTTGATGTTCTAAACTAAATTCAGCTATTTTGCAAGAATTACTTGTTGCATCTCTGTGGCTAGCTATCACCTATCCTTTCAGAAGGGTATCAGATCAGTTTGTTTTTCCTTGCTGTCTTGTCAGCTGCCAATTTAAAAAAAAAGATTCTTTTTCTTTTCCTTTGAGACCCTATTCACAATGTAAATAAAATGGGAAAGCCTTATAATTTCCCACTGTTTTCGACAGAGAATTAATACATTTGGTGAGAACAGCTAGTCCCCTAACTGTAAAGCTTCCTATTTCCTCAAGCCACATTTTGTCTGTCCTAACAACAGAGAGATTATGCTTTCTTGAGTTCAGATACACTAGCTATAAAGCATTCATCTGCTCGTTCAGGCTATTTACACTATCGAAAAAGGAAATGAGGTTAGTTTGGCCTAACTTGTTCTCCGTGAACCCATGCTAGCCTGCGGAAGATGAAATGGTCTCTGTCTTGCCAGTTCAAGTTATCTGGATTTAACAAGGAGAAATTACATGACCTCAAACTTCAGATCAGTTGTACTGTCCTGACCACCCCTAGAAGTGGAACTTAAATTCCAATTGACAGAGCTCATGTTTCAGGCACAGCCATTTTTAACACAATCTGACCCAGAAGTCAGTAAGATAGACAGAAATAAAAGCTAGAAAATTGAGAGAATATAACCTTAGTGTGTTAGGAAAGAAAAGGAGTTGGACAAGAGAAATATTTGTCTGTCACTTTTTCTATCCCTTTATAGCAATCTTGTTTCTTCCTTTGGAGCACTTTGTGTTAGAGACCAGGTGGAAATTTAAAGAATGTGAGTTGACAGGAGGAATGAAGCAGCCTTAAAAAAAGAAGGCGAAAGGACTTAAAGGCAGCCAGGGTCTAGTAAAAAGAGAGTAACTTGAGGCAAGACTTGGACTCAAATCTGAGTCTGTACATACCTGAGTACTTAAAGAAGTTCATGAGAAAATGGAATTAAAAGATAAGTATATTTTGGTGTAAACACTTTTGAAATCCATGCATAATATTTCCATCATATGCATTTTCCATTAACTTTTGCAGATCTCTTGTACTAGCTGAGTGATCTTAGGCAAATCATTTAAATTTTTTGACTCCTGGTTTTGGGATATTGTATTTTTTCCAGCTGGATAGCACCTCAAGAAGTTGTTGTTAAGGTTTAAACAGAATGTACCCCAGACTCCCAAATCTTCCATTCACAAATATAAAAGCCAAGATAAGCTATGCTCAACAGAGACTCACTTTCCTGCTGGTTTGTCTTTGGAGCCTGCCTGTTTTGGGGGAGTTTGCTGTTTTGTAAGTTTTCATTAGTGCAAGATGCACAAATGAATCCAATAAAATTAATAATAATCTCCCTGGTTTCTGAATTGAGTCAAAGTCTTCAAAGTTCACAGAGCATTATTAATAATGGACACTTTTACTATATATATGTGTGTGTGTATATATATATATATATTTAATTTATTTTTTATTTGAGATACACATTGACAAAGAGAGAAAACTCCCACTTACTAGTTCACTCAAGGGCCCGTACCTGTTGGGACAGGGCCAGGCTAAAGCATGGAGCTGGAAACCTAATCCAAGTCTCCTACGTGGGTTGCAGGAACTCATGTACTTGAGTCACCACTTGTATCACCCAGGGTCTACATCAGCAGAAAGATAGAATCAAGAAGCAGAGCTGGGTATCAAATTCAAGCACTCTAATATGGGATGTGGGCATCTTAACTACTAGGCCAAATAAATGCCCACTCCACTATATATATTTTTACAATAGAAATGTAAAGTATCCTTTATAATTTGAATTCTTTATCACTAACTTGGGTTAAGCAAATCAATATTCATTTTTTTCTGGCTTGCAAATAAAAAAAGACAGGATATAATAAATTGTTAGATAATTGATCTCCTAGGTAGACTGGGCAAAGCAATCTATTGTGGTGTGAGATTAAAAATAGTATACTATTTTCAGTTATTTTAAACTCATTATTAAGGTGTAAGTATATATGAGAGATAATCAAAAGCTCAATGAAATGTGTTTTATGAAAAAAATGTGCATGTATTCCTAAAATTATTTGTACCAAAGCAAACATACCTTTTAATTCTGTTTCTTCACAAATTTTTCTCTGGATTTTTACTTATTTATTTATATTTGAAACACAGACAGAAAGAGGGAGAAAAAGAGAAACAGACAGAGATCTCTAGTCCACTGGCTCACTCCCCAAATGCACACAACACCTGGAGCTGGGCCAGATTAAGCCAAGAGCCCAAACTTCCAACTAGGTTTCATATGCATGCTGGGAACCCAGCGACTTGAGCTTTTGCCTCCCATAATCTGCATCAGTGGGAAGTTGGAATCAGAAGAGGACTGGAACTTGAACTTAGGCACTCTGTGTGGGATATGAGTGTTCCAAGTGCTGTCTTAACTGCTGTGCCAAATGCCTGCCTCTCATGAACTTTTTGAAGTCCTCTCATGTGTGTGTGTGTCTTTACATTAATGTAATTGACCTATGATTTGGGGGTTTATAGACCCAAAATTTGATGAGTTAGTGCACAAAGTTTAAAGATCACTGGTCTGAAAAACAGTAGAAAAAAGAACAGTTTCTCCTCTTAACCTACCTATTCTATTAATTTTATGGTCATTGTCCTAGTCTCCCAAACTGGATGACTGAGAGTCACCATTGCCTCCTCCTCTCTCACTCATCAAATAAAATGAGTTGCCAAATCTGTTTCTGAACCATCTTCTCTATCTGCCTTTCCCTTTCTAATTCTACTGCCACCATATTCATTCACATTTTAATTTTTTTAACATAGGTTACTGCAGTATTGTAACAGGCTACCAGCTGCCTCTTTCTCTTGACCTATTAATTTAATCTATTCCTCTTGTGTGTGCCTGCATGCCTCTGTTAATTTTTAAGTTTTAAATTTACACATAATTGTACATAGTTTTGCAATGCAGTGTTATATTTCTTTTTTCAAAAAAGTTGGATATTTTATTTATTTGAAAGGTATTTGAAAGGCAGAGCAACAGAGAAAGGGAAGGAGAGAGAGAGAGAGAGAGAGAGAGAGAGAGAGAGAGAGATCTTCCATCAACTGGATCACTCCCCAAATGGCCACAAAGGCCCAGACTGAATCAGCCCAAACCCAATAGCCACGAAATCAATTGGGTCTCCCACATGGGTGACAGGGGCCCAAGTATTTGGACTATCGTCCACTACTTTCCCAGTGTATCAGCATCAACCTGGATCAGAAGCAGAGCAGCTGAGACTCAAACCAGCACTCCCATATGGGATGCTGGTATCACCATCAGTGGCTTAACCTGCTGCACTACAAGGCCAGCCTCACAATGTAACATTTCAGTGCATGTATGAAATGTGCACTGATCAAATCAGTGTGATTATCATTCCTTTTTAAAAAATATTTATTTATTTGAAAGGCAGAGTTAGAGAGATAAAGAGAGATCATCTATCTGCTGGTTCACTCCCCAAATGGCCACCTAGGCCATGGTTGGGCCAGACTGAAACCAGGAGCCAGGAACTCCATCCAGGTCTCCCACATGGGTGGCAGAGGCACAAGCACTCAGCACATCTTTCTCAGCTTTCCTAGGCAAATTAGCAGGAAGCTGGATCCAGGGCACAAACGGGGTTTAGGTGTCACAGTCAGCAGTTTAACCTGTTACACCACATCTGTCCCAGGAATTAACATTTCTATCTCCTTATAATTTCTTCGTGTTTGGAGGCTTCAAGCTCTTCTTATCTAGTTCTTCATAAAATATATAATAGGTTATTATGAACTATAGCCACTCCACTGTAAAACCCTGGATGTTAATCCTCCAATCTAACTGTATTTGGTATCCATTATTCAATCTCACCCCAGCCTCCCTTTCGCCTACACTTCCTAGTCTCTAGTAACTACGATTCTACTCTTTTCTACTTTGAGATCAACTTGCCTGCTTGTCTCCTCCCCACTATTAGAGAAGCATCCACTTCGAGGCAAATAGTCATGGGCAGCATCTTTTATTTTTTCTTCCATGGTGTTTCTAAATGGATAAAATTAGATTGAGAATTGATTTTCTGTCTAGTACTGAGAGTTAGGGTTCAGGCTTTGGGGTTTGGAACTCAAATAACTCTTCACAATGTATACAATCAAGTAAGATTAAGGTTAATCTGGTGCTTGACAAAAAGCAGTGTGTCCTAAGTTCATATTCAGATATTTATTCTTCTTAGCTACTCTGCAGAATCTTACTTTATCTAAGAAAAACATTTCATGAAGAACATAAGTGTATTATGGATGAACTGCCACTTCTCTTCCCTAAGACATGCTCACCGGGAGAATTTACTCTCATTCTTTGGCCCTGTCTTGGGAATCAGTTGAATTCTGGGCTATACTTTATTACCAACTTCCTATGATTACCTGGCTGAATTGTTGCAAATCATATAAGCTTGCTATGCATATATAAATAACCAGGTCTTCCCTCCCTCCCCTCTTTGCCCACTATCCTCTAGCTACCTCTTAGGGTTGGAAGAAATGTGATCCTACATGTGACATGACTTAGGAGACTCAGACGAAAAACTCTTTACAAATTCAGAGCACTGTGATGAAGCTGTCTCTTGGGAAGAAAAGGGAATGAAAATAAGAGCTAACTGCCTCATTCCTGTATAATTATGGACTTGGTGTCGTTAGCTTGCTCAAAAACCTTCAGATATGGTGTATATAGAGAAGTTTCAATGTAAAGGACCTTTGGAATGAATAGATAGTAATTCCTACATTCTTTCTCATTTAGCTTACAAATACACTTGGTGAATTCTGCCAAGTACATAGTATAAATGGCATTTTCTCCTTCTGCGCCCATTTTCCTCCCCAGCTGTAATTACACATATGAGCTTCTCTTCAAATCACAATTCATTCAAATACCAATTACAGAAATTTTCTTCCTTGAGCATTGTCCCTGCACCTCTCTAGCCACCAGCTCTAGCTTTTCCCTTTGAGTTCCCCTTAAACAATTCCAATTCACCTCTGCATAGTAGTTAGCATATAAAGCATGTTCTTTCTATAAATCACTCCTGTTTTCATTTTAAGCACCAATTCACTAACACACTTAATATATACATCCTTCATTTCTAGCTGTGCTTTTCAAGCCTTGAGGCTTCTTCCTTTTGTTTTTATCAGATTGTTTCAGCACCAAAGAAACTGAGCACCTAATGCTAATATTGGCAGCAGTGGCTGCTCCCTTGCTTCTGACTGATTATAGCCAACTCCTTTAGGTCTGCATGACAAAGAGGCTGCTGACATCACCATTGATTGCTCTGTTTCTCCCACGCCAAAGCAATCTGTTAAATCAGCGCAAAATTGATTTTTGCAACTTGAAGCTACAAGGATACAATTGGTTTCTAAGCTGCCACATCAATCAGATATTTTAAAAAATCGTTAGTGAGCCTGGGTATAATGTATAGGTGTGCCCACCCACCTGATTAGATGATGTGTTCTTTCTATCTACAAGCATTTTTCCTTTACAGTCATATAATATGTGCAGAATAAAGAAAGCACAGGAAAGTACACCTTACTGTGTGGGCTACTTCATGAAGGTTACCTGTGAATTATGTCAGAACAGTTACTGTAGCAAATCTCTAAGCCATTCTGTAGAAGAAGATGTGTTCTTTTGGTCATTTCAAGCTCACAAATTCCCAGAGGCATTTTCTTGACCAGTTTCCAATTTGCGAAAATTAAGTTGTGCCTTCGATCTACCTCTTTCAGTAGTTCCAGTTGAGTAAAGTATTATTCTGTGAAGTTGTTAGGTTTCCACAGTGAGCTGCAGTGCAAGCTTCCTTCGGAAGCTTATTTTTTTTTTCCCAAAGAAACCTTTTATTTAAGGAATAGGAACTTCATGCATTTCATAAATACAACTTTAGGAATATAGTGATTCGCTTTGGAAGCTTATTATAACAGATTGCCTCAACTTTGACTCTGTCAAATGTATGTACTCCACCACACACTTAGACTCTCATAAAAGTGTATGGACAAATTTTTGCAAGTGTCATGTTTGTCAGGTGTTTTCAGGTTTTTCAGAGTACAAATAACTTCATAGTAGTGAGAGGATGGGGTCTTGATTTCTTTTCAGCACAGAGATTTTTATGAAATACCCACACATACTGGAAATAACAATATATCACTTTATAGGGATTTTCCTTGTGTATATATACAGATGAGAATGAGATTCATGTGATGGTAAACAAAAGCAGCTTCAGACAAGTAGACAGTGAAGCTGATTTATTCCATTTGAGCCCCCAAATCTTATAAGAGCAGGCCTAGATTGTGTGGCTGGTTTTGGAAAATATTAAACTAAAAGAAATTAATGAAAGGCAACTATGTACATTGGTCCTGACTATACTCCTCCTTGCTGTCTTCCTAGTGGCTTCTACATGGGTTTCTTTTTTTAAAAAAAGTATTTATTGGGGCCTGTGCTGTGGCCCAGCAGGTTAATACCTTGGCCTGAAGTGCAGGCATCCCATATGGGTGCTGGTTCAAGACCTGGCTGCTCCACTTCCTGTCCAGCTCTCTGCTGTGGCCTGGGAAAGCAGTAGAGGATGGTCCAAGTCCTTGGACTCCTGCACCCGTGTGGGAGACCTGGAGGAAGCTCCTGGCTCCTGGCTTCAGGTTGGCACAGCCGGTGCGGCCAATTGGGGAGTGAACCATTGGATGGAAGACCTCTCTCTTTTTTCTGCCTCTCCTCTCTCTGTGTAATTCTGAATTTCAAGTAAAATAAATAAATATTTTTAAATATTTATTTATTTATTCATTTGAAAGGCAGAGTTACAGAGATAGAGGGAGAAGCAGAGGGAAAGAGAATTTTCCTTCTGCCAGTTCACTCCCCAAAGGACCACTATGGCCAGAGCTGGGCCAGGGCAAAACCAGGAACCCGGAACTCTATCCATATCTCCCACGTGGGTGCAGGGGCCCAAGTGCTTGGACCATCTTCTGTTACATTCCCAGGCACATTAACAGGACACTAGATTGAAAGTGGGGCAGCAAGACTCAAATGGCACCTATATGGGATGCTGATGTTGCAGGCCAAAAAGGTTTACCCTGCTGAGACACAACACTGACCCCTCTGTGTGGGTTCTTTTTTTGTAAGTTTTTATTTGTTTTGAAGGCAGAGTTACAGAGAGGTAGAGGCGGGGGGGGGGGGGGGGGGCTTCCATCTGCTGGTCACTCCCCAAATGGCCACAATACCAGGAGCCAGGAGTTTCTTCTAGGCCTCCCACATGGATGCAGGGGCCTAAGGGCTTGGGCCATCTTCTACTGCTTTCCTAGGCCATAGCAGAAAAATTGGATCAGAAAAGGAGCAGTCAGGACTTGAACCAGCGCCCATATGGGATGCCGCCCTGTAGGCCAGTGCTTTACTGGCTATGCAACAGTGGCAGCCCCTGCATGGGTTCTTAATAGCAGAGGCCCAAGTATAATGATATTAACACTTCATGCTATTTTTATTTTTTTTAAATGTTTTCAAGATTTATTTATTTATTTGAAAGTTGGAGTTACACAGAGAAGGAGAGGCAGAGAGAAAGAGAGAGAGAGAGAGAGAGAGAGAGAGAGAGAGAGAGAGGAGAGAGAATCTTCCATCTGCTGGTTCACTTGCCAATTGGTCGCAACAGCCAGAGCTGGGCCCATCCAAAGCCAGGAGCCAGGAGCTTCTTCTAGGTCTCCCACGTGGGTGCAGGAGCCCAAGCACTTGGGCCATCCTCTACTGCTTTGCCAGGACATAGCAGAGAGCTGGATCAGAAGTGGAGCAGCAGGGACTGGCGCCCATATGGAATGCCAGCATTGCAGGTGTTGATTTTACCCACTACACCACGGTGCCGGCCCCCCATGCTATTTTTAAATCAATTATATTTGAAGCCACTGCTCCCAAAGAGAGGTAATGTCTTTGTTCTGACCCCTCCTACTTCCTGATTATACTCAAGGGAGTGCCTCTTTTCTGATCCACAGGATAGAAAAAGAATTTTATAAAAATTGCATATTACATGCAAACAATTTTCGTATAACCACATAGTCATTCATCATTGCTACAATCCCCATTTCACACAGATGTGAATCCATTCAAATTAGTAAAGGGCAGAGTTGTTATTGGAACCTCTGATACTCTTGAATTATTAATGATTAAAATGGGAAAATTCGCCTCTACCTGGACCTAAATATGAGAGCACTTCAGAAAGATCATGAAAAAATGAAATTAAAAGATAATATGCATTTTCCACAAACTTTTTGAAGCACCCTCCCTCATACAAGCAGCAAAGAAAAAGCTATCTCCCAAGAGGGTACAGTGTTGCTTGTTGTTTAACTAGAATGGGAAAATCGTTGTTCTTTGGTTTATGCTATTGTTGTTAGGATGATCAAACCATAAATTAGGGCTGCCACTGTGGTATAGTAGGTAAAACTATAGTGCCAGCATCCTATATGGGTACCAGTTTGCATCCCAGCTGCTCCACTTCCGGTCCAGCTCTCTGCTATGTCCTGGGAAAGCAGCTGCTCCACTTCCGATCCAAGGGGTCCGAGTTCTTGGACCACTGCACCAACGTGGGAAACCTGAAAGAAGCTCCAGACCCCTGACTTCGGTTTAGCTCAGCTCTGGCTGTTGTAGCCATTTGGGGAGAGAACCAGCAGATGGATGACTCTCTCTCTCTCTCTCTCTTTCTCTCTCTCTCTCTCCCTCTGCCTCTCTGTAGCTCTGCCTTAAAAAAAAAAAAGCATAAATTTTCCAGATTCCTCCATTTTGTTGCAAATCATCGGATTTCATTTTTTTCACTGTTGTATAGTATTATATAGAGTACATGTCCCATAATTTCCTAATCCAGTCTACTGTTTATGGGCATTTAGGCTGATTCCAGGTCTTAGCTATTGTGAATTGAGCTGCAATAAACATTAAGGTGCAGACTGCTCTTTTATTTGCCAATTTAATTTCTTTTGGGTAAATTCCAAGGAGTGGAATGGCTGGGTTGTATGGTAGGGTTATATTCAGGTTTCTGAGGAATCTCCAGACTGACTTCCACAGTGGCTTTACCAGTTTGCATTCCCACCAACAGTGGGTTAGTGTCCCTTTTTCCCTACATCCAGCATCTGTTGTTGGTAGATTTCTGGATGTGAGCCATTTTAATCAGGATGAGGTGAAACCTCATTGTGGTTTTGATTTGCATTTCCCTGATTGCTAGTGATCCTGAACATTTTTTCATGTGCCTGTTGACCATTTAGATTTCCTCTTTTGAAAAATGTCTATTGAGGTCCTTGGCCCATCTCTTAAGTGGGTTGTTTGTTTTGTTGTTGTGGAGTTTCTTGATCTCTTTGTAGATTCTGGCTATTAATCCTTTATCTGTTGCATAATTTGCAAATATTTTTTTCCCATTTTGTCAGTTGCCTCTTCACTTTCCTGACTGTTTCTTTTGCAGTACAGAAACTTCTCAATTTGATGCAATCCCCATTGTTAAGTTTGGCTTTGACTGCCTGGACCTCCGGGGTCTTTTCCAAGAAGTCTTTGCCAGTGCCTATATCTTGCAGGGTTTCTCCAATGTTCTCTAATAATTTGATGGTGTTGGGTCATAGATTTAGATCTTTAATCCATGTTGAGTGGATTTTTGTGTAAGGTGTAGGGTAGGGGTCTTGCTTCTTGCTTCTGCACATGGAAATCCACATGCTGAGTGAAATAAGCCAGTCCCAAAGGGACAAATATCATAGGTTCTCCCTGATCGGTGACAACTAACCAAGCACCAAAAAGGAAACCTGTTGAAGTGAAGTGAACACTATGAGAACAATGACTTGATCAGCTCTTGTCCGGACTGTCGAGGAACAACTTAATACTTTATCCTTTTTAGTATTTTTTGTTCTAATTAATACTATTGCTTGAACTCTTTAATTAACACACAATTATTCTTAGGTATTTAAATGTAACTGAAAAGTGATCCCTGTTAAATATAAGAGTGGGAATAAGAGAGAGAGAGGAGATGTACAGTTTGGCACATGCTCAATCGGACTTCCCCCAAACGGTAGAGTTAAAAACGGGCCAGGGGATTCCAATTCAATCCTATTAAGGTGGCATGTACCAAGGCCATCTCACTAGTCAAAGTGATCAGTTTCAGTTGATAGTTGATCATAATGATAGGATTGGGAGTCAAAGGGATCACATAAACAAGACTAGTGTCTGCTAATACTAACTGACAGAATTAAAAAGGAGAGAATGATCCAACATGGGAAGCGGGATACAAAGAAGACTCATAGAATGGCAGATATCCTAAACAGCACTCTGGCCTCAGAATTAGCCCTTAAGGCATTCAGATTTGGCTAAAAAGCCCATGAGAGTATTTCAGGCCTGGAAAGCAAAAAAAAAAAAAAAACAAAACAAAAAAAACACCTAAATGAAAGATCTCTGCGAGTGAGATCCCAGTGGAAAGAGTGGGCCATCAAAGAAGGAGGTACCTTTCTCTGAAGAGAAGAGAGAACTTCCACTTTGACTTCTCTGAAGAGAAGAGAGAACTTCCACTTCCACTGTCTAAATAAGATCGGAGTTGGCGAACTCAAAAGGCTTCCATAGCCTTGGCAACTCATGACAAGAGCCTAGGGTGATTACTGACGCCATAAACAAGAGTGCCAATTTATTAAGTCAACAACAGGAATCACTGTGCACTTACCTCCCATGTAGGATCTCTGTCCTTAATGTGTTGTTCAATGTGAATTAATGCTATAACTAGTACTCAAACAGTACTTTACACTTTGTGTTTCTGTGTGGGTGCAAACTGTTGAAATCTTTACTTAATATATACTAAATTGATTTTCTTATATAAAAATAATTGAAAATGAATCTTGATGTGAATGGGATGGGAGCGGGAGATGGGAGGGTTGTGGGTGGGAGGGAAGTTATGGGAGGGGGAAGCCATTGTAATCCATAAACTGTACTTTGGAAATTTATATTAAATAAGTTAAAAAAGCATAAACTAACAAAAAAATTATTGGATTAATCTGGTGTGAATCTTCATATCATGAAATCAGTCTCTCAATATTATTTCAGTGAGTTGTGTTTAGACCAGACATATCCTGATAAAATGAAATAGTGTATCAATGCCAACTTGTAGATTGTCACTGGGACATGATCTATAACCAGGACTTGTGAACACTGTCCAGAAACTAACTTGATGCCTAGAAAATTTTCTTGCCTTTTGACAAAGCTACATATTTAATTATTTGTTTTATATAAGTTTTTAAAAATGTGTATTGAGAAACAGCTGAGGAAGAACCAGAGATTGGGAATCTGAAGGCAGGTTTCATGTTCTGGTTCTGTCACTGTGATCTTGGGCACACAATTCAGCATATTAGAAACCACCCTTAAATGGATGATTATAGAACTGGCCTTGCAACACAGCTGGTTAAGCCATTTCCTATGACACCTTTGAGTCCCGGCTGTTGCTCCACTTCCAATCCAGCTCCCTGCTAATGCACCAGAGGAGGCAGCAGATGATGACCAAAGCAGTTGGGCCATTGCCACCAATTGGGAGACTGCAGTGGAGTTCAGGGATCCTGTCTTTGGCCTGGCCCAGACCTGGCTATTGTGGCCATTGGGGAGTGATGGTGTCTTTCTCTGTCTCTCCCATTGTGTCTCTCTGTCACTCTGCTTTTCAAATAAATAAATAAATAAATCTTTCTAAAAATGGGTGATTGTATTGAGGAACAAAGATGATGTTGTTAAAAGTGCTTTGTAAACTATGAAAGTACTGTATGAAGTTTAACTACTAAACATAATAGCCACGTCTTAATATTGCACTATGAGACATGTTTTGCTTAAATGGCCAGATTCTTTCTCTGTTGATCAAATTGCATTGGTTTGTTGATATAGTTCCTTTTCCATGCATTTCATGGTGGCACTGTCATAGAATTCTTTCATCAGCTTTGTTTGTAAGCTAATTGCTGGCAAAGCAAATCCAGTGAAATATTGTATCTTTGTTTAAATAATCAACCCCATGTTTCCCACGTATCAATCTCAATTTACTGATCTCTTTTTGGATTATTGGTCAAATATAATTATTATTTGGTCAAATATAATTTAAGAATTTCCACCTGTATTTTTAACTTAGATATGTGCCTCAATGACTATAGACGCCATAATAACGCTGCATTTTATTGATTTGTGACTTTGGTTGAGTGTTTTCACACCTGTAAAATTTACTCTTCTCAAGTGTGAAATGGGGTTTGTAGTAAGGATGAATGATTACAGATTATATGAAGTCTTTGCATGTACAATGTCATTTTTATAAAATAAACAAAATGGCATCTCATATTTTCAATTTTTAAAAATTTACTTATTTTAATTTTATTAGAAAAGCAGAGAAACAGAGAAAAAAGCAGAGAGAGATCTTTCATCCTCTGGTACACTCCTCAAATGCCTGTAAAAAAAAAGCCAGGGACTCCAACCAGGTTTCTCGCATGCATGGTGGGGACC
The DNA here is from genome assembly GCA_949820135.1 of Sylvilagus floridanus. Lineage (NCBI taxonomy): Eukaryota > Metazoa > Chordata > Mammalia > Lagomorpha > Leporidae > Sylvilagus > Sylvilagus floridanus. The sequence goes on along the minus strand of OX463223.1, from coordinate 64,148,318 downwards.
CAAGTGCTTGAGCCATCATTTGCTGCTTAACAATGTGCATAATTGCAAGAAGTGGGATCTGAAGTAGAGGAGCCAAAACTTGAAACAAGGCAATCTGATATGGGATGTGGACATCCTAAGCAGGGAGTTAACTGCTGAGCCAAATGCGAGTGCTTCTCTTAGTTTTTCTAAAGAGGATATGGAGGGTACACATTTGGCCTAGTGGTTAATCCACCTGTTAAGACACCTACATCCCATGCTGGAGTATTTGCATTTGAGTCCTGACCCCTATTCCTGATTCCAGCTTCCTGCTAATGTGCATCCTAGGAGGCAGCAAATAGCTCAAGAAGTTGGGTCCCTGCCACCCAAATGAGAGACCTGCATTGGGGTCCTGGTTCCTAGTTTTGGCCTAGTTCAGTGCTGCTGTTAGAGACATCTGGGGAGTGCACTAACAAATCTGAGCCCTTTCTTTTTGTCTCTCTCTCTTATTGACTCTTAAATAAATAAATGAACATATTTTTAAAAATAAATGGCATATGGGGGCCGACATTGTGGCCCACTGTGTGAAGCTGCCATTTGCAATGCTGACATCCCTTGTGAGCACTGGTTAGAGTCCAGCTGCTCCACTTCCAATCCAGCTCTCTGTTAATGTGCCTAGGCAAGCGGCAGAAGATAGCCCAAGTGCTATGCCATACATATGTAACTCTGCCATTAAATTAAATGCATCTTTTTTTAAAAAAAATAAATAGCATATGATATTTTACATGAATTTAAAAATAATTTGGTCTTAGTGGTATTTTTCTCTTTCTTCTGAAGATTTATTTGTTTATTTGAAATACAGAATGATAGAGAGAGAGAGAGAGAGAGAGAGAGATATCTTGCATCTGTTTGTTCACTCTCCAAATGGATGCAATAACTAGGGATAGATCAGGCTGAAGCTAGGAGCCAGGAACTCCATCTTGGTTTCCCACATGGATGACAGGGGTCCAAATATTTGGACGATCTTCCACTGCCTTCTCAGTTGCATTAGGAGGAAGCTGGATCAGAAGAGGGGCAGCTGGGACTTGAACTAGCACTCTGATATGTGATGCTAGTATCATGAGTGACAGCTTAACCTGCTGTGTCACAGCACCCACCCCTTAGTGTTATTTTTAATGATCATTGCTATCCTAAATCACCAAGCCCCTCATTTTACTTAGCAACCTATCTATTTTTAACCTTAAGATAATAAGATGTAGCTTTACATTTAAAACTTTGGCTAACATAAAATAGCTGAGAACAGTGATGTGCACTTTTCAAGACTGATTTTTGCTACTACATTGTTCTAATGTAATCAAAGAACTGATGCACCATCTTTTGCTCTTCATTTTTAATAGTGTAGAGCTAGTTATTTTCCAGACACTTTCATATAAATTATAATCATACTTGCTCTTAAAGGTTTACTTCAAGTGTGACACTTAGGGAGTAATTTAAATTCTCAGTATTCATTATCTCTTCTCTGTCTCAATATGAAAAATCATTGGTTCAATTGCAGCTTTCAGGTGAGACATAAGATACTTGGTCATTAGTGATCTGACCCTTCTGCTTGTTTTCTCCATTCCTATATCTGGGAAGTCAAGTGTCCTGACAAGAAGTTGAAATTTTTTAAACTTCTATTACATTTACAATTTCTAGTATCCTTAAGTCTGAAACTCCAACCTGATACTTACTACTTTCCCTCTCACTAGTCCCGACATTGGTATTGTCAACTAGTCGTTTGTATAAATGAGCCCCTTCAACTTTTGCTTTTCTTTGCCTCAAATATCTCTTTTCACTCTACATCATTTCCACATTGTCTTCTATCTGTGGAGTAAGCATCCACTGTTTATTTACAATTCTAAATACAATACCCATGTCCTGCATTCTATTCATATTCTGCCTTTACAGAAATGTTGCTTCATATGCAATCCATATCTATAGGCAGAACCAACTTTTGGCAAAATGACAAACCAAGTAAGGAGAGCTTTCTTCCTCTCTGCTTTATTCTAACATCTTTCTGCTTTAGTCTTGCAATGGGGCCCTTTCCAGCATACAGTGTAGTTCTTTCAACTAGTGGTCGTATTTGCAAGTATTATAGCTGATCAAGTATCATGGTATTAATAAGTGATGATTACAAAAAGATCAGCCTTTGGCACTCCTCTAGAATAATTACATTTTAATTTGGGACAAGGGAAGTGCTTAAACACACCAGCTTTGAAATCCTTAAATTAGTGAACCCCTGAGGATGAAATTTCAACAACTGGTGAAGGGGGTAGTTTGGAGACTGTGCCTTTCCCAATGCCTTTTTCCCAAGAACCTGCTTTTGGTACATTATGATTGGCATTTTCCACTATTCTTTCTTGTCACAGTTTGAGTAAGTACTCTCTATAATTATTTAGTAGATGGTAAATGTCTACATGATAGAATTTGAAGCAGTGCTGTCTCATGCTGATTGTTTTTTATAATACTCCCAAGAAATATTTTGCAAAAGCTCTAGGTATTGGCATGAGTATCTTGTAATAAAAATTCTGAAGCAATTCAGAGCCCAGTACTTTCAGATGGCTAACGGGTTTGGATAGTAAGCTCTTGCTCATTTTTTTGTGTGCTTTTATTTTCATTTTATCCAAAAGGCAGAGAGAGACAGACAGAGAGATCTATCTACTGGTTCACTCCCCAAATTCTCACAACAGCCAGGGCTGGGCTAGGCCAAAGCCAGGAATGCAGATCTAAATCCAGGTCTCACACACGGGTGGCAGGGACCCACATACTTGAACCATCACCTCATACCTCCAAAAGCACACATTAGCAGACAGCTGGAATCAGAACCAGAGCCAGGACCTGAACCCAGGCACTCTGATATAGAGTATGGGTGTCCTAAGTGGCGTCTTAACTGCTGTGCCAAACACTCATCCCTCTTGCCCAATTTAATTACAAGAAACTATTTAAGGTTATTCATTAGCACTTGTTGTAGACAGTGCTGTGACATCCATAATCTCTACGACATGGGACACAATCTTCTATTTGTGGGCTCCAGACTAGGCTGTTCTTTATTGGACATAACCTTTAAATAAATACTAAGTAGAGAATAACTGGAGTTTAAAATAGGTTCACTGTGGTTTCTTTGGAATACTTTTAATACTCCACAAATTCTATGATATGTAGCTTTTGGAGGAAAGAATTTCTGGAATTCCCTCCAGTGGAGCTTTAGTATCCTTAAATAAGTTGATGGTGACATTGACATGATTTTCTGTTAGCCAAACATTTATGTTCTTTCATTCATACGCACCACTTGCTCCTTCTTTGTTCCTCTTTCATCATTCCAAGCAATAGCTCCATCTTCTGATTCATCAGCTGCAGGGGACCTTTTATTTGCCGTTTGGTTAAACCCCATTGTTTCAGCAATCTCCTGTTCGATGGCATTGATTTTAGCTGTAGTTAACAGGTTTTCTTCTACAATGGCCCGCTGTCAATGTGCAATATTTTGTTCATTTTATCCACTTTTCTGCTCTAGATGGGGATGGGGAGGAGGGGATCAGAGGAAGCTCTTGGGACCCATTGCTGACCAGTCCTTTATTTTGCTGTTTTCTGGTTGAGTGACTTAACAAGAAAAGCATAATTCCATTCATCTTGTCTATTTGATGTGAGTCTTGGGAAATGTGACTGAGAAATGTGATTGGTTGACTTGTACTTCCCATACCTCTCTGAGCCTATTGTCTTGATGGCTCTGGAACTTTTTTGTAGTGTTTAATCACTAGATGGTAACAATCATTTCACTGTCGACAGTGTCAGACTGACTTTTGATGAAAACAACAACCTTCACTTTTGCTTTGCTTGTTCTAATTTTGGTCACAGTAATAAAGAACTCAAATGAAAGAGTCTTCAGTATATTAATTTTATTTTCACTTTCTTGAGATTGTCAAACCATATATTTTAAAAAAATATTTGTTTGAGAGACAGAGAGAGAGAGAGAGAGCACTCTCATCTGCTGGTTCACTACCCCAATGCCCACTATGGCCTCACTATGGCTGTGGCTAGACCAGGATTGAAGATATACAATCCAGCTCTCTCACCATTTGTGTTAGTAGCCCAACCCATTGAACCATAACTGCTATCTCTCAGAGTCCACAGTAGCACAAAGCTATGGTCAGGAGCCATAGCTGGGAATCAAACCCAGGTATGAAGATGTGGGACATGGGCATCTTAACTACTATGCTAAATGCCAGCTTTACCTCAAATCATTTCTTAGACTGATTTATGTATTTTGAAAGTCAGAGTTACAGAGAGAGAGAGAGAGAGAGAGAGAGAGAGACAGAAACAGAAACAGAAACAGAGACAGAGACATCTTCCATCAGCTGATTCACTCCCTAAACGGTTTCAACGGCCAGCACTGGGGCAAGCCAGGAGCTTCTTTTAGGTCTCTCACATGGGCGGCAGGGGCCCAAACACTTTGGGCCATCTTCCACTGCTTTCCCAGGTCATTAACATGGAACTGGATTGGAAGTGGACCCAGCATTGCAGGTGATGGCTTTATCCACTATGCCACAGCACCAGCCCCTCAAATCATCTTAAAAAGAATAAAATGACAACCATTCTATAACGAGAAGCCACTAGTATCTGACTGAAGTTTTATAATTCATTGCAGGTATGGGGGGAAGTATGAGTTGCTAAGTTAAAGGAGTAGTGCCCCCTGAGTGAGATTGTTACTTGCAACCTCCCTTCACTGGGATCTCTGTAAAACTTAGAGGCGAGTTTAAGGTTCAGAAATTGACCTACATGTAAACACTTCAATTCTTATCTACACGGCTTAGAGACCAAATAGGTATGCTTTCGAAAGCTCACAGTACATCATAATTTAACTATGGAGGACAGCTTGACCTAGGCCAGTTGAACTACAGGACATCATATTTTGGAGGATTGTTATCATTAGTACTATTAATGACTAAGGATCCTACTATTAAGTGAAAAGCAAGATGAAAAAACCATGGGGGAATAAAAAGGAGCGCACTGACTCATCCTGTTCTATCCCAGCTGCTGTTCTCTATAAGGGATTATGATTGATGATACAAGGAGGATAGTATATTACCCCTTGTAAAAGATGACTAAGATAATATCTCCAGAAATCATTATCATTCTCTTCCGTACCAGGGGTTCAGTCAAAACTTGCTCTGAAAAAAGTAATGCTAAAAGATATGGGAATACAATGTCTTCGCTTTCTTATTTTAAATTAGTTCTCCTTTCAACCAAATCAGTTTGTCTAGATAGAGAATGTTAGCAAAGGAGTCAAACACCTGAGTGATAAATCACCATACCTTCAAATTACAGATAGTAAAATGGATTAAAATGATGGCAGGGTTTCAAGAGTTGGGGAAAACATGATAAGAGATAGAAAGAATTGTTGCAGAAAATGTGAAGATGAATGATAAAGATTCTGAGAACAAAAAAAGAATCATGGTATGTAACAAAAGAATAGAAGGAAAGAAATAAAATATTGTTGGCTCCCTAAATACCCCTCCTCCCCAAAGCAATTTTTTTTTGAAAGAACGGAACATAATGTTCAGAATAGACAAAAAGGAAATGATACATCTTAATGGTGTCAGAATACAAATTGCACAGTATAGATTGCAAAGGACTTGAATGAGAGGGCATTAAAATTGAAAAATTATGGGAATGAGAGGAAGATGTGAAAATGAAGGCACAGGGAATTGAGTGGATGGAAAGGAATGGTAGCTGCTATATCATTAGGGCAACATGATTTTTACACTGAATTTACAACTCCAAAGTGATTATTCGGTAAGATGGATTTTTAAGATATCTGAAATCTCTGGGCTTAATGCAAAACCTTATACCGCTGAAATGCTGTTCAAGACTTACCACCTCTACAATTCTGAGCTCACAGAAAAATAAACTCTCAATTAGAATCTTATTTAACTCCAATCTACCCAGCCCCACAGGATTCACTTAGCGGAGCCCAGCAGAGTGAGCCTTGAATATGGATTGAGTAGCTCAGGTTTTCCAATGATTCAACCCACTGTTAATGAAAATGTGTGCCTTTTTATGACTGCCTTAAGTGATGAATAATGAACTGCTTTATCTACCTCTCTACCTTCATATCTGGTTACAGTAAACTGAAAACTAGGCACATTTCATCAACAAGGGATTTTGGTTCGTGGGCTGCTTTATCCTCTGGTCCTTTGGTTATTACTGCTTCAGGAGTATGACCCATTTGATTTTTTTCTACAGCTCTAGGGGGTAGACTTCATTTGTAATTTGAGAATACAAAGCCAGAGGGGCAAAATGGCAGTGTGAGGATTCAGTTTGGAGCTTGTTATTTCCTTTGAAAATTGACACTCTTGTCAACAAGTATTTATTGATCACATAATGCAGATTGGACTTTTTTTTAAAGGATCTAATTAAGATTTGGGGCACATTCTTCTTTGGCCAGTTTTATAGGGTGTGAAGTAGCACAGTGTACTTAAGTGACTGCAAGTAGTACTGTGCAAATAGAGGAAAGGAGATAGGAGGTAAGTATTGTGAGGGAACTGGATGTCCCTATATTCAATCCAGTATTTCCTCTGGGACCTCTCTGCTTCTCTTTTCGGAGTCCACCCTTTAAGTCGGCCCAGGGACTACAGTCATGGAAACAATAAATAAAATCTAGAAACCAATTAAGCTTTATATCTACCCTCAAAACAACTGTTCCTTCTAAAACCACAGCAGTTTCCGCCAGGCTGGATACCCAAGGCCTCTAACTGAAATGAAAGTTTGAATTGCATCCATTACCCAAACAGAGAAGCTCTTGGAATACGTGTTTGTGTACACCTGTTTTGTTGAGATAAAAAGTTGAACCAGGAAATCTGTATGGTTTGTAAAGTATTTGTCAAACCAGAGTTTATACCAAATTTCTAATTTTGATTGCAAATCTAAGAGGTTTCACCAATTGGGGGACCATTTCTTCATGGGAGACAATAACATTTGCCTTCGTGGCTGTAATATTCCCCAGGAATATTAAATAGGTTATTAATTTTAGAGGATATTTGGATTTAAATCAGTACATGCCTCAGTAAATGATTCCACATAGTCTGAGTTACTATATACTGTTCAGAGGAGAAAAACATTACTCATGTGTGCATTAGCATTCTCATTTTTACTGCAGCAATTTATCATTCCTTTTTTTCCTGGTGCTAAAAAATGCTGCTGCAAAATGCACTCCAGATCTCAGGTAAAAACTGATGACAGGCTTTTAAGAAGTTGCTCATTTAAGTACAAATATCAGCTAAAATCCCAAGGAAACATGCTTCATAATCTCTGCTTATTTGTTCATCCTCCCCCCAAGAGAATTGATACCTTCTGCTTCTTCTGTGTGATCACTTATTACAATTTGATGCAGTGCTTGGTCAGTAATTAGGCAGATGGGTTCTAGCACCTCTAGCTGACTCTGACTACTCAGAAAAAACAAGGGACATTGGTTACAGCAGCTGCAAAGAATGATCATTTACTCTCTGACAATGTGGACTGTGAATGAATGTGTAGGTGTGAGCACGAGGGAGAAAAGAGACCTAGAGACAGAAATGGAGATGGAGAGCTAATAGTGATTCATGGCAAGTATAAAAACAGAAGTAATTTCAAAAGCAATGGGTGACAGTCTATAAAATAAGCCCATTTAACTCGTCACCAAGGAGAAATTGTTGTGCTTAATGCTACCAAATATTTTTCCTTCAAAAAACCTGTTTGGATGATTTGTATGGCTTTTCATTTTAGAATTTCTGTGACTGGTGCTATATAAACTGGATCTTAAGTTAGAAAAATCTGAGGTGAGGTAATAAAATATAAATATAAATTTATATAACTTTCCTCATACGTTATTTTTTGTTAATAACAGCAGATAGAAGATAGATTTTCTTCACTTAAAATAAGCAAAGAGCTCTTTCAGAATTGTGTTTATGGGAAATAATTAAGCACACATTGAACTTTAGTTCTTTCAATTGAGCATATGAACCATTCTCAAATGAGTTTGGATTTATCCATGGTATTAACATTTAAAATGCCATCCCTAGCATTTATGTGTGTTTCAGAGTGCAGCTTCGGTTGCTGTAGTGGTGAGTGGATCCACACTCTCTACAAAACCTGTAGAGAGGCCTGTCAGGGTATAAGCCATTTGGCCTTTCCTTGCAATGCACAAACACTAATTGGGTAGTGCCAGGACCGTGGGATTGAAAGGGGCACTGAACCTAAAGTGTACATTTGCCCCTAAGTGCTAACCAACGTGATCCTTTTACTGGTTTACTTATTCTTTCAGTTTATAAAAAGAGCCCATTGCAGAGGCTCTTGAGTATACATACATAATTAATAACACAGGCCTCTATGTCCAGGCACTTAAGCACTTGCCAAACAGAGAGAATAACATTATAAGGGAGGGGAAGAAAGGCAGGAGATGTCCCCAGGCAATATTTGATAAACTATGTGGTCCTTTTCTGTCATTGACTGTGTCTGACCCAGGATGAGATTTGATAGGTAGGAATAAAAAGGAGAGAAAAATGAGACTGTGGCTGCTATCAATCTGCAACAGAAGCTCAAGAGATTCTGGCTGCTGTCTGTGGGATGTGATTTAAGGGGTACTGGAGAAGGCCCCAGATATCTTTCTCACAATATTCCTTAGTGTCTGAAAGTATCACACTTCTGTGTTAAGAAGATGAAGACGCTTATCGTAGTCCTCTTTTACTACCCCGAAAGCAGAAACTCATTAAGTCTTTATCATCTAATTAGTGTCTTAACATGAGTTCTTTTTTAGATCTGTTTTAATCACCTAGAAGAAATTTAAGGGGAAAAAAAACTGCCACAGATGAGTAAGAAATAGGTGGAGAACGATCCAGAGCACAGATGGCTCTTGCAGCCAAATGAGTTTGGGTGGAAAACCTGGACAGTTAAGGAGATGATATAAAGACAATGGGTGCTCAGACATCATAAGCGCAGGGGCTGGAAGACAAGAGGAAGAGAAAGAAGACATAGACATGAATCTAAAAATTTTGACTTAGTTGAGCCTACTAACCTCATTTAGTGCATTGTCCTTTTGTGTATGGCATCTATTTTCTGCCACCTTTGTTTAGCAGAAGATAGTCACAGCAGTGAATTATGACACTGAATAGCCACAGGCTACCTCCTCTGACTTTTGGGTCCTTTTCCTTTCAGGATCACAGGCAGGGAAGAAAGTTTTTTTTTTTTTTCCAAAGATTTTATTTGTTTATTTGAGAGGCAGAGTTACAGTTCGGGGGTGTCCTCCATCCATTGGTTCACTCCCTAAAGGGCCCCAACAGATGGGGATGGGCCAGTCTGAAGCCAGGAGCCAGTAGCTTCTTCCAGGTCTCCCACTTGGGTGCAGGGGCCCAAGCACTTGGGTCATCTTCCACTGCTTTCCCAGGGGCCATAGCAGAGAGCTGGATTGGAAAAGGAGCAGCAGGGACACGAATCAGCACCTATATAGAATGCTGATGCTGCAGGCAGAGGCTTAGCCTACTGCACCACAGTGCTTGCTCATGGGGAAGAAGGATATAAACCTGCCTAGTTCATAGGAGAGCTGCAATATTGTCCTCCCCTGTGGACATTGACTATAAAGCTGAGGAGAAAAGTATTAAGAGAGAATGGAGTATATCAATTAATTGAAAATCATTGTGTCCCTCAAAATTTTGGAATTGGCTAACAGACTTCTTCATGAAAAGTCAAGAGTTTATGGAGAAACTCTTTTGTCTCTATGGTTTAGGTGGCTATGGAAGTTGAGGTAAAATATATCAGCCTTACCCAGTAGAGTGAGTCAGCAGGAATCCATCAGCTTGCAGAAATCCCTTATTATTAATCTTTAAAATGTTGCCTTTGCATGGAATCTGGCTGTGAAAAAGAAGAGTGACATTGATAAACAGCTGAAAATTGTACATCATAAGTAATTCATTAGTGTTTTTTAACCCCTAAACACCCTCATTTTCAGGCATGAATTAACAAGGAGAAAAAAAAAACAAAACAAAACAAGAGATCGCCTTTGTGTGGCCCTGAATAAAGGATTGGAACAGACAAAAAACATTCCTGGTGCTTTGTAACAAAGCAGGTTCTCATCTTCTAAGCTGGATATGTCATTTATTATTATTAAATGTTTTTTAGCTTATTCTCTTTTTGGAAATAGTGTTCTATATAACTTAAGACTTGGAAAAACTGAGGGACTCTCCTGAAAATTGACCCAAATAATCAACAAGATGGAGACTAGGCCCTAACACAATTAAGCCTATTCTGTCTGAAGAAGAGAAGGATAAGGGATAATGTAATTGCTGTCTGCAAGAAAACGAAGGAGGTTTGACGGAGGTTTATGTAGAGAAACAGTAGATACTGATCACTTGTCTTCTATGACCATGAAAGACTTTGCAGAGGGACAGAAAGTCTTAATTTTAAAGCAGGAAAAATGTTGATTGGCCAAAAACAAGTTTTTCAGTAGTATAAAAAATAATCATATCACTGTGAGAGATTATTTCCTTTGTAAGTTTATCTGCATTTTTGATAATTCTGCAATGAACACTATATTTTCAATAATCAGATAGGGGATGATTAAAAAGTGCAAACATTGAGAGATGACAGACAGACCTATTTTCTTTAGGTTTTTATCTTCTAACTTTTTGTGAAATCTCCTTTGGTAGTCTTCTATAGTTTTCCTTTCTACCTGCCTTCTTCATTCTGCTCAGCTTTTAAAAATGTATTCAGTAGTGGGGGGCATTGTGCCACAGTGGGTTAACTGCTGCCTGCAGCACCAGCATCCCATAGGGGTTCCGGTTTGCATCCCAGATGCTCCACTTCCAATCTAGCTTCCTGCTAATGTGCCTGGGAAGGCAGAAGAAGATAACACAAGTGCCTGGGCCCCTGCCACCCACATGGGAGACTTGGAAGAAACCCCTGGCTCCTGGCTTTAGCTTAGCCCCACCCTGGCAGTTGCAGCCATGTGGGGAATGAACCAGCAGATGGAAGATCTCTCTCTCCATCTCCCTCCTATAATTCTGCCTTTCAAAAAAATAAATAAACCTTTTAAAAATGTATTCAATAACCATTTTAATTACTCATGTTATACTGTGTTAAGTACGTGGGTCAAATATGATTAAAGCACAACCTCTACCTTCACATTACACACAGTCCATGATTCATGTTGATTTAGACTTGGATTTTCTGTCTTTATAATGTTTGAAGTAGTACATATAAGTGCAAACCATACTTAATATTTTAAATTTTGTGTCTTTTCTCAGGTTAGTGATTTGCAATATGATACTCTCTCCCAGTGTTGGGCAGCAACATTAAGCCACAGCTCCCAATCAGCTGTGTTATCACAAGGGTAAACAACTACTGCTCTATAGTGGATTGTGTTGTTAAGTTCTGTTGTACAGTAGGTTAAGTGGAGTAAATGCATTTTCTTTCTTTTTAAAAAAAATTAGTTAGTTATTTGGGAGGCAGAGTTACAGAGAGGGAGAGAGAGAGAGAGAGACAGTCTACCATCCACTGGTTCACTCTCCAAATGGTTGCAATGGCCAGAGCTGGGCAGGTCAGAAGCCAGGAGCCAGGAGCTTCTTCCTGGTCTCCCATGCAGGTACAGGGATCCATCTCTTTCCCAGGCGATAGCAGAGAGCTGGATTGGAAGTGGAGCAGTCAGGTCTTGAACTGGCGCCCGTATGGGATGCTGGCACTGCAGGCCAGGGCCTGCATTTTCTTTCAATTTACCATATTTTTAAATCATGACAGGTTCATCAGGATGTTAATTCTATCAAAAGTTGAGAAATATCTGTATTTAGAGTGTTATAGGAAACAAAGAAGTGAATATAATAATGGGCAGTTCCCACAACAGAGTTAAGAATAAGCTGTTATGGATGCTCATAGGAGTGGAGTTCTGGAGGAGTGCTTAATATCAAATATTATGCAATAAATGAGAGTGAAATGAGTAGGGCATATTTTGGATAAAGAGGAAGAAGAGAGGGCATTTTAGAAAAACGGAGCACTTTTTGGCAAAAACCTTGTGAAAGTGCTAACAACTTCTAGGGTATGATAAGAAGTTCAATGAAGATGAAAGAGTCAAGACTGGCATCTAGGTTTCTGAGTAAGTACAATGAGGTAGTGAAGATTTTTACTGAGATTAAAACAAAGCTGGGGGAGCTATTCTAGCAGTTTGGGGTTTAGAGATAGAGACTGACAATTTCAGTTTTGGATATATTGAATGGAGAAATCCGAGAGAAGTTTAGATGGGTTACCTGGGTAGCAAACAGGCATAAGATCATATAGGGAAGAAAGTGTAAAATGAGAAAAGTTAAGTGCTAAGGATAGAGCACTAAGAAGCACAATACTTAAAGGAATTTTTTCTTTCATAAAAATTTTATTTAATTTCAGAAGCAGAGGGATAAAGAGAGAGAGAGAGGTCCTATCTGCTGATTCATTCCCCAGATGCCCACAGTAGCCTCTGCTGGACCAGGCTAAAGCCAGGAACCAGGAAGTCAATCTAAGGTTTCCACGCTTGCGGCAGGGATCCAACCACTTAAGCTATCACCGTTGCCTCCCAGTAGCACATTAGCAGGAAGCTGGAATCGGGAAAAGAGCTGGGACAAGAGCCAGGCATTCTGATATAAGATATGGACATCCCAATCAGCATCTTAACCACTTGTTAAATGTCCATTGCCTAAAAGGACTTCTGAAGGAAGTAGAATTCCCCCTCAAAAAGACAGAAGGAGTAGCTACATAGATAGAAAGAAAAGAACAGATATTTCAGTAAGAGAGAGAGGGCAATGCAGCCATTGAATTTAGCCATAAATTAGTCACTAATTACTTTGGCAATTTCACTGTATCAGCAGAGAGGAGCCAAAATTATAGTAAATTAAAGAATGAGTAAGATAAATGGACATTGAAACAGTGAGTGTAGACAACTCCTTAAAGAAATCTGTTATAAATAAGCAAGCAATGTCATAGTAGCTAGAGGGGAGACATCTGATCAATGGAAACCAGGGTGAATTTTTTTTTTCTTGAGAGAAACTTAAACATGGTTTAAAGTTGTTTGGAAGAACTAGTAGAGAGGAAAAGTTAAAGATTAACTTAATTTTAAACAGAGAAAGGTAGGAAGGGGGGGCAAGCACTTGGGATGGCGGATTCAGTGAAGTGCTGGCAAACCTGAGACATCAGGAAGCAACAGGATCAAAAGCATATGTAGGGAGGTGTTTAGCACGGAGGTTAAGATGCCACTTAGGGGGCCAGCATTGTGACACAGTGGGTTAGGCCACCACCCGGGGTGCCAGCATCTGAAATGAGCTCCAGTTTAAGTACCAGCTGCTCCACTTCTGAAAGCAGCAGAAGATGGCCCAAGTTCTTGGACACCTTGTCACTCACTAGGGAGAATCAGATGGAGTTCCTGGATCCTGGCTTTCCTAAACTATTCACAACACCCAAGACTCAGCTGGGCCAAACCAGAAGACCAGAAGTCTATCTGAATCTCTCACAGGAACCCAAGTACTTGGGCCACCATCTACTTCTTTCCCAGGCACATTAGCAAAGAGCTGGATCAGAAGAAGAACAGCTGGTGTTCAAGCCAGTACTGTGATATGGGATGCTGGCATTGCAAGCAGTGGCTTAACCTGCTATGTCACAATGCTGGCCCCAGATTTCATACTTTTTTTTCCCACCAAATAATCTTATATTTTAATTCTATTTAATTTTTAAAAATTTATTTGAGAGTCAGACATGTCAACAGAATTCCCACCTCCTGGTAACTCCCTGAATATCCACAACAATCAGGGCTGAACTAGGCCTAATTAAAAAACAGGACTTTAATCCAGTTCTTCTACATAAGTGGCATGGGTCCAACTATTTAAATCAATTCTTTCTGCCTTCCAGGATGCACATTAACAAGATGTTGGAATAGGGAACAGAGCTGGACCTCAAACCCAGGCAATATGGGATATAGGTGTCAACTGGCTTCTAACCACTAGGCCAAATGTCAGCCTCATAATTCCATTTTTCTTATGAACTTTTTGAAGTGCCCTTGTACTTGTCTTAGCTTTAGGCCAGAAATGGTTCACCTCTTCTATTGTGACAGGGAAGATGGAGAGATTGAGTGCTGGTTCAGTGTATTTATATGTGTGGCATGGTAGAAAATTTGAGAGGTTCTATTCCATATTTAAAAATATATTTATTTTGTATTTATTTGAAAGACAGAGAGAAGGGGAAGAGACAGAGAGAGAGATCTTCCATCTGTTGGTTTACTCCCCAGATGGCCACAATTCTGGGGCTCAGCCAGGCCAAAGCCAGGAGTCAGGAACTTCTTCTGGATCTCCCACATGGTTGCAGGGACGATCTTTCTCTGTTTTCCTAGGCTATCAGCAGGGAACTGGATTGGAAGTGGAGCAGGCAGGTCTCAAACCAGCAATCATATGGGATGCCGGCTCCGTAGATAGTGGCTTAACCTGCTGTGCCACAACACTGGCCCCTATGATGATTTTTAAGTTATCCTCATAGTAGGAGGTGAGACTAAGGAAACTATGAGACAGAGGGGGTGTTGGTGATAGGAGAGTAGAGAAGGTCTGAAATAGCTGTTATAAACAGAAGATAGGGAGGCTATTATGTAGCACTGAAAGAAAGTTATATTGCAGATTGAGAATTTGCATTAGACCAGCTTGTAATGTGCTCAAACAATATTCAAGAACTCAACATAGTATGGTCAGGGAGGTTTATAAGGGTTTTGATTTTATCATACAGGTGCTACATATGGAGAGTAAATAGGGAAAGTGAGGAAGTTGGCAAGAGAATAATTGAAGTGATAGATAATGAAATCTAGGCTGAATTCAGAAGTTGAGGCAGGAATAGTCTATTATTCTACTTTTTTTCTCATTGGGTTTCCAAAGGAGTTGTAGTCCAAGCAAGCAGACAGGCAGTGAAATGCTAATTTCTGGGTTTCAAAATATGTCAAAACTTCAGTAACCTTTGTTGGATAGTGGGGCCATTGGGTATGTTACACAGTTTTATCAAAGGAGCAAAGATGGAAATCATGTCTTGGAAGCAAACAAATGGTAAATCTAAAATGCTATATCTCTGAAACTAAGATTTTAGTTGGAATAATTTGGCAGAGAAATGTGGTCAAAATGCAAGGATCTGAGACAACAGCTGGGAGTAAGTAGTAGGGAAAAACGTGGTATTTAGACTGAATGAGATTCTGGAGGTATAATACAAAGTGTTGTTGGGTGGAAGCTTTGTTGTTGCAGTTCTGGCTAGAAAAGTTTCTTCAATTTTTGACTTAAAGGACTAAGAACAGTGAGAAGGGAAGAATTTGATAGGGCTTTATTGCTGACTTGATGTAATAGATGAAAGAAAGTGATGAATCATAGATGGAAGGTTTTTTATAATTGGAGGAAGGGAGAATTAACAAAGGGACACTTATGAGGAAAATATGATGAGTTATATTTTAGACTTGAGAAATCCATACTGATGATTGATAGCTATGTAAACATTTTCAGTAGGAAGTATGAGACTAGAAGTAGCCTAAAGATCTAGCTCTATCTATTGTTAACATAGATATTATAAAACTGAATGAAAATTTTAAGATAAAGAGTGAAAAAAAGGCCAGCGCCGTGGCTCAATAGGCTAATCCTCCACCTTGTGGCGCCGGCACACCGGGTTCTAGTCCTGGTTGGGGCGCCGGATTCTGTCCAGGTTGCCCCTCTTCAAGGCCAGCTCTCTGCTTTGGCCCCGGAGTGCAGAGGAGGATAGCCCAAGTCCTTGGGCCCTGCACCCTGTGGGAGACCCGGAGAAGCACCTGGCTCCTGGCTTCGGATCAGTGTTGTGCGCTGATTAGCGCACCGGCCGCAGCAGCCATTGGAAGGTGAACCAACGGCAAAGGAAGACCTTTCTCTCTGTCTCTCTCTCACTGTCCACTCTGCCTGTCAAAAAAAAAAAAGAATGAAAAAAGGGAAGAAGAATTAAAAACTTAGTCCACAAAAAGGAATTGTAGGAAGAATAACCAGTGAAGTAAATAAGAATGAATATGTGGGGAAAAGGAAGGAAACGAGACTGATAGTATTATGGAGGACAAAGAGTTTCAAAGTGCAGGTGATAGACAACAATATGGTATGAAAAGCAAATGCATATTTTTAAAAAGATTTTTATTTATTTATTTTTGAAATGCAGAGTGACAGAGGAAGAGGGGGAGACAGGGAGACAGAGATCCTCCATCCGCTGCTTCGCTCCCCGGATGCAACAGCCAGTGCTTGGCCAGGCCAAAGCCAAGATCCTGGAACTCCATCTTGGTCTCCCACTTGCGTGGCAGGGTCCCACGTATGTAAGCAGACCATTAGCATGAAGCTGGACTAGAAGCAGAGCAGTTGGGACTTGAACCAGTGCTGCGATATGGGATGCTGACATTGCAAGCAGTAGCTTAACCTGCAGCTCCACAACACAGGCCACAATTACGCAGTCCCTGAAATAATGTGCATTTCTTTTCAGATTTATTGTTTTTATTTTTTTATTTTCATTAGTTTTTAACAGATTCAGTGTAGTTCATAGATATAATTCTAAGAATATAATGATATTTCCTCTCTCTCCTCCCTCTTCCTCCCACCCTCCCTCTCCCTTTCTTCCTCCCTTTCTTCTTCCCTCCCTTCCTTCCCTCCATCTTCCTTCCTTTCTTCTTGCCTTCCTTCCTTCTCTCTTTTCTTTTCTTTCTTTCATTTTTGAGATAATATATCTTAAATTTACAAGGAGATCCTTGGTAGACTCTGAGAAGGTCATTGCTCTAGTGAGGTAGAGCAGAATTAAAACTGAAGAGGTATACACACACACACACACACACACACACACACACACACATATATATATATAGAGAGAGAGAGAGAGAAAGGTTATATATAGAGAGGGGCAACTTTTGTAGACCATTTGAAAAATTTGCTATGGAAGTAAAAGGAAATAAGGTGATAGCTAGGGGAAGCAGTAGAATTCAATAACAGTCATTTTCAAGGTTGGATAGACCAGTGCCTCTAGGAAGTTGTTAAAGGTTGAAATATTTGATTATTATTACTTGCATGCTCTGGTTGTAAAATCTCCTAGTTATTCACCATATCCATCAAGCCGTCAACCAACGTACAGAGCCAATAAAGACCTTTAGTTGATTGTGCATTGGTGTTAGAATATTAATGTTACAGCCATGTCAGCTCATGTTTAATCATTTATAATTTACCCTGACAATGTTTTTCTTTAATTTGATTTTTTGGAATATATTCCCAAGAGCTTATATGGCAGCATAAATGATTAGATTATAAACACACAGGCTAAGTTTGGGGGCTTGGAATGTTAATGATATTTAATGTTTCAAACTAACAGTTCTAAGTCCTTAGAACTCATGTTTCCGACCCTTATTTCTGAATGCAGAAATGCAAAAATATTCTTCAGTTTTCATAAACATAATTTATTTAGAAGCAGTTTAACTATGTAAATATACTTTGGAACTGAAAAGAGAAGCTATATTGTTTTTGCTTTACTGTTGGGGCAGGGTAGAATAGTGGAGAAAGGAATGAGTAGCCACTCTGTTTCTGTTCCTCATTCTTCACTGTATTCTCCCTTTACCACAGTGCCGAGTAGTGGAAAGGGCCCAGCCTTTGGACTCAGACAGATTCCCATTCCAGTTTGAGTTATGCCAATAATTTACTAAGGGGATTTAGCCTCTTTGAATTTCAGCTTTCTTATCTGCAAAATGGGGATGGTGACATCTATTTTGTAGAATCTTGAGAATTTAACAGCTAACTTGTGCAAAGCAACTAGCACATTACTCAGCCCAAATTCCCTTCTTCCTTTCTTATATTTTCCTCTTCTTTGAAACTAACCACTTTTGTCTATAGAATTGGGTGCTGTGTTCACTGTTTTATTCACATTAACCACAATGCTTATAGCAAACTATTAGTTCAATACGAGATCACTAAAAATCATGAATTTGGTAATCTTGATAATTGATTCTAACAGCTAATGTGAAGAAATGTTTTCAAATGGTACCTTTGAAGAACGAGAGAAAAACAACACCATCATATAGTATTAATAATATTTAGCTCTAATGGGGAGACTTCTATTTTTTTTCTGTTACATTACATTATATTATTTGAGAGAGTTGAAAAGGAAGGACATAGGGACACATTAGTTTGATGGAGAAAAATGTGGTCACCTCTCCTGTCTTTAGAATGAAGGCCTGCCCTTTCAGCAATGTGCTTTACAATCCTCCTTATCAACAAAATAGTCTTTAAAAATAATAAAGCTTGGTTTTCGCCCTATTTATTTGGGGGTATTAAAATAAAAATCGAAATGATGTAAATTTACAGAAATAATATTTGAAACAAATAAGTGAATAAAATAATTTAATATATAATTGATGACAGCACATCTCCAATTCAAAGTCAGCTGCTTTGAATTGTTTTTAGGATTGGGTGGAGTAAAAATAAAAAATAAATAAAATAAAATTTCAATGTCAGACTCCAGCTGTCCTCTGGCTTACATAAATCCAAGTGCTTTAAATCACAAATTAACTTTACCTACATTTATACTATGGAAACTGAACTGCTAAGTATATCTTCAAGTGGCAAATAATCTCCCAGAGTGCTTAGTACTTTGGCATAATCTATTTTTGAAAGTTTTACCACAAATTTACATCGATATACTACTACACTGGCTTATTATGACTTAATATGTATTGAATGCTAATGACATACTAGATGCTATCAATTGAGTTCACAGTCCAAGTTAATTACTCATGTTGATATTTGTAGCATCTAAATGCTGTATAATTAGGGACAATCTAATTATTGGTAGAGGGGACTTGGCCAATTGGCTGGTGGCCCAGAAGGTCTGGGCTGAGGTGGAAGAATATATTTATGCCAGGAACTGTCAAGGGATAGAGACAGTTCTGAAATGGGAATGCCAGGAATTCAAGTAAGAAAGAGTAAGTGAGCATCCCGAGAGAAAATAGAGGAAGAGGGAATAACTCAGCCTATTTTCCTCTTCATGCCGGAGGGATATGTAAAGCCCCACAGATAGAGTGTCACTCACCCTTTCTTCTGTCTTTCCTTTCTCTTGTATAAGAAAAAGTGTTGTACTAAAAAGTTGCTAGTTTTTGTTTGTTTGTTTGTTTTTAATATATTACAGCCAGCATAATACTTTGTGTGAATCTCCATAGAGCAAGAGTTAAGGTAAGATCTCCTATTCTAGGAACTTCTCCCCCCATTTTGTCCTCTCCCCTTTCTGCTACACGGAATTGGTGTGTTTCCCAGCTCCACCATTGTCCCACCCCAGTCATATGTTTTTTTACAGGCTGTATTCCAAGGGGAACATACATAGACAGGACCCACTTTGAGACACAATGAGTTTTAGAAGGACACATCGTAGAGCATCTGGCCGTAGGGCCAATTCCAACTTAAGCCTGTGCTGTTGTCTTCCATTCCTCGAACATCAGGAGAAAACTGAGGATCAGGTAAGAATGTCTTAGAAACGAGGTTTTGGGTTTTATTAGACTGTGACTAAGGGGAAAAGAAACAAGAAATGTTCAATGTCTTAATGTTATGACTGTGTGCAGACCCACCAGATAGGTGTATCGTGTTTAAGACTTTCTCTAAGGAGTTTATACAAATTCAGTGAACTCTGCCTTTGTCTGTGAGAGGTTGGAGAAGCGAGATAACATTGGGATTCCAAACAACTTTGACAAGCTGAAGTGGGTAAAAATAAACAAGACAAAATCTATTAAAGGTAAGCTCATTTATGGAGGAATATCAGATTATGGAAATGAGTACAAGATGGTCTTATGTTGGGCCCGTGGAGTCATAGATCAAAAACAGCAGTAATAGAATATTCTATGATTGTAAATGGTGAACTTTATCTTACTGATAGATATATTAATAGTGTGAAGGAGCTGAGATGTAATGTTCTTGGTATAATCTACATTAGTCAGGTTTTTATCATGTCTTCTATGTAGAATAAAGTGCTCAGTTTCAGCATCTATGGCCTAAGTGAGATATTGGGTATTTTGTGAAGGACCAGGGTAAAGCTAGCCCAAGTAATTCCTTTGAAAGATTTAGAAAATTGTCCTTGTAAAAGAAGCCCAAGAGAACTGAAGGGTTAGTTGAACCATTCGTCTCCAAATAGTTGTAGAGATATCATATGAGGCAGACAAGGAGGGGATCCGACAGCTGCTCAATGTTTCCATCCCAGTCAGACCAGATAAAATGAGCTTTAATTATAGTAGGGTAAGTCACAAGTTTGTTTGTTTATTTTTTTTTTTATGTAGCACTTCTTCTCACTCAACTTTACTGAAAAAAAGTAGAGTAATTTAAAAGTAAAGCTATATAAAAATTTTTTTCCTCTTTGAAATTTCTCAGATTATTCCTTATGGCAAGTGGCTACCTTTATGAAATAACTTCAGTACAAACTGGCCATGTGGCAAAGTGAGTCTATTAGTAGATTTTTGGAAATCCTTTTAAGTAATAGAAGTCTACGAAATAAGGTTCATTTGCCAGTTCAAAGGGGAAAATTGGATTCCTAACCATCCATTTTATTTCTCATTATAATTTTGATAGCATTTGCCCTCGGGGTGTTTTTAAACAGTCATTTTCTTACACTTTAAGATTTCCCAGACCTCGTTCACTTTTGTAAATATTTAACAACAACTTTTTTTTCTAGTTTTCAATGTGCCGACACATTTGTCATTTGTTTATCCTGACTTCCTAGGTTGTGTTCTAGCAAAATAAAAATGATGTATGTGAAAATATTTCTAGTTAATCATCACATTTCTGGTTTATCAGATTATTCTAGTTCTTAGTTTCCTACCGTTAAGATTTTTCACTATGTCCAAAGCAGATGTTTATAACAATAGGCTAAAATAAAGTGAGCTGCTAAGCTGCTCTCAACTCATTTTTTATTCTGTACTGACACAAATTCTCATAACACAAACTTACTTCAAGAGATAAAGTGAGAAATTGGAGAAAAGTGAGAATTTTTAATATGCTACCAACTCACTAAGTATATTTGATTGAACACTGTGGTATGCATGCTAAAGGAATGTTTATTTTTCTTTCTTTCAATTTTGTCATGGCTATATCTAAATACACCAAGGCTGGCTAACCAAACAACTGGTAATTTCAGGCAATTAACTACTTGCTTGGACTTAAGGATACTCAGCATTCATTTTTGAGTTTTTTTTTCACTGAATTTTCAGCAAAAATTTCAGTGGAAATTTTACTCAATTAGTTGGCTTCATACAAAGTGAAGTGGAGAATTGGAGCAATTATCCACATGATTTAAACAAAAAGATGACCTCTATGACCTTCATTATAGTACTTGCATACTAGTTTTGCCTGAAAACTGGAAAAAATGTTGCGTTAAATATTTGCAAATGTGATATTTGTTCACAAAACTGCCTAAACCATCAACTTCTACGTCGATTTGTGTGTGTTTGAACATTTATTGCAGCGGTGCTAATTAATGAAATGCATAGCACATTGATAACAAAGGCATTACTCGAACACAAACAGCAATTTTAACTTGTCCTTATAAGAATGAACTTACTAGGAGAGGGAAAGGATGACCAGGATTCCAAGCTGTGCCTCATAGTTACTGGTGCAGTATTGTACCAGGACTGTGAATAAAGAAAACAGGAACACTAAAATTAACATTTGAAATGGCAGCAAGTCAAATAATACAGACGCACTAACAAGCAGCTACAAACAAGAGTAGCTGAATAATTAGAGGGGCTTTTCTCTGCTACAAACATGCATCTTTACTCCAACATCAGTTAATTGAAACTATGAGCAGAAACAAGGCAACAATAGTCTTTTATTGCTGACCAGTGCTTTAAAGCAATAGAAAGTGCAACGTAATTAATTTATCATCATTACTTAGCAAATTGGGAAGCCAGGAAAGCAAATCAACCCAGATAATCTGACTGTACAACAAGTTGTAGATTCATGGAATTTAGAGTTCTGAAATTGAGGGTGTTTGTATAACCACCCTCACACACACACACACACACACACCAAAAATGCATCCACAGGACTATTTGAATTGTGGTACAGGGTGATCAACACAAATCACTGACAGAATAAATATACATTTGTAGCAAATCCATTTATACAATATCTTCTATCCTCAACACTTTCCCCAAAATGTAAGACATTTTTGCCTATTATGTTTTACAATTCTTAAAACTACTTCAGAAGATAGTTTTAATAATATAAGTAATACAAATTCTAAAATTAAAGAAGTGGAAACTAAGAGGGCTTAAGTAATTTGACCAAGTCACAAAGTTAGTGTACGGTGCAAGCCTTGATTTAAATCCAAGTATGTGAAACGCTACATCACACTGCTATTTGTGATAAGAGGAAAGATATGTAAATACATAAGTAGCCATTAAGAAAATTGTTAATGAATGGATGCCAGCATTTACAAGTATTGTGAAGATTTATTAAGAATCCAGTTTGGATATTTACTGGCTGTGTGATTTTGGACAAACCTTTCGTTTAAAGGATGTATTTATTTGAAAGGCCGAGTTAGGGATACAGAGAGAGACTGAGGGAAATCTTCCATCTTCCCCAGATGACCACAGCAGGGGCTCAAGTACTTGGGCCATCTTCTACTGCTTTCCCAGGCACATGAGCAAGGAGATAGTTCAGAAGTGGAACAGCTGGGACTCGAATCATTGCACATATGGGATGCTGGTGCTGGAGGTCATGGCTTAACCCTCTGTGCCACAATGCCAGCCTCTGGATGAATCTTTTAAATTTTCAGGCTCAATTTTCCTCATGTATGGAAAATAATCAATTGTGTAAATGTATGCTCCTTGATATGTTCATCTTTACCATCTATAAAATTTCATCAAAGCCTTCTTGTCTTCAAAGTAGTAGGGAAAAATAGACAAAGTAGTACAAAGTAGAGAGATGATGCAACTAATCAATATTTACTCACTAAACAATTATTTACCGAGCTTCAATTATATACTACTATGCTGGAAGATGTAGATATATAGTGCTGAAGAAAAGTAGATATGACCTTGCCATCTTTTACAGCTTGCACTTCAGTAGAGGAGTCAGATAATAAGTCATCTCCCAATTAATGTATGTATACAAATTCTAAGGGAAGGTCTATAATATTATCACAGCCACAAGCAGAGGAATCTTACCTATTCTGTCCATTAAGAAGGCTTCAGAGAGGAGGCGCTGATAGGCAATGACAGAAACTGAGGAATCATTTGAGTAGATAAAGAGGTAAAGGGAGTGGTCCAGGCATAGTTTTTGCATACATGCAAGCTTAAGTAACATATAGTTAAGAAAATGTAAGCTACAAATGAGGAATTATCATGTGACTGGAGAGTTATGTAGGCACAAGTTCACAGAGGGTCTTGTATGCTGTCGAGTTTATACAATCTTGAACACAGTAGAGAGTCATTGAAAACTTTTTTTTGAAAAAAGATACATTTATTTATTTGAAAGGCAGTGTTACAGAGAGAGAGAGAGAGAGAGAGAGAGAGAGAGAGAAAATCTTCCATCCACTGATTCACTCAGCAAATGGCTGCAATGGCTAGGGCTGGGTCTGTCTGAAGCCAGGAGCCAGGAGCTTGTTCCAGGTCTCCCATCTGGGTGCAGGAGACAAATCACTTGGGTCATCTTCCATTGCTTTCCCAGGCACATTAGCAGGAAGCTAGATAAGAAGTGGAGCAGCTGGGACTTGAACTTGTGCTTATATGGGATGCTTGCCGCTATAGGCAGCTGTTTTACCCACTATGCACTCATGCTCTCTCTCTCTCTTTCAAGTCAATAAATAAATCTTTACAAAACTGTGAACTTCTGAAGGTAGCATATCTTTGGGCAAAAGATTTGTGAGAAGCCAGAGACATGAAAAGACAAAACTCTCAGAGTACTTGCAAGCTGAATTCCCAGCCTAGGTCCAGAAAACATGTCAAGGGAACAATTTGGAGGCTCCCAAAATAGTTCAGATGAGGAATGATGAATGACTAAACCGAGAACAGTAAAGGGAGTGATGGAGAAGAGAGAACAGATCCAAGGGATTCCCTTATATACGCAATAGTTGTTATTCTTTCAACAACTATTCATTGAACATCTATGTGCCTATTTAGCGGCTAAAGATATAGCACTGAAGAAGACAGATACAGCCTAATGAATTTGAATGCAGTGCAACATGGTGGTTCAGAGCATTGTTTCCAGATAGCTGCAATTTGAACTCATTTATTAGTTGTGTGACCTAGGACAAATTACTTAACCTTCCAAAGCTTTAGTCAATAAAGTTACTTAGCCTTTCAAAACAGACCCAAATATCATCCATCCTACGGTAAGTTCTCAATAGATATTAGTAATAATTATTATTAATAAGCAATACAAATGTGAAATACAGTGTGCCTTCCAAATGCTTGGCCAGAGTTCAGATTAGAAAACAACTTTGCTAAGGAGAGGAAAGGGGCAGTTACACTGATGACCCATGGATTAGCAGGAATTGGTTAAGCAAAATCTGGGACATGGGGAAGAAGGTGGACAAAGAGTCAGTGTGGCTGGAATTCAAAAGCACAGAAAACTTCAAATGAGGCTGCAGAGGTACACAGAGCCTCACAGGCCACTGAAAGAAGTTTGGATTTCATTTTGGGTAAATTGAAGATATAGTGAACATTTTCAAGAAAGGAAATAGAATGATCTCATTTGCACAGGAAGTGACAGAACTCACCAGCTAGATATGGAAAATGAAGATGAAGAAGTTAGAGATAACTATAATGTTTCTAGCCACAAATGACTGTGTGTAAGATGATGCCATTAACAGAGATGGAGCACAAAAGACCAATAGTAGAATTTTAATCAATTTAGTTTGTGACATGTTGAATTTGAGTTGACTGAGAGATTTCATTTAAAAATGTTTTACAGGAATTCAGAGATTATATTTAGAGCCCAGGAGAGTTCGCTGGCTGAAGATACTGATTTAGGGGTCATTGGTGTATAATAGGATGATTGAAACTGAAGGGATAGCTAATGAATGACACCAGAGTTAGAGATAGAATGTGTGTGTGTGTGTGTGTGTGTGTGTGTGTGTGTGTGTGTTTGTGTTGATGGGGGATGAAAGAACAAGAATGTGGATTTGAAAGGTGCTTCTAAGAGAAAGAGTCACAGAAGACTGAGAAAGGGCAGAAAGTTATAAGGAAACCTAAAGGATACATTGGCAAAGAAACTAAAATGCAATATAGTAAAGCACAAGCATATTTTATGTTTTATAGTCTGTAAGACATAGTCTGCAATGGATTGTTTAGTCTGAAATGAATGGGGTTTTTTTGTGTGTGTGAACCCTCTGTAATAAATGTTTATATATTTCTCCCTGTTGAAATCTGTAATTTCTAACTGGGATCTTTCAAACATCATTCCAACTTCAAACTCACCTATCATTCATTGTGTTCAGGAAAATGACTATTCAACCTTGAGCAAATAACTTATCTCAGTTGAGTGGCAAACATTGCTAATTTCCATCATTTCACTATCTGGATAATTATATGTGGATGAAAGATCACAGGGAAAGGGTAGAACAGGTGATCTACCAAATAGAAAGTAAGGTCATATTGTCAGAGTACATTAAATGGACATGAACAGAAGTGATGATATTATAAATCCATACTTTTCAGAAGCATTATTCATCATGTATGCAAGAGGGCACATACATACACACACATAAACTCACTCTTTTCTGCAGTGCAAGTCAACTGTATTTAGTTCCCTCAAAGCAATGGACTTTTTCATGCCTTAGGACTGACCACTGCCCATATTACTTCCTTTGCCTACAACATCCTTAATTCCATCCTCTCCCTTCTTCATTTCCCCACCAGGGGAAAGGCAAATTCCCATTTTTTCCTTAAAGATTTGTCTCTTTTATGAAAAAAAAAGATTTATTTAATTATTTGAAAGGCACAGTTAGAGAGAGAGAGAGAGAGAGAGAGAGAGAATATCTTCTATCCTCTGGTTCACTCCCCAAGGGGCCACAGCAGCCTGAATTGAGCCAGGCTGATGCCAGGAGCTTCCTCCAGGTCTCCCAAGTGGGTACAGGGACCCAAGCACCCAGGCCATCCTTTCCCAGGCACATCAGTGGGGATCTGGATGGGAAACAGAGCAACTGGGACACCAACTGGGGCCCATATGGGATGCCTGTGCAGCAAGTGAGGGCTTTAACCAGATGAGCCACAGCGCCAGCCCCAAGAATTGTCTTCTTGAGGATCCTCAAAGCATGCTCCTCACTCAGCTCACCTACTCACTGATATAATGCTGAGTATTGTGCTATTCTTCTGTACTCTTAAATCACCTTACACATATTTTATTATAAAAAGTTCATCACACAGATACACTTTTATATATCAATGCTCCTGTTACCCCAACTTTGAAAAAAAATTTTAAAACCTTTTTATTTATTTATTTTATTTATTTTTTTTTTACAGGCAGAGTGGACAGTGAGAGAGAGAGACAGAGAGAAAGGTCTTCCTTTTTGCCGTTGGTTCACCCTCCAATGGCCGCCGCGGTTGGCGCGCTGCGGCCGGCGCACCGCGCTCGTCCGATGGCAGGAGCCAGGAGCCAGGTGCTTTTCCTGGTCTCCCCATGGGGTGCAGGGCCCAAGCACCTGGGCCATCCTCCACTGCATTCCCGGGCCACAGCAGAGGGCTGGCCTGGAAGAGGGGCAACCGGGACAGAATCCGGTGCCCCGACCGGGACTAGAACCCGGTGTGCCGGCGCCGCAAGGCGGAGGATTAGCCTGTTGAGCCACGGCGCCGGCCAAAACCTTTTTATTTTTTAACATTTTTAGATTCACAGAAAAGTTGGGAAGATAGTACAAAAAGTTCCCACATACCTCACACAGTTTCCTCTATTAACATTTTATATGAATATGGCACATTTTTCATCACTGATTTTGATACACACTAACTAAAGGCTATATACTCTATTCAAATATTGGTTTTTATTGACTGTTCTTTTTTGTTGCAATCATGTTTAGATACCATATTACATTTACCAGATCATTTATTGACATGCGCTCTTATGCCTTGTTCATTTCATTGGAACCATTACTTAGTAGAGTGTCTGTAGATGCTCAGGACATATTTGTCTGGTTGATGGAAAAAACTGGTGAATGATATGTGAAATATCATCATCTCAATATAGAGTGATTTTCTCCCTATATTTATAGATTTTTACTTTAGAAAAGAGACTCAAGAGATAGTATAGATAGTGGGTGTTGGGCCTAGTGATAAAGTTGCTGTTTTAGAAGCCTGCATCCCATATCTGAGTGCCTGGTTTCAATTTCTAGCTCTGGCTCCTGACTCCAATTGGGAGACCGCAGATGATGATGCAAGTGATTAATTCCTGCCACCCATGTGGGTGGATTGAGTTCCTTGCTCCCAGCTTCAGCCCATCCTACCTCTTGTTACTGTGGCTTTTGGGGAATGAACCATGAGTAGCTTGACATATTCTCTCTCTCTCTCTCTCAAATTAAAAAAAAAAAAGTGAAAATGAAAACTTGTGGAAAATGCACATTAAAAGAGGTAATAGAGTTTCCATCAAAGACAACTTTTTATGTATGATGATATTGATTCCATTTTAGAATAGAATCACAATGTCAATTACACTGACTTAAAAAAATTAGATTTCTTGATCAGCTTTTGTGCTGACTGCTGATGTACAATGTAATACTTTATCCATTTTAGTATTTTTTCTCTGTTCTGTCCTAGTACTATTGGTTGAACTCTGTAATTAATATACAATTATTCTTAGGTGTTTAAATTTTAATTGAAAAGTGATCCCTGATAAATATAACAGTGGGAATAAGAGAGGGAGGATAAGAACAATTTGGGACATGCTCAGTCGGACTTCCCCCAAATGGTGGAGTTGGAATCATGCCAGGGGATTCCAATGCAGTCCCATCAGGGTGGCATGTGCCAGTGCCATCTCACTAGTCCAGGTGATCAATTTCAGTTCACAATTGATCACACTGATAGGTCTAAGAGTCAAAGGGATCACACAAACAAGACTAGTTTTTGCTAATACTAACTGATAGAATCAAAAAGGGAGAGAATGATCCAACATGGGAAGTGGGAGACACAGCAGACTCATAGAATGGCAGATGTCCTAAATAGCACTCTGGCCTCAGAATCAGCCCTTAAGGCATTCAGATATGGCTAAAAAGCCCATGAGAGTATTTCAGGCATGGAAAGCAAAGACATGCTGGAAAAAAAGAAGAAGAAGAAGAAGAAGAAGAAGAAGAAGAAGAAGAAGAAGGAGAAGGAGAAGGAGAAGGAGAAGGAGAAGGAGAAGGAGAAGGAGAAGGAGAAGGAGAAGGAGAAGGAGAAGGAGAAGGAGAAGGAGAAGGAGAAGAAGAAGAAGAAGACCTAAATGAAAGATCTCTGCGAGTGAGATCCCAGTGTAAAGATCGGGGCCATCAAAGAAGGAGGTACCTTTCTCTGAAGGGAGGAGAGAACTTCCACTTTGACCATGACCCTGTCCGAATAAGATCGAACTCAGTGAACTCAAAAGGCTTCCATAGCCTTGGCATCTCATGACTAGAGCCTAGGGAGATTACTGACGCCATAAACAAGAGTGTCAAATTGTTAAGTCAGCAACAGGAGTCACTGTGTACTTACTTCTCATGTGGGATCTGTCCTTAATGTGTTGTCCAATGTGAATTAATGCTATAGCTAGTACTCAGACAGTATTTTACACTTTGTGTTCTATGTGGGTGCAAACTGATGAAATCTTTACTTAATATATACTAAATAGATCTTCTGTATATAAAGGTAATTGAAAATGAATCTTGATGTGAATGGAATGGGAGAGGGAGCGGGAGATGGGAGGAGTGCGAGTGGGAGGGAAATTATGGGGGGGAGCCATTGTATTCCATAAACTGTACTTTGGAAATATATATTTACTAAATAAAAAATAAATTAAAAAAATTAGATTTCAGAATATACTACCCATGATTAAATCTCCAATTACAAAATCAGATGTTCAAAATGAGTATGTAAGGCAATTGGAAAAATGATCTATTAAATAGAAACTAAATAATTAAATGGCATATTAATTCCTTTTATTATCTGTAATGCTTCATTCTTTGAAAAGCTTTGCCACATGTGTTATTTCACATGAGCTTCACAACAACCCTGTGAGATATCAAAATATTCAGCATTTTAAAACATCACCAAGAATAGTTCTGTAGTGAGACAGATTTAATAAAATTCACAATTGTTGGACTAACACAGCACCACAGTAGGGGCCAGTGAGTAACAAGCAGGCTGGCAAGGCTCAGGTGAACAGAGATGTACTGAAATGAAACTCTTTTTTTAAAAAAATTTTATTTTTTTGAGAGGTAGAGTTATAGACAGTGAGAGGGAGAGACAGAAAGAAAGGTCTTCCTTCTGCTGGTTCACTCCCCAAATGGCCGCAACAGCTGGAGCTGGGCCAGTCCGAAGCCAGGAGCCAGGAGCTTCTCCCAGGCCTCCCACATGGGTGGAGGGGCCCAAGGTCTTGGGCCATCTTCTACTGCTTTCCCAGGCCACAGCATAGAGCTTTATCAGAAGTGGAGCATTCAGGACTAGAAACGGAGCCCGTATGGGATGCCAGTGCCACAGCGCCAGCCCCCCAGAATGAAACTCTTGAGGATCCTTGTACTGACACTCACTAAGAACATTATGAAAGAATATAACATAAACCATGTGGCTCAAACAAAGCTACACAGAATTACTATGAATGAGACAGGGGGTTTCTCCCAGGATGGATATTTTCTGTAGAGTTGGTTCTAGGCTGGGCCAAGAAAGAGGATAATGAGTAATCAAAAGCAGTAGATTTGACTAGGTATAGAGGTAACAAATAATTAAGGAACCCCTGTGGCAAAAAGGTTTTAAGTGGGGAATTAGGCAAAATGTGAAAGTTAAAGGGATGCAGGATGGGTTTGACAGAGTTGTTTTTGTTTGACTAAGATTCTAACAAAAAGAGCGGATGATTCTGGTCCAGATTCTGTAATGGAAGTTTCCCAAATAGACTAGCTGTGCTGATGGAAGTTTATGATCAAATACTGCTGGCATCAGGGTGGCTAAGGTCTTCTCTTGACATGCTATATACTGAGTAAGCTTTTCTTGCTTTAAAGAGCCCCAGCCTTTGGGGACAAGAGTATACATATACTTTATTTAGTCCAGGAGTTCCCATCTTGCTCTTTCCCAAAAATCTGACAGAAAAAAGCATACTGGGGATTCTGACAAGGACTAGATGGGAATTGAATGGCCTGGGCATTGTTGTGCTCTGACTTTTCCCATTGGGTCACGCCAGTCTCCTTGCAGAATCACATTTGAATTCAGGCTCAATAGGGAAATGTTACTGGTCATGTAAAGTAAGTTTTATATTACATTTTAATCAAGTTTTTCTTCCTATAAATCATGTTTACTCATTTTATTTTGTAAGTTCCATGGCAAAGTAAAGCAGGAAACAATCATAAATATTTTAGCTATAAATTCTTCCCAATGATTGAAAGAAAAAGATCATGCATCAGTGATGATACACAGTTCACGTCTATAACGGTTATATAAAGTCAGGTTGATTAAATATTTTTGTCAGCTTGATTTTTCTCTCTGGAAACAAAATGAGAATATTTATTATGATGAATGAATATTTCTAAATCAGGATTTTTATACAAGTAAATAGGATACAACATATACAATGGTTCTAATTCTAATTTATTCATTATGTATGTAAATCGAAATGCAGATTACTTTTTAAATTACAAGTAGGAAAGAAAATGTAATCTGCTTATAAAATTGCAAGCATATTGGCTCTGTGTTAGATGGAGATCATCTAATCTAAGCAGAGCCCTGTGCTCTGATAAAGGTTTGAGTGTTGGTTATAATCAAGTTGAGATCAATAGTACATTGTTCCCATTCTATAGTGCACTTGAAATAAATGGGTGACAGAAATAACGCCTGAGTAAATAGATAGCCATATCAGAATAAGACAATTAGGAGTGATAAGTGTCATTATTTGAGAAGTTAACATGAATGCAAGGACTGAATAGATAAATTCTAAAGACTCTACTCACCTATCTGTGCATTTGTGTAGGGTTTACAAAATATCAAGTCCTTAAATCTCCAGGGAAAAATCCATCAAGCTTGCAGGAAAAGTATAGTATAGGTAGGTGAATGAACTGAGCCTGCTTCATGCCAATAGCAGATGGTAGCCATGGGTGGGCTATTATGTAGGTCTAATACTCTGATGGCCCCTGCATATTTTCTGATAGCAGAATTAAAAATTTTATGGAATATATTGACTCTTTTACCTTACTGGAGTTCAGCATTGCAAAGACAAGCAATTTTTTGGTACATTTTATGATAGCCACTACGTTTTTAGGGGTTTGAAGCAAGTGTGGCCTGAAGTTCTATTTCTATTTATATAAATGATCAATGATCTCCATCCTTTCTGTAGCTTAGCCACCACCAAGTCTTCACCCCAATGACTAAAGAAGAAATGTATTTAGATTTCATAATACCATCTCACTCAGATAATAAATATCATCATCACTGAACATGCATAGAATGGGAAGATTTCTTTGTGCAACCGGATATTGCAGAAATAATTTATTTATTGGAATTGTGTTAGGAGATGTGCTACATTTTCCTCCTAAATTCTTTGTATTGAAAGTATACTATTGGTCAGCAAAGGAATATTATCTGTACCACCTTCATAAACTTGGAAATCGAATTTTTAACATACAATATGTTCTAAGTAATCTATCCATTTTATTAAACACATTCAGATTTCCAGCAAGTTTACACAATGTTTTATTATGATAATAGCAATCAGAAAATATGAATAGCATTGTTTATGCCAGAATGGAGACTCAATCAAAAGCGTAAAGGTCCATAATACCATGTGAGGTGAGTAGCTGGAGTTTAACATATCCAGTAAAGTAGGATGGTCACTTTGTAACAAGCTTCACTGAAGATAATAGAAAGATGCACTAGAAGACTGGAGAACGTCCAGAGTCAGAATGACAGTTGGTAAGTTACAATCAAGGTAGCATTAGGGAGGTAGTGTGTTAGTGTTCCACAAATCTGGGGAGGGAGTAAGAGAGGAATGAATGTGGCTTAAGAGAATGGGGAAAGACTAACAGTGAATGAGAAAAGGGCAAAGGCATATGGGCTGGGCCCTGTGAGAGGAGTATAAGGCAGGAATGCAAAGGAGGGAGAAGGGATGGGTTCTTGAAGGAGCAGAAATGGGATAAATGAAATAAGAGAAAATGCAAGGGGGCTGAGGGAACCTGAATTCAGAGTGGGGGTGGAAAAGAAGAAGTAAGACAGGATTGGGACAAGAAGGAAAGGAGACTGAGGGAGTTTGGGAATTGTGGAGGAAACCAGCTGGTTATTACAATTTGATATATTCCAAGTAAAGAGGATGGATGGCATCTGTGGATAATTTAACTTCTATTAATTTGAGTCATTTGTTTAATTCCCATTTCTTTGCTCCAGTGAATATAAACAATGTGGCCTTCAAATTGTTTTTGGGCATACGCAGGGCATATAAATTATATACATAAAATATATTAATAAACAATTCTAACTCTTCCACTACTAATTTACTTCCCAAAAAAGTATAATTGAGATTAAGCAATAAGATAATTAGCAATGGCATGTAGCCACCTGGTTGGGAGGGGTTTTAGTTACTGAACAGACTGGTATTATGGCTATCTTTTCTTTTTGAAGAAGTTTAAAATGGTGTTCCTTTTTCTGATTTACTTCCATTTTGAATTTGTCATCATGTCAAAGTGGAAGAATCTGATAATTAGAAATTCAGTAAAATAGGCCTAAATGGTCATAAGAAAAGAAAAAAGCAATGTGTGAGAAGCAGCAGGAGCTTTTACTTTAGGAAAATATTACCCTCATCAATGGTTGTTGAAGCTACATATAAGCATGTTTATTTTCGTGATATTGAATATGAATATTTCATTTAAGAATATGGTTTTTGCAAAACACAATTTTAACCACTTACAGTTCAAACACATTCCAACAAAAACGAATCTAAGAACACAAAAATAATAATTTCCATTTCCCTTGTATAATGTGTTGACAATATGAGTGAAGTATATTTAAGAAAAAGAAGTTATTTTTCTGCCTTATTTATTTGTTTGAATGACAGAACTACACACAGAGAAGGAGAAATGCAGAGAAAGAGATATCTTCCATCTGCTGGCTCACTTCCTAAATGGTCACAATTGCTAGACTGTGCTGTGCAGAAGCCAGGAGTCAAGAACTCCATTTGGGTTTTCCATGTGGGTGGCAGGGGCCCAAGAAAGTGGGCCATCTTCTGCTGCTTTCCCAGGTGTGTTAATAGGGAGCTAAGTCGGAAGTGGAGCAGCCAGGAGTTGAAGCAGCATTCACATGGGATGCTGGTGTTGCAGCACACAATGCCACAACACTGGCCACATTTTTCTGTCATTTAATAAAGCAATCTAAGGTATAACCTGACCACAACTAAATAATATATATAAAGTTAAAAATATCTAAATTTGGATATGCTTCTTTTATCCATCAAAATCTATTTAGGTAAAGTGGTGGATTTTAGGATACAACGTATCAAGGCAATAACTCTGGGCATCCCATCTTCAGATGCTTTGCACTATTGTAGATTATATGTTGCTTGTGCTACACCGATACTCTGTAATGACAGTGACTCAGTGTGTTATTTGGCGGGGAAAATCAGGTGACATAACAAGCTATTGCCTAAAAGGATTTGAGGTGCTATTGTATAATGAACACATAAACACCTCCACCCATAACCAATGTAACAAAGGCTTGGTTGGTCACAAAGGTATCCTCCCCTTTAAATACATTTTTGGGGGGCTCAAAAGGCCCTTTTGCAAAATCTACTCTTTGTACCATCTCAGTCTATACTACAGTTTACTTTTTCTGAGATATCATACAAATGGAATCATAGAGTATGACACTTTTCAAAGTTTTTTTTCTTAGACAGTTTTACCAGAAAAAAATGTATTTGCAATCCATATATGTTGTTATAGGCTCCAGTAGTTTCTTTCATTTCATTATTGAGGAATATTCCTTTGAATGGTTATACTGAATTTTATCTAGTCTCTACTTAAATGGCATTTTGATGGTTTCCAGTTTTTAAAAATCATTGTTTAAAAATTATAATAGTGCTTAACATTATCCTAATAGGTTACTGTGTGAGTATGTATTTTCATTTCCTTTGGTAAATATTGAGTGAGATGCTAAGCTAAATAAGTATATGTTTAACTTAGTAGGAAACAGCTTAACTGTTCAAACTGGCTGCATCATTTTGCACCCTCACCAGTGCTGTAAGAAAGTTTTAGTTGGTGCTCATTCTCTTCAACACTTGTTATTATGAAGTTTGTCTTGGTGTTTGTTTTAGTCATTCTAATAGTTGTATAATGGAATCTTATGTGGTTTTAATGTAGATTTCCCTAACAGCTAGAATTGTTGAACATTTTCTCATGTGATTTTTTTCTCATTGGTATATCTTCTTTGGTGGAGTGTCTTTCAAATAATTTGTGCATTTAAACAACTGTTCTATTGTTATACTACTATAATGATCTATGATTACTTTAAAATTTACTGTATATGGGTGAAAAGGTCATTTTCCCATGCATTTATTGTTTGTAACTCTTGCCTATTTTCCCCATTAACTAGGGTCTTTTTGCTTTTTTACTTGTTAAATTTCTTATTTGATGAATGATTAAGCCTTTTTACTGTAATGAAAATTTTATTTATTTATTTATTTGACAGAAAGACAGTGAGAGAGAAAGACAGAGAGAAAGGTCTTCCTTCCATTGGTTCACTCCCCAAATGGCCCCTATGGCCAGAACTATGCTGATCCGAAGCCAGGAGCCAGGTGCTTCCTTCTTTTCTCCCATGCGGGTGCAGGAGCCCAAGCACTTGAACCATCCTCCATTGCCTTCCCAGGCCACAGCAGAGAGCTGGACTGGAAGAAGAGCAACTGGGATGAGAACCCCGTGCCCATATGAGATGCCGGCGCTGCAGGCAGAGGATTAACCAAGTGAGCCATGGCACCAGGCCCCCCTCCTGTAATGAAAATTTAAAATACATTATCTCAAAAACTGCAATAAAGGAAGGAAGGAAGGAAGGAAGGAAGGAAGGAAGGAAGGAAGGAAGGAAGGAAAAAAAAAGAAGGGAGGTAGAGAGAGAATGGGAGGAAGAGAGGAGGAGAGGGGAAAGGAATATCATATTCTTAGAATTGTATCTGAATAATATTGAATCTGTTAAAAACTAACTAAAAATTAAAAAGTTCTAAAAATTATTTTTCTTCTTATTATTGGGATTTAAAGCTCCTTATGTATTCTACATACATCTTCTTTTTCAGATTTATGATTTGAAAATATTTTCTCATACCCTGTGGCCTGCTTTTTCATTCTGTTAATGGTGTCCTTTTTTTAAGATTTATTTTTATTTACTTGAAAGGCGGAGTTACAGAGAGAGGAGGAGAGACAGAGAAAGAGCAAGATTTTCCACCCACTGGCTTACTCCCCAAATGGCCACAATGGCTATGTCCGGGCCAGACCGAAGGCAGGAGACGAGAGCTTCTTTTATGTCTCCCTCATGGTTTCAGGTACCCAAGCAGTTGGGTCCTCTTCTGTTGCTTTCCCAGGTGCATTAGCAGGGAACTGGATAGGACTTGGAGCAGCCGAATCTCAAACCAGCACCCATATGGGATGCCAGTTTTGCAAGTGGAAGCTTAACCTACTATGCCACAACGCCGGCCCCTTCAAGGTGTTTTACAAAAAGCAGATATTTTCAGGGCCAGTGCTGTAGCACAGTAGGTTAATCCTCTGCCTGCAGCGCTGGCGCCCCATATGGGTGCCAGTTCGAGTCCTGGCTGCTCCTCTTCCTACCCAGCTGCTCCTCTTCCTACCCAGCTGCTCCTCTTCCTACCCGGCTGCTCCTCTTCCTATCCAGCTTTCTGCTGTGGCCTGGGAAAGCAACAGAAGAGAATCCAACTGCTTGGGCCCCTGCACCCACATGGGAGACCGGGAAGAAGTATCTGGCTTCTGGCTTCAGATCCAGCCATTGCAATCATTTGGGGAGTGAACCAACGGATGGAAGACCTTTCTCTCTGTCTCTCCCTCTCACTGTAACTCTACCTCTAAAGTAAATAAATAAAATCTTTTAAAAAAAGCAGATATTTTCAATTTTGATCAAGTATAAATTTTCTCTTATGGAACATGCTTTTAGAAACCTTTGCCTAACCAAGATTCAAAAAATTTTTCTTAATTTTTATGTTTTTTCTTCTAGAAACTTTATAGTTTTTAGAGTATACATTTTGACTTCCCTTTGTACATATTTCAAAGAATGGATCAAAGTTAATTTTCTTCTACATGTATATCCAATTTTTCCAGCAATTTAGTTGAAAAGTCTATTTTTTTCCACTGAATTGATTTTTCAACTTTATTAAAAATCAGTTGACCATTTATATATGGGCTTATTTCTGAAGTTTATATTTTTTTTTGACAGGCAGAGTTAGACAGTCAGAGAGAAAGAGAGACAGAGAGAAAGGTCTTCCTTTCGTTGGCTCACCCCCTACACACACATAGCTGCTACGGCCCGCGCACTGCGCCGATCCAAAGCCAGGAGCCAGGTGCTTCCTCCTGGTCTCCCATGCAGGTGCAGGGTCCAAGGCCCTGGGCCATCCTCCACTGCACTCCTGGGCCACAGCAGAGAGCTGGACTTGAAGAGGAGCAACCGGGACAGAATCCGGCGCCCCGATCGGGACTAGAACCCAGGCGCCGCAGGCGCAGGATTAGCCTAGTGAGCTGCGTCCATTGGAGGGTGAACCAACAGCAAAAGGAAGACCTTTCTCTCTGTCTCTCTCTCTCTCACTGTCAACTCTGCCTGTGGGGGAAAAAAAACAATAATCAGATCTCAAGATGACAATTTCACTCACATATATTACTTTTTTGTACTCTATGTTAATTACCATGAATCAGAGAAAACATTTTTATTGGTCTTTTGGGGACTGGCTTATTTCATTAAACATAATGGTTGCCAAATGTATATATTTTGTTGCGAAAGACAGGATTTCATTCTGTTTTTATGGCTGAGTAGTATTCCATTTTGTATATACCACATTTTCTTTATCCAGTAATCAGTTGATGGACATCTGGGTTGATTCCATGTCTTAACTATTGTGGGTTGAGCTGCCATAAATATGGGGATACAGATAACTCTTTCATATGCTGGTTTCATTTTGTTTGGGTAAATTCCCAGGACATGTGGTAGATCTATTTTCAGATATCTAAGGAATCTCCATACTGTCTTCCATAATGATTGTATTAGTTTCCATTGCCTCCAACAGTGTATTATGGTACCTTTTTTCTACATCCTTGCTATTTTTTGATTTTTGGTTATAGCCATTCTAACTGGGGTGAGGTGAAACTTCACTGTGGTTAATATTTGCATTTCCCTGATGGCTAGTGATCCTGAACATCTTTCCATGTGCCCATTGGCATTTGTATTTCATCCTTTTTAAAATGCCTCATCATATCCTTAGCCCATTTCTTTCTTTAAAAAAGATTTATTTGTTCATATATTTTTATTTATTTGAAAGACAGAGTTACAGAGAAAGAGGGAGAGGTGGGGAGAGAGGAAGAGGGAGAGAGAGGGGGAGAGGGAGAGGGAGTGAGGGAGAGGGGGAAAGAGGGAGGGAGGGAGGGAGGGAGAGAGAGAGAGAGAGAGAGAGAGAGAGAGAGAGAGAGAGAGAGAATATGAATCTTCCATCCCCTGGTTCACTCCCCAGACAGCCACAACAGTCAGGGCTGGGCAAGGTCAAAGCCAGGAGCCAGGAGCTTCTTCCTGCATCTTCCAAATGGTTGGCAGTGGCCCAAGTACTTGGATAATCTTTCGCTGCTTTTCCCAGGCCATTAGCAGGGAGATGGATTGGAAATAGAGCATAGGAACATGAACTGGCACCCATATGGGATGCTGGCATTGCAGGCAGCAGCTTTACCTGAGAATCCACAATGCCAGTCCCAGCCCATTTCTTAAGTGGATTGTTTGCCAGTCCCAGCCCATTTCTTAAGTGGATTGTTTGCTCTTTTTTTTTTTTTTAGAGATTTATTTTATTTGAAAGACAGAATTACAGAAAGAGGTAGAGACAGAGAGAGAGAGAGGTCTTCCATCCACTGATTCACTCCCCAGATGGCCGCAATGGCCACAGCTGTGCTGATCCAAAGCCAGGAGCTTCTTCTGGGTCTCCCACATAGGTGCAGGGGCCCGAGGACTTGGGCCATCTTCCACTGCCCTCCCAAGCCATAGCAGAGAGCTGGATCAGAAGAGGAGCAGCCGAGACTAGAACTGGCTCCCATATGAGATGCGGGCGCCTCAGGTCAGGGTGTTAACCAGCTTCGCCACAGCACTGGCCCCGTTTGCTCTATTGCTTAGTTTCTTGAGCTACTTATACATTCTGGGAGACATTTTTAACAATATTAAGTCCTCAAATCTAAATTTTTGAAGGGTTTTTTAATTGTTATTTCAGTATTTGTATTTGCCATAAGAGACTGTTTATATTTTTGTACATTTATGTCTAAACAGTTTATGTTTTTTATGCTATTATAAATTCATCCTTTTAAAGTGGATAATTCAGGTGGTTTTAGAATATTTATGAGATTTATAATTATTACCATTATATCATTTCAGAACATTTTCATCAACCCCTCCCCCACCCCACCAAAAAAAAAATCCAGTACCCATTAGTAGTCACTTCTTGAATTCCTTCTCCCTCCAACACCTGGAAACTGTCCACCTACTTTCTGTTATGGACTTGTCTATTCTGGACATTTCATGCAAATAGTCATATAATACCTAATCTTTTGTGTTTGGCGTCCTTCATGTAGCATAATGTTTACAAGGTTTATTCATGTTACGACATGAATCAGTACTTCATTCCTCTTATGACTGAATAATATTCCATTGAATATCTGTTTAGTTTGAGTGAGCTATTGTTTCACTCAAGAGATTAGTCTATTGATAAAAGTTGTTGGGTTTCTGAGCATAAAATTGTCATATTTTCTTATGCTTCTCTTACATGGAGGCTTTGTAGTGAAATCTGTTTCATTTTTGATAGTAGTAATTTGGTATCTTCTTTTTTTCTTTATTGGTATAGATTGGAATTTACCAATTTTATTCATTTCTTCAAACAAGTATCAGATTTGGTTTCATTGATTTTTTTCTGTCTTCAATAACATTGATTTCCTGTCATATGTTTATTATTTTCTGCCTTGTGCTTGCATGTAGTTTACCTCTTTTTAAAAATCTGTTTATTTATTTATTTATTTATTTTTATTTATTTATTTATATTTTTGATAGGCAGATTTAGACAGTGAGAGAGAGAGAAACAGAGAGAAAGGTCTTCCTTTCCATTGGTCCGCCCCCAAATGGCCGCTACGGCCGGCGCACTGCGCTGATCTGAAGCCAGGAGCCAGGTGCTTCCTCCTGGTCTCCCATGCGGTTGCAGGGCCCAAGGACCTGGGCCATCCTCCACTGTACTCCCAGGCCACAGCAGAGAGCTGGACTGGAAGAGGAGCAACTGGGACTAGAACCCGACGCCCCAACCAGGACTAGAACCCAAGGTGCCGGTGCCGCAGGCGGAGGATTTAGCCAAGTGAGCCGTGGTGCCGGCCTATTTATTTATTTGAAAGTAGAGTTACACAGATAGAGAAGGAAAGGCAGAGAGAGAGAGAAGTCTTCAATCCACTGGTTCACTCTCCAATTGGTCGCAATGGCCGGAGCTGGGCCAATCCGAAGCCAGGAGCTAGGAGCTTCTTCCAGGTCTCCCACGTGGATACAGGGGCTTTAAGGACTTGGGCCATCTTCTGCTTTCCCATGCCACAGCAGAGAGCTTGATTGAAAGTGGAGCAGCCGGGCCTCGAACTGGCGTTCATATGTGATGCCGGTACTTCAGGCCGGGGCGTTAACGCACTGTGCCACAGTGCTGGCTCTGCTGCTCAATTTCTGATCCAGCTCCCTGCTAATGCACCTGGGAAAGCAGCAGAATATGGCCCACATGCTTGGACCCCTGCACCCATGTAGGGGACCTGAAAGAAGCTCCTGGAGCTCCTGGCTTCGGCCTGGCCCAGCCCCAGCTGTTGTGGCCATTTTGGGAGTGAGCCAGTAGATGGAAGATTCCCTCTCTCTCTCTCCTCCTCCTCTCTCTGTAATGCCACCTTTCAAATAAATAAAACGATTTTTTTTTCAGGCAGAGTGGACAGTGAAAGAAAGAGAGAGACAGAGAGAAAGGTCTTCCTTTGCCGTTGGTTCACCCTCCAATGGCTGGCGTGCTGCGGCCTGTGCACCCCGCTGATCAGAAGGCAGGAGCCAGGTGCTTCTCCTGGTCTTCCATGGGATGCAGGGCCCAAGCAGTTGGGCCATCCTCCACTGCACTTCCTGGGCCATAGCAGAGAGCTTGCTTGGAAGAGGGGCAACTGGGACAGTATCCGGCGCCCCGACTGGGACTAGAACCCAGTGTGCTGGCGCCTCTTAAAAATTGATAAGAGGTTCAAATGCTATTTGGAAAATTAAAATAGTCCTCCACTCTCTATTGCTCGTGGTGTCATATTTACATAAATGTGTGGACTCCTTTAAGTTTCAGAATTCTAATAGGGAGTCAGGCTCTAAATAGAAAAAGGCATACTTGCTGAGGCCAGGCTTAGCCTCAAATTTTCTTCCAGGGAGCTATCCAGGGTACTAGACCACATCTACCTGAATTTATTCTGACCCACTGGACAAGAACACATGGTCTACATCATTGTTTACCTATTTCGTAATTTCAACTTGCTTATCTTTGACTTCCTGAGTATAGGTAATCCAGAAGCTCGTCACATCTGCGTTAAGCCTGAATGGATACACACACACACACACACACACACACAAACACACATAAGGTTACTTCTGGTAAAACAGATTTAAAGGATAATATTCATTTCCTGTGGACTTTTTGAATTATCTTTGGACTTCGTGTGTGTGTGTGTGTGTGTGTGTGTATGTGTATACATCTTCCTTTCTGTAGAAACTTCCAAATTTACCTATTTTTCAGTTGAATTCTGAAATGGGCATTAGAATAAAAGACACTTTTATTATATTCAATTGTGTACACTATTAAGTTGCTAGCATAACAACGCTTTTTATATAATGATATCTTAAATTACTTCACTGAAGAATTCCTTTGTAAATTCCTTTGCAACTTAATTTTGCATTTTCTTTCAACGTTCCTATTCATTTTTGGTGTGAGTCTAAAGGCGCTGAATTATTTAAGCTTTTGGAACAATAATGTTTTCTAAAATATCTCACTTGTTTCGACTAACTTTAATTTAATCCAGTGATATGATCTCCAGATGAGCGTCTTCAAAATTACCTGGTAACTTGGTAGAACTGAAAACAATTCAGCCTCTAAGTCAAATTTCCTGAACCGGAAACAC
Source organism: Sylvilagus floridanus (assembly GCA_949820135.1). Taxonomy (NCBI): domain Eukaryota; kingdom Metazoa; phylum Chordata; class Mammalia; order Lagomorpha; family Leporidae; genus Sylvilagus; species Sylvilagus floridanus. The sequence continues at coordinate 64,106,780 of OX463223.1, read as the reverse complement.
TGGAATTGGGGTCAGCAATCTGTTTTGACAAACCTTGTAGGTGATTCTAATGTGTGCTTAATTATGATGTAAATAAGTCCATAACTACTCATATATGTATATATGGAATTTTCTGGTTCAGTTTAACATAAATTCTGTTTAGAACACTAAATGCCAAAGGAACCTAGTGGGCCTGTAAGGATGAGTCCAAAGAAATTTTTTGTTATTACTTCAATGGTGGGAACTGTAATCAAATGTTTTATTGTAGGTTAGAGTTGTTTTACAAGAGACAATCTAAAACTAGGCAAATTCGTTGACGTATAAATTTGTAATTTTAATTACTTCACACGTTTAAGGGTGTGTCTAACGTTTGAGCAGAGGAACACAGCTTCTCCCATATCCTTAATCAAGGAATGATTCACCTATATCTTAGAAGGAATTCTCAACAAAGTTTCAAGATTTGCAAAGGACCCAAATGGAAAATTATGAGCTAGGAAGGTATCAAATAACTAGTCAAATTGGCTGACTTAAATTTGCTGAACAATGCTGTGAAGGATGTTGCAGCTAGATTACCTTCATATTTGATGTTATCTCTTTGACTTACACAATTTTATCTATGTTTTTCAACTATGGCTGGTTATTACATTTATTTATATCATCCTTGGAATTCACTTTCTGTTTGGCAGATTGATCATTCTAACATTTTGGCAAACCCACTAGTAAAATCTACTGTTTTTCACACAGAAAATAGCATTATAACAAATATTTTGACCTGCTTTTGAAAGATTTAGAAATAGAAAAAAAAATTTACTGTTGATATTTTGCTTAAATATAATGTAGCAGACCTCATTTGTAATAGGTGCCATTATTAGAATGAAATGAGGTCGACGTTTTAGCTAAATCATGAAATATAAGTCTTTCATAAAAGTGTTAGCAGTTATACTACAAACAATGGTTACTGCTCCTTCCTCTTTTGACATTGTGTATTAGACAATTTACTGTCCAAGGAGGAATCACTATTAAATTATGATCATATTTATCATTTATTTGTTTCTTAATCTCATCCTTTTCAACATATAGGCAACCTTGAGCTTACATTTCAACAAGTCTGTGTTAATCCTTTGCCCTTTTGCAGTTGATTTGTAGGGACCCAATGTTATTCAGTATTTTGAGGAAATGAAATTTTTTCCCGAAACTCCTAAGGTATTAAAGATGATGACTATTAATGAACACTTAAAAGTGCCACATTTCTGTAGATGAACCCCTTTTTGTATTTTTAATGAGAACATCTCTACAATGACATAGGTAAATATTTTAGGAGTGTTTTATTCTTTGCCTTGGTTCACCATTTGTTATCTAGTTGAATTATAACATTTAGAGAAATAGGGTAAGAATACAGAGAGATTATGTGGCTCTTTCTATAATTATACCCTCAATGTGCATTAGTTTGTATATGTCACAGTTTAAAAATCAGAGCCACTGTGTAAGAACTGTGGGTGGTCTGTGATCTGTTGATCAAAGGCCTTTGGTTCATATTTCACAACCCCTTAGTGGGGCCAGGATGGATCAGTTAACTTTTTTCAGTTAAATTACGTGACCAGTCATTCTCACCCCTGACCCTGGTCATCCAATGAGTACCATTTGTCATAGGGTAAAAAAAATCAGGGTGATTGTTTAAGTGTGTCCTTTGCGCAGTCTTTGAAATACTCAGAATACATGTTACTTTTTAATTTTAAAATTAAAAATATTTATTTTGATTTTTTTAGAAAGGCGGACAGATATACACCCACACACACAGAGTGGGGAAGGGGGAGAGAAGGAGAGAAATCTTCCATCAAGCTGGTTCATGATTCACTCCTCAAATGTCCAAAATATCCAGAGATGGGCCAGGCCAAAGACAGGAGTCAGGAACTCAATCAGGGCCTCTCATGTGGGAGGTAGGGACTCAAGTACTTGAGCCATCACCTGCTGCTTCCCAGAGTGAGCATTAGCAGGAAGCTAGGTTGGAAGTAGAGCCAGAACTCAAACTCTGGCACTCTTGATACAGGATATGGTTGTCCTAAGCAATGTCTTAACTGCTATGCCCAACACCCACCACTAAATTCATCTTTTAATGCTTTTTCATCAACTTTTTGAAGTACCTTTGTTGTACATTCCTGCTCCAGAACCACCAAAGTATTGCCGACCATTGTGTAATTTTTTTTTTTTTGGACAGGCAGAGTTAGACAGTCAGAGAGAGAGAGAGAGAGAGAGAGAGAAAGGTCTTCTTTTCGTTGGTTCACCCCACCCCCCCCCCCCCGCCCAAGTAGCTGCTACAGCCAGTGCGTTGCGCCAATCCAAAGCCAGGAGCCAGGTGCTTCCTCCTGGTCTCCCATGCAGGTGCAGGGCCCAAGGCCCTGGGCCATCCTCCACTGCACTCCTGGGCCACAGCAGAGAGCTGGACTTGAAGAGGAGCAACCGGGACTAGTACCCGGCGCCCCAACCAGGACTAGAACCCCAGGGAGCTAGGATTAGCCTATTGAGCCAAGGTGCCCGCCACATTGTGTAATTTTTAACACTGTGTTACAGTAATGAAAGATCCAGAGAAATATAGGCACACAGACAATTTTGTGCAAAAGTGTCCTAAAGACTGAAGAGAAAGTAACAACCTCTGCTATATATAATTTGAAGAAGCCTAATAAACTCAGATCATCACTAGTACTTGCTTTTGTGCTTACATAAAAAAGTCTTCATGTTTTTCACCAACAGTCTTAAGGCCTTGTGAGCTAGAGTAGAAATTAGGTCTAGGACCCTTACTACTAACTTAAAATCTGACAACATGTTTCTGACATAGTCAACACAGAAGAAGTATTAAGCTCCACAAAGTACCATCTTATTCAATCTTGTATCACTCCACAGCTTTAACACAATGTCTAGCCAGAACACTGAAGTGTTGTTTGTCCATCCAACACATTTATTGAACACTAAACATACGCTATAAATACAGAGCTTAATAAGAAATTAATTTACTAATATGAGAAAGTTCAAAGTGTGCTAGTAAGAGAATATCAAGTGCTGAAATAGCACACAGAAATACATAGGAATGGCTAACTAATTTTCTGCAGGGAACAAGTGAGGGGAGAGTACAGACAGGGGAATGTTAAATCAGAGAGGCTTCATAGAACATCACAGTGAAGTAGAAGATTTCAAATAAGGAAGACCTGGTTTTAATTCTATATTTTTCCATTTAATAGCTGTGAGATATTGGAAAAAATCACTGAGCCTTTTCCATGTTCCTTGACTGTGAAATACAGTAATACACATTTTTGCATTTTTTATGAGAGCCAAATGAATTGATGAAGAGCATACACCTGGAGCACAGTGGGATCTCAATAAAGAGTAGTTGTTAGCAACTGCTTGCTAAGAAGAATAAATTGTGTAAGGAGGCCTGGGATAGAGAAGAGGCCATGTGCATAGATTTGACTAGCATATGAGGTGCCAGATAGCGAATATGAAGCTGGAAAGATATCCAAAGGCTAGATGGTGAAAACATTTGCATTCAGACCTGAGGAATATGGATATTTTACTGGAGATGATGGAGAACCACTGAGGAATTTTTATCACTGGGTTGACAGTGGAGTGGATGGATTGGGGTGTGAGGAAGTATAAATGTGAAGTCAGACTGAGTGGGAGGGCACTATTAGTGATCCCTGCTTTTAATTCAGTGCCAGCCTCTGTGGCCTGCTTTGCTTCGTTAACTCTCCATGCCAGATGGTGAAATAAATGGAGGGCATAGTTCAGTGTTCTCCGGAGCATACCACCACAGCCCTAGGTATGGAAGCTGGGAAGGAAGCTGTGTGCATTTTATGAAGAACGTCAGAAACCTCTCCAAGGTACTGAGCCGCCAGCTTCGTCACTGTTCCAGCTAAGTGAAGTGTCAAAGATTGAGTAACTTTTAAATTTTGAGTTCTGAAGTGCTTTGATGAGACGGGTCTTGATCATCCCTGCATATGAGATTGGACTTTGTCTCTGCTATGTCGCTACTGCCCAGTACTGTGCGTCGCGTGGCAAGGCAGTAAAGCTTGCTTTGGAGAAGCTAGAAAAATCGTAATCATTGCCACTGCAGATTCAACATTCCCAGAGTAATGGGGGGGGGGTGGGTTAGCGCTTCAGATATTCTTTCTTCGTTTCCATAAGTTGAGTTCAGTAAGTGATGTATGTGTGTGTGTGTGTGTGTGTGTGTGTGTACACTAGAAACATTGTGTGCCATTGGCAGCGTGAGGACAACCAGAGGCAGCATCATGAGGGGGGCAGGAGGGGTGGTGGGTGGGTTGGGTAGGGAGCAAAGGATACTCATTTGTTTTTAAATGGATTTTTTTTCCAGACTCTAGCTTCCAGGAGGCTAATGTACTTGTGTAAAGGACTGAAATCCCGCCTGGGTATTTGTCGCTAAATACTGACTGGGCGTGGTTCGGCCTATAGGACACCTGCTTTTCTGGAGCATTGTAATGTAAGCAGATACTCCTGTCGTCCTCTCCCAACACTGATTCCTCAGGCTCTCAGGAGGGTTCCCTGTTCCCGCATAGGGTTTTTTTTTTCTTTCTCTCTTTCTTTCTTTCTTTTTTTTTTTTTTTGAGAATCCTCCCGCCGGCGAAGCTGCTCCGTAGACTTGAGAGGGCCTGCTGAGCATGTGTAAAGAGCGCCGCGCATGCTCCGTGGAGTGGGCAGGTTTACCGAGGCGCTAGCAGTGGCTTTTACTACTCTTCACCCGCCTCCCCCGCCCAGCACGCCCCCTCCCCTCCTTCCCACCCCCCACCACGCGGTCCCCCGCATCCACCCCGCCCCTCTTTCCCACCCTCCCTTCACCCCCAGCTGGGGAATCTCCGTTGACGTTCCGGTGACGCCGCTGTGCCGCCGCCGCCGTGGGGGGTTCCAGGCTCCGCACAGGTAAAGCCGCCGCTGCCGCCATATTGACAGAGCGGGGAGCGGGGAGCGGGGAGCGGGGAGCGGGGAGCGGGGAGGGGGCCCGAGGAAGCGGGGTTGGGGGGGCGGGGGGAGTCGCCGCCGAGCTGCCGTCGCGGCGGCGGCAGTGGTGAGCAGGAGCCAAGCGGCAGCTCTGGGAGAGGCAGCACTGAGTTGTCTTCTCTATGGGAGCAGCAGTCTGCGGCGGAGGCGACCCTCCCCTGCTCCCAGCCTCTGAGGGACCCCGCGGCGAGGGCAGCGGCCGCTGAAGGCGGGGCTGGGGGTCACAGCGGCGGCGGCTGCGGCGGCGGGCCAGCTCCGTAGACGGGATGCGCGGCCGCCCCGGCGGTCAGCAGCTCCTGTTCGAGTGCTCCTGAAGGAGCGATGCTGCCGTTCGCTCCTCAGGACGAGCCCTGGGACCAAGAAATGGAGGTGTTCGGCGGCGGCAGCGCGTGCGGCGGCGAGGTTAGTGTGGTGGTCGAGACGGGGCTGGAGCCAAACCCTCCCTTTCCTTCGGGACCCGGTCCGGGGGCCCACAGCCCAAGAGAGCGGGGCCAGGGAGCAGGGCGCCAGGACAAGCCCCTCTGAGGCTGCTGGGCGGTAGAGCACGCGCTGTCCCAACTGTTTTCGCTGGGGAGCGGGCGGGGAAGAGACGGCGGGCTCGGGCATGCGGAGCGAGGGTAGCCCGGGCCCGGGCTCGGCCTCGGGCGGAGACTCTGCCTTTCGTCCACACTGGAGTTGTTGGGACTAAGTTTCTTCACTTTGCGACCCGAAGTGGGACTGGGAGACGCGCGGGTTGCGCGTCCTTTTTTCTCCATTGCGCCAGGTTTGCTGGCTGGGAACACTTAGGGGGGGACAAGCTCCGGACTCTGGGGCGTTTGTACGAACCCAGCGCAACAAAAACGCACCAAGGTGATCCAGTAACTCTGGGGACATTTGCACATAGGGGCCAGTGTTCCCTGATAACTTAGCTTTCTTTCTTTCTTTTTTGTGGCTTGTTGTGGTTCTTTGTAACAAACCACGTTGAGATGAACTGGCGGCCAGGTTTCTTTTTCTACATTCCGGTGATGTTCTGCTGCCTCCTCTCCCGGTCCCCTTGATTCTCCTGTCCTTTTCCTCCGCCCCTCCTTCTTTCCCCAATCGCCGTCCCCGCCCCCGTTGGTCGGTAAAAGAAGGCGCAAAGTAAAGCCCAGCCCTTATAAGACGAATCTTTGGTAAGACATCGTGGGGTTCGATCAGAGTATTTTGGTTTGCCTCTTTTCGCGCTCTTCTTACTTTTTGAAATTGTTCTGTTTGGGCTTCGGTCAGCTGTGCACTGTGATCTCAGATGTGCACAGGTTTTGTTTTTATGAGTGTTGCTATGAAAGCAGGCAGTGTTTAAACACAAAAACGTGTCTTTTATGAAAGTCGGATCCTTTTCTGATAACTTAATCGCCAACATACTACTCCAGTAGAGGCCACCATACACCTCCTAAAAATAGTTGGTGATTACAAATTGATTCACAGTAGGATATTTTGAGGTAAGACTGGCAATCCTCAACATCTCAAGGGTACAACTTTGTCTTCGAGTACTTGCTCCATCTTAAAAAATACACTTTGGACTGTTGTATGATTACTGTATTCTTTTTTCTTCCTTTAAAAAAATTCACCTAAACTGAGGTTAAGATTACATGCTAGATAGTATGTAACAAGACATGTTTGGACATAAATTCAGAGATACCCTAAAATTGAACCCTCTATACTTAAATATTTTATCAGCTAAACAATTCCAAAAGAGCAGGATAAATGAAGAGGAATTCATTTCTTCTCACAATGTGGGCATGGTGTCTTCTTGCATGAATTTCCTAGGCAGACTGTTCAAGGGGAGAGGATTTTGTTTTATTCTTGTGTGTAATCTTTTGGCTTATAGTCAAAGGCATTTAGCTTATACAAATAGTTAAATGCTTTGATATAAGGATGGGATGGGAGGTGGGGAACCTTTCGCATGCCTACTATTTTATTATTTTTGTTAACTTTGAATGTAGCATGTTTTAAATTGTAATTACCACATATGGTTTTTTTTATTGTTTGCAGTATGTTTTAGGTATTGTAGAGATTTAACAATGGGTCTCTCTACTTCAGCAATTTGGAAAAATACTCGAATGGAAATTGTTAATCCCTATGAAGTAAAACGAAAGGTGAAGGTAATGTGGTGAAGATAGTATTTATGCCTTCTTTCTCTAAAACAATTATGATTGGTTACATTTAACCCTGCAAGTAACTTAATTAAAAATATTCTAAAAATAATCTAGGTGAAAATTAAATACTACATTTGAACAGACCCACCTAGTACTTGGAAGAGTTTTTTTAAATGTGTTTTTAATGATTTTTTTTTATAAGAAGGAGATATTTTACTTCTTAGAATTTATTTTAATTACATGTTTGCTGATGCTGGCTTAGAAATGTTAACTTTAAGTATTGACTTTACAACCCTCAGTCCCACAGTCGTGATAGTTTTTAGGGCTAAGGTGTTTTCATTGTAGAGTATATTTATTATTCTAATTGTTCTGGCATTCTTAAAATGTAGCTAAGAATCTATTAACTTTGATGTCAAGAAAATGCCATCGATTTCTGTCTCTCCCTCCTTCCCTCTCTCCCTCCCTCCCTCCCTTCCTCTCTCTCTCTCTCTCTCTCTCTCTCTCTGTGTGTGTGTGTGTGTGTGTGTGTTTAATCCTGGTAAGAGTAAAGATTTAAGACACGACCATATATTTTTATATTGCACTCACTTTTGGTATCTTTTACCTGTGTTGTTTGCAGGGGCAGTTACTAACTTTTGATTGATTAGAAAGTGTGCACATTGGTTGTTTGAGACACTTCATGTGTTTTCCCACAGGCAAAACTTACTAAGAGTTAGTTATATTTTTAGACCAGTGCAAGGTATAATGATGAAGAGCCTAACCGCTGTAAAATTATCCTTTGGTAAAATGTTTCAAAGTCTTAACCAAGAACTTGCTTGGTTCCAGTGAGAAGTAGAAAATAGCCCTGTAAAAGGGAAATAAGAATTCTGTTAGTTCTTGGGAAGAGAATTCTTGGGAGAAGGGAAATAGGGTAAGCAAGAAGCTCTGGTTGTGAGGGCTCTTAAATGGGACTGTCTCAATTAGGTCTGCTGGGAATAGGCACTTCAAAGGGCATCACCCCTCAGGCAGCCACAATTAGCTCTCTCCTGGATTCTGTCAGGGTCAGGGAAGAGGTGTTGCTTGAGATGGGATGAGTATTGGTCATTCCTGGGCAAGGGTCATAAAGAACAGCCTGTTTGAGGAACGTGGACTTTTCATGAGTTAGTGCCTTGCACATTCAGTTTGTGCACTTAGTTGTGTATCTTTTGGTGAGGGAGTGCTTGCTTCATTGTGGAGGATTTGATTATGGAGTTTTCAATTTGCATATCATAATATATTAAAACTCTGGTACTTTTATATTATTTCTTTATACTACTTTTGTTTAAGGAAGGTAGTTTTGAGAATTGTACTGTTCACTGTGGTATAAAACAGTTGGGATTAAAGCCACAGATTTTAAAAATTCAACCAGGGTAACATATCACAGATTAGAAAATATGGTAGTTTTGATTAATTTTCATGAGACTCCATAGTAGTAGAGGAATGAACATGAGCTTTGGAAGCAGAAAAATCGAAGTTCTAATCCCACCTCTACCTCATACTAGCTCTGTGACCCAGTGCATGTTATCTAAGCTCTCTGAGCCTCAGTTTCTTCATCTGTAAATGGGAGAAAACATCTTCAAGAGTTACATAAAAAAATGCTGTGCTGGATTTAATATGCTTAGAAAGACGTTTTGTACATAGTGGGGTGCCATACCCCATAGTTTTTTCTCTTCTCTCATAATCATCATTGTGCCCCTTTCCTTGCCCCTAAATTCTGAATTATTGTCATGTATGTGGAAACCCTGAGATTCAGACAGCCAAGAACATAGTCCTAGCGTTCCCTATTAGCAGGTTTTCTGAAGACCTCTTTCCTGAATCTGATAATTTCACCTAGTTAGTGAAGTTCTCACTTTGCACATTTGTGATCACAGATAAGAGTTTTTCAGGAATGAAATATGAGGTTATATTTAGGAACACTTTGAGGGTTAAGAAGAAACAAGTAATTTCATTTACTATGACTGGCTAATGAGTTATTCCTTTGACTTTTTCCCCCCCTATTCTGAACTCTTGTCATGGTTTAATTTATCAAGTGTTTATTACAGGTGGTATAGTACATAGTGCTATTATGTGAAATGCCGGAAGATTTGAGTCCTGTCCTCTCCCCACTTCCCTGCCATTTTACATTCAGGCGGGCAAGAGAAACATGTATGGAAATTGATATTATAAAAAGTAAAAATCATCAACAGTGGAGTGGTAGCAGTGGTGGTGGTTTAGGGCTGGATCTGATAAAAACCTTGTGAAGGAGGTAGAATTTGAACAGGTTACTACAGACTGGTACTATCTTCAAAGAGATGTCTGGAATATATTTCAAGTGGATGGGGACAATATAAACGAAGTCATGAAAATGTTCTGGGAAGAACAAGGAATCTGATATTGCTAGGATATAAGTCTGTGGTATGTGAGTATAAATGTGAGATAACGTAGGGAATATTAAGGTAGGCTAAGCCGAGATTGTAGGGGGCTTCTAAAGCCAGTTTAAGGATTCAATTTTTTTTAAAGATTTATTTATTCGACAGGCAGAGTTATGGGGGGAGATATATATATATATATACACACACACACACATATATATACACACACATATACATATACATGGTATATGTGTGTGTGTATATACACATGGTATATGTGTGTGTATATATATATGTATATATAGAGAGAGAGAGAGAAAGAGAGAGTGAGAGCAAAAGCAAGAGAGAGAGAGATCTTCCATCTGCTGGTTGACTGCACAGATGGCCTCATAGTTAGGGCTAGGTCAGGCTAAAGCTAGGAGGCAGGAGCTTCTTCTGGGTCTCCTACATGGATGCAGGGGCTCAAGAAGTTGGGCCATCCTCTACTACTTTCACAGGCATATTAGCAGGGAGCTGGATCCAAGATGGAGTAGCCAGGACTCTTAACTGGTGCCCGTATGGGATGCTAGCACTGCAGGTGGTAGCTTAACCTGCTGTGCCACAACACTGGCCCCAAGGGTTCAATTTTTTTAAAAAAGATTTATTTATTTATTTAAAAGGAAAAGTGACGAGGGAAAGAGAGAGATTGATTCCCTCTGTTCACTTCTCAAATGGCTACAATAGCCAGGTCTGATCCAGGGTGATGCTAAGCTCCAGAAACTCCATCCTGATCTCCTATTTGGGTGGCAGGGGCCCAAGTACTTGGATATCTTCCATCGCTTTCTGAGGCATATTAGCAGGAAGCTGGAGTGGAAGTGAAGCAGCTGGGACTTGAATTGGCACTCTGATATGGGATGCCTGCATCACAAGCTATAGCTTAACATATTGTGCCAGAATGCCAGCCCTATATTTTGTAAATGGTAGCCATTGATGATTTTTGAGGACATGGATGATGTTTTATTTTGTCAAAGATTTATTTATTTATTTGAAAGTCAGAGTTACACACAGAGAGGAGAGGCAGAGGCAGAGAGAGAGGTCTTCTATCTGTAGGTTCACTCCCCAGTGGCCGCAACGGTGGGAGCTGCACTGATCCAAAGCCAGGAGCCAGGAGCTCCTTCTGGGTCTCTCACGTGGGTTCAGCTTGGGCCATCTTCCACTGCTTTCCCAGGCTATAGCAGAGAGCTGAATGGGAAGTGGAGCAACCAGGACTGGAACCGGCACCCATATGGGATGCTGGCACTGCAGGCAACAGCTTTAACCACTATGCCACAGCGATGGCCCCATGGATGATGTTTTAATTTCTGTACTTTGATAAATAACTGATGGATTGGAGTTGGGGAGATACCAGAGTTGGAGAATACAAGCTGAGGCTGTTGTGCTAGTGCAATTAGTAGTGAGATTTTTGAACTAGGAAAGATGGGATAGAAGATGACTGATGGGAAAGGCCTGGAAGAGTTAAAATTTGGTAACTGGCTAGATGTTGGGGAATAAGAAGGAAGAATGAACAACTGAGATTAGGAATGCCATGGTAGAAATTAACTCAGCTTAATGTATATTTAACGCATGCTGCCAAGATAAGTCTTAGTGCTAGCCACAAAATTGATACAAAGATAAGTAAATTTTTTTTTTTTTTTTTTTTTTACAGGCAGAGTGGACAGTGAGAGAGAGAGACAGAGAGAAAGGTCTTCCTTTGCCGTTGGTTCACCCTCCAATGGCCGCCGCGGCCGGCGCGCTGCGGCCGGCGCACCGCGCTCCTCCGATGGCAGGAGCCAGGAGCCAGGTGCTTTTCCTGGTCTCCCCATGGGGTGCAGGGCCCAAGCACCTGGGCCATCCTCCACTGCACTCCTGGGCCACAGCAGAGGGCTGGCCTGGAAGAGGGGCAACCGGTACAGCATAGGAAGGCAGCTAAAATGAACCTATTCCTGGATAATATTGTCTTTTTTTTTCTGACAGGCAGAGTTAAACAGTGAGAGAGAGACAGAGAGAAAGGTCTTCCTTTTCCATTGATTCACTCCCCAAATGGCCGCTATGGCCGGCGCGCTGTGCTTCCTCCTGGTCTCCCATGCAGGTGCGGGGCCCAAGCACTGGAGCCATCCTCCACTGCCTTCTTGGGCCTCAGCAAAGAGCTGGACGGGAAGAGGAGCAGCCAGGACAGAATCCGGCACCCCAACTGGGACTAGAACCCAGGGTGCTGGCGCCGCAGGCGGAGGATTAGCCTAGTGAGCCGCAGTGCCGGCTGATAATATTGTCTTTAACAGTAGCAGAACTGTAAAGATTTATGGTCATATGTGACATACTTAAAAAGTTACTACTGAAGTTGAATACACTCATTGCTAGCTAAACTTTTTTCCATGATTTTAAAATGGACCTTAGATCTGTCCTTATTGTTTCATCAGCATTCATTCTGCATGTCAGTGAGCCCTGGATACAGAGCACTGTTTTGAAAATAGTGATGGGTGCTCTTTACTGGATTGTAGAAAAGAGAACAGGGGCATCAGTATTATTTCTATGCTTTAACTAGGTTTAGTTGTAATAGATGAGGGGGAGGGATCAGAAGGGCCCTGGCCTCTCCCTGGTACAGGTGTCTTCCTAACTCAGTTTGGAAATATTCAGGTCAGTTCCTTCAGGGCAATGCCTCTTTATTTCCCTGCCTTGATTAGTTCATCAGGAAAGCTAATCATTAGGTTGCTGTCCATAATAGGGCCTACCAATGGTGCAGTTGCTTTTTTGGGCCATATTGTTTCAATACCATCCCCTTATCCCCCTCATTACTTTTGAGGAGGAAATACAATAATTTTCCCTTTCCTGTAATTTCCCTTGGTTAGTGCTGTCATTGTACTTAGCAACAGTTCTGATGATTTGATAAGCACATGGTAATTTTCAGAATTTACTATATAATACTCCCATTACATTATCTTGAAGGGTTATTTACTATTGCCACTAGTTTTTTTGTATGTATTTTCTTTTTATTTTTAGGAGACAAAAGAGTTGGATAGGGGAAAGATTTAATTTATAATAGAGGTGTTTTCTGAATTGCCCTAAAGACATTCTGTATTATTGATTTTACTTTTATATTTTAACTTGTATCCATATATTTGACATAGCTTCTGTTTCCCCCCTCCGTGTGAGTGTATGTGTATGTGTGTATGTGTGTGTGTGTGAGAGAGAATGTATGTTACTTACGTCTTGCTTATTTCACAGAGCATTTGAGATGTTTACAGGAAATACAATCCAAAAACAAGCCTGTTTTGATGTTCAGAATAAGGGAAAACCTAAAGTAGATGTGGAAAAGGTGGAGGATGGGGGTTGTTTGAGGGTCTACTACACATTTAAAATAGTTGAATTGTAAATTTGACTTTGAGTTTCTTTGGACTTGTTGTGTATTAGATTTTCCTGGGAATTAACAAACATTCACACTAGTGCCCCACTTTCAAAGATTCACAGCTAACTGATCTAGAGGGGGCCTGAGCATCATTCCCCAGATAATTATATACAGCCACTATAAAGAACCACAAATCAAGGGAAAAGCAAAAAAAAAAAAAAAGAAAAAAGAAAAAAGAAATAGTCACATTTTTTCACTATTCAGCAAGAAAAAAGCCTATCAGTTCCTAAACTAGAAATTAGGAAAATAAACTTTCTGTGAATTGTGATGTTTACTATGTATTATATTTTGCTTTAGTTTTACAGTATGACCAGGGGCAGAAGGGATTTCTGCATTGTCTTGTATGCTCTTGCTGTTCAGTTTTGAGGAATTTGCTGTTTTCATAACAGTAAAACAAGAGGTTACTGTCCTGATTTAGATACACTTTAACCGTGTAAGCAGGGGGTTAAATTACCTGTGTAACTTATTACTAGCTAAGTAAGGGTATCAGTGACTGTTTTGAGTAACAAATATACCATTACAGCTATAACAAAAATTTCAAAGGTCATGAATAATCATATATCATTATTATAGACTCTTCTGCCTCTCCTGTAAAATGACTGGGGACCATCTTTAAGAGGAACTACAGTGATTTTAACTTTCAGTGTAAACTTTTACCTGAAAAGACATGGGAATCCATTCTATCTTAAATGTACATAAACTTAAGGGAGAAAAGGATATGATGTTCATTGAGTGTGCAGTATGAACCAGGCACTATTATATTAGATGCTTCACATAGATTATAACATTGTTTTAGTCATGCTTTAAAACAGCTTGTAAGACAGGTGTGCCTTGTTAACAGATGACAGAGAAACATGCAAATTAATGGGAGGTGCATCTGGAATTTGAACTTAGGTTTTTTTTTTTTTTTGACAGGCAGAGTTAGTGAGAGAGAGAGAGAGAGAGAGAGAGAGAAAGGGAGAAAGGGAGAAAGGGAGAAAGGGAGAAAGGTCTTCCTTCTGTTGGTTCACCCCGCAAATGGTCGCTATGGCTGGCGCGCTGCACCAATCTGAAGCCAAGAGCCAGGTGCTTCCTCCTGGTCTCCCATGCAGGTGCAGGGCCCAAGCACTTGGGCCATGCTCCACTGCCTTCCTGGGCCGCCGCAGAGAGCTGGACTGGAAGAAGAGCAACCGGGACAGAATCTGGTGCCCCAACCAGGACTAGAACCTGGGGTGCCAGTGCCGCAGGTGGAGGATTAGCCTAGTGAGCCGCGGTGCCGGCGAAATTAGGTTGTTTTAAATTCCTGCTTTTTTTCTCTCTACATTACTGTTTTCCCCCATAAGGACAATATTAAAGATTAAAAAATAGGATACAGACAAGTTGTTGGCTGCCACACCAGATCAGCAACTGAATTTGCTAATTCAATAGCCACACATGTCTGCTCAGTGAACATAATCCCAACAAATCCTGGACGTAGAAACTCTAAAAACAATTTTGAAAAAGAGGAATAAAATGTAAGGAATTGCTATACTGGATGTTAAGGTTTATTATGCAACTGCAATAATTAAGATAGTGTGATGTTGGTGGACAGAAAGACATATATATCACTGGAACAGAATAAAAAATCCAGAAATAGACCCACATAAATATGTTCAACTGAGTCTTGAGAAAAATGAAAAAATAAAATAAAGGTAAAGATCAGTTTTTTTTTAAGATTTATTTATTCAAGAGGTAGAGTTATAGACAGAGAGTGGGAGAGACATAAAAAGGGTCTTGTGACTAGTGTCTGCTAATACTAACTGATAGAATAAAAAAGGGAGAGAACGATCCAACATGGGAAGCAGGATACACTGCAGACTCATAGAATGGCAGATGTCCTAAATAGCACTCTGGCCTCAGAATCAGCCCTTAAGGCATTCGGATATGGCTAAAAAGCCCATGAGAGTATTTCAGGCATGGAAAGCCAAGACACTCTGGCAAAAAACAAACAAACAAAAAGCAGAAAAACAAACAAACCTAAATGAAAGATCTCTGCGAGTGAGATCCCAGTGGAAAGAACGGGGCCATCAAAGAAGGAGGTACCTTTCTCTGAAGGGAGGAGAGAACTTCCACTTTGACCATGACCCTGTCGGAATAAGATCGAAGTCGGTGAACTCAAAAGGCTTCCATAGCCTTGGCATCTCATGACTAGAGCCTAGGGAGATTACTGACGCCATAAACAAGAGTGTCAAATTGTTAAGTCAACAACAGGAGTCACTGTGTACTTACTTCTTATGTAGGATCTCTGTCCTTAATGTGTTGTCCAATGTGAATTAATGCTATAACTACTACTGAGACAGTATTTTACACTTTGTGTTCTATGTGGGTGCAAACTGATGAAATCTTTACTTAATATATACTAAATAGATCTTCTGTATATAAAGGTAATTGAAAATGAATCTTGATGTGAATGGAATGGGAGAGGGAGCAGGAGATGGGAGGGTTGCGGGTGGGAAGGAAGTTAATGGGGGGGGAGCCATTGTAATCCATAAACTGTACTTTGGAATTTTATATTTACTAAATAAAAGTCAAAACAAAGATTTCATGGGAAAAAAAAAAAAAAGAAAAAGGTCTTGCCTCCGCTGGTTCACTCCTCAGATGGCTGCAATGGCCAGAGCAGGGCTGATCAGAAGCCAGGAACCAGGAGGTTTTTTGGGGTCTCCCACATGGGTACAGGGGCCCAGGCACTTAGGCCATCTTCTGCTGCTTTCCCAGGCACATTAGCAGGGAGATGGGTTGGAAGAGGAGCAGCTAGGATATGAACTGGTGCCCGTTATGGGATGCTGGCACCACAGGCAGAGGCTTAACCTACTACACGACAATGATGAGCTGTTTTTTTTTTTTTTTACCAGTCTCAAAGGGATAAATACTGTATGTTCTTCCTGATCTGTGATAATGAACAGAGCACCTAAAGGAAATCTGTAGAAGTGAAATTGACACTTTGAGAAGCAGTTACTTGTACAGCCCTTGTCTTGACTGTTGAGGGAACAGTTTTTTTTTTTCCTTAATGGAAAATGGGACTGGGAATGGGAGGGCAAATACGAGGTGGGGTGGGAGGGCAGATTTGGTGGGAAGTTTAGGGTGTTCCTAAAGTTGTACTTATGAAATTTGTACTCATCAAATAAATGGTTTCTTTGGGGGGAAAAAAAAAAGATGGCCCGAGTCCTTGGGCCTGTGCACCCACGTGAGAGATCTGGAAGAAGCTCCTGGCTCCTGGCTTTGGATTGGCCCAGCTCCAGCCAATGTAGCCATTTGGGGAGTTAACCAGTAGATGGAAGACCCCTCTCCCCTCTCCCCTCTCCCCTCTCCCTTCTGCCTAACTCTGCCTTTCAAGTAAATAAATAAATCTTTAAAAAAATTTAATAAAAAAGATTAGCTTTTGGCCGGCGCAGCGGCTCACTAGGCTAATCCTCCGCCTTGCGGCGCCGGCACACTGGGTTCTAGTCCCAGTCGGGGTGCTGGATTCTGTCCCGATTGCCCCTCTTCCAAGCCAGCTCTCTGCTGTGGCCCGGGAATGCAGTGGAGGATGGCCCAAGCACTTGGGCCCTGCACCCCATGGGAGACCAGGAGAAACACCTGGCTCCTGCCTTCAGATCAGTGTGGTGCACTGGCTGCAGCGCGCCAGCCGTGGCAGCCATTGGAGGGTGAACCAACGGCAAAAGGAAGACCTTTCTCTCTGTCTCTCTCTCTCACTGTCCACTCTGCCTGTCAAAAAAAAAAAAAAAAAAGATCAGCTTTTGAAATATGTGGATTTTTAGGGAAAGAATTCCCTGCCTGTTTCAAAAAACAGAATTTAAATTTTTGTTGTACTTTCTTACTGAGGATTCTGGGGAAATAATTACATAAAATATTTTTTGCTATTCTCATTTTTTAAAAAAGATATATTTATTTGAAAAGCAGACTGATAGAGTAAGAGGAAAAGACAGAAAGAGAGAACTTCCATAAAGAGGTTCACTTTTTAAATGGCCAAAATAACCTGAGCTGGTCCAGGTTGAAGAAAGAAGCCTGGAGCTTTATGTCTCCCATGTGGGTGGCAGGGGATCTAGTACTTGGGCTGTCTTCTACCGCTTTCCCCGAACAGGGAGCTGGCATATGAGATGCAGAGCAGCCAGGACTAGAACCAATGCTCCTATGGGGTGCTGCATTGCAAAAAACCCTTTGCGCCACAATGCTGACCTCAACAATTCTCATTTTTTTTAAAGATTTATTTATTTATTTGAAAGGCAGAGTTACAGAGAAATAGAGACGGGGAGAGACAGAGAAATCTTCTATTCACTTGTTTACTCCCCCAAATGGCCTCAACTGTCGGAACTGGGCCGATCCAAAGCCAGGAGTCAGGAACTTCTTTTGGGTCTCCCATGTGGGTACAGGGGTCCAAACACTTGGGCTATCTTTTACTGCTTTCCCAGGTACATCAGTAGTGAGCTGGATTGGAAGTGGTGCAGCCAGGATTCATTTGGCGCCAAAGGCAGTGGCTTTACCTGTTATACCACAGCACTGGCCCTTATTTTCATTTTCTTAACAGCATTGTGAGAAGGATTTGGGGTATATGAGGAAGAAACTAGTAACTGAGAGTAGTCAGAATTCAAGAATTAAGGAAAATAGATAAACCAATAGGTAGGTCTAATTTGATAAAAGTCCTTTGAATTCAATATTGTTTACCCAAGGAAACTACAATAATAGATGAACACTGTCAGAAACAGTTCAAGTTCGAACTTACATGGACATACACAGAAAACCACATATCAATTATAGGGATATATAATGGAATGAGAGAACATAGCTTAAAGATAATGTATATTTGATTTTATACTGTATTTTACAAATGGAGAAGAATAGTTCTAGAGCTTCTGTACAATCACCAGACATTGTGTTTATCATTTGTATAGCAATCCTGTAAGAATAAATGAATACTTTTAGCAACTTCAACTACAGATATTAAATTTATTTTATTTGATTGTCATCAATGATTTAGCATTTATCAGTACTTTTTTTTTCTACTTTGCAGTATTCAGTTGAATAGATGTACCACAGTTGGTTTATTCATTAATCAGTTGAAGCATATTTGGATTGTTACTATTTTTTGGTGATTGTGAATAAAGATTTTATGTACATCTGCATGCATATTTCAGTTTAACATTACTTTTCATTTATTTTGGATAAGTACTTATAAGTGGGGTTGGTATATAAAAATCCCAGTTTCTATGACTTCTTGTTAATATTTGGTATTGTCAGATTAAATTTAAAAATTAGCCAGTTTGATAGGTGTATGGTGCTCTTAATATAATTTTAATTTGTTTTTCCCTAATGACTGATGTTCCTATGTGTTTTTTCATAAGTGGGTACTTTAAAAAAGAGTCCATGGAAGATGAGTATTCTGAAAAATCTAGGGAGTTTCAGAATTTTTTTGCACCAAAATTTACTTTGTACACTTAATCTTAGCCAAAAGGCCGAGAAGCAATAAAATTTACCTTTTAATTTTATTTTTTGTGAACTTTCAAAGTTGCCCCATATACTTATAAGACATCCATATTTTTCTCCGGTGAGTTGCTTTTTTTCAAATTTTTCAAAGCTAATTTTGAAGTTTTTTTCTTATTGTAAGAATTTTGGATACAAATCCATTATTATGTATTGATCCACAAATATTTTCTTCTATTCTGTGGCTTATCTTTTTATCGCCTTAACAAAGGGTAGAGATTTTCAATTTCATTGAAGTCCAATTTTTCAGTTTTTTTTTTCTTTCTTCAATCACACTTTTAGAAATCTTTGTCTAATCCAAGTTCACAAAAATTTTCTCCTGTTTTCTTCTAGAAGTTTTTTAGTTGCATGCTTTACTTTAGGATTTTGCTTCATTTCCAGTTAATTTTTGTGTATGACAAGTTTTATGGGTTGAGGTCTGCTTTTTTCTATATAGAAGGACAGCTGTACTTGCACCCTTTTTTGAAAAGTCTTATTCTCCATTGAATTGCTGTTGTACTAAATCAGAAATCATTTAGCCATAGACATCTATTTTTCCCGGTAGCCTCAATGAATCAGACTTGCAGAACTTTAGAATTGAATTTATTAAGCATAGGTATATGGTAGTATTAAAATTCTTTGATGCTCTTTCTATATAGAGTTTAATATTATTTTTAAGAGACAAAATAATTTCTGTGGTAACTTTCTCTGAATTGATTTATTCTTAAAACATTAAGGTTAATGACTCTTCTTAGCCCCCACCCCTTTTTTTTCTCTTTTATTTGAAAGGAAGAGAAACAGAGAGACAGAGAAATAGCTCTGTCTGTTGATTCACTCCCCAAATGCCTGCAACACCAAGGGCTGGGCCAGGCTGAAGCCAGGAGCCCAGAACTCCTCCTGATCTCTCTTGTGTGTTGCAGGGACCCAAATACTTGAGCCATCATTGGTTGTCTACTAGGGTGAGCATTAGCAGGGAGCTGAATCAGAAGTGGAGGAGCCAGGACCAGGCATTCCGATGTGGGATGCCAGCATCCCAAGTGGTGACTTAACAGCTATATCAAGTACCTGCCCCATCTAAGCTCTTTTTAAAGATGAGGTAACCTACTGGTGCCATAGACTTTTATGTGAATCTTCTCACTCTGTAGTGACACTTTTCTTATTTCATTCCTCATATCTATTCATTACAATTCATTTTTTAATGTAGTGGTTGCTGACATGTTGGTTTGTTAGTACTACATATGAAAGCCACAAAACTGCATAAGCTGTAGCTCGTATTTTATAAATTATTTATTTTCCAAGAAAATGGGAGCCTGGAACACTTAAGTTCTGTTAATCACCATTAGCATAGATTTATTTTGCTGTTTTCTAAAAAATGTGCTTTATATTGACACAAAATTATATATATTTTTTGTTCTTAAGAAGAAAATGGTATTAGTTATGTGAGAAAGATTTTATTACCTTCTTTAAGTCTGGTTAATGATAAGTGCCTCATGCCTTCCTATGGGAAAGAGGAAATATGAGAATGATGTAGTTTGGAATTATATTGAGAATTACTATACTAAGATGATTGTTATTCTAAACCTTAAGGAAAAAATAAACAGTTGGTTAGCTACCTCAGATTCTTTAGAAACTCAAAACAGCATAGAGGATAAGGGCAAGTACTCTGGAGCTAGAATGTTTGAGTTCAAATCCTGGCTTCTCTGTTTATTTACGGTGTGATCTTGGACAAGTTATCTAACTTCTCTGCCTTGCTTACTAGTTGCTCTTATCTGTATAGCAGGGATAACAGTAGAACACAATATATGTAAAGCATTTAGTAGAGTGTCTAGTCCATTGTAAGCACTCAATAAACATTATTAGTTTTAAATGTATCATGTCTGTATCTAAATTATTAAAGATTAACAAGTTTCCATATTAAAAAAATCAGCTATTGAAGGATGATTTCTAAACATCATGCATAATTATGCAGTGATTTGCACTTCTTCTTTAATGGTGCTTTGTTCACAAATATATAAAAACTTTTTCTTTTTGACCACTTGATTCTCCCTGTTGGTTGAAATTTGAAATCTTTTTCTTTTTGATCAGTTACAGTGAGTCTGGTTATTTTTCCTTATTAATTTCTCAAGAGGATGGTGCTGCCTTCACTCAGGTGCTTCTGTTTTCTATATTTACTGAGTTTCTGCTTTCTAAAATCAATTCATTCATGATTTCCTCAAGTGAGTCTGTTGACAATTATTAATAGAAAAGAAAACCCACATATCAGGTAGGATTTGACCTCAAGCTAATAGTTGTGTAGTAGCTGTCTATTTTGATCTGTTTCCCCGTAGAAGCATAATTTATTCTTTCAAAATTATTTTCTCTTTTGTTCTATGTTATTCCTGAAGTGACAAAGAAATAAAATAATAATATGGTGTTGGGTGTTTAGAAACTGAGACAGACAGGGACAAACAAGTTGCTTTAACCCATCACTAGCTTCCTGTGTGTTCCTAAGGTAAATTTTATTTAATTCCTGTTTCTTCTTATATGAAATGGACATAAATGTGCTTATGATTATTTTGATAAATAAATAAGCAAATGCAGTTTGTATGTAATATTTGACAATAGCAATGTTCTTGTTTTCAACAAAATAAAGATTTGGATGTCTTAGATAAAGTAGTTTTGTACAGATTAATAATTCAATGGAAAATTTAAATTTATTTAACATTCCCAAGGTACTGTTTTAATAAAAATTCTGTGAACCTTTTATCTTTAAGAGGTCACTACAGTGACATGAATTACGACTGAAGAATGGCATCTACTTATACATGTTGTGTATGTGTATGCATGCATCTGCAGTACACCTAATGCAAGATGGAGCTTCAAAAAAACTTAGGGAAATGTAATTAAAAGATAGTGTGTGAAATTTCCACTAACTTTCTGAAGTCTCCTTGTATATGCTTTGAATCTAAGTTTTCCAAATGCTCGTGTTATAGCCCTAATGAAACTGATCTAATGGCCAGTGCCTTGGCATTGGGAATACTATGGAGCTATTCACAGCCATTAAAGTCATTAGCTCTCATTTCAACTAAGCTGAGTATACTGACTCCTGACTGAATAGAAACTAGGGGAGTTGCTTTTCTGTCATTGAATTAAAGTTTTAAAAACTCAAATGTTCCATAAATACTTAATAATGTATATTGTATTGATAAGCTTAGTTCAAATAGTAATTATCTTGTACTATAAAAGTCTTTTTTTTTCAAAAAAAGCGTGATGATACTTGGAATGGTTTTAATTGCTTATAAATATTATTTTGCATGCATCTACTTAGCAAATAATTATTAAATATCTATCATATGTAAGGTGTGTTATTTAGATATGGGTCATTTGATTATTGCTCTAGGTTACTTCCTTGGCAACTGAAAACCAGTTATCAGTGCATCTACTCATTCTTCCAAAATAAGAAGGAAACGTCTAAACAGCAGGGTAATATATCAGAAAATCGATACATTTAGGCTTATAGGAAGCTTTTCTTTAAAAAAATCTTTTTCTGGTTGTGTTGATTTTTTTTAAAAAAGATTTTATTTATTTGAAAGTCAGAGTTGCACAGTGAGAGCAGAGGCAGAGAGAGAGAAAGGGAGAGAGGTCTTTTATCTGATGGTTCATTCCCCAATTGACCACAATAGCCAGAGCTGGGCTGATCCGAAGCTTCTTCCAGGTCTCCCACACAGGTGCAGGGGCCCAAGCACTTGGGCCATCTTCTACTGCTTTCCCAGGCCATAGCAGAGAGCTGGATCGGAAGAGGAGCAGCTGGGACTAGAACCAGTGCCCATATGGGATGCTGGCGCTTCAGGCCAGGGTGTTAACCTGCTGCGCCACAGCTCCAGCCCCGGTGTTGGTGTTTTAATTCCATACTCCTGTGGTGTTACAGATTTACTGATGGATCTTTCCCTATCTTGCTTTTTAAAAATATTAATAGCTGATTTTTTTCTATTAAGCTGTCAAGAAAGTAGAATCTTTTTTTTTTTTTTTTTTTTGGGACAGGCAGAGTTAGAGAGAGAGAGAGAGGGAGAGAGAAAGAAAGGTTTTCCTTTTCCGTTGGTTCATCCCTAAATGGCTGCTATGGCTTGTGCGCTGTGCTGATCCGAAGCCAGGAGCCAGGCGCTTCCTCCTGGTCTCCCATACGAGTGCAGGGCCCAAGCACTTGGGCCATCCTCCACTGCCTTCCTGGGCCACAGCAGAGAGCTGGACTGGAAGAGGAGCAAGCAGGACAGAATCCATTGCCCCAACCAGGACTAGAACCTAGGGTGCTGGCGCTGCAGGCGGAGGATTAGCCAAGTGAGCTGGGGCGCTGGCCAAGAAAGTAGAATCTTAAATGTATGTATGGCAGTTCAATTTTTGCCTTACTTTTACATAGCTCCTCTTAATCTTGTCATTAAATTGTAGAAGATTATTGTGTTTAGAATATGTCTGTATTGATTTTATTTAGTATTCTTTTTTAAAGATTTATTTATTTATTTGAAAGGCAGAGTTACAGAGATACAGAGAGGCCGAGGGAGACAGAGAGAGGGGTCTTCTATCTGCTGTTTTACTCTCCAAATGGCTGCAATGGTTGGAGCTGCGCCATTTCAAAGTCAGGAGTCAGGAGTTTCTTCTGAGTCTCCTATGCGGGTGCAAGGTCCCAAATGCTTGGGCCATCTTCTATTGCTTTCCCAGGCAACAGCAGAGAGCTGGATTGGAAGAGGTGCAGCTGGGACTAGAACTGGCACCCATATGGGATGTTGGCACTGCAGGCAGGAGATTAACTTACTCACCACAGTGCCAGCCCCTTATTTAGTTTTATTCAATAATAGTTTTTGCCCCATGGGAAAAAAAATTTACTTTTACTAATGAATTGCTTTCATATTTGGGTTTCTTAATGCTTTGGACTTGCTAGAGGTTTCTGGAGACTGCTTTTCTAGGTTATCAAGGCATCCTTCAGGTTGCTCATGATAGTTCTTAATTCAGTGATGTTTGATTTTGGAAATTCCACTTGAAATTTGCTGAAGTATATGAATATGCTGAAATTATGACAGAGAACATAAATGGCTATTATAATAATAGCAGTAGAAGTTTGAAATTATGCTTATTCTCATTTTCATAATGAAGTTCTTCAGAACCTGGATAACAAGCTGAACAAAGGCTTATGTGACTCATTTTAGCAGATACATATGAGAAGTTTCTGGGAAACACGGGCTTGATTAGACAACAATAAGGCTGACTTCAGCCCTTTTAATTTAAGCTGTTAGACTCTGTGTTGCAGAAATATTGTTAGGAGTACCAGGGCAGAAGGCTGACACTGTAGTATAGTGGGTAAAGCCTCTGCCTGTGACACTGGCATCCCATGTGGGTGATGGTTCGAGTCCTGGCTATTCTAGTTCTGATCCACCGCATGCTGATGGCCTGGGAAAAGCAGTGAAAGATGGCCCAAGTGTTTGGGCCCCTGCCACCTATGTGGGAGACCTGGATAAAGCTCCTTGCTCCTGGCTTCAGCTTGGCTCCACCCTAACTGTTGTGGCCATCTGAGGAGGGAACCAGCAGCTGGAGGATATCTTGGTCTCTCTTTCTCTCCTTCTCTCTCTGTCTCTCCCTCTCTATGTAACTCTGCCTTTCAAATAAATTACAAATAAATAAGTATATCTAAAAGATCTAGACTACCAGGGAATGGTTATTTTTCTAGGAATAGCAAGATAGAGAATGATGTTTAAATTAGGGTGGTGTTTTGAAAACTTGTCAAAATTGGATAAATCTTATGGATTGAGAGTCATTGTTTAATTAGTTTGAGAGAAATATAAGTATCATCATTACATCCTTAGATTCTACATTCTTTGAAAGTAGTATACTTTAAGTTATTTAAAATCCTTTTAACAATGAGTAAAAGTGATGTGAATATTATTACCCATTAGTCTCTTATTAGAATTAACAGTTTCTAAAGTAATGTACTCACCCTTCTGCCTTCAGGGATGTGTATTTGCAAGTTTCTGCCAATAACATTCTGGTATCTTATAAGTATTCAAAATGCATGAAGAAAAGGGATCAATTTTGGTGACCTTTTTAAAAAAGTTACTAAGATACAAGGGAGAAATTTTATTAAAGATTTTATTTATTTATTTGAGAGGTAGAGTTATAGACAGTGAGAGGGAGAGACAGAGATAAAAAGATCTTCTGTCCTCTGGTTCACTCCCCAAATGGCTGCAATGGCTGGAGCTAGGCCGATCGAAAGCCAGGAGCCAGGAGCTTCTTCCAGGTCTCCCACGCGGGTGCAGGGGCCCATGCACTTGGGCCATCCTCCATTGCTTTCTCAGGCCATAGCAGAGAGCCGGATGGGAAGTGGAGCAGCCAGGACTAGAACCAGCGCCCATATGGGATGCCAGCGCTGCAGGCAGAGGCGGGCATAGGATTAACCTACTGCGCCACAGCGCTGGCCCCGGGAGAAATTGTTAATTTTAAATTTATTTATTTATTTGAGAGATAAAGTTACAGACACAGAATTAGAGGTCTTCCATCAGCTGGTTCAGTCCCCAAATTGTCGCAATGACTGGAGCTGGGCCCGATCTGAAGCCAGTAGCCAGAAACTTCCCCCGAGTGCTCCACGTGGGTACAGGGTCTCCCAAGTGGGTGCAGGGTCTCCCGTGTGGGGCAGGGGCCCAAGGACTTGGGCCATCTACTGCTTTCCCAGGCCATAGCAGAAAGCTGGATCAGAAGTGGAGCAGCCGGGGCTTGAACTGGTGCCCATATGGGATGCTGGAGCTGCAGGTGGAGGCCTAGCTGACTACGCCACAGCGTCAGCTCCCTCCACAGCCTTTTAAATCCCCTTTAGAATGACATCGTCACTAATATGAAATCTGAAATACTCCAAAGTCTGAACCTTTTTAAGTACTAACATGATTCCACCAAGTAGAAAATGCCACATCTAACCTCTTATGACAGGTCAGTCAGAACACAGACACTCTAACTTTATTATACAAAATTACTTTCAGACCATGTGTATAAGGTGAATTTTGTTTTTAGGCATGAGTCTGAAAGCCAAGGTAGCCTATTCTGTATATGCAGATATTCCAAAATTCAAACATATCCATAATCTGGAATACTTTTGGGTATGGCATATACTTTAGGGTATGGGGTATTCAGCCTGTATTTATCTTTCTGAGTTTGGGTTATTTTATTTAACATAATGTTCTCCAGGCTTATTCATGATAAGATTTCATTCTTTTTATGGCTGAATAATACTACATTGTGTATATGTGGTCACATTTTCTTTATTCACTCATCTTTTGATGGATACTCAGATTGATTCCATATATTGGCTATTGTGAAAAGTGCTGCAATGAACACAGGAGTGCAGGTACTCTGACATACTGATTTTGTTTTCTTTGGGGGTATAGTAATGGGCTGTGTAAGGATTTGGTTAGTGATGGACTGCATGGATGGTGGAGGTCCCATAAGATTATATTGACTGGTGACACTGTAACCATTTAGTTTTTAAGTGTACTTTGTAATGTTCATACAATGATAAAATTTTGTAACAACACACTTCTTGGACTGTATCCTATTGTTAATTGGTTTTTTATGGTATACCTAGTAGTGGGATTGCTGGATCTTATGGTTGTGCTATTTTTAAATTTGGGGGGAACTTCCTTATTGTTTGTTTTTTAAGATTTATTTATTTATTTGAAAGGCAGAATTAGAGAGAGAGGAAGAGATGGAGAAATATTCGATTTGCTGGTTAACTCCCCAAATGGTGCCGTGGTCAAAGCCAGAAACCAAGAGCTTCCTCTGGGTCTCCCACATGGGTCTGGGGTCCCAAGTACTTGGGCCATCCTCTGCTGCTTTCCCAGGTGTATTAGCAGGAAATGGATTGGGAATAGAGCAGCTGGGATTCAAACAGGCACCCATATGGGATGCTGGCATCACAGGTGATGGCTTAGCCTGCTTCACCAAAACACCAATCCCTCCTTACTGTTTTTTTAAAATATTTATTTATTTATTTGAAAGGCAGAATTACAGAGAGGAAGAGAGAGAGAGAGAGAGAGAGAGGTCTTCCATCCAATGGTTCACGCTCCAGACAGCCACAGAGGCCGGAGCTACTCCGATTTGAAGCCAGGAGCTTCCTCCAGGTCTCCCACGAGGGCGCAGGGGCCCATGCACTTGGACTGTCTTCCACTGCTTTCCCAGGCCATAGCAGAGAGCTGGATCAGAAGTGGAGCAGCCAGGGCTCAAACTGGTGCCCATATGGGATGCTGGCACTGCAGGCGGTGGCTTTACCTGCTACACTACAACGCCAGCCCCTCCTTAATGTTTTTAGTAATGGGTATACTCACCTTTGGTGAAGCATTAACAAAAATGTTTGATATACTTTGATGTGTATTCTGTGTTTTGACAGAGAAACATTCCTATATTAGGTTGGGCATTTATTAAGCTCATGCTGGACAGGTGCTTTGGGAACCCTATGTTAACCCTGACAACCCTAGGTTTCTTATTATTACAGTTGAAGAAATTGACACTAAGAAAGTTTAGGAAACTTTCCTGAAACAGTAGAAGTAGAGCTTTAGAATTTGATCAAGGTCTACTTGACACCAAAGCATTGCTCTTTTCATGATACTACTTACTACTTGTACTTCATGAAAAAAAGCACAGTAACTGTCCTCAAGAATATTTAAATCTAGATGTACATGACAAGATATTTATATGATACAGTGAAATTATTATTATTATTATTTATTTATGTTTTTGGACAGGCAGAGTAGACAGTGAGAGAGAGAGACAGAGAGAGAGGTCTTCCTTTGCCGTTGGTTCACCCTCCAATGGCCGCCACAGCCAGCACGCTGCAGCCGGCGCACCGCGCTGATCCGAAGCCAGGAGCCAGGTGCTTCTCCTGGTCTTCCATGGGGTGCAGGGCCCAAGCACTTGAGCCATCCTCCACTGCACTCCCGGGCCACAGCAGAGAGCTGGCCTGGGAGAGGGGCAACTGGGACAGAATCTGACACCCTGACTGGGACTAGAAACCGGTGTGCCGGAACAGGCGGAGGATCAGCCTAGTGAGCCACCGCACCGGCCAAAATTATTATTTTAACATTAAAATTTTTATTGTTTTAAATGAACACAAATCTGCCATCTTGTTTTTTCAAATTTACAGCTCAGTAATGTTAAGTACCTTCACATTGTTGTACCACTGATCTGCATATCTCTTCTTGAAAAACTGAAAATTTTTTTTAAGATTTATTTTATTTATTTGAAAGGCACCATTACAGAGAGAGAGAGGGAGGGAGATCTCTTCCTTCCGGTGGTTCACTCTCCAGGTGGGCCAGACAAAAGCCAGGAGCTTCTTCCACGTCTCCCACATAGATTCAGGGGTCCAAGGACTTGAACCATCTTCTGCTGCTTTCCCAGGCACAATAGCAGGGAGCTGGATGGGAAATGAGCAGCTGGGACTCAAACTGGAGCCCATATGGGATTCTGGCATCACAGGCCACAACTTTACCTGCTACACCACCACAACACCGGCCCCAAAATGCATTCAACAAAAACTCCTAATTTTTGCTTTTCCCCAGTCCTTAGCAATCACCATTCTACTTTTTGTCTCTATAAATTTGATTACTCTAGCTACATCATGTGAATAGGATCCTAAAGTCTCTTTTGGTTATTGACTTATTTCACTTAGCATAATGCCTTTAAGGCTCATCCATGTTGTGGCACATGCCAGAATTTCTTTCTCTTTTAAGGCTGAATATTCCATTGTGTGCACTATGTATGTACAATGATTTATTTATTTATTTATTTATTTATCTGTTGATAGACATTTGGGTCATTTTGGTTGCTTAAAATATTTTGACCACTGTGAATATGCTGCTGTGAACAGTACGTACAAATGTGTTCAGATATCTCTTTGAGACCATGCTTTCAATACATGTGGGTCTGCATACAGAAGTTAATTGCTGGATCATATGATAATTCTATTAAACATTTTTTGAGGAACAGCCATATTGTTTGTCATACTGCAATTGCTAACAACAGTGTACAAAGGTTCCAGTTTCCCTACATCCTCACCTGTGGTGGAATTATTTTGAAAAGTGAAATCCAGTAGCTGGCACTATGGTATAGTGGGTCTCTGCCTATGGCACCGGCATCCCATATGGGTGCTGGTTCAAGTCTCAGCTGTTACTCTTCCAATCAAGCTCTCTGCTATGGCCTGGGAAAGCAGTAGAAGATGGACCAAGTGCTTGAGCCCCTGCACCCACATGGGAGACCCAGAAGAACCCACATGGCTCCTGGCTTTGGATCGGTCCAGTTATAGCCATGACAGCCATTTGAGGAGTGAACCAGTGGATGGAAGACCTTTCTCTCTGTCTCACCTTCTCTCTGTCTGTAACTCTGCCTCTCAAATAAATAAGTAAAATCTTTTAAAAAAGAAAAGTAAATTCCAAGATATGTTACAGGTTTAATATACATTGCACTTTTATCTTCTGCATTTTTCACAGCAACAGAGCTGTGCCATTGATAATTCATGTACAGAGGGTAACTCTTAAGACATTGAAATACCCCTGACTATTTAAAGGGTATGAAATTATATTCTCTAGGGTCCGGCATTGTGGCCCAACAGATAAAGCTACCACCTGTGATGCTGGCCTCCCATATAGTCATTTGTTTCTTGCCCTGGTTGCTCCACTTCCAGTCCTGTTTCCTGCTAATGTGCCTGAGAAAGCAGTGGAAAATGGTCTGAATGCTTGGGCCTCTGCCACCCATGTGGGAGACCTGGATTGAAACTCCTGGTTTTGGCCTTTTCCACCCCTGGCCATTTCAGATATTTGGGGAGTGAACCAGGGAATGAAATCAATTAATCTCTCTGTCTCTCTCTCTCCCTCTCTCTCCCTCTCTCTCTCTCCCCCTTTCTCTCTCTCTCTCTCTTCCCCCAACTCTGCCTTTCAAATAAATATGTAAGTCTTAAAAAAGAAGTTAGATTATAAAGTACTCATTAAGTTAGTAATAGATTTTTTTCAGGAAGCAGGATGAAAGAAAAACACAACTGCTCTATTTTATATTAATTAAAACAGAAATTAGGGGTTGGCATTGTGGTGTATTAAGTAAAGCCACTGCCTGCAAAGCTGGCATGTCACATGGCTCTGGTTTGTGTCCTACTTGTTCCACTTCTCACCAGCTCCCTGTTAATGCACCTGGAAAAGTAGTAGAAGATGATCCAAGTGCTTGGGCTTCTGCCACCCGTTTTGGAGATCCTGATGAAACTCCTGGCTCCTGGCTTCATCCTGGTCCAGCCCTGGCTGTTGTGGCCATTTGGGGAGTGAACCAGTAGATGGACGATCTCTCATTCTCTGTCTCTCCATTTCTCTCTCTGTCTCTGCCTTTCAAATAAATATTTTTTTAAGATTTATTTATTTATTTGAAAAGCAGTTACAGAGAGGCAGAGGCAGAGAAAGAGAGAGAGAAAGAGGTCTTCCACCCACTGGTTCACTCCCCAGGTGGCCACAAAGGCTGGAGCTGTGATGATTTGAAGCCAGGAGCCAGGAGCTTCTTCTGGGTCTCCCATGCGGGTGCAGGGGCCCAAGGATTGGGCCATCTTCTACTGCTTTCCCAGTCCATAGCAGAAAGCTGGATCGGAAGTGGAGCAGCTGGGACTCGAACTGGTGCCCATGTGGGATGCCAGCACTGCAGGCTGGGTATAACCTGCTGTGCCACAGCGCCCACCCCAAATAAATAAAGTTTTAAAAATACCACCATAATTAATTAGGTAGCCCTATTGGTCAAACATTTCGTCTAATAGAAATTCGGTTCTATTGGCATTTTCCCAGCTCATTTACTAGCATATGATTTACCATATCCTATCTACCAAATGAGAACAAAGACCTGAGTTTAATAAATAAATTTTAAAGGTATTAACTGTAAAATTTATTGCTAGAAATCTGTTTTAGGGTGGGATTTTATTTTGTTTACATTTTTATTATTATTGTGTTACATTTCAGTTTACAATTTATTACAGAGAGTGTGTGTGTGCTCCTTTCTGTTGTTTCACTACTCAAATGCCTGCAATGGCCCTGGGCTGGGAGCTGAAGCTAAAAGCTGGAAAACAATCCAGGTTTCTCAGGTGGATGGCAACAACCCAGTCACTTGAGCCATCATCAGGTGCCTTCCAGGGTGTGCCTTGGCAGGAAGCTGTAGTCAGGAGCCAGAGCTTGGAATGGAACCCATTCAGTATGGAAAGTGAGTGTCTTAACTGACATTTCAGGCACTAGTCTGAATAATTGCCCCTATGGAGAACTTTAAACTACAAACACTACCAGTCATGATGATTATATTGTCGCTTGCTGTATAAAAAATTATCACAAATTCAACAGCCTAAACCATGGCACATTTATTATTTCATATTTTCTATGGTCAGGAATCTGGGCATGGCTAAACCAGGTCCTCTGGGGCCCACAAAAGCTATAATCAGGACAAGACTCAAGTCCTCTCAGTCTCATGGAACTTTGCCAAGGTTGGCTCTCCATTCTTATTTGGAGGCTTGACTGGAGAAGAATCAACTTCATAATTCCCTCTGATTCTTGTCTGAATTCCATTCCTTGTGGTTATGGTACTGAAATCCCTAACTCCTTTTTGGGTGTTGGCTGAAGACCACTTTTGAAGCTCCTCAGGGTTGCCTGTAGTTTCTAGAGACTTACAAGAGAATCTTGATAGACTTACAAGAGAATCTTGATATGTGGGTATCTTCTACATGACCACCTAATTCAATGAAGCCAATTCAGTCAGTGCTCAAGTTTCTAGTGTATTACATGCCATAATGTAATCATAGAAGTGAAATCCTATCACCTTTACTATATTCTGTTTGGAATCCAGCCACAGGTAGTGTTCATATTGAAGGGGGCAGGGGATTTTCCAACAACAAGAAATGAGAATCATAGAGGCCCATTTTATTTTCTGTCCACCACACTGAACAACTGGGAAGCTTCATTCTGTTTTATTTTGTCATGGGCTTCATTTGTTCTACAAATGTAGACCTTTATTCTAGGTAGATGTGGACTCACCTCTAAATTTAAATCTAATTTGTTCTAGTTATTAAAATAAAAAAATTGAACTCTTTACCAAAAGCTGTCAATGACTAACTTATAACATGAACCTTGAAAGATGAAATTTTCTTTAAGAATGTCAACTTGTTAAACTTATTTTTGACATTAGGTATTGTACAAATATAGTGATTTAGTTTATTAAGTGGATTTTCCAGCAAGTCCTGGAAACTACTTGAAAACTTATAATACTGTCAAATTTGTTGTGAAAATTGGTGCCTTATGTATTTTTAAAAAAGATTTTACTTATTTATCTGAGAGGTAGAGTTATAGATAGTGAGAGGGAGAGATAGAGAGAAAGGTCTTCCATCTGCTGGTTCACTCTCCAGATGGCTGCAGTGGCCGGAGCTGAGCCAATCCGAAGCCAGGAGCCAGGAGCTTCTTCTGGGTCTCCCATGTGGGTACAGGGGCCAAAGAACTTGGACCATCTTCTACTGCTGTCTCAGGCCATAGCAGAGAGCTGGATTGGAAAAGGAGCAGCCAGGACTAGAACTGGCGGCTAGATGGGATGCCAGCACCCCAGGCAGAGGATTAACCTACTGCACCCCAGTGCCAGACCCTGCCTTGTGTATGTTTTGTTAATGATTTAAATAACTCAATTTCTTCTCACGTTCTCTCTAGTTCTTCCTTATTTGTGCAAACTCTACTCCCTTCTTCAGTATATCTTTCAGTGTCAAGCCATGTGCTGTATTAAATCACTCCTGTTTATAACACTGAGGAACAGGTGTAGTATCATAGAAGCATGACCAAATAACAGTAAGCCCTTTTGTAAAACTATATGTATTTATGTATTCACTTTCCCACATCACATCCAATTCTAAGCATCTGAAGGGGTAAAATATTTTCTTCTTTCTCATTTCAATTTTCCTTGATGAGCTGTTTTTGTCAGTAGTAAGAAAAGTGATAGATTTGAAGTGAACTATGTGATTTTTCTGAGATCAAGTGAGTATAGCAATTCAATTTAGTATTTCTCTCTAGAATATTTGGAAGTGACTTATTTAATTATTTTTAATATAGTCAAAATAATTTAAAAGCTTTCTTTACTAGGCTCTGGGTCAGAATCTATTCACTTAGGTTTTGGAGTATCTGAATAAATTACCCCTACCTATACTTGTTGATAAGCTTTCCAGAATCTTCTACAGAAAATGATTTCAACCCTACTTGACACTTAATTTGGAAAAATAACATATTTGCTTATCTTTTCATACTATAGATTTTGTTTTTGAAATAAAATTTATTGAGAATCCTGAAAATAATTGTTTTCATATGGGTGAAAATGACTTAAATTTTAGTAAGTATCATTGAATAACATGCTCATCCATAGGAATTAATATTTTATATTGAAAACTTGATACCTTGAAAGTACTTGAGGTAGGAGTTAGTGGAGTGTTCTGTTTTTAAAGGCCATTTCTGGTGACAAATGATTTCCAGGATAGTGTGATCTTTTTGACTCATTCAGATTCATTTTATTTCTAGTTCCTTCAGACCCACAGCTTCATGATAAATTAGTCATAAGTGATATGAGTAGGATGTAACCAGTAACTAGGTAACAGGAAAGCAGTATTTTCTTTTTATATGGATAATTCTTTTTCTGTTCTTTTTATGCATAATCTTTTTTTCTGTGGATAATCCTGAGAGTCATTTTATAGTGAAATTTTAATTACAGAATTCTGTCTTCATGTTGGTTTCTGGACTGTTTTGGTGAATATTCTTTGTACATGTTAATGGTCAGCCTGGTTTTTTTTTTTTTATCCCTTATAGTTTACCTGTTCTTTTGAGGTAAGATGGTATATGGTGGTGCCGTTTATTGAAATTAATAACCATGGAGGAAGAGCAGACTTAGACAGAGGGTTACTAAATCCTTTTTGTGTTGGTTATTTTTGAGAGATTTTTGAGACATCTGAGATAAACAAGTGGAAATGTCAAGTGGGCAGTTGGATATATGGATTGGGAGCTTGAAAGAGTAGTCTTTGAGTAAATGTGAATCATTTCAGTAAATTAACTGTCTGAAGAGACAACATGGAGTGAGATGAGAAGGTGACCCTAGTCCATTTTCTGATGAGTTACTGCTTTTCATGGATATCGAAAAGAACTGCCAAAGAAATTGGAATAAAAGAAAATAAATGTCACAGAAGCCAAATACTCAAATAGAAAATAATGGATAATGGATAATGATTGATGGATTTGTTAGCAAAGTTGACATAATTAGTGACTTTATTTGGTGTTCGTTAGGCTTTTTTTTAGAAGAATAATGTTAGTTAAATAATGGTAATTTACTTTTTAATAAGTTGGTTGAAAATTTTTCATACAGTTAAATTCAGTCTTTATCATGTACAGTTCTTAGTTTATACAGACAGAAAGAATTGTGTAAACATCATCTCAATCAAGAAGAATAGTTTCATCACCTTCAACACACACAGTTCCTATGAAGTACCTCTTTATAGTCAAGCTATTCCATTAGTCCTATCCCCAAACAACCACTAGTCTCTTCTTCATCCTTTAGAGTTTTACCTTTTCCATAATTCTTATATATGGAATCATATAGTATGTAGCCTTGTGAATCTAGCTTATTTACAGTTATAATTTTGAAATCATCCGTGTTGTGTGTGTCAATAATTATTTTTATTGCTGTGTAGTAATCCCCTTCTTCTACCCTACCCCAACCCTTCCCACCCTCCACCTTCACCCCTTGAAAACCAATGACTTGAATTCTTTTCATGTAGTTCTTCCTTTTTCAGAATGTCATGTAGATGGAGTCATGCAAAATTTAACCTCTTGTATTTGGCTTTCAGTTACTAAAATGCTTTTAAGATTCATCCGTGTTGTTAGAAAAAGCAGTAATTCTGTCATTTTTACTGATGAGTAGCCATGCACTAGGTGAATGAAATGGATCATTTCCAATTTATGACATTTATGAATAAAGCTGCTGTTAGCATTCATGTGCACAGTTATGTGTTAATATGTTTCCATTTATTCCAGATAGGTGTTTTCCACTGTTTTCTGACCTTCATGATTTTTCATGAGAAATCTGCAGTCATTCAATTTGATGTTCCCCTTTATGTAATGTGCTGTTTTTCTCTCATTATCTTCAGGAATGTTCCCATTTTTCATTTGGTTAAAAATAGTTTAAGATATATTTTGAGGTGGCTTTCCTTAATTTTATCCTGCTTGGGGTTCACCGAGTTTCTTGAAACTGTAAATTTAAATCTCTCACTAAATTTGGCAGAAATTCAGCCATTTTTTCTGTCTTTCTTTTTTAAAAAAAGATTTATTTTATTTATTTGAAAGAGTTACAGAGAGAGGTAGAGCCAGAGAGAGAGAGAAAGATCTTCCATCTGCTGATTCACTCCCCAAATGACTGCAATGGCCAGAGCTGTGTTGATCCAAAGCCAAGAGACAGGAGGTTCTTCCAGGTCTCCCGCATGGGTACAGGGGCCCAAGCACTTGGACCATCATCTACTGTTTCCCAGGCCATAGCAAAGAGCTGGATCATAAGTGGAGCAGCTGGGACTCGAACCAGTGCTTGCATGGGATGCCAGCCCTGCAGGCTGGGGCTTTAACCCACTGTGCCACAGTGCCAGCCCATTGTTTCTTTTCTAAAAACAGCTTTATTGAGATACAATTCACTTGACATATAAATACACCCATTCAAAATGTATGTTTTAGTGTTTTATCATAATTACAAGTATGTACAACCATTACCACAATTTTAGAAGTTTTTCAACACAGTAAAAAGGAGCCTGTACCCTTTATCAGTCAACCTCATCTCCCTATACTCTAGCCCTAAGAAACCACTAATGTTTATGTCTTTATAGATTTACCAGTTCTTGACCTTTCATCTGAGTGGAATTGCTTTATTTTTTAAAATTCTTGTTTCTGGGATTTCTTTTTCTTTTTCTTTCTTTCTTTTTTTTTTTAAAAAATTTATTTGACAGAGTTACAGACAGTGAGAGAGAGAGAGAGAGAGAGAGAGAGAGGTCTTCCTTCCATTGGTTCACTCCCCAAATGGCTGCTACAGCTGGTACTGCGCCAATCCGAAGCCAGGAGCCAGGTGCTTCCTCCTGGTCTCCCATTGGGTGCAGGGCCCAAGCACTTGGGGCATCCTCCACTGCCCTCCCAGGCCACAGCAGAGAGCTGGACTGGAAGAGGATCAACCGGGACTAGAACTCGGAGCCCCATATGGGATGCTGGCGCTGCAGGCGGAGGATTAACCAAGTGAGCCATGGTGCCAGCCTCTAGGATGTTAATGATAGGAATTTTAACTATCTGATATTTTTCCATGTCTCTGAGACTCTGTTTTTACTCATTTACACTATCTTCATATTAGGTGATTTCTATTTATCTGTGTTCTGTTTATTTCCCTTGCCATCTTCATTTTTTCATTGAGTCTATCTAGTATTTCTTAAAATTTTCATATAATTTTTAGTCCTAGAATCATTTACATTTTATTGTTTTTAGAGTTTGTTTCTTTGCTGATAATTTTTTTTATTCTGTTCTAGTGTGTTTATTTTTTTTCTGAAGAGTGTATTTATAATAGCTGCTTTGTCAGATCTTTCAACATTGGAGTCAGCCTGGAATGGATACTTGTTTTTGTTTGTTTGGTTCAATAGGCAATCTACTTGGTTAAATTCAAACTTCCATGTTCTGCCTTACCCTTTCTGTGTAATATTTCCAATGTTAATTTAGTTTTCAGAGCATTTGGGTAAGCAATCTGGATGTGCCACTCAGAGCATGTGCTAATTTAGTAATTTAGTCTGAGACTTGAGTAGTGGTTGATATTGCATTCATGTCTCAAAGTCTTTGTTATGCTTCTTTAGCTCCCTACATGTGCAGTTTGTTGTTGAGACTAAGACTTTTGTGGATTCATTGATAAAATTAACAGATCCCCTTCTTTCATTTTAGTCTGTTATTTCTTCCATATTCTCCAGTTCTCATGGGCCGCTTAGCTGTTCCTGTGATCA
Organism: Sylvilagus floridanus; assembly: GCA_949820135.1. NCBI lineage: Eukaryota > Metazoa > Chordata > Mammalia > Lagomorpha > Leporidae > Sylvilagus > Sylvilagus floridanus. The sequence goes on along the minus strand of OX463223.1, from coordinate 64,070,369 downwards.
GAAATTAGTTTATTTCAGCGTCTTGGTCTTTCTTGATGTTATAGAGCTTTGCACTATTAGGGCTGCCCTCAGGATGAAATGAAGAAGAATTAAAAAAAAATAACAGGGATTACCCTTGTACTTTTCTTATCATTGGAGACTGTTTTCCTGCTTCCACTGGCCAGAGATGGATTTTCCTCTGCATCGAGCTTTGCCTTAGAGTAGGACTGAAAGTTGAAAAGGAGAAAGTGAGATAGGAAGAGAAAATTTGGGTTTTCCTTAAGTACATCTTTTCCTGGTCCTCTGTAGACTGGGATTTCTTTCTTTTTTTTCATAAAGATTTGTTTATTTGAGAGGCAGGGTTACAGACAGAGAAAGGGAGAGAGAGATAGGAAAATCTTCCATTCGCTGGTTCACTCCTCAAATGGCAGCTACACCTGGGGCTGGGTCAGGCTGAAGCCAGGAGCCAGGAGCTTCATGAGGGTCTTCCACATGGTTGCAGCGGCCCAAGCTCTTAGGCTTGTCCTCTACTGCTTTCCCAGGCACATCAGCAGGGAGCTGTAGCAGAAGAGGAGTGGCCGGGACACAGACAGGCACCCATGTGGCATGCTGGCGCCTCAGGCAGAGCCTTAAACTACTATGCCTCAGTACCAGCCCCGAAACTGGGAATTTTTATTCATGCCTACAGTGCAGTTCTGTGTTTCAATCTCTCCTCAGGTCAGGTACGGGAGATAAAGGTCAGAAAAAAGCCCAGGAAACTCATCTGAGTTATTTTTCTTTTTTTTTTTTCCTCTTTTTATTTAATCCAGTTGGTACTGTTAAGTTTCTAGAATTCTCAGGTGGTGTTTTTAGTTTGATTGTTTGTGTTCTACCTGGAATTTTTAGTTTGTAATCAGGGGAGAGATAGGCTTAGTGAGCTTATTCCATTTAGGCTGTTATCAGAAGCTCTTTTTACTTTTCTGTGGATTCTTAAAAATGACCAATGACCATTTTGGTGTTGATTAATTTTCAGACACCTTTAATCAGTGGTTGAAAAATTTTTCTGTAGAGGAACAAATAGTAAATATTTTAGGTGAGTATGGCTATATTCCAGAAACTTTTTATACAGAAATAGAGAGGCCAGATTTGTCCCATAGGCTGTAGTTTGTGGATCTTTGACTAAAGATACATTTTGTTTTTCTTGAAATAGTGATTGAAGTGTATTTTGCTTTGTATGTTGAAATAATTTTATGTTCATGGCCACTTTAATCTCTTTCATGTGGTTTATTCTTTTTTCTGTATATTATCTCATGAAATTTAATTGAACTGAATGAGGGGAGAAATATTCACAACAGTGTAATGTTCTTTCCATCCTAATTTGCTTTGACCATATCCCCATGGAAGATGTCTTCTGTGGCATTTTTTGTGTATGTGTCATAAATATTTGGTCGGAGACAAATTTAATGAAAGTACATAGATCATATACTCAGTATATGGTTGTCTGCCATAGCATTGGTCTAAATAATATGAAGTGAAAAATAAACTCTGAAAATCAAGGATTCTTAAGGAAGTCTGGGAACCATATTAATAGTGTTCTTTTTCTTTTTTTTTTTTTTAACAGGCAGAGTGGACAGTGAGAGAGAGAGACAGAGAGAAAGGTCTTCCTTTTGCCGTTGGTTCACCCTCCAATGGCCGCCGCGGCTGGCGCGCTGCGGCCGGCGCACCGCGCTTGTCCGATGGCAGGAGCCAGGAGCCAGGTGCTTTTCCTGGTCTCCCCATGGGGTGCAGGGCCCAAGCACCTGGGCCATCCTCCACTGCACTCCCGGGCCACAGCAGAGGGCTGGCCTGGAAGAGGGGCAACCGGGACAGAATCCGGCGCCCCGACCGGGACTAGAACCCGGTGTGCCGGCGCCGCAAGGCGGAGGATTAGCCTGTTGAGCCACGGCGCCGGCAATAGTGTTCTTTTTCTAAGTACATTTTATATGTCCTTTTTTTTGTTTTTCAGTAAGTGTGGATCTTGTTAGATTGTGGAGAAAAATGTCTAGAGTCATATTTTTCTTAGCTATTACTGTTGTTTTAATATTCCTGTATTTCAACTGTTGAACAATGTTTTTCAGGTAAATGGTGTTAAAATGGTTGATGAGCCAATGGAAGAGGGAGAAGCAGATTCTTGCCAGGTAAGTATTCATGTTAATTTATTAAGAAACAGTTTTGTCATATAAGGAAAGTGAATAATAGGAAAAGAAGAAAATTCTTGTCATTTGAAGACACTCAGATAAGTTGGTAATAGGAAACAAATTTTTTAATTGAAATTTTTATTTATTTGAAAGGCAGAGTGACAGAGAGAGAGGGAGAGATAAAGAGAGAGAAAATTTTCCATCCACTGGTTCACTCTCCTAAATGGCTGCAACAGCTGGGGCTGGGTCAGGCTAAAGCCAGTAGCTAGGAACTCTATCCTAGTCCCTCACATGTTTGACACAGGCACAAGTATTTGGGACATTCTCCAATGCTTTTCTAGGCTCATTAGCACTGAGCTGTATCAGAAGCAGAGCAGCTGGGACTCAAACTGGTACTTTATTATGGGATTTGGGCAATGTAAGTAGAAGTTTACCACAATGCTGAACCTCATACCCAGTTATTAATAAATCAACTACAATCCAAAATATAGGACAGGTTTTCCTATAAGAAATTCTTATGCATGAAGTTTTTAAAATAGCTTTATTGAGATAAAAATTACAAAATTTACCCATTTAAGTGTAATAAATATTTCATTTAGTTATTAGATTACTTAAATACAGAATCCACTGGATGTATGTAAATAAGATTTTCTTCAACTTCCGGGTAGAAATGGGATCAAATTTGGAAATATTGAGCTACATAAACTTATATACATAGGGTAATTGTCAAATGTTTAGATTTTAGTTTTTTTTTTGGGGGGGGGGGGACAGGCAGAGTGGACAGTGAGAGAGAGAGAGAGAAAGGTCTTCCTTTTCCGTTGGTTCACCTCCCAGTGGCCGTTATGGCAGTGCGCTGTCATATCCAATTGGCTCCTGCCAATCCGAAGCCAGGAGCCAGGTGCTTCTCCTAGCCTCCCATGTGGGTGCAGGGCCCAAAGACTTGGGCCATCCTCCACTGCCTTCCCAGGCCACAGCAGAGAGCTGGACTGGAAGAGGAGCAACTGGGACAGAATCCGGCGCCCTGACCGGGACTAGAACCCGAGGTGCTGGCACTGCAGGCGGAGGATCAGCGTATTGAGCCGCAGCGCTGGCCTACATTTTAGTTTTAATAGAAAGTAAAGTACAGTTTCTAGTGGGAAGATAGTAGAAATATATCATGATATATGCTGATGTGATTTACTTTAAGCATCAATTTCAGTGCCTAGAAGTGCCTAGAAAGACCTAGGGTAACTTTCAGGGATTTGATTTGGTTTGTGGCCTAGGTTATGTGTATTTAACACCATGCACTTTTAGTGTATGATGGGTAAGATATTTACTATATCAGTACACTATATGGATGATAAGAAACAAACCATTTGTGTATGTGTGTGTATATATATTTAAATATATTGGGGTAGGCATTGTAGTACAGTGGGTTATGCTGTCATTTAGGACACCTGCATGCCATATTGAGTGCCTGGGATTATTAGCTCTGCTTTGGATCTAGTTTCCTGCGAATCATTGTCCTGGGAGTTGGTGGATAATGGCTCAAGTGCTTTGTCTTTGCTACCCATGTGGGAGACTTGGGTGGAGTTCAAGGCTCATGGCTTCAGCCTGGCTATTGGTGGACATTTAGGGAGTAAACCAGTAGATGGAAGATCTTTGTGTGTTTCTCTGTCACTCTGCCTTTCAAATAAAAAAAGTAATTACATTTGAAAATATTTTTATATGAGAGGTCTTCAGAAACTTCATGGAAAATACATATTATGAAAAAAACTATGCAAGCATTTCAATTTTTTTCACCAAAATCATTAATTCTGTTTTCCACAAACTTCTGAAGTATTATTGTATGTAAGAATTTTTCTTATTGTGATTGTCTTTTTCATTGTTACGTTGGCACCTGTGTATTTTTTTGTGATTGGCTTTTTAGTTTTTTTAAAGTATGGTAGGATTATAGAGACTGCTCTTTATGCAGAGATCTTTTAGTGTTGTTTAAATTTGATCTTTAGATATGCCTATGTGGCCTGGTGCTATTTTGTGATTGATTTAGACTGCCAATATATCCTTCGTTATTCTTACTTTGGATTTTCATGGTCATTTTATCTCTTTTCTTTAGTTAAAACAAGAAAGGTGAAACAAAAAGGTTTTAGACACCATATACTTGTATATCCAGCATGACCAGCAAAGCTGGATTATAGGCAGTCTAATCTTAAAGATTTATTTATTTATTTGAAAGGTAGAGTGACAGAGATAGGGGCACACACACACACACACACACACACACACTGATCTATCGTATGTTTTCTTGTCCACTCCTCAAATGACTGCAGCAGCTAGATCTGGAGCAGGCTGGAACAGGGATCCAGGGACTCTCCATCCTGGTCTACCGCATGGGTCACAGGGGCCTAAGCACTTGAGACAATAGAGTATTATTAACTGAAATCAAATACCTCCTAGGGTGCACATTAGCATGAACTTGGAATCAGACACAGAGCTGGGACTTCAATCCAGGCACTCCAATATGGGATGCAGGTGGCCCCTTTGGCATCTTAGCCTCTGTGCCAAATGCCTGGCCCAAAAATACATATTTTTAATGCTTATAATATATTAGGAATTTCAAAGATGATTTAGTTTACAATTTTATTCTTTATTGATTTCATAACACAAGGTTAACAATATGTTTAGTCACTAAATTGATTTATATTTTTATTACCCAGAAACACAAATGTTGTATTCAACTGAAAATATATATTCAATAAAGCACTATTGATTTCCTGATATTTTAATTAATTAAATGTCTAATTAGAAATATCATTCTTGACATAGGTCTCTTATAATAATTCTTTGTTTTTAAAGATTTATTTATTTATGTGAAAGGCAGAGTTACAGAGAGGCAGAGGCAGAGAAAGAGAGAGAGAGAGATACCTTCCATCTGCTGGTTCATTCCTCAAATGGCTGCAACGGCCAGAGCTGAGCTGATCCGAAGCCAGGAGCCAGGAGCTTCTTCCAGGTCTCCACGCGGGTGCAGGGGCCCAAGGACTTGGGCCATCTTCTATTGCTTTCCCAGGCCATTGCAGAGCCCGGATCAGAGGTGGAGCAGCTGGTACTTGAATCGGCATCCATATGGGATGCCAACAGTTCAGGCGGTGGCTTTACCCACTACGCCACAGTGCTGGCCCCAAGAATTCTTTGTTTGTTTGTTTGTGTTTTTATGTTGTTGTTTTTTGACAGGCATAGTTAGTGCGAGAGACAGAGAGAAAGGTTTTCCTTCTGTTGGTTCACTCTCCAGATGGCTGCCGCGGCTGGTGTGCTGCGCCGATCCGCAGTTAGGAGCCAGGTGCTTCTTCCTGGTCTCCCATGCGGGTGCAGGGCCCAAAGACTTGGGCCATCTTCCACTGCCTTCCCAGGCCACAGCAGAGAGCTGGACTGGAAGAGGAGCAGCCGGGACAGAATCTGGCTCCCTGACCGGGACTAGAACCTGGGGTGCCAGCGCCGCAGGCGGAGGATTAGCCTAGTGAGCCGTGGTGCCGGCCAAGAATTCTTTTAATACTACTTTTTCACAAGTGCATTTTACTTTGTTAAACTCATGTGGAAACTTACATAGGGAGTATTTTAAGCTAGAGATCCCTTCTGGTATGTCAGATTTTTACTTCCTGTATTAGTCTTTTTACTGTGGTGAATAGTTAACCTTGTTTTGCTTCAATATTTTTCTTTCTTTAAAATGCTGTTGTTTACTTCTGCTTTTTATTCATTTTCCTTTTTAAAAAATTTGAAGCCATTGCACTATAGATATGTAAAACTCTCAGATGAATAATTTTTAGTCTAAACACTATTGTATGGCCAATATATGGTACATTTATGCTGCACTATGAAATATGCAAAGATAAGTATTGTAAATTCATTAACATCAATTTTTATGGATATTCTGTGGTTTTCAAAGTTTTCCATTATAACAGATCTGAGATAGAAAAAGAAGATATTATTACCATTTTTTTGGTGGGAGAACTAAGGAGCTGATCCTAATAAATAGAATAAAACAACCCAAGTGGGAATTAGTTTGCCACTTTTGTTCGGTTTTTAGTCATCAATAAAAAACTTTGCAAACCTAAATATTCTGCAATTCCCTTTCAGTGTATACATTATTTTGATGTGTTTAATTCACTATGGTGGCTTTATTTTGTTTATTTTGACATATTACTGTTAGCCCTCTCTCAAATTATACTGATAATTGACTTGGTTTTTAGTAATCTTGGATTACTACATGAGAAGTGCACATCAAGATGCTCTTCCAGGTCTCTGCATATTTATTTTAACAAATCCATAACCCAATGATTCTTGGAATTTCAGAGTGATCTTTCCACCAAACTGGCCTGGCTATTCTCAAATAAGACAAATGTTGAACAGATGGATGTTGCATTATTACATAAAACCCAAGAAATTTAGGCTTTAAAAAATCTCTCTTCTGTTGTTTTGACTTGTTTTCTGGAAGATGGTCCCAACAGTCCTGTGAAACTTGTAATTATAGTATATTGCTAATAAATTGTCATCAGCTCTTTCTCTTTCCGGTTAATAGGTAATGTTTTCCTTCTGACCAAATCAGTTGTCAAATGAATACAGCTCTAGTGTACTTGCCAGTTCATTAGAATGTTTTTCCAATGTTACAGCATTGTTGGCCTCTTGAATTAAGAAAAAATAATCAGTCAGACATTTAGCTTTGTGGTTAAGATACTGGTTAAGATTTTTGCATCACACATCATATATTTGGGTTTTATACGTCTTTTTAGCTCCCGAATCTAGCTTCCTGCTAATGCAGACCCTGGGAGGCAGTGATAGTGGCTTAAGTGGATTGACTTCCTGGCTTCCACCCAGCCCAGTCCCAGCCAGTGCAGGCATTTGGGAAATGAACTGGCTGGCTCTCTCTCTGTTTCTGTTTTTCTGGCTCTCAGTTTGTTTGTTTATAAATAGGTGATCACAAATTACAGAGATCAGAACATAATATTTTGGATGTGATTGAGCCTTCATAGTTTTCATATTGATCATTGATTACTTTGAGGTTGTAAACAAAGTATAAAACAAAACAAAACAAAAACTTATAGTCATCCTTGCTTCACATTTATCATTCAATGTAGAAAGAATAGTTGTCCCTATTAAATCTTCTCTTGATAGTAGCAACTTTCTTTTCATAAATCAACTAATGTTGGTTACTATGGCTACCCTGACCAGTTAGTACTGATCGGGAGGCTTAGACAACAGAAAGTTATTTTCTCACGATTTTGGAGTCAGTTAAGTCTGGCATCAAGGTGCCAGCAGAGTTGTTTTTCTGAGATCTCCCTCTGTAGCTTGTAGATCTCTCTCTCCTCCCTGTGCCTTCTCATGATGTTTCCTGTGTGTGTATGTGTCATAGCTTCCTTATAAGGACACCTTATAAGGATACCTATCATTTTTTATTAGGACCCACCCATGTGACCTCATTTTACGTTAATTACCACTTTAATTAAAGGACCTATCCCCAAATACAGTCATATTCTGAGGTACTGTTAGGATTTTGTCTTTATCAGTTGTGAGGCAATGTGATTTAGTTTAAAGTGTATTTTTCTAAAAAAAAGTTTATTTTGAAAGGGGGGAATTGTGAGCAAGGGAGGAGAGAGAACCTACCCTCTGTTTTGCTCTCCATTTGCCTGCATTTACTGGTCCAGGCTGGGCTAGGCTGGTCTGGGCACAAATTAGAAGTCTGAAATTCAGTACAGATCTCCCACATGGGTGGTAGAGACCTAACCTCTTGAGTCATCACTGTTTTCCAGGGTGTGCATTGGCAGAAAGCTGGATTTGGGATCAGAGCCAAGTATTGAACCTAGGCACTCTGATATGGAATGGTGTCCCAAGCAGCAGCCAAACAGATGCCCTACTTATATTTTTTTTGTTTCTTTAATGATACATTTATTTTGACAAAGTTCTCTACCTTTAAGTTCTCTATATTGCCAACATATAGCACAGTATCTGATATGGAGTATGTGCTTAATGAATGTGATTGATTTGTTGTAGAAGTGAACAATTAAAGAGTGAATATAGGGGAAAATAAGGTGACATATCACAACTTTATTGAATCATCATAAGGAAGTTTTTTTTTAGTTACTCTTAGGAAAATACAAATGGATCACTGATAAGTACATTAACACCTATTTCAGTCTAGATTGTTGCTACTCTCAGGTTTTTGGAATGGTACAGCACCTGATGAAAGTGAGGTAGAGGGAGGTGGCAAAGCTTGAGATGACTGAAACACATCTTAATAGTAGACATCACTAAACATAGTCCTGGTAAGTCTGAGAAATGTTAGGCAACAGACAAGAATGGGGTCAGGAGCAGAGTAAATACAAAAGCCCAGTTTTGGAAATGATGACACAGGAGAGTATCAAATACTTTGACAATAAAAAAGAGCAAGTGACATACAAATGATAAGCACCTCTGTAGCAAGCTGTGCAAACACACACATCTCTCTCTTACCCCCAAATCTTAGAAGCACCTAAATAGTGTTTTTCAATCTTGGCCATGTATCAGAATCATCTGAGGAGGTTTAGAAAACACACATGCCTGAGCCCCACCCTGAACCATAATGTCTGAGGGTGGAACCAAAACAAGTATATTAAATATTTCTTCTACAAGTGATTGCTTTATTTAGTGAGAGCATTATAAACTGCTCTCTACTCAAAAGGAAGCTATCTGTAATTTAGTGATAAAATGTGTAGTAGTTGTTTGCTAAAACATGTCTTTATTAAACAGGCAGATGTGCAAACATTAACATCAGCATTTAAAAAAATACAAATTTTGAGACCATTATGCCCTTCATTTGTTTCAAGAACAATATGGAGTAATAAAAATACTGATGATGAATATTCTGGAAAAAATTTTGTGTTCCTCACATTCTAAGGGAAAATGCTCATTTTATTAAATTAGAAGTATTATTATCACAAGGTTATATTCAAAATAGTTGATGCAATTCCATTAGGCAGAATGCATCTCCTGTTTTACTGTTTCCTTTGTAAATATGAAAAATAAATTCTGGAAATATATTTTTATGTTTTTTTAAAATGTTTCGATCTACTTATTTTTTTTTTTTTTTGACAGGCAGAGTGGACAGTGAGAGAGAGAGACAGAGAGAAAGGTCTTCCGTTGCCGTTGGTTCACCCTCCAATGGCTGCCACGGACAGCGCGCTGCGGCCGGCGCACCGCGCTCATCCGATGGCAGGAGCCAGGAGCCAGGTGCTTCTCCTGGTCTCCCATGGGGTGCAGGGCCCTAGCACTTGGGCCATCCTCCACTGCACTCCCGGGCCACAGCAGAGGGCTGGCCTGGAAGAGGGGCAACCGGGACAGAATCCGGCGCCCCGACTGGGACTAGAACCCGGTGTGCCGGCGCCACAGGCGGAGGATTAGCCTGCTGAGCCACGGCGCCGGCCCCGATCTACTTATTTTTAAAATATTTATTTTTATTTCTTTGAAGGGCAGAATAAGAGAGAGAGAGAATACACACACACACACACACACACACACTCTAACACCTCTCTCCCCAAATGTCTGTAACAGTCAGGGTTGTGTCAGGCTGAGCCGATAACTCCATTTGGGTCTCCCACATGGGTAGCAGGGATCCAAGTACTTGAGCCATCATCTGCTGCTTTCCAGGATGCATTAGCAGGAAGCAGATTGGAAACAGAAGAGCTAGAACATGAAGCTGTACTCAGATATGGCATGTGGGTGACTCAAGCAGTGACTTAACTGGCTGTGCTATAACACCTTCCCCATTTTTTAAAAGATTTATTTATTTGAAAGAGTTACACAGAGAGAGGAGAGGCAGAGAGAGTGAGAGAGAGGTCTTCCATCCGATGGTTCACTCCCCAGATGGCTGCAACAGCCGGAGCTGTGCTGATCCGAAGCCAGGAGCTAGGAGCTTCTTCCTGGTCTCCCACGTGGGTGCAGGGGCCCAAGGATTTTGGGCCATCCTCTACTGCTTTCCCAGGCCATAGCAGAGAGCTGGATCGGAAGAAGAGAAGCCTTGTCTTGAACCGGCACCCATATGGGATGCAGGCCAGGGCGTTAACCCGCTGTGCCACAGCACCGCCTCTTCCCCCTATTTTTTTTTTAATGGATATTTAAAAATAAATTTGAAGGTACTTATAAATTTTACCTTTAAAATACTTATTTTTATTAAATGTATCGGAGGTATATAACGTTTTGATATACATAGTGAAATTATTGGTATAGTCAAGCAGATCAACACATCCACCTCCTCACCTTTTTGTGTGTCCTTTAAGAGCTCTCTTTCCTTTAAGAAGTTTGTTTTTCTTCCTTCATGTTTTTAAAAATTGATAGAATTTCTTTGGCTTTCTGATCTCATAAGATCAAATATATATTTTCCTAAGCATTAAGAGTACAGACATTGGCCGGCGCTGCCACGGCTCACTAGGCTAATCCTCTGCCTTGAGGCGCTGGCACACCGGGTTCTAGTCCCAGTCGGGGTGCAGGATTCTGTCCCAGTTGCCCCTCTTCCAGGCCAGCTCTCTGCTGTGGCCAGGGAGTGCAGTGGAGGATGGCCCAAGTGCTTGGGCCCTGCACCCCATGGGAGACCAGGAGAAGCACCTGGCTCCTGCCTTCGGATCAGCATGGTGTGCCAGCCGCAGTGCGCTGGCCGCGGCGGCCACTGGAGGGTGAACCAACAGCAAAAAGGAAGACCTTTCTCTCTGTCTCTCTCTCTCTCACTGTCCACTCTGCCTGTCAAAAAAAAAAAAGAGTAAAGACATTAATGTGGTAATAATATCTGCATTCAATGTTCACAGTTGGGGCAGGTATTGCGGTGCTGGCAGCTAAGTTGCTTTTTGGGATGCTCACATCCCATTATTAGAGTGCCAGTTGGATTCCCAGCTACCCTGCTTCTGATCCTGAAAGGCAGCAGATGATGACCTAAGTTCTTGGGCCCCTGCCAGCCACGTGGAGTCTTGGATGTGGTTTCAGGCTCCTAGCTTCTCTCTGGCCTAGCCATGGCTGTTACGGGCATTTCAGGAGTAAAGCAGCATGTGGAAACTCCCTCCCTCTCCTTCTGCCCCCCCCTTCCTCTACTTCTCCCTCTCCCTCCCTCCCAAGTAGATGAAAATAGTAAATGTTTTTAAATAAAAGTTTGCGGTCCAGTGGGAAGGAAAGACAAATTGTTAAGACTCAGTGTAACAATATCATATGGTTGCAGTCTACTTGGAAAAATAGTCCTTCTCATCTAGTAGCATTTGTACATTGGTAGCTTTTTAGAAATTGCTGAAAATCGAGAGACATTGTCATTTTAAGGGGTGGATAGGTATGTATTTTAATAAAGGGAAGAAGGGATATTGGAAAGACATTTTCATTTGGAAGAATTAAGTTTGTGAAACTAATTGGAGTACAGCTGTTTCCTGGCTCTGGATATTTTGTTAAAAACTGATGGGGGTGGTTGTATTTGGTATAGCAGTTAAGGTGCTACTTGGAGTGCCTACATCAAATATCAGAACACCTGGGTTTGAGTTCCCAATTCCAGCTTCCTTCTATTGTGCTCCCTAGGCGGCAGTGGTAATGGCTCAAATACTGGGATCCCTGCCACCCATGTGGAAGACTCAGATTGAGTTCCTGGCTGGTGGTTTTGTCCCGGCCCAACTCTGGCTTTTGTAGCCATAAGGGAAGTGAGACATCAGGTGGAAAATCTCACTCTGTCTCTCTGCCTTTCAATAAAATAATAAATAATTAAAAAGTGATGTCACAATCTGTGCTTATAATGGTCTTAAACATGTCAGAGACCTGAAGTGGCCTTTTTTTTTTTTAACAGAGTTAGACAGTGAGAGAGAGAGACAGAAAAGTTTTCCTTCCGTTGGTTCACCTCCCATATGGCCGCTACGGCCGGTGCGCTGCACCGATCCGAAGCCAGGAGCCAGGTGCCTCCTCCTGGTCTCCCATGTGGGTGCAAGGCCCAAGCACTTGAGCCATCCTCCACTGCCTTCCCAGGCCACAGCAGAGAGCTGGACTAGAAGAGGAGCAACCGGGACAGAATCCTGTGCCCCAACCGGGACTAGAACCTGGGGTGCTGGCGCCACAGGTGGAAGATTAGCCAAGTGAGCCACGGCGCCGGTCCTGAAGTGGCTTCTTAACCATAAAAATAGTGTACCATGTTTTTTTTCTTCTTCAAACTATTTGTTGAACACTTTTAGTGTAGGGTTAACTTTTGATCATTAAGTAACTTGAAAATAGATCTTTGAAAAAATTAAGAGTAGGAATGGGAGAAGGAGGAGGAAGAAGGGTTGAAGCATGGTTGGGAGAGAGGATAGGGTGGAAAGTATCAGTATTTTTTAAATCTGTATATATGACATGCGTGAAACTTGTATAAAAATAATGTACTGTATTCAGTGTAGAATTTCAGGCCTGGAGGGGCTCTTAGAGGCCTATCTCACAAACTCAGTTGTCATGCGAGAAAACTGAGGTAGAGAATAGTTTGCAATTTGACTGAAGCTGCTTATCTTCTGCATGCTAGATCCAGAAGCAAAACTTAGTCTATTGACTTTTCCTCTAGTGTTCTTTATATTTGAGAAAACGTCAAAATATGTTTTTTCTAAAAACATTTCATGCCTTGAAAAGCAGTGATATATTCAACTATGTGGTCAAAACTTATTTAACCATAATATTAGTACCAGTATGCCATCTGTTGTTGTGATATATGTATATACATATATATGTATATTTATATATATGAGAAAGGTATGTACCAATATGGCATACTTTAATATAATCTCCAAATGTTAACTACAAAGCATAGATGTGTGTATGTGTGTACGTGTATATGTGATTTACAGTAAAATAGGTTCTTGACTTTAAGAAAAGGCCACTTCCAAATTTGGAAACAGCCTCACAGCAGATTGATTTATTTTTATTTTATTTTATTTTATTTTATATATTACTTTTTAAAATGTTTATATTTTATTTCTTTTTTAAGATTTTCATTTATTTGAAAGGCAGAGTTATGGTGGGGAGGAGAGGTCTTCCATCTGCTAGTTCACTCCCTGAATGGCTGCAATGACTGGGGCTGGGCCAAACCAAAGCCGGGAGTTTCATCCAGGTCTCCCACATGGGTGGAAGGGGCCCAGCTACTTGGGCCATCTTCCCCTACTTTCCCAAGTGCATAAGCAGGGAGGTGGATTGAAAATAGAGCAGCTAGGACTCAAACTGGTGTTTATATGGGATGCTGGGGTTGCAAGCAGTGGGTTAACTCACTGTACCAAAATGCTGACCTCTATTTTATATATTACTTTAAAATTTTTTTTCAAACCATTGACTACTTAAAACTGTCTGGTAACATAATATTTTGAAATATGAGAACCACCCACTGATATCTCTTTAGAGCTGATTATTCTTTGTTCCTGTTTGATTTAGTAATATTTCCCAATATGTAAACTTAAAATACCTCTGCCTGGATACCTCTTTTGAGAGAGTAAATGTCTGAATACCTATGTGACATGGAAACTATTTTAGTTCCCATAAAACCTAGATCATTTTGAACCATACTTTGTCTACTTTGGCCACAGTTACCCATTGACTAATCAGTTAATTGAAGGGTGAAAGGATTGAGAACATTTTTTGCATACAGGCCTGAATAAATATGGTATAATAGAAAACTGTCAAGACTTCTAGACACCGTGATTAACTATCATGGGAACTTAAATTCTGTAGATCTCTTTTGTCTTTTGTATAGTCAGAGTATTTGATAAGATCTCCCTTTTAGCTCCGTTATTTTGTGATTTGTAATATAGCTAAGGTTTTTCTTTTCATCTCACTGCTGTGCTTCTCTGAGGACTTGAATCACACCTCATTTGAGTTTAGTTTTCACAGTTGAGAGAAGTCTGGTATCAAGAGACAGAAATGCTCTTTGGGTGGCTTCTTTTCTGCTTGACCCAGGTGGTAGGAAATTGTATAATTTCTATACAAAATTTCAACTAAAGTAGAGCTATAAATTATTTTTTTTTGACAGGCAGAGTTAGAGAGAGAGAGACAGAGAGAAAGATCTTCCTTCCGTTGGTTCACCCCCCAAATGGCTGCTATGGCCGGTGTGCTGCAGCTGGTGCACTGTGCCGAACCGAAGCCAGGAGCCAGGTGCTTCCTCCTGGTCTCCCATGTGGCTGCAGGACCCAAGGACTTGGCCCATCCTCCACTGCCTTCCCGAGCCACAGCAGAGAGCTGGACTGGAAGAGGAGCAACCGGGACTAGAACCTGGGGTGTCAGCGCCACAGGCAGAGGATTAGCATAGTGAGCCGCGGTTCTGGCCATAGCTGTAAATTATTTTTAATCTATGCCAGTTTTTCTGTAAATTATTTTAAATCTATGCTAGTTTCTCTCTCTCTCTCTCTCTCTCTCTCTCTCTCTCTCTCTCTCTCTCTTTCTCTTTCTCTCTGGTTAGTTGCACATTTAAATATTTAAAATATATAGTGAAATACTATTTAAAAGAGCTCTTGAAATTTTTTACCAAGATGGTGCCAGATGTGAAGAAGGAAGCTACTGCTCCTCCCAAAGCCAAAGCCAAAGCAGTCTTTGAAGCTTATGTAGACAGTGCTGGGGCTGGTGCTGTGGCGCAACAGGTTAAAGCCCTGGCCTGAAGTACTGGCATCCCATATGGGTGTGGGTTCTAGTCCTGGCTTCTCCTCTTCCAATCCAGCTCTCTGCTATGGCCTGGGAAAGCAGTAGAAGGTGGCCCAAGTCTTTGGGCCCCTGCACCCACATGGGAGACCTGGGGGAAGCTCCTGGCTTCAGATCGGCTCAGCTCTGGCTGCTGCGGCCATCTGGGGAGTGAGCCAGCGGATGGAAGACCTCTCTCTCTGTCTCTCTCTCTCCGTAACTCTTTCAAATAAATAAAATTAATCTTAAAAAAAAAAAAGACAGTGCTGAAAGGTATCCACAGCCACACACATAAAAAGATCTTCATGGTCACCCTCATTCTGGTGGCCCAAGACATTGTGTCTCTTGTGGCAGCCCAATTATCCTCAGAAGAGCATCCCCAAGAGAAGCAAGCTTGACTGCTATTCCATTGTCAAGTTCCCCCTGACCACTGAGCGGGCAATGGAGAAGATAGAAGACTACAGCACATTGGGGTTTATTGTGGATGTCAGGGCCAGCAAACACCACATCAAACAGGCTGTGAAGAAACACTGTGACATTGATGTGGCCAGCGTCAACACCCTGATCAGACCGATGGTGTGAAGAAGGCCTATGTTTGTCTGGCTTTGATTATTACGCTTTGGATGTTGCTAACAAAATTGAGATCATCTGAACGGCTATATATATGCTTTTCCATCATAAAAAAGAGCTCTTGAGGGTTACACTTTTTTGCCATTATCCACATTAATTCACAAGTTTTTATCTTAGCATTCTGTGCCTCTGCTTCTAAAGTCATAGTCTGGTGAGGGTCTTCAGCTCTTAGTTGTTAACAGTTTTATATGGCTACCTAGTTGAGATAGCTGAAGCATAGATTTTATTTTACATGTTCTAGGAAAAGTTGGTGGTAGTATCTCTGCATATGTTACGAAACAGGGATGGGAGTACTAGGAGGAGGCCATACAACTGTGTGCTAGATTGAGGGAGTTGGATATTTCAGGATTTCTGGTTTTGAGTGGAGCTAGATTTGAGTATTGTTTGGATTTCTTTTTACAGGATGAAGATGTTAAAGAAATCCCTATTACTCATCACGTTAAAGAAGGATACGAGAAAGCAGATCCTGCACAGTTTGAGCTGCTCAAGGTGCTTGGTCAGGGATCATTTGGAAAGGTAATGGATAATTTCCTCCATATTTGCATCTCTTCTGAACATTTAACAAAAAAGAATACCTGTACATAGAAATCTGATAAATGTGCCATCTCTAAACTTCTCAAAGGATGCACACAAAGGTAACTCTTTAATTTTATTCATGTTTGTTGTACTTTTATTCTCATTTCTTTATACTTCCCTATAACAGCCAAGGTTTTTTTTCAATCCCCTGGGCTTACCAGTTTCTCTAGGAAAAATATAGCACGCTCTTCATAAGCTACCTAAAATCTAAGTATGATTTTTGTAAAAAGTACTCTCCCTGTTCACATGCTGCTATGAATATAACTTGTTCTGGTGATTTCATCTACATTTCTTAGCTCTAGCCAAGAAATCAAAAAATTTGTGTCTTAACTCATAAACTAATCTATTATCTGTGAAAGTTAAGTAGGAAAAGGGTGTGTAAAGTAGCACAAGTGTAGGTACTAGGTACGCTGTGGATTATGTGAAACTGCTGCCTTCAAGGAGAGAAAATTTCAAAGGAAAAAGCAAAATTGAAAAAGGTTAACTCATACTCTTTATCAGAGTAGTTTATTAATTGCTTAATAGTTCTTAGAAAAGAAGTATGTAAGTTTGATTGCTGACCTTTTATAACTAACATCTAAGATATGAAAATTATTGAATATACATGTTAAGTAATGATCTTTAGGAAAACAGCAATGTAAGGGGAGAACGTTAAGGAAAAGCTGCTTATTTCAGTATAGCCAAGGTCTAGTTTCAAAAGAGAAAAATAAGGCAACTGAGCAGTGATTATTTATGGTGCTACGGAACATTTTTAAATAAAGACGTATATGGAGCACTCAGGGTGTGCACAACAGGTTGTGCAAGCACTATTGATGAATATAAAATAAAAATTAATTGTCTTAAGGTAATATATTTGTGTGATTTAGAACACATAAACTATAAAAAACGTTTTAAGGACACAAAAAGACAGTTGGTACAAAGATGTAGGACTAAAACTGTATGCTGGGACAGAAAAACTAGAATAACTGTTAATAAATTGGTGGTGGTGGTGGTGGTGGTGGTGGTAGGTATTTATAAATGTTAACAGGAAAGTGGCATATGGATGCTTTTCACCTTTATTTTATATAGTTTCTAAAGGTACAATATTCTAACTACTTTATACTATATAGCTATTTTATAGTATTAGGTTTAGAAGGACAGAGATGAAGGTCTTTTATACCCCAAATGTATACATACTTAAATATTTTACCTAAGTAATGTCTCACCAGGAGAACATTTCAGCCTTTAAAATTAATTTTTGTCACTTGATGTATATAGTCATATATATACTTATATATTTATATCTTTGTTTCAGAAAGGATTTAAGGCTTTCTTAGATGAATACTAAATAAAATGAAGTGGCAAAGATCAGAATATTACAGTAAGAAAGATTAGATGAAGCCAGGCTTACACTCTGTTTTTCACAAATGCATGACATAAAGACCTAAAAGTCTTCCAGAAATGGGCCAAAAATGAATACTTAAGTTTTCTGGCAGCCGTTATAAAGAAGCAGATATATTTAGGTGTATGATTGTTGGCAGTATCTGTAAGGTGGAAACAGATCAAGCAGATCAGAGAAATTTCTGTCATTGGTCTTTTTTTATTTTTTTAAGATTTCTTTATTTGAAAGACATAGTTACAAGGTGGGAGGGAGATCTTTCATCTGCTGGTTCACTCTCCAAATGGTCACAATGGCTGGGACTGGGCCAGGCCAAAGCCGGGAGCCACAAATTGCTTCCAGGTCTCCTACATGGATGCAAGGAGGCCCATGCACTTGGGTTGCCCTCTGCTGCTTTCCCAGGCGCATTAGTAGAGAGCTGGATAGAAAGTGGAGCAGATGGGACCTGAACCAGCACTCATATGTGATGCTGGCATTGCAGGCAATGGCTTAACCCACTATGCCACAATGCCAGATTGTCATTGGTCTTTATAAAGAGACTATTCGTACTATGTATAGCATAATAAAAAAATTATTTTCTATAGCATCTTTACATTAAAGGTAGCAACATGCTGACCAGTTGTCACTATAGTGCTTAAATTCAGGAAACACACAGCTTTGTTTATGCATGGACTTTGGATTAGCAAGGATATCCCTGAAATCTTCTTTTTTGAGAATTCCTAATAATAAAATGCAGAATATAATAATATGCAGATCTTTATGCAGCTCATCAACCAAATATTAAGGAGGTGTTTTTGTTTCTTTTTTGGGGTTTTTTTTTTTTTGCTCCCTAGGATGTGGACATACTTGCTTGTCAGTATTACATCATTTGCGTAGGCATTGTGTAGGTGTGACTTGTTATATGCTGAACCTATTCAGGAATTTGGCCAAGGCTATGAATCAGATAAGTGTAGGAGCCATTCCAAGAAACTTGGGCTGCAGAGTCTTTAAGTTTTTCTGCAAAGGTTCCATTGTTAAAATTCAAAAAATGGAATTTTAGCTCATAAAACCTTGTGGCATTAAGTACCTTTATAGTCTTTATTAGATGGGGGGAGAGACTCTACTAAAGTATATTAAAATTATATTTTAAAGAGCATATATTATCATCATGAAAGATGTATATAAAATTCTCTACTAAACACACCCTGAATAATGCTATTAGTGATCACTAATGTATGGGTTGAAAAGTGGTATAGCAAACAACTTATGTTAATTATTTTAAGATATAGTCAAGTAAAATACATGAAAACATGTTTTAAATTGTCAGAGTAGCCTTCCTTATATATCATATGCCAAATCATTTTTATATAAGGCATGCACTTCAACATTCATGGATTATTACAAAAGACTATGTTTTACTTTTGTGATAGTATAGTTATAGGACTTAAAAATGAGTTTTTGAAAATATTGAACCTTTGTGCAGATAATTGATCAACTACCAAGTAATAGTTTTAAAAATATGTGCTTGTATTTTAAAATTTCAAATTGATCCTTTCTTTTCAATTAGCAGTTTAAGGTATGTGATCTTCCAGTTGACTTCAACACATGCTTATTGCATACTTTTAATAGAAAATATAAAGATTCATCTGATTGAGAAAAAAGTGTATTGGTATAACCCACTCACTTCTCTTCTAGACAGTTTCCCTTATGGGAAACTATCAGGATAGAAAGGAAGCCTCTTCTATTAGGATAGATATGATTTTAGGTGTAGTAGTTTGAAGCTATGCAGCTACTTGTTTAGTTGATTTAGGGAAGAGGGTAGAGAGAGGTGATGTTTTCTTTTGCTAGAAAAGTTATCCATAAGACCTGGAGAAAAATCATAATCATATGATGAGCAAATAAATGGTTATTTCTGTAGACTATGAGTGATGGCTTCATTTAGATGCCTTATTGGGAACTGGTGAGTGTTAGGACTTGGAAAAAATGGCTGCTTTTGCAAGCGTGTCTTCCTGAAAGCCTATCCCTCTCTTTCTTCCCTGATTGCCTCCTTTTGCCCTTTTTTTCCCTCAAACCCACTAAAGATTGTGTTTTTCAAGTGTGATCTGAATATATTATGATATACTCCCTTTTAAGGAGTCATCAGGTCATATATGTTTCATAATAATCCTAAGACATTGTTTGCTCAACTGCTGGCTGCTTAGCACAGTGAAAAGACAATGACTCCAAATAGTACCAGTAATCATTGTATTCTTCCTTACCTCATACTTACAATGTCTTTGATAAGGTATTAACAGTTACTGAGTTTACTAAATCTCAGCTCTCAGATATACTTATTTTTAATATTCAAGTACACATAAAGCAATTTAGCTTTAAAACAAAATAAAATGATTGTTTCAAGTCAAAAAACTTGTGAACTGAATTAGTCACTTTTATCATGTATCACCATTTTTTCTTAAATTACTAAAACTACAGTTACTTAGACTTGGGTACTTTATATATGTTTTATGAAAAATGAATAAAATGAACCTGTTACTTCATGCAAAAAATGAAAGATTTAAAGCAAAAAAATAAATTTTGGAAAATTTTAATTTGGTACCTTGAATATGACATCTTCTTAATAAAGGCTTTTCTGATGATATGGTGTTTTATCATTTGGAAGATCTGCATAACTAAGCGAATCAGTTTTTTTTAAGTTGACCAATGCATGATATGTATCTGATCCTCCCTGGGAATAAAGCCATTCAAAGTACAGGGTAGATCAACAGATTTTTGAATTACAGCAGATGGACAAGTTAATTGGTAAGTTTCAGATTCTCTATTGTGATGAACTTTTGTCCAGTTGTGATGTTATATAAAAGAGTATCCACAGTTGTATGAAAAACTCTTAAAATACTCCTTCTGTTTTTCAAATCATACCCTGTCAGGCCTGATTTTCTACTTATACTTCAGAAGCAAAACAACTTAATTGCAACTTAATTGCAACAGATTGAATGTAGAGGCAGAGATGAGAATCCAGTTACATTCCGTTAAGCCAGATACTTGAAATTTGCAAAAATGTACATCGGTGTCATTCGTTTCATTAATTTTTTTAAACTTTAGAAAATAAAATTATGTTCATAAAAACATTAGATTTATTTTTAATTCTTAAACAAATTAGATTTATTTTTAATTCTTAATTTTTCTGTTTTAGTTCTAATATGGTAAATATCTATAGATGTAAGTCTTCAATAATTTTTAAGATTATGAAAGATTTCTGAGACAAGAAAGGTTTAGGATTGCTTTCCTGAGAGAAATAAGGTAGATCTCTTACTTGTTTATTATCATTGTGATTATGAGAAAAACTGTAAGGTAGGCTATCTGCATTTATTTGACCTTATCAGTAAAATTGAGGAAAAACTGAGCTGGTACTTAGTGTTAATGACATTTGCTTAGCTTTGAAGATTTTTTTTGTGGTGAGGCAGCTCGTTTAATTTACTGCTTTAATCTACTGCCTTTTAAATAGTGTATACAAACATGTACCAGTCTGTTTGCCAATAAATGAAACCTTTAAAAATAGATGAATAAATATGTATCTCGGGTTGTAGCTTCTGTAACTTAATATGTATTATATGATATTTATATGATATGATATATATGTATATATATATATATATATGATATGATATTACCAAACCATGGTAATCTGGTTTGTATATATATTCTATCTAATTCAGTTCATATGGTATACTTCTGTGATTAAAAGGCCAGATTTTTTTTAACTTTTATTTAATGAATATAAATTTCCAAAGTACAGCTTATGGATTACAATGGCTTCCCCCCCTCATAACTTCCCTCCCACCCGCAACCCTCCCCTTTCCCGCTCCCTCTCCCCTTCCATTCACATCAAGATTCATTTTCAATTCTCTTTATATACAGAAGATCAGTTTAGCATATATTAAGTAAAGATTTCAACAGTTTGCACTCACATAGAAACACAAAGTGAAAAATACTGTTGGAGTACTAGTTATAGCATTAAATCACAGTGTACAGCACATTAAGGACAGAGATCCTACATGAGGAGTAAGTGCACAGTGACTCCTGTTGTTGACTTAACAAACTGACACTCTTGTTTATGGCATCAGTAATCACCCTAGGCTCTTGTCATGAGTTGCTAAGGCTATGGAAGCCTTTTGAGTTCACCGACTCTGATCATATTTAGCGAAGGTCGTAGTCAGAGTGGAAGTTCTCTCCTCCTAAAAGGCCAGATTTAGCACTGCTAATTTATAAGACCTTTATTTTCTAATGCCTCCATTCTAAAGGACACTGAGGGTAGGCTACAGGTATGTTAAATTTGAACCTTTGATTAGTGAAAAACTTTGTGCTTTTAGGAATATCCTTTCCAAATTTAAGTGTAGTAAAAATAACACCATGGATTAAAGCCATTGGAATCTTCTGTAAAGACCCACATTGTTTCAGGGTTCTAAATTATTTAGGGACATTGGCTTGAAGTTCAGACTAGATAGATCTATGACAAGTAAAGGACATAGGTGGTAGTTTTAATCTGTTAATCCTTTCAGTACAGAATTATTTGTGTTGAGTGCAAAATGTATGATTTGGTTCAAACCTTGAACTCATCTTTTCTTCAAAGATAGCTTTATATTGCAAAAAGCAATCATTTGTTAATATGTGGACTCTTGATTAGTCTACTCCAAGTATAGTATGAACTGTTACTGGTTCACTGGGAGAAATGTTCAAAACTAAGAGAGTAAGCCTTTAGAAAATTTTGTAGTAGTTTGATGGAGTAATTTTATGTTTGTGGAATCTCTTAGTTTAAAAATACTACATTTTATGTGACTTTAATTTTGTTTTTTTAATTATGTTTTATGAAAGTATGACCTACAGTACATTGGGAGAAAGAAAAAAAGTACTCATTTTTTCTCACAGAACATGTGAGAAATACTGCCCACTGGGGAAAACTCTAAGTTAGTTTAGGTCTGATCTAAAGATTTACTTTCAGGAAAGAAGAAAGCAGAGATCACATGAAGTATAGGAATATAGATAGGTGAGTCATTGATCATTTAATAGGTGAATATGTTAAATGATGCAAATATTATGTCAGAGATTTTGAATGAACTCCTCTCTTCCCCAGTTTGCTGAAGCATAATTATCACATGGAAGATGTGGAATAAAAGATTTTGAGCCATACCTTGAAAAAGCAGCAGCAATTACTTAACAGTTCCCCCATTTGCAGTTTTATGTGAATAACTTAGTTACTTAGTTACTTTTTTTTTTTTTTTGACAGGCAGAGTAGACAGTGAGAGAGAGATAGAGGGAGAGGTCTTCCTTTTCCATTGGTTCACCCCCCCCAATGGCCGCTGCGGCCGGCATGCTGTGGCTGGCATGCTGCGGCTGGCGCACCGCACTGATCTGAAGCCAGGAGCCAGGTGCTTCTCCTGGTGTCCCATGCAGGTGCAGGGCCCAAAGACGTGGGCCATCCTCCACTGCCTTCCTGGGCCACAGCAGAGAGCTGGACTGGAAGAGGAGCAACCGGGACTAGAACCTGGGGTGCTGGCGCTGCAGGCAAAGGATTAGCCTATTGAGCCACGGCCACTTAGTTCCTTTTTGAATTTAAGCAACATTTCATTGGAGCTTGTTAGGATCGGGGGGAATGAAATGGCTCTTTCCTAATGAATAGATCTTGTAAAACTATGTTCATAGATTCTTCATAACTGAGGCCTTGTAAAGACTTTTTAGCTTTTAATAAGCCATTATCGCAGGTTGAAAAATGACATATGCTCACTTAGTAACTTTAGATAGAGTTCAACCTTTTTTAATTAAAATAATTTGCCACTTGTTTTACATGGTAGAGAACTGAAGTATCTTATTGGAAAATCAAAATGCCTGATACTTCCTAAATGGACTAGTAAGATAGAAATGAACACATCAAATTCATAGTTCTAACATTTATTTGCTATTCATTAAGATAACAAAAAAGGATTTGGTTCTTAAAAGCAGATCTTTAGGTCAAATTAATCTTTCATTATGTTATTTACCTCTCATAGCACAAGCTTTGCAGAGTTCAGGACTTTGTCATCTAGTTTTACAAATTTTCTTCTCTAAAATACTATGTATATGTAGAGTGATTTACTGAACGAATGAGAAAGTGAGAAAATATTAACTACAGCTATGAATTATAGTATAATTTATAGAGGAAGATATATCTTTATAGCATGCGAGGGCATAGGTGTCTGCTAGTGTGCTTGGCTTGAGCAAGAATGACTTGAAATGTGATTTTTATTATTTTCATTTCCCTATTAGGTTTTTCTTGTTAGAAAGAAGACTGGTCCTGATGCTGGGCAGCTCTATGCAATGAAGGTGTTAAAAAAGGCTTCTTTAAAAGGTAGAAAATTAGAAGGGTTTATTAAAATAGAATTTGGGAAAGTTTATTATATAAAAAAATGCTGTGGGGCCAGATTTGTGGCTAAACGAGTTAGGCTGCCACCAGCAACACTGGCATCCCATAGAGGCACTGGTTTGAGTCCTGGCTGCTCCACTTCTCATCCAGTTCCCTGCTAATGTGCCTGGGAAAGCGAAGATGGCCCAAGTCTGTGTGTCCCTGTATGTATCTGGGAGACCTGAAAGAAGCTCCTGGCTCCTGGCTCCTGGCTCCTGGCTCCTGGCTTTGGCCTGGCCCAGCCCTGGCTGTTGTGGCCATTTGACCACAATGCATGGAAGATCTCTTTCTCTGTATCTCCTTTTTCTCTCTCTCTGTAACTCTGCTTTTCAAATAAAATAAAAATAAATCTTTTAAAAATATGCTGTGTATTGCTTGTATAAAGTCAATAGAGATTTTGTTAGCATCAATAGTTGTTAGAGTTTTCTAGCCAGTAAGTGATATATCTAGGTCTGATATTAGCATATGCCTTATTTTTTTTTAAAGATTTATTTATTTGAAAGGTAGAGGTAGAGAGAGGGAGACACAGACACACACACACACACACACACACACACGGAGGGGGTGGTCTTCCATCTGCTAGTTTACTTCCCAAATGATCGGGGAGCTTCTTGCAGGTCTTGCACATGTATAGTAGGGACCCAAGCACTTAGGCCACCTTTGTCTGCTTTCCCAGGCGCATTAGCAGGGAGATGGAACAGAAATGAAGCAGCCAGGACAGACACTAGTGCCCAAATGGGATGCTGGCATTGCAGACAGTTTCTTAACCCGCTACACCACAACACTGATTCTTCCATATGCCTAATTTAATGAGAATGCACCCTGGTAAACATTTAATGCTAGAAAAAAATGACATATTTCATTTATTTTAAACTGAACTTAAAATTGTAATAAACTATACTCATTTGTGCATTTGAATTATTAAAGACTAGAATTGTTATTAGCCAAATACCTGTTTATGTCACTTTAACCCATCTCTAGATCTAAACTGAATTTGCTGACTTTTTGAGAATATAATTATTGTCCAAGAATATGTAGACTATAAGTTTAGGTGCTTTTGAGGTTGTGTTTTATATTTTATTGGTATATTATTGATGAGATCTTTACTGCAATTATGTACTACAGTAATATATTATGTAATTTTTAGTTCGAGACAGAGTTCGGACAAAGATGGAAAGAGATATACTTGTGGAAGTAAATCATCCATTTATTGTCAAATTGCACTATGGTATGTAATCTTTCTTTTATTTATGGGATTAGAGAATTAATGTTTCTTTTCAAAGAAGATTTGCGATAAAAAAGTAGTTAAAGCTCTCTTAAGCTGTATAAAATGTCTTTGAAGTAAGTATCAATACCTAGCATTTAGTTTTATTTCCTTCATTTGTATAAATTAATTAACTTCTCTAAGGAAACAAGATAGTATCTTAGTTGTCTGGTAGTATTTCTTTACTTCTCTAGGCTGTACTTCAGTGATCTTAGGCTGAAAACAACTGTTATACACAATTGGGTGTTTTTACATAATGACCATATTAATCTTATTTCCTGATTCTGTTTAAGAGGACCATGTAGTTATATTAGTCTATTTGAATTTTTTTTTTTAGAATTAAGTGGAGAGGAATAGCAGTTAAGCAGTAGGTATAATAGAAAGAGCATGACCTTTGGCCTCAGACATTTTGAATTTGAATCATGCTTGTGTTGTTAATTTAATATATGGATGAAATTATCGAGTAAGCCTTCCCTGGGAACTAAAAACACACACTCGACATTTACTTTTCTCTCTCCATATACGTGTGTTTGGGATGTGTGTGTGTGTGTGTGTGTGCGTGCGTGTGTGTATGGAGAGACTATACAGTATGATGATATATTATCTATCTAGATATACACAGTCTTCTATATCACTTTAAATTTTCTAGATTTAAAAAAGCAACTATTGATTTTATTTAGTGTAATTTTGACAAATAGTATGCAAAAACATGTACCCAGTTATCTCTATAACACCTGTAAAGAAATTCCCACCCATTTTTTTTAACTCCTTGTTACCCTAATGGAGTAAAAGTAGTAGTCTGTAAAGACATATTTGAATCTCCAGTATGTCATCAATTGATAAACACCTGTCGTGTACAAAATACTATATTAAATGCAGTGGGCTATAGAAGTAGAATAATTTCTGACCTGAAGAAATTTATAATCAGTAAGAACAATTAATTCATTTGTAATGAGTTAATTATATGAATCAATATGGCATAGCAATAAGAAAGGCATAAGTAAAGTACAACAAGATCTCAAAATAGTAGCATGTAATTTGGATGGGGAAAGAGGTAATGATGCTGTAAGGAAATGTGCAAAGAAAAAAATCCTGAAAAGCTTAATAGAGGAGGTGGCATTATTATTGAGCTGTATAAAATTACAAGACTTTCAATAGGTGGTTGTGAGGTAAAGTTCAGACAACTGTGGTAGGACAAGCTACTTCATAAATCAAACTTTTTGGTGGCGGAGATTTCTGTGTACAGCCACATGCAAGGTTGATTATGTTCTGGGAAGAGGTTTACATTTATTTCAACACTGGATTAGACACTGAATTTAATTTTGAGATAATGTTATCCAATAATGAATCATGTGAGTAAATGTTTAATTGCTTTATAGTATTTAGTGATAAAATCCTAAACAGATACAGTAATTAAAATGTATACTAAGCTTTTTAAGCCTTTAATACTGTTCTGTTACTACATTCTAATTTCTAATTAGCCTTTCAGACTGAAGGGAAGCTGTATTTAATACTGGATTTTCTCAGGGGAGGAGATGTCTTCACAAGATTATCCAAAGAAGTGAGTATTTATAACTTTTTACTTTGTTTTACTGAAACAAAGCTAAGAAAAATCATTTTTTGGCTAATTACATTTTTCCTATAGAAATTTTAAATAATTATTCTGTTTATTTCATTGCATGGAATTTAATGATGTACCAAATTAATGGCATTTTCTGTCTACTTGTCATTGAGATTAACTCAGTGTGCTTCTCATTATTCTCTTAGACACAATAATAATATGAATAACTGGATGAAGTAGATATGGACAAGCCTAGGACTTTGGCTACTCAAGCTACTTAAATGCCTCTGTGAAGAGTATTTAATTTAGTCATTTAAAATACAGCTTTATAGAGTTAAAATTGACATACAGTAAACACATATTTTAAAATACACAATTTGATACATTTTGGCATTTTTATATAACTGAAACCATCATTACAATGAAAATAATTAGCATAAAAGTTTTCTTGTGTCCCTTTGTAATGCCTTCTTCTGCTCTAACCCCACTGAATCTGCTTTTTGTTACTGTTTGGTTTGCATTTTGTAGAAGTTTATATAGAAAAGTATATATTCGTTTTTTTGCTTGGCTTATTTAACTCAGCATAATTATTTTGAGATTCATCCATGTTGTATTTATCAGTGTAGTTCATTCATTTTTATTACTTTGTAGTATTATCAATTGTATGGTTTTACCATAATTTGTTATGGATTCACCTGTTGATAGATGTTTGAATGGTTGCAGTTTTTGGATATTACCAATAAAGCTGCTGTACACATTCATGTTCAAGTGATTGTATGGACATATGTTTTCATTTTTCATGGGGAAGTACCTAGGAGAATAGTAATTGTGTATGTCACATGGTAGGTGTACGTTTTAACTTTTAAAGACACTGCTAAGCTCTTTTCCAAAGTGGTTATGTAAGTTTTACATTCCCAGTAGCAGCGATGAGAGTTTGAGTTGCTCCACACTCTTGCTAACACTTGGTATGGTCATTCTGTTTAAAATTTTGGACATCTGATTAAGTGTGTAGTGGTATCTTATTGTGGTTTTGGATTGCATCACACCAGTGATTAATGATATCGAGCATCTCTTCATGCAATTATTTGTCATCTATCTTCTTTTGTAAACTGTTTCAATCTTTTGCTCATTTTTATTGGATTGTTTATTTTCTTACTGAGTTTTGATATTGCTTATATATATTGACTGTGAGTCCTTGATCATATATGTTGTCTACAGATATTTTCTTCTGGTATATGGTTTGTCTTTTCATTTGCTTAACAGTATCTTTTGAAAAGTTGAAGTTCTTTATTTTGATGTAATATGATTCTTAGGTTTTTCTTCTATTTATTAATTGTGATTTTAGTGTCCTATTTAAGGAATATTTGCCAAACCCTAGGTAAATATTTGCTCCCATGTATTCTAGAGGTTTTGTGATTTAGGTTTTACATTGAGGTTTCTGATTCATTTTGAGTTCATTTCAGTACATGGTTATAGATGTATATTGACTTTCATTTTTTTACATATAAATATCCAGTTGCTCTGGTATCATCATTGGAAAAAACTATCCTTTCTACTCTGAATAACCTTGCATTTTTGTTGAAAGTCAATTGCCTGTATATGTGAAGGTCTATTTCTGGATATTCTGTTCATTGATCCATTTGTCTGTCTTTATGACAATACCACACTTTCTTGATCACCATACCCTTATAATGTGTCTTGTAGTCACGTAGTAAAACTCCTTGAGATTTGTTTCTCTGAAAGTTGTTTTTGTTTCTTTTAGGTCATATGCATTTGTATATTAATTTTAAAATCAAATATTCATTTTCTACAGAAAGACCTGCTGAGATTTTGAATGAGATTACATCAAATATATAGGTTAGTTTACAGATAACTGACATTTTAGCAACATTGAGTCTTTCAATCCATTTATATCTTCTTTAATTTCACTCAATTTTTTTTTTGTTTTCAGTGTATAGATCTTGCACATCTTTTGTCAGAGTTAGCTTTAACTAGTTTTTAATGCTATTGTAAATAGAATTGATTTCATAATATCAATTTCAAATTGGGGAGAAAAATATTCATGTGTAGAGCTTGTATCATATTCTAGCTAAATTTACTTTTTATTTCTAGCAGCTTTGTTCAGATTTCAAAGGCTTTTCTACTTATCTGTGAATAAGGAGTTTTACTTCTTTCTGGTTATGGATATCTTTTATTTCTTTTATTTTTTCACACTAGCTGGAACTTCCAGTCCAATGTTGACTAGAATTGGTGGGAGCATTCTTGCCTTGTTTCTGATCTTAGGGGGAAGCATAATTTCACCATAAATTATAAAGGTAATATAGGCGTTTTTAAATGTCCTTTCTTGAGTTGACAATGTTCCTTTCTGTTACATTTTAAGTCAAATATGGGTGTTAGATTTTGTCAAATGCTTTTTCTGTGTTTACTAAGATAGTCATATAAGGGGACTTCAAAAAATTCTTGGAAAGTAGAATTAAAAGGTTACTTTAGGGACAGTTGTTTGGCCTAGTGGTTAAGATGCCAGTTGGGATGCCTGCTGTGTCTAGATCTAGTCCTGATGCATACATATCCTGGAAGGTAACAGGTTGGTCCCTGCCATCCACATGAAAGACCTGAATTGAGTTCCCAGATCCCAACTTTGGTCTGGCGAAGCTCTGGCCCTTGCAAGAATTTGAGAAGTGAGCCAGCAGATGGAGGTGAGTGTGCTCTCTTCCCCCATCTTGTCTCTTTATATTTCAAATAAATAAAATTGAAAAAAAACCCATATTTATTTATTTACTTGAGACAGACAGAAAGAGATCTCTTCCATACAATAATTTACTCCCTAAATGCCCACAGCAGCTAGAGCTGGGCCAGTCTGAAGCCACAAGCCTAGTACTCAATCTGGGTCTCTAACACGGGTGACAGGGGCCCAAGTACTTGAGGCAGACCCTACTGCTTCCCAAGGGTGTGCATTAGCCCAAAGCTGGAAGTTAAGCCAGAACTTGAAACCAGGCACTCCAGTATGGCATGCAGGCATCCCAAGAGTCCTCTTAAACACTGCCAAATGCCTGCCCCTAAATTTTTTAAAAGTTTATTTTGGTGCAAAAAATTTTTTGAAAGTCATGTGTAAGAGTCTTTACAAAGTTCATGAAAAATGC
Organism: Sylvilagus floridanus; assembly: GCA_949820135.1. Lineage (NCBI taxonomy): Eukaryota > Metazoa > Chordata > Mammalia > Lagomorpha > Leporidae > Sylvilagus > Sylvilagus floridanus. The sequence goes on along the minus strand of OX463223.1, from coordinate 64,040,628 downwards.
ATATTGTGAGAAAAATCTGGATTTCATAATTTTTGTGACAGTCAACTTATGTTTTAATCCTTTTTTCCATGAACTTTTTGAAGTACTCAATTTGTATGTTCTTCTTAATTCTTTTAATAAGGTGAATGGCATCAATTGATCATCAATGTTAAATTAACCTCACACTTGTGGATAAACTCCAAATAATCATGATATGCTATTTTATATACTGTTGGATGAAGTTTACACAAAGGTTGTTAGGAAATTTTGCATCAATTTAAATAAGGAGTATTTGACTATAGCTTTCTTGTATTTTTATCTATTTTGGGATTAATTCTGGCATCACAAAATGAATTGGGTCGAGCTTTTTCCTCTTTAGTTTTCTGGAAGTTTGTATAGAGTCAATGTAAATTATCCTAAATGATTCGTAGAATTCACCAGTGAAGCCATCTGAGTCTGGAGTTTTCTTTTTGGTAGCATATTGAAATACAAATTTAATTTATGTAATGCTTATAAAACTAAGGCTTTTGTAGTATCTTTTTAAAAAAGATTTATTTATTTACTTGAAAGTCGGAGTTAACACAGATAGAGGAGAGGCAGAGAGAGGAGGTCTTCATCTGCTTGTTCACTCCCCAATTGGCTGCAATGGCTGGAGCTGTGCTGATCTGAAGGCAGAAGCCAGGAGCCTACTCCAGTTCTCCCATGTGGGGGCAGGGGCCCAAGCACTTGGGCCATCTTCTACTGTTTTCCCAGGCCATAGAAGAGAGCTGGATTGAAAGTGGAACAGCTGGGACTCGAACTGGCACCCATATGGGATGCCAGCACTACAGGCAGCGGCTTTACCCGCTGCACCACAATGTTGGCCCCAGTATCTTTGTTTTTGAATGAGCTTTGTCAGCTTGTGTCTTTTAATGGTTATTGAATGTATAGGCATAAAATTATTAATAATATTTGCTTGTTATCTTCTTTATAGTTGTGGGATCATTAGTGATGTTGTAACACTCATTCCTATTTTGGTTATTTATGTCTTTTTATCCTACTTATTGTCCTAGAGGTTTATCAGTTTTGCTGTTCTCAAAGAAACAACATTTGGTTTCATTCATTTTTCTCTATTACATATTTTTCCTTATTCATTGTTCTCTACTTTAATATTTCTTACTGCTTATTTTGTGTTTCATTGGCTTTTTTTCTTCTGGTTTTGAAGAAAGAAGATGTGGTTATTGGTTTGAGGCCTTTCTCTTTTTAATGTGGGTGTATAGTGTTATAAATTCCTCCCTAACTTTAGTGTCATCGTACAAGTTTTGATATGTGGTATTTTTTTTCTGTCAGTTACATATACTTTTTAATTTCTTTTATTTCTTTGACTCCATTGGGTGTTTAGAGGTATGTTGTTTAATTAATAGATATTTGAGTATTTTCTGGATATTTTTATATTATTTATTTCTACTTAATGTCATTGCAGTCATATAGCATACTTTGTATATCTTGAATAATCTTTAAGTTACTTATACTTTGTGATTCAGAATATGATGAATCTTGGTAAATGTTATAGGCACACTTGTATATTATGTTGTTGGATGGTAGAAGGTTTTGTCAAGATCGATTAGATACGATTGATTGGTAATGGTATTAAGGCTGCTATTTTCTTTCTAATTTTCTCCCTACTTGTTCTATAAAGTTTTTAGACAGAAATCAAAACATTTGACTTTAATTATGATTTTCTAAATTTCTTTTAGAATTTTAGTCCATTTTTGCTTCATGTATTTCAGAACTTCTGTTATTAGATATATATAAACTTTTAAGAATTATTATTATCTCTTGTTGAATTGACTCTTATTCTGAGATGACTATCTCTTCATTGTTTTGAAATCTACTTTGATTTTAATATGTTAACTCCAGTTTTTTAATTTAAAAATTAGTATTTGAGATATCCTTTTTCTGTATTTTAATTTTAATATATTTGTGTCTTTATTTTTAATTTGTATTACTTGTGTCAATATGCAGTTTCCTTACCTTTTAAATTTTTGAAAAAATACTCATTTATTTGAAAAGGAGAATTACAGAGCAAGAGGGAGATACAGAGAGGGAGAAGGAGAGATCTTTCATCCACTGGTTCACTCTCCAAATGGCCCTGACTGCCAGGCCCAATCCAGGAGCCTGGAACTCTGTTCAGAACTTCTGTGTGGGAACAGGGGGCCAAGTACTTGGGGCCATCTTCTGCTGCTTTTCCAAGCACATTAGCAGGGAGCCAGATTGGAAATAGAACACCAGGACCAGAATTGGTGCTCCTATGGAGTGCTGGTGTCGCAGGCAGTGGCTTAAATCACTGCCTCGACATCAACCCCTAATTTCCTTACCTTTTATTCAATCTGAAAATTTGTATCTTTGGTTGGTATCGATTTTATATAATACAATTATTAATTTGATTTTGTTTAAATTTACCATCTTGCTGTTTTTTTGGTCTTCTCCATGTTTTTGTTCTTTTTTACCCTCTTTTTAATTATTTTTTTGCAATTTCATTTTCATGTTTGCTGTTGTTAGTATTATTTGTAATACTTTTTTGTGTGCTTTTAGTTGTTTCTTTAGGGCTTCTGGTATCAGTCTTTTAACTTGAGATCATGAAAGTATGATCTTTATGCCAAATTTGATCAGTGGCTTTTCTTTATAACTAAATCTTTATTTTATTTTTAAAATTTTTATTTAAGGTATACAAATGTCATACATTTCTTTTTTTATTGGAAGGTTCCTTTTTTGTTTATTTGTTTTTTAACCCAGAAAGCTTTTATTCAAGGTATAAAAACTCAAGTATTTCATAAATAACAATTTTAGGAACATACTCTATTAGTTACCACAGATCAGTGGAAACATATTGCATTTATCTTTTTGGGACTGGCTTATTTCACTAGCTATAATGATTTTCAGTTGCATCCATTTTGTTGCAGAAGACAGGATTTCATTTTTTTTAATAACGCTTTTATTTAAAGTATATAAATTTCCAAAATACAGCTTATAGATTACAGTGGCTCCCCCCCCCATAATTTCCCTCCAACCCGCAACCCTCCCCTTTCCCACTCCCTCTCCCCTTGCATTCACATCAAGATTCATTTTTAATTCTCTTTATATACAGAAGATCAGTTTAGTATATATTAAGTAAAGATTTCAACAGTTTGCCCTCACATAGCAACACAAAGTGAAAAATACTGTTGGAGTACTAGTTATAGTATTAATTCACAATGTATAGCACAATTAGGACAGAGATCCTACATGACATTTTTTTTTAATTGATTAATTTTCTATGCAATTTCCAATTTAACACCAAGATTTTTTTTCATTTTTAATTATCTTTATATACAGAAGATTGATTCAGTATATACTAAGTAAAGATTTCATCAGTTTGCACCCACACAGAAACACAAAGTGTAAAATACTGTTTCAGTACTAGTTATAGCATTACTTCACATTGGACAACACATTAAGGACATATCCCTCATGAGACATAAGTACACAGTGACTCCTGATGTTGATTTAACAATTTGACACTCTTGTTTATGGCATCAAGAATCTCCCTAGGCTCTAGTCATGAATTGCCGAGGCTATGGAAGCCTTTAGGGTTCGCCAACTTCGATCTTATTCCGACAGGGTCATAGTCAAAGTGGAGGTTCTCTCCTCCCTTCAGAGAATGGTACCTCCTTCTTTGATGGCCCCATTTGTTTCACTGGGATCTCACTCACAGAGATCTTTCATTTACGTCTTCTTTTTTGCCAGAGTGTCTTGGCTTTCCATGCCTAAAATACTCTCATGGGCTCTTGAGCCAGATCTGAATGCCTTAAGGGCTGATTCTGAGGCCAGAGTGCTATTTAGGACATCTGTCATTCTATGAGTCTGCTGTGTATCTCGCTTCCCATGTTGAATCATTCTCTGCCTTTTTGATTCTATCAGTTAGTATTAGCAGACACTAGTCTTGTTTGTGTGATCAGTTTGACTCTTAGACCTATCAGTGTGATCAACTGTGAACTGAAATTGATCACTTGGACTAGTGAGATGAACTTGGTACATGCTACCTTGATGGGATTGTATTGGAATTCCCTGGCACATTTCTAACTCCATCGTTTGGGGCAAGTAGTCCGATTGAGCATGTCCCAAATTGTACATATCCTCCCTCTCTTATTCCCACTCTTGTATTTCACAGGGATCACTTTTCAGTTAAAATTTAAACACCTAAGAATAATTGTTTGTTAATTACAGAGTTCAACCAATAGTACTAGAATAAAAAAGATACTAAAATGGATAAAGTATTACATTGTACAACAACAGTCAGCACAAGAGCTGATCAAGTTACTGTTTCTCATAGTGTGCATTTAACTTCAACAGGTTTCCCCTTTGGTGCTCAATTAGTTGTCACCAATCAGGGAGAACATATGATATTTGTCCCTTTGGGACTGGCTTAATTCACTCAGAATGATGTTTTCCAGATTCCTCCATCTTGTTGCAAATGACCGGATTTCATTGTTTTTGACTGCTGTATAGTATTCTATAGAGTACATGTCCCATAATTTCTTTATCCAAATGTTTGCTTTGAATTCCCTGTGATCTTTTGATGTGAGGTTCCCTTCGTTTACCTTCTTTCATGTTGATGGCCGTGTTTCTGTGTTTCTGTGTGCAACACATCTTTAAGCATCTTTTTCAAGGCTGGACCAGTGGCAACAAATTCTTTCAATTTCTGTTTGCAATGAAAGGTCTTTATTTCACCTTCATTCACAAATGAGTGCTTTTCAGGATATAATATTCTGGGCTGGCAGTTTTTCTCTCTTAGTACCTGGGCTATGTCTCGCCATTCCCTTCTAGCTTGTAGGGTTTCTGATGAGAAGTCTGCCGTGAGTCTAATTGGAGCTCCTCTGAGAGTAATCTGATGTTTCTCTCTTGCACATTTTAGGATCTTTTCTTTCTGTTTCACTGTGGTGAGTTTAATTACAATGTGTCATGGTGAGGATCTCTTTTGGTCATGTTTCCTAGGGGTTTTATGAGCTTCCTGTACTAGGATGTCTCTGTCCTTCTCCAAAACTGGGAAATTTTCTGCTATTATCTCACTAAAAAGGCATTCTAATCCTTTCTCCCTCTCCATGCCTTCAGGAACTCCTAGAACTCGAATGTTGGGTTTTTTAATAGTATCCTGTAGATTCCCAACAATATTTTTTAGATTTTTAAATTCCCCTTCTTGTCTTTGGTTTGACTGTATATTTTCCTGTGCTCTGTCTTCTAAGTCCCATATTCTCTCTTCTGCCTCACCCATTCTGTTTGTAAGGCTCTCTAATGTGTTTTTCATTTGATCTATTGAATTCTTCACTTCGTTATGATTTCTTGTCACTATCACAGTTTCATGTTCTACTAGTTGTTTCATTTCAGCTTGATTCCTCCTTAATATTTCATTTTCACGAGAGAGATTTTCTACCTTGTCCATTAAGGATTTCTGTAGTGCAAGAATTTGTTTTTGAGTACTTCTTAGTGTTCTTATCAATTTTTTTGAGATCTGCTTCTTGCATCTCTTCTATCTCATCATCTTCATAATCTTGAATTGGGGTGTCTTTTTCATTTGGGGGTGTCATAGTGTCTTCCCTGTTCTTGTTACCTCGGTTTTTGCATTTGTTGTTTGGCATATTGGTTTTTTCACTGTGGTGTTTTTTCTTGTTATACTATGACTCTAGATAAGTGGACTGTCTGCTTTCAATGGAGCCTTAGAGGCTTGAGATGGGTGTGGCCTGAGAGCTCTGTTTGGTGCCTCAGGGTTGAGGGTGTGCCAAAGGTGACACTCCCAGGTTAGGCATGGTAAATCTCTCTCTGTTTGTTTCTTTATTTTTGATTCAAAAGGGAGGTAATTCCACACAGCTGAATCTAATTGGGGGTGGTTAGCAGGCAAATGATATACCCACAGGAGCCAGAGATTGGAAGCTCTTTCCCAAGGACCACAGAGGGAATCTCTGAAGCCTTCAGTGTGGGTTCAAATTCTCCTGCAGTCTCACCACTGGGCTACCAAGGCTACCGAACTGTAGCGTCTCTGGAGAGTACTCCCATGGTGAATTCCGTGAGTTCTCTCCCCCACCGTCTCTTTTTTCACAGTCCCAGTTCATTAGCACCACACATTCATTAGGTTCTAATCTCCTGTTATTTCACCCCTCCCGCCCAGAGTCAGGTTTTTCTGCTAGGCTCAGGGCCGGTGCAGACCTGAGTTCGCCCTGCTTATGACGTATGTCCAAAATGGCACCTGCTCTTTGTCTTGCTCACCTTTGAGAGGTGGGCGGAGAGAGAGAAACTCGTGTTCGTATTGGTCACTTTTTTCTTTCTCTCTCTCTTCTAGTTAGCCTGGTGAACTTTTCCCCACAGGGTTTCATGCCTTGTTCGCTCTAGTCTCCTCTTTCTGCTTCCCTGATGGTGTCTCGGGCTATTGAGGTTCGGCTCACTTCGCATTCCAGCGCTGGTGCATTGAGTCTTCCGCTGGTGTCACGAACTGCGGGCTCCCACGCTCTCCTCGAAGGTCCACTGTGAATCACTAGTTCCGGAAGAGTTTCCTCTGCTGTTTCTTCCCGTACTCTTCCTTGAACCTGCAGTATCTCCACTTTTATTAAACTGTCTCTCCCTGGACTATCAGTGTGCTGCCTTCCTATTCTGCCATCTTGCCCTTGGATCCCAGGATTTCATTTTTTTTATCCACTTAGTAGCATTCCATAGTTTATACTTGCCATAATTTAATTAACCAGTCATCAGCTGACAGGCATTTGGGTTGATTCCATATCTTAGCTATTGTGAATTGAACTGTAATAAACATGGGAGTACAGATAACCCTTTTACATGCTGATTTCATTTCCCTTGGGTAGATTCCAAGGAGTGGGATGGCTGGGTCATATGGTACATCCATACTATCTTCCACAGTGGCTACACCAGTTTACATTCCCTCCAACAGTGGATTAAGGTACTTTTTGCCCTATGTCCTCACCAGCATTTATTGTTTGTTGATTTCTGTATGAGAGCCATTCTAATTGGGGTGATGTTAAACTTCATTCTGGTTTGGTTTTGCATTTCCCTGATGGCTAGTGATCTGGAGAATTTTTTCATATGTCTGTTGGTCATTTGAATTTCCTCTCTTGAAAAATGCCTGTCCCAAGTCATTTGCCCATTTCTTAACTGAATTGTTTTCTTTGTTGTTGTGTTTCTTGAGCTCTTTATAGATTTTGGATATTAATCCTTTATCAGTTGTGTAGTTTGTAAATATTTTCTTTCATTCTATCAGTTGCCTCTTCATGTTGCTGAGTGTTTCTTTTGTAGTGCAGAGACTTCTCAGCTTGCTGTAATCCAATTTGTCAATTTTGACTTTGATGTGCTTCTGGAATCTCTTCTAAGAAGTCTTTGCTATGCCAATGTCTTGTAGAATTTCTCCAATGTTTTCTAGTAATTTTATGGTATCTGGTCATAGATTTAGGTCTTTGATCCATTTTGAGTGGATTTTTGTTTAAGGTGTAAGGTAGTGGTCTTGTTTCATACTTCTGTACGTGGAGATCCAGTTTTCTTAGCACCATTTGTTTAAGAGACTGTCCTTGCTCCAGAGGTTGATTTTAGCTCCTTTGTCACAGATAAGTTGGTTGTAGATATATGGATTGATTTCTGGAGTTTATATTCTGTTACATTGGGTCTATATGTCTGTTTTTGTATCAATATCAGGCTGTTTTGATTATAACTGCCCCGTAGTAGTATGTCTTGAAATTAGGTATTGTGATGCCTCTGGCTTTGTTTTTGCTGTAGAAGATTGCTTTAGCTATTCAGACTCTCTTGTGTTTCCATATGAATTTTAGCATCATTTTCTCTAAATTGGTGAAGAATGTCATTGATATTTTGATTGGGATCGCATAGAATCTATAAATTGCTTTTGGTAGTATGGATATTTTGATGATATTAAATCTTCCAATCCACAAACCTGAAAGATTTTTCTATTTTTTTGTGCCCTCTTTGATTTCCTTCTTTAATGTTTTATAATTTTCATCCTCAGGATCATTCACATGCTTGGTTAACTTTATTCAAGGTGTTTAATTTTTTTTAGCTATTGTGAATGGGATTGATCTTAGAAGTTCTTTCTCTGCCATGGCATTGTCTGTGTATACAAAGCTTATTGATTTTTGTGTGTTAATTTTATAAGTAAATCTGTATTAAAACTCAGTCATACTTATTTGCTTAAGTGTTGTCCATGAATGTCTTTTGTGCTTCAGTGGAATATTTGCATGCTCATTTGTTGGATGATAAATCTTACGTATTTACTTTTCTTGTACTCTAGATATTTTGTTTTCTTAATAGTTTTTGACATTTTTCTGGAATGCAGTTAATTTTATTGTAACCACTCTGATCACTTTTGAGTCTTTTTTTTTATTATTTTATTTATTTGAAAGGCAGAATTATAGACAGGCAGAGAGAGAGAGGGAGAGACAGAGAGACAGAGAGAATCGACAACTTCCATCCTTTTGTTCACTCTGCAAATGGCTACAAAGGCTGGAGCTGGGCCAATCCAAAGCCAGGATCCAGGAGATTCCTCTGGTCTCCCATGTGGGTGAAAGGACCAAGGACATGAACCATCTTCCACTGCTTTCCCAGGTGCATTAGCAGGGATCTGGATCAGAAGTGGAGCAGCTGGGATTTGAACTCATGTTCATATGGGATGCTGGTCCTGCAGGTGGTGGCTTTACCTGCTACAGCACAGTGTTGGCCTCCGAGTCTTATTTTTAAAATTTTGTCATATGGGTCCAACAAAGCATTTAATTTAGGGTTAACTTTTCCCAAGTTTGAAGGGTGACCCCTATTTAATACTGAACATGAATTGAATTATGAGATTTTTCGCTATTACTGACCATTGTGAACAGGAATTCTCATAGTCCTTTGTGAGCTCAGTGGATTCTTTCTTTTAATCCTTTAGGGTTCTTCTTTTCCTGGGTACAAGTAGTTTTCTCAGATCTGTGACTGCAGATTTTTTATAGGAAGATAGACATTGTGAAATATACCTTATTAGGTGGTAACTATTTTAATTATTTTGTAAATGTGAGTTTGTTCTTGGATGTGGAATAAGGTTGATCTTTTGTGGTCTTACTTCCAAGGTACGCTAGCCTAGACCAGAAAAGCATTTAGTTAGTGGTCACTTTGCTCTGCTATGAACTAAAACCCTTCTGATTACTCTATTTAATGCCTTGTGTCTTAGCTTTTGTGCTCACACTAGATGTAACAACAGCTATTCCAGTTATGAGTTCCATGGATTAGTCCCTACTGTCCTTGTTTTTTCTTTCGTGCTTCAGGGTAGTGTCCTCATTCACATGTGCTAATAAGCATTTGTCTGCTGAATACTTAAGGGAGTTTATCTCTAGAATTCACTCTGGATAATTCTCTCTTCTCCAGAACTCTATCCTGTGACTGCTGTCTTCCTTCTTCTCACAGACTTTTGGCTGCCACTTATGAACTCAGGCAGTTTTCCAGCCTTCCCTGTATTACCACTTGGAAATTCTTTCCAGGTAGTAATCTAAGGCAATATTAGGACATACCTCATTTGTTCCTCATTTCACAATATTCACTGTTGTTTATTGCCTGATGTCTAATCATTTCATGTATTTTGTCCTATGTTTCAGATATTTCAGGCAGAAGAATAAATTCTGTCCTTGTCAACTTCATTTTGTCTTGAAGTGGGAGTGTGGGTGATAGTGGTTCAAAATTTTGCTTCCAGAATTTACTTTATTTAGTGTGGAAGAATTACTGTCAATTCCCAGAGCTCTGGAAGTTGCTCTGGAAAGGGAACAGTGTGTTTTGTGATGCTAGCCAGTGCTTAAGTGGCTAAGGTCTCTGGCTTATATCTGTCTACGTCCAGTGCAGAACATGCCATGCATGAGCATAGTGTGTTGTTCATTACAGAACAGAATTAAGTATATGTTAGGATCTGTCTAAGGACCCCCTTGCAAGGAGGGTCTTCAAAGGACCTTGTTAAAAGCTGGTCCCAGGACATAGAGGGACAACAGTATAATCAGGCGTCAGTATTCATGACATCTTGTGTTAGATTTTAGAAGTGTCACAAATATGTTTGAAAAATTATTACTTGTAGTCATTTCTAATTTTCTTTTAAACTCTTCAGACCTCCATTCTCGATGTGGGACTATCTAAACTCATACTAGCACAGAGATGCAGTCAGTAAGTTTTGATTCCTAAGTCTGGAATATTAGGTAAGAGCAAGCATTTTAAATGCATTTCCCAAAAGAAAAAAATTCAATATATTCATTGAACAGAAACATTTTAGAAAATGAGTCAATGATATTTCTCTAGATAGCTGATTGATAAGTAGTGTTTTTTTTGGTTATAATTCACTTGTATGTGCAAAAATTTGTTAAATAATCCAGAAAACTTACTTTATTTTTTGGAAAAAACTTTTTAAAAGTACATGTTTATATGTGTTAAAGAATTTTAAAATGTATGTCATTTATATTTTTAAAAGGTACTTCCCCCAATTTTTCTCAACTAAAATGTATGTACATATGTACACACAGAGACACACACAAATACATAAACATGCAAAACTGTTATTCCATGCTCTACTTTACTAATGTCAAGGAAATAGTGGGAGGTTGGATAACCGGCACCCAAACACAATGAGATACAAGTAACAAGTTTTAGTGTTCCATAGGCCAGTGGGGTGACTGTAGTTTACAATAATAGATTATAAACTGGAAAAGAAGAGCTGATAGGTTCCAAACACAGGAAAAGATAAGGTAATAAATGGCTCATTGCCTGACTTGATTGGTTTATGCTGTGTGTATGTTAAAATATTACACTGTACCCCATACAGATATAAAAGTTTTACATACAAATTTTTTAAAAGAACATATAGTATAATGAGTAGCTGATTATTTTATTTGATTTATTATTTTTTAAAGATTTATTTATTTGAAAGAGTTACACAGAGAGAAGGAGAGTCAGAGAGAGAGAAAGAGAGAGAGAGAGAGAGAGAGATTTTCCATGTGCTGGTTCACTCCCCAATTTGCTGCAAGGGTCGGAGTTGTGCTGATTCAAAGCCAGGAGCCAGGAGCTTCTTCCAGGTCTCCCAAGGGAGTGCAGGGGCCCAAGGACTTGAGTCGTCTTCTATTGCTTTCCCAGGCCATAACAGAGAGCTGGATTGGAAGTGAGCAGTGGGGACTCCAAGTGGTGCCCATATGGGATGCTGTTACTGCAGGCAATGGCTTTACCTGCTATGCCACAGCGCCGGCCCCTGATTATTTTAAAGCTGTCTGTTCTTCCAAGGTTAATTCATTTGGCTTAAGCAAAACTTAGAATGAGGCTTTTAAAGGAATTGGTTTGTTTGAAATGGACAGTTATTTTACAGTTTATCTAGAAAAATAAACAAATGAAAGATAAAATTAAAAAAAAATTCTTCCCTTTCTTTAGTTCTTTCTTAAAACTTTGTAGAGATTCTCTGAAACAGAATAGTATCAATGCAAGATTTAAGACATACTATATAGCCCAAGAATGTCCTGTTATATGACTTACTGTATACTATTATGATAAAGAAAGAATCACAAAATAGTAGCAAAAAGATTGGTGGTTCATTACATAGTATTTGAGAAATTGCTTAGGTATTTGAAAATGCCATCTCTATCATATAAAAAATTTGAATTATGTTATAGAACTCAGTCTAGATCATTTCTTGGCCTTTTGGCTAAGATTAAGTGTAGAATTCAGTGTGGAAAAAAAATTACTGTAACCTCAAAAATGCAGCTGAATATTTATTTGATTATTTAATGAAGTTCTCATTAAGCATTAAAGTAATGAGGAAAATCATACAGAAATGATATATAAATTTATCTATGTAAAATCAAGAATTACTGAACAGCAAAACCAGCACAAAGTTGGAAAATACTTGCAACTAACATGTTGAAGAACTGATGTTTTTAATATTGAAAGGGCTTGTACCAATAGAGAAAACATGAGTTAATAATGGAATATAGGCAAAAATATTGTTAATTCATGAAAAAAACAGGCCACTTACTAAACTTTAAAAAATGTCCAGCCTAATAATCAAAATTTAAATTAAAATAAAAATAATGCTGGTTTTGTATATCCAATTTGAAAATATTTTTAAAAGGATGTATTCAGTGCTGTTTTGGATGTGCTAAGACAAATGCTTTTGTAAACTGCTGATGGGAGTGAAAATTATAACCATTCTGGAAAGTAATTTTGTTGTATATGCAGGAATCTTGGACTACTTATGTTCCTTGACCCAATATTTCCTGTTTGATTTCTTAAGAATCCATTTTGCAGAAATATAAATATTAATCAAGACATGTTCATATTATAGTTTTTTTTTTTAAATAGTGAAAACCTAGTAATAACCTGAATGTCCAAAAGGGGAATGTTTAGGTAAATCATAGTAAATTGAAATGATTGATACTGTGTATATTAGAAACTGTTTGTAAGTAAAGTTTAAAAATATGGGAGAGTGCTTATTATACAGCATTATCTGGTAACAGAAGAGGCCACTAACTAGTATGTATAATGATTTCAACTATGTTAAAACATACACTCACACAAATATTCATGTTGTACATACACAAATGATTTGAAGAGAAGATAACAAAATTTGTAGATGCTTTTCTCAAGGTGCTGGAGTTTTGGATGATTTTCCTTATTTTTAAAGCTTAAGGATAGCAATTTTTAGTAACAATTCATTGTTATTGTTAAGCTATTGTTATTTGTATATATGTATGTTTATTTGAGAGGTAGAGAGAGACACAAACACAAAGAAGGATACAATGAGCCAGATAGAGAGAGAATTCCCCTCCACTGGATCACTCCCCAAATGCCCACAGTGGCTGGGCTGGGCTGAACTCAATCCAGGTATACCACCACAGGTGGCAGGGACTCAATTACTTGAGCCATCACTACTTCTTCCCCAGTTTTGCATTAGCAGGAAACTGGAATCAGTAACTGGAGCTGGATTTCAAACTCAGGCATTCTGGTAAGGGATGTGGGCATCTTAACTGTTTTCTTACCTACTGGACTAAATGCCTGCTCCTGAAAGGTTATTCTTAGGGAAAAATATCCCTGAGTTCAAATCTTGGATCTCCTTCTTACTAGTTGTGTTTTTTGGGCAGGTTACTTAAGCACTCCAAGTTTTTCTCCATGTGTAAGATGTTGATAAAACCTACTTCATAAAGTTGTTTGAAGATTGTAACATTGTAGGTCCAGTGCTTGGTACACAGTTAATTGATCCTGGCACATAAATGCTACTTAGCAAGTTTATTTTTTTAAGATTTATTTTATTTTAAAGACTGAGTTACAGAGAGAGTGTGAGACACAAAGAGAGAGATCTTGCATCCACTGGTTTACTCCCGAAATGATTGCCATGGCTGGGGCTGAGCTGGTCCAAAGCCAGGAGTCAGGAGTTTCTTTTGGGTCGCCCACATGGGAGGCAGGGGCCCAAGTATTTGGGTATTTGGTCCATCCTCTGCTGCTTTCAGAGGCACAGTAGCAGAGAACTGGATCAGAAATGGAACAGCTGAGACTTGAACCGGCACGTATATGGATGTTGGCATTGCAGGCGATGGCTTAACTTGCTGTACCACATTGCCAACCCTGTTAGTAAGTTTCTTCTCATCCATCTTGAGAGTTTCCATCAAGACAACTTTATAACAAGATGATAGATTTGCCATAAACTCTAGCCTAGGCAACAGTTTTTTTTCTTTTTTTATAAAGTTGTATTTATTTTACTTGAAAGAGTTACACAGAGAGAGAAGGAGAGGCAGAGAGAGAGAGAGAGGGAGGGAGGAGGGGTGGGAGGGAGGGAGGTGTAGAGGGGTAGAGGTCTTCCATCTGATGGTTCACTCCCCAGTTGGCCACAATGGTCGGCATTGCACTGATCCAATGCCAGGAACCAGGAGCTTTTTCCGGGTCTCCCGTGCTGGTGCAGGGGCCCAAGGGCTTGGGGCACCTTCTACTGCTTTCCCAGGCCATAGCAGAGTGCTGGATCAGAAGTGAGCAGCTGGGTCTTGAACTGGCACCCATATGGGATGCCAGCCCTGCAGGCAGTGGCTTTACCCGCCACGCCACAGCACGGGCCCCTCTTTCTTTTTTTTTTTTTTTTTAAAGATTTTTATTTATTATTTATTTATTTATTTGAGAAGTAGAGTTACACACCCTGAGAGGGAGAGACAGAGAAAGGTCTTCCATCTGCTGGTTCACTGCCCAAATGGCCACAACGACTGGAGCTGAGCTGAGCCAGGAGCTTCTTCCTGGTCTCCCATACGGGTGCAGGGGTCTAAGCACTTGGGTCATCTTCTGCTGCTTTCCCAGGCTGTACCAGAGAGCCAGATGGGAAAAGGAGTAGCCAGGTCTCAAACTGGTGCCCATATGGGATGCCGGCACCACAGGCAGAGGCTTTGCGCACTACGTCGCAGTGCTGGTCCCAACTTTTTAAAAATTTTTTTCAATTTAGAGTTTTGGAAGATTTTTATTTAGTGTTTTTAAAAAGGTTATTTGGAAGGTACACACACACGTACACACACATACACACTCACACACACCCCTTACATCTGCTGGTTCACTCCCCAAATACCTGCAACTGCTTGAACTGGCCCTGACCTAAGCCAGGACCTTAAACTCTTGCTGGGTCTGTGATGTGGGTAGCAGGGATACAAGTACTTGAGCAATCACCTGTTGCCTCCCAGAGTGTGCATTAGCAGAAAGCTGGAAGCAGAAATGGAGCTGGGACTCAAACCCACACACTTCCCTATAGGATGTGGACATCCCAAGTGGGATCTTAACCAGTACATGAAATGTCTGCCCCATGTAAGGTTTTCTCATGTGTTAGGTTTCAGTAAATATTTTGATTATCCTTGCCTGGAAGTTAAATAAGTAAAGTGTACTTCTATTCCTAAGAAAGAGTAAAGTGAAAATTATGTTCTTAGACTTTACCACTATAACATTCAAATTAATGCCCCTAAAAGTTAGTTAATAATCTTTGTTTTTCTGTTAATCATTTGTAAAATACATGGGGACTCAAAAGTTATCTTTAACTGCTCATTCTCTACAATTTTACTAGTGGCCCGAATCTGCCATAATTCTAAATGGTGAGGCTGTTGATAAGATTTTATGAGATTTTATTCAAATTTTGAGCCTTCCTAGTAATCCAGAATTTGCTTTCATGAAAATAACTCATTTCTAGAAAAATATGTGATTTGGCAAATATGAGACCCTTGATAAACCATAAATATTACATTGAATGGTTGACTCTTGTTCATTTTGTGTAAATTAACCTTTACTTGTTGATTTGTATAGACATAAACCTGTAATAATACCTAGGATTGCACACCCAGCTTTTTAAAATTAACACAACTTTTTTCCCCACAGAACCTAACTTAATTCTTACAACAACCTTGTTAAGTAGATATAGCAATTATCATCCTTATTTTACAGATTTAGAAACTGAGGCTCGAGAGCTAAGTGGCATGTGTGATATTACAGTGCTGATTTGGATTTCAAGTCCATTACAGCTGTATACCCCAGCAGAAAAAGATTGAGGAATACTATGCCAGTGTGCTCATTTACTTTATTAATGGAAGAGGCTTGAAGCTATACTTTAACCTAGAGATGGGTTTAGAATTAATGTGTAATAAAAGGGTTACTAATTAAAAATTTGATATTATATTAGAGGTTTTGGATTAGCAGAGCTGCTAAAAATTATATTCCTGAGACTTGAAAGGGTATAAATAGTGATATGAACACTGTTAAAACAAGATATCCTGTATATTTCAAATACCATAAGGATATCACTGTTAAATCAGAGTACTGAAATTAATAATTGGTATTTTGACATCAAGTCATTTTAAAAAAGGTAAATATGATGCTCTTCATTCAGTGTAAGAACTTACACAAACAACATAATATGTTCAGGAAAATTTACATAAAATGGTCAATACCGAAGAGAAAGATTCCTAAAGAGATTAGTTTCATCTGTCTAAAAATCTTAATTCTGTGGCATTCCTGATAATTATGCCAACTATATGATAATTGAATATGCTTATTTTCTTATTACTTGTTTATATTTTTCTGTCTACTGGCTTTTAAAGAAACTTTGAGAATCAATATTGGAACAAAAATCAAATGGTAAATTATTATTTTATTCTAGGTTCTGTTTACAGAGGAAGATGTGAAATTCTACCTTGCTGAATTGGCCCTTGCTTTGGATCATCTGCATCGATTAGGGATTGTATATAGAGACCTGAAGCCAGAAAAGTAAAGCTTTATTCTTATGTATCCCTGTTAATTTCTAGAACTATGTTTTGACATACTCCATAATTCTACATTTTATGTAATTATATGAAACTTATTTATAAAAAGTAATCTTCATAAAGAAGGCATTGATTTATTTTAAAATAATATTTTAAAATTATTTAATATATAAAAAGAAATGCTAATTTTACAGTTATGATTTTTATGTAAATATTTTATATTAAATATTTCATCTTGTTGAATATGAATTTTATTTACAGCATTTTGCTTGATGAAATAGGACATATCAAGTTAACAGGTATGCACATTTTCTTATACACTAATATTATTTTATACTTTTTATTTTAATGTATATTTGTCTAAGTGTATTTTCTTTTATCCTCTTTCTTGATTTGCTTTGAATTTTATTCATTCTTTCATGAACTACTGTTTGTTTAAAAATTAGTTTTCAATATGTTCTAATTAAAATATTAAAATTATATAATGGAAGCAGTATGCCAATTAATAAATGACTTGATTTTCTATGTAAAAATATTTCATTTTAGTTTCAGTGTAGACTGACTTATCATAAATAGTCATCACATTTGAAATATAGTAGGGGCCGGCATTCTAGCATTGTGGGTAAAGCTGCCGCCTATAGTGCTGGCATCCCATGTAGGTGCTGGTTTGAATCCCTGCTGCACCACTTCCGAAAAGTCTCTCTGCTATGGCCTGGGAAAGCAGTAGAAGATGGCCCAAGTCCTTGGGCCCCTGCACCGGCTTGAGAGACCCAGAAGAAGCTCCTGGCTCCTGGCTTCGGATTGGCACAGCACCAGCTGTTGCGGTCAATTGGGGAGTGAACCAGTGGATGGAAAACCTCTTTCTCTTTTCTACCTTTCCTCTCTCTGTGTAACTCTGATGTTCAAGTAAATAAATAAAATCTTAAAAAAAAAAGAAATATAGTGATACTCTTCCACCCCCTTCTGTAACTCTTGGCAACCACCTATCTGTTCCACAGCTCTGTAATTTAATTATTTTGAAAGCATTATATAAGCCAGTTGTTATACAACCATACAGTAGTCACACTCTTGAATATATATCCTGGAGAAATAAAAGCTTAATATCACATGAAATCATATACATGAATGTTTATAGCAACTCTGTTGCAATAATCCAGGACTGGAAATGACCCACATGTCTTTGAAAAGGTGAGTGAATAAATAAACTATAAGACATCCATAAAATGGAACACTATTCAGCAATAAAAAGGAAAGAATGTCCGATTCATGTAACAACTTGGATGGATCCCAGGAGCACAATCAAAAGGTTACATGTGTTTTCATTAGCCGGTAAATTCTGTATTTATCAGAATGTTAGAAATAATATGAAGATGTGATCTTTACAGATAATTTTGAACTGATAGAGTTTAAAGGTAAGTTGTTCTGAATTCCTGAAAGTATACTACATTATTGTGAACATAAAGTAAAATTTGAAGATAAATTACCTTGCAAGCCAAAGTAAATGTGACAAATAAAATTTAATAAATCTTCCTGATTCATAGTCTGATTCTCTATCAGTTAAAACTTAATTAAAAAGCTAATTTAGATTTAATTCCTTCTTTTGTGTTTTTTCTTTTTTTAAAGAAATTATTTATTTATTTTGAAAGGTAGAGTTATATAGAGAGAGAGGGAAAGAAAGAGATATCTTCCATCCTCTGATTCACTCCCCAAATGGCCAAGGTAGTCAGGAGCTCCTCAAATGGTCAGGTATCCAGGAGCTTCTTCTAGGTCTCCCACGTCAGCAAAGAGGCCCAATTACTTGAGTCATCCTCTGCTGCTTTCCCAGGCACATTAGCAGAGAGCTGGATCAGAAGTGGAACAGCCTGGTCTTGAACTGGTGCCCATATGGGATGCTGACACTGACACCATGCCACAGCATCAGCCCCTCATTTTTTTCTTAATAAATTATATTATCAGAGGTGAGAAAGGTGAGAAAAGAATAGAATAAATTCCACTTAAATGTCTACTACAGTAGGGATAGTTGGGCAAATAATGATGCCTAAGATATTTTATATGTAGGCTTTTAATTTGAATTCTATTTTTTGATAATTTTTAGAATCTTAAACTGGCTGAAGAGAGAATTATAGGATTAGTATTAATTTATAAACAAGGGATACAAGATGTTTAATGGGAAGAAAGTGTATTTCATAATTTGTAAAACAATTCAATTACAATGACACTAACATTTCTTCTAAATAATGTATACAATAATATTATCCAGTTTATAGTTTTATGATTATAACCTAGATTCAGTGTTTTGTGATGAGTAGGATACTTCATAGTATTCCAATGAGGTTTGTTAAGTATAAACATTGACAGCAGATTTTTTAAAGGTTATTTTCCTTTTCATACTTTTAATATCTTTTCTTTGTATGTTCCTTTTTTTTTTTTATCTTTTTCTTGTCTTTCCTCTGTGTGTCTTTCTCCCTTCTTATCCTTCTCTTCCCATTGCCTTCCGTCCTTCCTTTTTGAACACTATAGTCAAAAGAAACATACTGATTGTTATTTGACATTGTTACTAGTCGGGTGTTTGTGGGCTGTGGTGAGGTAGAAATGTCTCATCCGGGCGGGGTCTTCACCCACAATCTAAGTTTCCACGGAGTAATCTTAGGATATCTGCCAAACATTTTTTAACTTGTTGACTTTAAAATTTTGTCAGATTTAAGTAATGGACCTAATGTTTAGCAGTCTACTCTGTAATGGCAATAGACCATAAAAAAGTTAACTGTGCTTTGATCTTATTGGCCTCATACTGGGATGGTTATATAGCAGAAGATTAATAGAATGAGAGAAATATTCCCAAATGTCTGTATACTTGTTAATATATTATTTATATTTTCCTTGTAACTGAATTTTTTCCTGAAATCTTCCCCTTCTCCCATGGTCTGTATAAAAACTAACTATATGACATGACTTGCCTATTTAGAAAATCATGCTTAATCATAATATCCCACTAAAAATGATAATTGAAACAGAATTGATTTGAATTGTTATTGCTATATTTTCTGAGGGATACAATTCAGGGATCATTTTCATAAAGGAAGAAAAAATGTGCAGCATCAGAATTTCAAAATCATATGTACTTGAAATGAATATTTTCTACTAAAATGTATATATGAGAAAATAATTTTAAAGGTTTTCATAATTACTTGCGAATAAATCTGAAATTACTTACACTAAATACCCACTAAATTATCGTGTTCTTGAATTTGCTTTTTTATATAATAAAGTTACCTTATAAAGGAGTCATGTAAGGTTACAAGGATGTGAAATACTGCCCCACACTCCCCAAAATACTTTCTTGATATAGATGATTTCTATGTTTTATTTTCAAATTGGCGGTTTGGAAAAAACACTGTGTAACATATATCTTACTTGATCATGTAGCTATTTTTATAATTGTAAAATTTTTGTCAATTGCTGAGAAAATTCAAGTATTACATATCAGTTTTGTCACAAAAAAAGCATAACAGAAAGTATATGGATTGTTATAACTTTCTGAAAGATAAAAGAAGGATAAAAAATGCTCCTCATTCCCCACTTCTCTCTGAAATGGCCAACGAAGCCAGTGTTCTCTGTAATACGGGTAGTATAAGAACCATGAGATCATTTGGACTGGCCCTGCCAGTGCAACCACAGGTGGGACTCAAAATTCAGTAGATCTATAGCAGCCTAACTTTTAAAAGTTGATCATTTTGCATGGCCCAAATTTCCAAATGGCTCTTGGCAGTAAAAAGGTTCCCCGTCCTTGCGTAAAGGTATGTTATATTTACCTGAACTAAATTTGAATCTTAGCTTGCACTACATTTAATTTTCCAAATGGAATTTTCAAAGTATAAAAGTCCTGAAATATAGAGAAACAACAGAACAGTTTGTTGAAAAATATTTTAGAAACTATACTTAAAATTATAATGCATGAAGATATTGTATAAGGATAAGTGTATTTTTAAATGAGAATATTTGAGCATGGTTAGAAGTCCGTTTGGAGAAACCTTAATATTGTTAATATTGGAATTTTATTGAAAACGAGCAACATAGGTCTGATAGCTGTTAAGTGTTTTTTTTTTTTTCATTTTTAAAATTAGAGTGTAATTTCCTACAGTTAAACTCATCCTTCTGATCTTTGTGAGATGGAAGGAGCTGTTCTGTATCTTGAATGCATCAATGTTAACGTCCTGGCTGTTATTGTATCATAGTTCCACAAGATGTTTCTCTAGGGGAAACTGAGTAAAGGGTAAATGGGATTTCTGTGGTATTTTATGTAGCTGCATATATATCTGCAATTGTCTCAAAATACAAAGTTAACTTTTAAAAATCACTTCCTGAGGTAGTTCTATAAGTTTTGATAGATGTAAAAGGTCTTTTAACCACCAAAATAAAAACATAAAACAATTCTATAAGCACCAGATTCCCTTGTTGTAAGTCACTCCTCCCTTATTTCAAACCAACTACCAACTTGTTCTCTGTCCCTATAGTTTTTCCCTTTCCACAATATAATATAAACATAGGCACGCAATATGCCTTTTGAGTTTGGCTACATTTACTTAGCATAGTGCATTTGAGATTCATCCACATTTTTGCATATATCGGTGGTCTAAATTGCTGAGTAGTGTTTGCATTTTATGGTTACTACCATGGTTGTTTATTCATTCCCTAATAATGGTTATTTGGGTTATTTCTTTATATTGGCAAAGACAAGTAAAATCACTATATGAAGTTTCTTTTTTTAATGTGAATATAAATTTTTATTTCATTTGAGTATATTTCTAAGAAGTGAGATGACTTGGTCATATGGTAAGTGTTCATTTAATTTATTGAGAAACTTCCAAACTCTTTTCCAAAATGGTTACACTGTTTTACATACCCATGCAAGAGCTCCTGTTGTTTTCAACACTTATCAATACTTAGTATTGTTAGTATTTTTATATTTCCCTATTCTAGTGGGAATGAAGCTGTATCTCACAGTGGTTTAAATTTGTGTTTCCATCATAATTAATGGCACTGAGCATCCTTTCATTTATTTATTTATTCGGAGAAGTGTCCATTAACATCTTTTGCCCATTTTAGAAGTTGAATTGTTTATTTTCTTTGCATTTTGAATTTTTGATAGACTGACTACAAGTCCTTTATATTTGCAGATATTTTCTCGAAGTCTACAGTTTCTTTTTCATTTTCTTAGTTGACGAACAGCTTTTAATTTTGATTAAATCCTGTGTATCAACTTTTTTTCTTTCATAGATTATCCTTTTGTTGTTGTATCTAAGAAGCTTATGTCTAATCCAGGATCACAAATATTTCTCCTATGTTTTCTTTTGGAAAATTTTACAGTTTTGTGTTTTGTGTTTAGATACATGATCTGTTTTGAGTTAATGTTTGTTTATGGTTTGTGGATGGATTTTCCTATATTGATGTCTGACTTGTTCTGGCACCAGTTGTTGATAAGTTGCCCTTTATCCATGGAATTGTGTTTGCACTTTTGTCAGAAATCAAATGGTAATATAAATCCAGCTCTTTTATACTACAACATATATTATCTTAATGTACTGTACTATGAAAAATTGCCTAGTAAAAATACAGGACTTACAGGAAAATCAGGTTGAATGTAGCATTAAAAATAATTGGTCAGTGACACACTAAAAAAAGAAATTAAGCATTATTTAACATCTTCTAAGTGATTGATATATAAGGAATATAATATGGTAAAATTACTTTATGGAAGTAAATATCAGAAAGTTTATATTTTGTCAATTATAATGGGGTGGTAGAAGGTAGACTATCTGCAATTGGAAGGAAATTTGTAACACTGGAGGTAGACAAGATTGGCTTTATGGTAGATGTTTGAGATGTGCACCTTTGTGCATTTTATGTATTTCCACTTGACTAAACTCAACTAGGTATAGTTTTTTTTATGTTCATATAGTGTTTCTTGTGGACAAAATCACACATAAACCAATGCAGAATTTGAGTTATACTCAAATTGTTTCCTGATATATCAAATGCATTGTAACAAATTATAGTTCAAAACAGAGGTTGTAATCTATTAGGTAAGTATGTTATTAGACACCCTTCTGTTCCATTGATACGTATGTCTAGTCTTTCTCCATTGCGTATCTTGATTAAGTTTATTATAAATCTTGAAGTTAGATAGTATAGACCCTTTTTTGTCTCCTTTTTCAAAATTATTTTGGCTATTTCGTTTGCCTTTTTATATATATTTTAGAGCCAGCTTATTAATTTCACCAAAAGTGGTCTTGCTGGAATTTTTGTTGAAGTTATGTTTTTTTTTTTTTTTTACTCTCTATATAAATTTTAGGAGAGTTGATGTCTTAACATTGAATCTTCCAATCCACAGACATAGTCTCGCTCTCTACATAGGTCTACTTCTGTTTCCTTCTTCAGTGTTTCCAGTTTTTAGCATAAAAGTATTTCATTTATTTTAGATATTTCTACATAGGTATTGTTTGATATTTCTGAAGGTGTTATTATAAATGAAGTTTTTTATATTTCAACTTCCAGCTATTCCTTAGTAGTACATAAAAGACTGATATATTTATTTATTTTTTAAAGATTTATTTATTTGTTTGAAAGAGTTACAGAGAGGTAGAGGCAGAGGCAAAGAGGGAGAACTCTTCCATCTGCTGGTTTACTCCCCAAATGGCTGCAACAGCCATGGCTAGGCCAGACCAAAGCCAGGAGCCAGGAACTTCATCCTGGTCTCCACGTGGGTATAGAGGCCCAAACACTTGGGCCATCTTCGCTGCTTTCCCAGGTGTATCAGAAGGGAGTTGGTCAGAAGCAGAGTCGCCGGAACTTGAACCGGTGCCTATTTGGGATGCCAGTGCTGCAGGCTACACCAAATTTGTATACCTGCCACACCACAGTGCTGGCCCTAAGATTGATTTTTATATATTTCTATCTTTAGCTATTTGAGATCTTTAAAGAAAAAGCAGACTCACCAAAGCTAAAGCAAAATTTACTATTTTATTTTAAAATGTAAAAGTTACTCCGTTTTGTCTTACTCTAAATTTTAAAATTTAGAACAATATGCATTTTTAATTTGGTTCCTATTCCCTTAGAACTGTTGCATAATATTCTGCTACCATTCTGAAAGCGTAAATTTTGAAAATGAGATTTAACTGAGTAGTTTTTCAATGCTTATAGAATATCATATCATTATGAAATGCAGGCCCCTGTCTTTTATTGGTGTTACAGGAACTTTCTTAGGCTATCCATAAGTCATTTTAATGTTTAATGCATTATTTTGTCTGTTTTGGTATTTTCTATTTTCTGAAGTTATTCAGATTTTTTTTTTTTTTTTTGCAAAACCATTACAGATTTTGGACTCAGCAAAGAGTCAGTAGATCAAGAAAAGAAGGCTTACTCATTTTGTGGTACAGTAGAGTATATGGCTCCTGAAGTAGTAAATAGGAGAGGCCATTCCCAGAGTGCTGATTGGTGGTCGTATGGTGTACTTATGGTAAGCAGCATTGTATCAATACGTGCTTAATATTATTTGGAATTTTATTTTAATTAATTTTGGGGATATGTCAGATAGGAGGATTTCTGATAATTCATGATTGAAATTGAAAAATTAAGGTTTTGGTGTTCAAATTTTATTCAAAGTTGTTAGTAAAAGGGTAAATGATAGCAGTTCTATTAAAAAAAACTATTCATATAAGAAATAAGTCTGCCAGAATCTAGATTTCAGAATACTGTTTGATAGTTATATGATATTGTAGGTGTCTCAGAATTTAGCACCTAAGCATATACTGTCTTATTGACAAATTGTTTCAAGCCTGTCCTAGAAAGATTGTAAACCTCTTGAGGAAAGATATCATGTCTTCTACTATATTTTTAATCTCAACAGTACCTAGCATAGTGAACATTTAGTAGATTCTTAATAAGTATAGACTAATTTGGTGTGAGATTAAGCATAGAATTTTCTGTATTAAGCAGGATGATAGATGAAAAATACTGAATGCGATATAATTTGTTTATCAAATCTTATAATCCATTTTGCCCATTTGTTACTGAATGACACATTGTATGACACATAAGTGCCTATTACAAACTAGGCATTTAGGTAAGGTGCTTGTGTGAGGACCATTTCAAATACAGGATTTGGCATTTTCTGTGACCCAAGAAGGTATACAATCTGGTTGGGAAAAAAATGGAATTGCTAAAAAACAAACAAACAAACAAAAAACCAAAAACCAAAACTGACTAGAGGTACCATTGGAAGTAAAAGGGAGACTAGATAAGTTGATGTAGGAAAAATGGAGGAGGTAGAATTTAAAGTAAGGCATGAAAGATAGATAAAATTTATAGTTGTATGACAAGAAGGAGAGTATTGCAGTCATATTAACAAAGACTTGGAGAACCAGTTTAACCAGAGTAGTGGAGAGAGAAAGAGAATGTGGAGGAAGTGAAGCTGTAAAACTATGAGTTTATGCTTGTGATTTTTTTTTGGTAGTAGTATATTATAGATTCTTAAATACAATGGTACTTAGAGGAAAATTGTATTTTGGGAAGATTAGCATTGACAGCATTACAAAAATGGATTGAAAATGGAAGAAACCAGAAACCAGGATACCAAAAAGGTCTTGCAAACATTGACGATTATAGAATATAAAAGAGGCAATGTTAAAGACATTGCAAAGGAAGTAGTGACCAACCTTAGTAGCAGATTAAATGATACAGATGAAACAGAGGGTAACGGTCAAAGGTAATACCTCTAAAGTTTATGAACTTCAGGGCATTAAAAGAATGAGCGATGAATAGAAAAGAGGTAACTAACTAGGACAACTGGTTTTGGAAGTAAGGAGAGAATTTAGTTTTAACATGAGGTATAAATTACTTTAGGTTATTAACTCCTATATAATGATAAATTAGGAGGGACAGTGGAGAGGAAAATCAGAATAATTTGGACTTATTTAATATACATTCTTATATATATACATGTTCTTTGTTATGTGTGTACATGTGCACACACACACACATTCACTCAGCTATACCACCTATACCTAGGGGTAGATATGAGTCCCATGCTCTGTCCTGCTCTTCTTTCTCTCCCTTCTTAAACTACTAGCCATCTAGTTCCCAAGGGTGAACCATTACTGTAGATTTGGGAGGAAACAGTGGAGTTTGAGAGAGATTGAGGCTGGATTGGAATATTTGAGATTCATGATGTTATGGAAGAATTGGAAGGATAAGGTATCTTAGATTGGGATTTCATGTAAATGAGCAGAAAACTAAAGCAAAAACTACTTTTTTGAGTCTTTTTGAGATTGAAATATTAGAGATGTGAACTATAATGATCTTTATTTTTAAACCTAGTCTTTTTATATCATCGCTTAATGTTCTAGTTAGATGCATTACAATTAAGTATCTTTGGGAAAATCTTTTCCTTATGCTATGTATACCAGTCTTAATTTTTTAAGGATATTGTCATACAAGTGTATGTGTGCGTGTGTGTATGTGTGCTGCCTCTTGTCCTACCTGTCTTATTGGTTCCAGTTTTGGCAGGGAGTTGGGGAGTGGGGAGAGTGAGAGGAATGAGACTGATTAAATCTTTCTTGGCCATGTATGAATTGAAATGGTTTGGCACGTATTTTTCTTTTCTCTTTATTGTTTAATGCTTGCTTTCAAAACATATCTTTGTTTTCAAAGAAAATTCCTTGTGTGTATTTTCAAATTGGTTTGACTTTGGAAACTTAGTCAAATTAGAAAAGAAAAAGGTAATGGTTGGTTTTTATCTGTTACATTTCCCCTACCTGTACCACTGGTGTGTGTGTGTGTGTGTGTGTTTCTTTGTGTAAGTCACCTAGTTTTTTGGTCCTGTTTTGATCCCCTATCATTTGAATCCTTCATGTTTTGATGATCGTGTAGTACAAGTCTCAGTTTTTTTCTGAAGAATTTCATTATATATTCTAAGTTGTGCTAAATTGACTGTAGGCTTTTTTTGTTTTTTAGTTTGAAATGCTTACTGGTACTCTGCCATTTCAAGGTAAAGACAGAAACGAGACCATGAATATGATATTAAAGTAAGTGTAAATACTATCTTTTACTTTTTGGAGAAAATCCCTTGCTTTCAGTTTTGAGAAATGTAATGTGGTTTTAAATTTACACTAATGAACATAGCTTTTACACTGTCTTCTTCCTTCTCCTGCCATATAGGGGACATTATTTGCTGTTATAAAAGCACTTTATTATTTTTTTTTTAGATTTGTCAACTTTGAAATGCACCTAGATTTAAGAGAAATTTTTCTAAAATCTCTTTTCCAGAGCAAAACTTGGAATGCCTCAGTTTCTTAGTGCTGAAGCACAGAGTCTTCTAAGGATGCTATTCAAAAGGAATCCAGCAAATAGATTGGGTATTGTTTATTTTCTTAGCCTTTGTAAAAATACACAGTGTATTTTTGGAGGATAATTACATTTTTATATTTTCTGTTTCATTTAAATTCATTTACTACTATATATAGTTATACTTAAAATTTTATATTTTATATGTACACTCCTGAAGCAGTAAATTCTATTACATCTGTGATTGAAAAATTGAATGGTCTACTTAAAAGTTTTCCTTAGTATATATCATTATGTATATAATCTGGAGTACGTGTTTTGAAATGATTCATGGAGTTCTACTTTGTAGAGATTATTCTTTCAGATATTTGAAGATAATTATTTTGTCCTTTCAAATATTCTTAAAAAGTAAATACTCATATTATGTTTATTAATTGCTTATTGTTTGACCACTTTCTTATAGTCTTACCGTGGTTTTAGATGTGATTCTACTATCCTATTTATCCACTTGTATTAAAATTTCAGTCAGTTTATTCCTTTGTACTTTTTGATATGGCATATAAATACAAGGTCATAAGTTGAATTATTAAGAAAATTCACTTATATTTTATTATCAGGGCTGGTGAGGCATAGTGGTTTAAGCTGCTGCTTTGTAATGCTGGTATCCCACACTGGAGGGCCATTTTGAGTCCTGGCTATTCTGCTTCTGATCCAGCTTCCTGCTATTGTGCCTGTTAAGGAAGACAGCACAAGATAGCCCAAGTACTTGGGCCCCTGCTACTTATATGGGAGATCCAGTGGAGTCCCTGGCTCCTGGCTTTGGCCCAAACTAAACCTGGCTGTTGTGGCCACTTGAGAAATGAACCAACAAATGGAAGATTTCTCTTTCTCCCCAATGTCTATTTCTTTTTTATTATTATTATTTATTTTTTTGACAGGCAGAGTGGACAGTGAGAGAGAGAGACAGAGAGAAAGGTCTTCCTTTGCCGTTGGTTCACCCTCCAATGGCTGCCGCGGACAGCGCGCTGCGGCCGGCGCACCACGCTCATCCGATGGCAGAAGCCAGGTGCTAGGTGCTTTTTCCTGGTCTCCCATGGGGTGCAGGGCCCAAGCATTTGGGCCATCCTCCACTGCCCTCCCGGGCCACAGCAGAGGGCTGGCCTGGAAGAGGGGCAACCGGGACAGAATCTGGGGCCCCAACCGGGACTAGAACCCGGTGTGCCGGCGCTGCAAGGCAGAGGATTAGCCTGTTGAGCCACGGCACCGGCCCCCATTGTCTATTTCTGTGTGTGTGTGTGTGTGTGTGTGTGTGTGATGCTCTGCTTTTCAAATAAAGAACTAAAGGAATCTTTAAAAAGATTTGACATGGGAGACACTATAGTATTTTATGATATCCTGAGTAGTTCAATATGAACATCAGTTTTTCGTGTTTCCATAGGGATTTTAGGGTCATTTTTTCTAGATCTGAGAAGAATGTCCTTGGTATTTTGATTCGGATCACATTGAATATGTAAATTGCTTTCCAAAATATGGACATTTTGATAATATTAATTCTTCCAATCCAAGAACATGGAAGTTTTTTTCTATTTTTAGTGTCTTCTTATATTTCTTTCTTTGATGTTTTGTAATTTTCATCATAGTAATCATTGACCTCCTTGGTTAAATTTATTCCGAGGTATTTGATTTTTTTGTAGCTATTGTGAATGGGATTGATCTTAGAAGTTCTTTCTCAGCCATGGTATTGTCTGTGTATACAGAGGCTATTGATTTTTGTGTGTAAATTTTATGTCCTGCCTCTTTACCAAACTCTTTTATGAGTTCCAATAATCTCTTAGTAGAGTCTTTTGGATCTCCTATATATAGAATTAGGTCATCTGTGAATAGGGATAGTTTGACTTCTTCCTTTCCAATTTTATGCCTTTGATTTATTTTCTTGCCTAATGGCTCTGGCTAAACTTCTAGGATTATATTAAATTGTAAGAGAAAGTGGGCATCCTTGTCTGTTTCCGGATCTTAGAAGGGGATGCTTCCAACTTTCCCACATTGAGAAAGATGCTGGCTCTGGGTTTGTCATAAATTGCCTTGATTGTGTTGAGGAATGCTCCTGGTATACTCAATTTGCTTAAGGTTTTCATCATGAAAGGATGTTGTGTTTTATCAAATGTTTTCTCTATATCTGTTGAAATAATCATATGATTTTTATTTTTCAGTTTGTTAATGTAATGTATCACATTTATTGATTTGTGAATGTTGAACCATCCCTGCATACCAGGGATAAAACCCACTGGGTCCAAGTGAATGATCTTTCTCTGTGTTGTTGGATTCGATTGCCTATTATTTTGTTGAGGATTTTTGTGTCTATGTTCATCGGGGTATTGGTCTATAGTTTTCTTTCTCTGTTGTATCTTTTTCTGGTTTAGAAAGTAAGATGATGCTGGCTTTATAGAAGGAATTTGGGAGAATTCCTTCTCTTTCAATTCTTTTTCAAATTCTAAGACTAAAGGACTAATTAACAAAGTGCCAAAGAAGAAATCATAGACTTTTCACTTGGAGGAACCTGTAGGATGTGTGCATTCCTGTTTATAGATGGCAGCCTGGAAGCCAGGTAGCAAGATGAAAAAAAATTATACCAATAAAATATTATTTCCATTTTTTAGGTTCGGAAGGAGTTGAAGAAATAAAAAGGCACCTTTTTTTTGCAAATATTGACTGGAATGTAAGTTGAGTAGAAAATTTGTTATTGAATATATTAAAATGAGCAGAAACCTGAAGAGTAAATGGTAATATATGGATTTTTCTGCTAAATTTAATCCATTTGTTTTATATTAAGTGTGAGATTTTTATTTATAGGTGCAGCATATCATGTCAGTTACCTTGTACCAGAAAATATGTAGAAAACTAGTAATTATTATTCTTGTTTTTCACCTGTTAAGTATGGTTAATATTTTGCCCCATTCTAGGTTGAGCAATGAAGAGCAGGAAGAGAATGAGGAAAGCATATGAGTGATAAGCATATTCTTATAGGAAGTTAATTGTAAAGAGTCTAAGATGTTATTTAATTTCAATGTTGTTTGTTATGTGTTAGAATAAACTAAATTTATTAAGAAGTGGATATCTTTCTGTGTAGTTCAGTAAATGTTGAAAGTACATGAAAACTGAAACATTGTAAAATTCTACCAAGTCTTGTATGAGATTTTCTTAGTTGCTATTCTCAGACTAATGGGCTTTTCTTAATATAGCTTATCTTTTTGTTGTTTGTTTTATATTACAGCTTTATATATTTTGTGTGTTCATCATCATAGTTAAACATTTTCAGTTACCTAGTTCTGATTGATATTGAAAGTTTTTTCAAAAGTATAAAATTCTATTTTGATTTTGAGGGCACAACAGAGAACTGCTATTTACTGATCAAATTATTTCATCTGGCTTGTATAACGAGTTTTAGTAGACAGTATTTTATTTTTTATGATTATAAAACTGTAATATGGCTTAAACCATTACTCAATACCCTAAAAAGGTGGGCGTGATGCATAGGAGCCTCCCCTTTGTCAAATTTGTGTACATCTCTCTTAGTGTCCTTGTATCCTTTTTTCATTTTTTCCAAATGTTTTGCTTTTCTTCCTTTCCCCTTATCTAGATAAATGAGAAATAATTTTTTCATCATTGCTATATCTAAACCACTTACGGTCATTGTTTTATTTAAAATAACAAATTATATACTTAATTAACTTACTAATTTATTGCACTTATTTAAATAAATTAAATTTTTTAAATTAATTCCCTCTTAATTTTTCCCTACTATGGGGCGATTTAAAAATGTAGATTTCTACAAAAAGCATGTTTTTGTATATTTTCTGTGTCTTTCAAAAATGTAGATATTAGTGAGTTAGATTTTTAGACAAGACTAAATTTTTGAATGCCATGATAGGAGTCCAAAACAATATCTTTATATTTTTATTCAAAAATATTTTAATATGAAATATGAGATACTTTAAAAAGTTTATGGTTTAGCTTGTTTGTTAAGATGCCCACATCCCATATCAGAGTACTTGAGATCTACTGTTCCCTACTTCTGTTCCTTTCTCTGACTTCCTGATAATGCATACCTTGGGAGGGAGTAGTGATGCTCAAGCAATGTAACTCCTGCCACCCATGTGGGAAGCCTGAATTATCTTCCCGTCTTTAGGCTTTAACCCAGCCCTGGACATTGTGGGCATTTGGAGAGTAAAGCAGCATATAGGACCTTTCTCTCTCTCTGCCTTTCAAATAAATAAGAAAATAAGTAAATCAAGTATATAAAAATTTCTCCTTTTTTCTCTCTGCTTTCAAATAAAATTTAATTTAAAAATCTTGAAAATTGGAATTTAAAGACAGGTTTATTTTGGTGCAAAAATATTTTGAAGTCCATTCACAGGTTTTTTTATAATGCATTATTGTCTTTGAAAAATCTTCTTTGAAGATTCCTTTGTATACTTCTTTAGATCAGTCTATTGGTTTTTAAATTCTTGAACATCATTTTTGCATGGGAATATTGTGATATAGTTTATATGGTTATAATACCAGTTAGAATTCAGACCAGTTTTTGGTAGCCAAAACTGAACATCATTATTCCTTATGAATGCAATTTGTATCATTGCTGTGTTTCCTGGCCTCATTAGAATTTGGACATTGTCTCAAATTTTTAGAATTTGGATAACAGATATCTGAAGCATATTTAAATTTCTTTTATGGGATTGTGAGTCTTCTTAAAGATTGCATGTTATATTCTGCTTTCCTTTAAAAATTACTCATTGAATATTTTATCTGAAAAGCTTAGGACCCACAAGTGCTTTGGCTTTTGAATATTGGAATATTTGTGTATATAAAATGAGATATTTTGGGAAGGCACCCAGGTCAAAACAAAATTAATTGGTTTCATATATACATTACATGTATAGCCTGAAGTTAATTTTATACCATATTTATAGTGTACCTGTGTTTTGACTGCAGCCCATCACATGCCATCAGGTGTGGAATTTTCCACTTTTGATATCTTGTCAACGTTCAAAAAGTTTCATATTTTGGAGCACTTTGAATTTTGAATTTTTGGATTCTGAATGCTCAGTATGTTTAGTAGTTTTTCAATCATTAATATCTTTTGGTGTTCCCTGTTGCTTCTAGAAATTATATAAAAGAGAAGTTCAACCTCCTTTCAAACCTGCTTCTGGAAAACCAGATGATACTTTTTGTTTTGATCCTGAATTTACTGCAAAAACACCTAAAGGTAATGTGTGTTTATGTTTAAAATCAGGGCTCTTATTCCAATAGGTGGTTCAAACAATTAACTTTTTTCCTAAGAAAAAACTAAAAGAATGGCAGGTTTGCAGAGGATTGATTTGCTTTTTCTGGAATTGTGGATCCTATATATAGTATTGCCTGAGCATCTGTCAAGTAGAGGCTTTAAATGTGAACTGTTTATCAGAGAAGCAGGAACTAGGATAAAGAGTAGTTAGATTATTTTTTTCCTGTTTTATAAGTTCCTTGACATTCTAATGATTGTCAGGTCAGGGGACAAAATATGAAAGTTATTACTCTGACACTTATGGTTTCAAATTTAATGTGGTTTTACTTCTAGTGGCATCAGTTTTATGCAGTCACTTAGCAGATGGTGAATGACTGCTATGTACTGAATAATAAGGATGCAGTAGTGGACAGAACAGAAAGAAATTACTAATCATATGGGGCATGGATACTAGTGGTGGGAGACAGTGTATAATAAATCAAATATATATTATATAGTGACATGTAATGATTTATTCTATATTTGAATACTGACATTGTATATCATAGATTTTTGTGTAGTTCTAATTAAATATAATTATTTTGAAATTAGATTCTCCTGGTTTACCAGCCAGTGCAAATGCTCATCAACTCTTCAAAGGATTCAGCTTTGTTGCAACGTCTATTGCAGAAGAATATAAAATAACTCCTATTACAAGTGCAAATGTATTACCAATTGTTCAGGTAAATTCCACTTAAGCACGTTTGGGGATAATTATTTCTTTCAGTTATTTCTAATAGATTTTCAGTAGCTTTTTAAAAAGTGAAATTTACTTTATATGTTTTGGAAAAAAGGAGTAGTAACTTTAATTATATTTATGTGGTCTGTTTTGGCAAGAAAATATTTGGGCAGTTTATAAGCTATCAATTTATTATACTGACCTTGGAGATCCAGAAAGCCTACAATTTAGGATTGGCTCATAATTGCCATAAACCATTTATAAATATTGACAAAAATTTAGAATGGTTTTTTTTTAAGATTCAAGAGAAATATATATTTAGGATAAAATAGAAAATGTGAAAATGTCATTATCTTTAGTATTTTATTTTTATAAAAAAACCAGATAAATGGAAATGCTGCACAATTTGGTGAAGTGTATGAATTGAAAGAGGATATCGGTGTTGGCTCCTATTCCGTTTGCAAGCGATGTGTACATAAAACTACCAACATGGAATTTGCAGTGAAGGTATTGTCTCTGAGCCTAATTTTAATTTGTTTTTTATGTATTTAATTTAAAGTGCAGGTTAATGTATTTTCAGTGAAGATGGGAAAGATATGATGGGGAAGAACTCTAAGACTTAATATTTTCATTTTAAGACTTAATATTTTCATTTTGAGTTTCTTTTCAAGGCTTTGTTTTAGAGGATCAATGTATTACATGAATTTTTTGCTTTTGAATGGTTTCTCTTTAATGTAATATGTTAAGATTGACCAATTGTGAGAATTATAATCAGATTTGGATCACATTATCATGCAGTACAATTTTAGTGATATGGAACATAATGTCAAAGTACTCTTGTTTATTTTTTCTATTAAGTTTCAGTTCTAAGAAATTGTTAAACATTAAAATAATGAAGTAAGCATTGTTTTTTGAGTTTTTAAGTATTTGTTTAATGTATAACCATATTTAAATCATTTATAGATAAAATAATTTTTTGTTGCCTGAGACTTTTCTCTTCTTGGTCTTAGATCATTGACAAAAGTAAACGAGACCCCTCAGAAGAAATTGAGATTCTGATGCGCTATGGACAGCATCCAAACATTATTACTTTAAAGGATGTAGGTATTTTTAAATCTGGATGTCAGTTAACCTGCTGAAGTTATGACTTGGAACTTTATCTTACTTGTTGCATTTGATTCTGTGGTATTTTTAATTTCATGCCACAAAATCTCAACATCCTAAAATTTGCCAATGCAGCTTTTTCTTGTAATTCTGTGTGTATATATGTGTGAGTGTATGTGTATATGTGATAGATAAATATATAATCTCATATATCCTGACCCTGCATGAAAAGGGTGTAAATATTTCTCTTATTTAATCTCCTTCCTATACATATTAATTAACAAACATTTCAGATACTATATCAGATAATGGACTTAGAGGAGGTATTAAATAACAAATAATATATTTATTTCAGAAAGAAGGTCACTGTTAGAGAAATAAAGTAGCTATAATACAGTAAAAATGATACTGATATCGTTTGAGAGGCAGAGCATTCTATTTTTTTATTTATGTCTTTTGATGGACTATAACCTATATCTTTGAAATTTAATAAAAATGTATGTTGAGCATAATCTTCAAGGACATGTAGGAGATTAACTGATTCAACCTTCAATATAGCCTTACTACATTAGTAGTAAAGGAAAAATGTCTTCGTTTAAATATGAGATGTTGACTGGAAAGGCAAAATGAATATATTTTGAACATTTTAGAATTGTAAATGTTTAATTATTATGTTTTGAAAATATCTTCTTTTTTAGGTCTTTGATGATGGTAGATACATATACCTTGTTACAGATTTGATGAAAGGAGGAGAACTCCTGGATCGTATTCTCAAACAAAAAAGTTTCTCAGAACAGGAAGCTAGTGATGTACTATATGTAATAACTAAGACAGTTGACTATCTTCATTGTCAAGGAGTAAGTTGTAATTGTATTCTTTCTTTTGTTTCTGGGACTTACATCTTAATAAAATTATATATGGGGAGATGATGCCATCTGTAATGAATTGCTTTTTCTTTCATTTATGTATTTTCTTAGGGAATATCCTAATAAAGCTATTAATATAGTAAAAGCTATGTATTCAGGAAATTGGCTAATGCTTTATTAATTCCCTCTGCCTGGTGTCCCTGGCCTAGTGGCATATTGGTTTTACTACACTTGATCTTAGATAAAAGCCAAGAAGCGATTGTGGCATATTAGTTTTAAAAGTGGTTTGAATTATTTTAATGTATCTAACCTTGAGTTGGAAACTACTAAACCTAATCAAACTTGAAAATGAAGCATAAAAGTATTATCTAAGGACATATTGTGGGTATTATTCAAACTATATATAAAGACTGTAAATCTTTTTAAAACATTCTTCATTTAAAAAATTTAACACAGGTTTTATTCCTGTGTAGCAATAACCTAGTTCCTGTCAATCAGCCTTTCCCAGTCCCTCCTGCGCTACTTCCCTCCTCAGTCTCTGGTAACTACAATTGTATTTTTAGCTTCCATGAGATCACCCATAGTTTTGGTCAGATTCCTCATAGGAGTAAGATCATGTGATATTTGTCTTTTTGTGCTTAGCTTATTTCACTTAACATAATAACCTTCAGTTCCATTGTGTTGTTGCAAATGACAAGATTTCATCCCTTTTTATGGCTGAGGAATATTTCATTACATATATGTACTACATTTTTTTATCTGTTCATTGGTTGATAATGCACTTAGA
Source organism: Sylvilagus floridanus (assembly GCA_949820135.1). NCBI lineage: Eukaryota > Metazoa > Chordata > Mammalia > Lagomorpha > Leporidae > Sylvilagus > Sylvilagus floridanus. Next base: position 64,005,260 of record OX463223.1, on the reverse strand, counting down.
TCGTTTCTGCTTCCTGGCTGTTGTGGATAGTGCTAATAATAATGGGAGTAGATATCTCTTCCACAGCTGGATTTCATTTCTCTTGGATGTATACACAGAAGTGAGATGGCTATATCATATGGTAGTTATGTTCATGGTTTCTTGAGAAACCTCTGTAGTATTTTTCACAATGAGTATACTATTTTACATTCCCACCAAAAGTATGCAGGGTTTCCTTTTTCTCCACATCCTTTTCAACACTTGTTGTTTTTTGTCTTTTTACAAAATATTTATTTGAAAGGTAGAGCTTCAGAGAGAGAGAGAGGCATCTTCCATCTGCTGGTTGGCTCTCTTGATGGTTGCAAAGGCTAGCTGTGGGCCAGGCTGAAGCCAGGAACCAGGAACTCCATCCAGGTCTCTCACACGTGTGACAGCAGCCCAAGTGCTGGGGCCATCATACACTGCCTTCCCAGGTGCATTAGCAGGAAGCTGGGTCAGCAGTAGAGCAGCCAGAACTTGAGCTGGTTGCTCATATGGGATGTTGGCACTGCCAGCTCAGTGCATGTCTTTTTTTTTTTTGTCTTTTCAATAATGGCCAGTCTTACTAGAGTGTGGTGAAATCGCATTGTAGTTTAAATTTGCATTTCTCTGATGATTATTGATTCTGAGCATTTTTTCATTTACCTGTTATCCATTCATATGTCTTGCTTTTGTTTTGATAATTGTCTGTTTAGACCTATTGTCCATTTTCTAATGAGCTTATTTGAGCACTATAAATCTTGACCCTTGGCAACCCCCCCCAATTATAGTAAGAAATTTTAATTCTAAAAATATAAATTATTGGCCAGTGCCACGCCTCACTTGGCTAATCCTCCACCTGCAGCACCAGCACCCCGGGTTCTAGTCCCGGTCGGGGTGCCGGATTCTGTCCCGGTTGCTCCTCTTCCAGTGCAGCTCTCTGCTGTGGCCCGGGAAGGCAGTGGAGGATGGCCCAAGTGCTTGGCCCCTGCACCCATATGGGAGACCAGGAGGAAGCACCTGGCTCCTGCCTTCGGATCAGCGTGGCACGCCGCCGTATCGGCCACTTGAGGGGTGAACCAACGGAAAAGGAAGACCTTTCTCTCTGTCTCTTTCTCTCTCTCTCTCACACTGTCTAACTCTGCCTGTCCAAAAAATGTAAATTATTAATATAATATATTTTGTGGTAGAGGGGCAAGCTTGTTATTTCACTTACTTCAAAATGAAGGCAAATTAAATGAGTTTCAAAAGTCAGTTGTATGTATAGCTTTAGGACACAAAGTAACAATTTTAAAAATTTAAGTTTTAATCAGTTGTAGTAGTGCAGACGTACCCTCTTAATTATAAATATTTAAAAAAAAAAAACAACAGTTCAGATTTGACACAGTGAAAATTCTGTGGTCCCTTCTTAAAGTTAATAGAAATTAACTTAATTTTTGTTGTGATATAATAGAATACATTTTCAGTTTTTTCAAATAAATTTTACAATAACAAAATAATAGTTTTATGACGATTTGGTTCCTTAATTATCTTTGTCAGTTTTTTAAAGTAAAGGGTAACTAGATTTTTTGAGCAAAGAATAAGCATTTCTTCCTTTTTAAAATCATTATTTATTTGAAAGAGTTAGAGATAGAGAGAGAGAGAGAGAGAAAGAGAGAGAGAATCTTCCATCCACTGATTCACTCCCTAATTGGCCGCAGCAGCCGGAGCTATGCCGATCCTAAGCCAGGAGCTAGGAACTTCTTCCGGGTCTCCCATGCGGGTGCAGGGCCCTGCTTTCTCAGGCCATAGCAGAGAGCTATGGAAGTGCAGCAGCCAGGACTCAAACCAGCGCCCATATAGGATGCCGGCACTGCAGGCAATGGCTTTACCTGCTACATCACAGCGGCGGCCCCAGCATTTCTTCTTGATTTACTTTATAAAGCTTCATGTTTTATCAATTAAATAAATTGATAACAGAGGCATATTGACCGTTTCTACATGCCAAGCATTGTAAAAGGTGTTGGAGAGTCATACATGAGTTAAAACGTGATCCTTGTCCTTAAAGAACTTTCAATGTAATAAACTGCTTATAATGGTAAAGCTAGATGAAATAAAGTGGACAGTAGTAACAGGAAAATCATCAGAGAAGAAATTTCAGAATTCTGATAGTTCTTCTTCATTCTTTCTGTTTTTCTGCTGAGAGTTCTGATTTTTCTGCTAAGAGGTTCATGTATTGAAAGCATGTTTTGTTTTACTTCATGATGATAGTTCCAATAGCCACTTTAAAATCCTTGTTAGTTCCAGTGTGATTCATCTCAGTCAGAATTAATTGGTTTTCTTTTTTCTTGAGACTGTTTCTTTTTTTAGGTTCTTTTTATAAAAATCAGATAATTTTGGATTATATTATAGTCTGGCATTAAGTTATGGTAATTTTTATTCTGGTACTTTTCTCCAGGGGTGATTATTATTTCCTTTGAAACTGAAAGCTGTTGTTCAGACAGCTGTCTGGTCTCTGTTAATATTTTTGTCTTTATATCAACTGTTTTGACTCGCTTCAACACACTTCTGATTCAGGGGTCAGTTTTTGCTCTTTATTTTTAGTATGCCCCCTCTTAGCATTCACAGTTTCCCAAAATCTCTTTTCTGGTAATCCAAGGCCAGGATAATACAGATTGTTCCATATGTGTTTTCACTATCACTGTGCACCATAGTGACTATACAGCTCGAACTAAAAGCCACAGATGTGGGAACCTACTTGTATAGATCACTGTGTTCCTTCTTTCAGCTCAATGTCGTGTTCCTCACCAGTTTATCTGTTTCTGTTCGTTCTCCAGTACCTTCAGGTTTTTTAATTATGTCCATGTTTTACAGTTGTTTACCTTAGGATGAATTGTTTAGTAGAGTCTTAGTGTACCAAAGTGGAACTGAGAGTTGGGTTTGGATATTTAATACAGGAGCATCTATCTGATAGAAATATAATTTCTGGTGTATACTTCAGACTGTTAAGGTTGGAGAAAAAAGCATTTTCAGGTTTTTGTGATTGAGGAAGTTTCTTTTGCTGGAACTAGTATTAAGATGTTTTACTTCACAGATGTTTAGTTAACTATAGAAATGTGATACTTTTTATTTTATGTTCAAGGTTGTTCATCGTGATCTTAAACCTAGTAATATTTTATACATGGATGAATCAGCCAATGCAGATTCAATTAGGATCTGTGATTTTGGGTTTGCAAAACAACTTCGAGGAGAAAATGGACTTCTCTTAACTCCATGCTACACTGCAAACTTTGTAGCACCTGAGGTATTTTTTTAACTTCAGTATTTGTCTTTAATTCTTCTTCTTCAGTTGGGTGTATATGATGTTGTGCATATATTATGGTAGACAGGTAAAAACTGATTTATCTTGTCCTCTCGCAACTATAAATCAGTGAATTCTGATAAACCCTAATATTAATTTTGAATTAGTAACTATCATCTAAAACTAACCTGAATGTAATAATCAGACTATTATGTTACATTAAGCCATATTCTAGTTTCAGCATCATACCAGTTTAGAACTAGAAGGTATGGTAAAGCTAACCACAAAACTTGAACATATTATTGCATATTCTAAATGAGGAAACTGAAGTGCAAAGTACTTACGTGACTTATTTAAAACTCAGTATTCACTTAGTAAAAAAGTAAGATACATTTTCAGATAAATTAGTTTGTACTGAATATGAGATAACTTACATCATTATGCATAGCATGCATATATGGCTGTGGCATCCTTCTTTTTAGGATATTTTGACTCTTCGGAAAATAGCCTTACAGGTGTTTTTATGAACAGAGAGGGTCTTTTTTTAATGACAAATAGCATTGTACACAGATCTTAGGGGGAAGAGTCAGGAAATGTGAGGCCAGAGAGGCTCTGGGAGTGAAGATTACACATTTGGGAAATTCCAATAATCAGTTCTGGCTATGGGAAAGAAGCTTTGACAGTACCTGCTTTCATAGCTATGAAAGTTAACTTGTTGAAAAATCAATCAGGGATGTCATTGACCATTGTAAATTCTTTATAAGTTTTTTTTTTCAAGTTAGGAACTGTGCTTATATGAGAGTACTTCAAAAAGTGCATGGAAAATGCATATTATGAAAAAAATCTATGCATGGATTTCATAATTTTGTGCATCAAAATAAACTTAGCTTTTTTATTTGAGAAGTAGAAAGAGAGAGTAGAGAAGTGATCTCCCATTTGCCATATATTATCCAAATGCCTGCAATGGCCAGCGTTGGGCCAAGTCAAAGCTGGGAACCAGGAACCCATTCAAGGTCTCTTGTCTGGTGGCAGAAAAAAATGGCTTGAGCCATCACCACTGCCTCTAGTGGTTGGATTTGTTGAAAGCTGGAGTCAGGATCTGGGAATCAAACCCGGTACTCCTTTATGGAATGCAGGCATCCCAACTGGTAGACCAAATGCCCACTCCCTGAATTCATCTTTTAATTCCATTTTCATTGAACTTTTTGAAGTACCCTTATAATGCTAATGGGTAATTCTAATCAATAAAAATTACCTTATGTTCAGCACAAATCAAGATATGTTAAACTCTTCAGGTTTGAAAAATTGGATTTGCCAAATCAGAGAAGAGGCAGGGTAAAATAATTTGAAGATTTTTATCACATATGCATTTTTAAATTTTATGTTTATATGAAATACTGGCCCTTTCATGGTAATATTACACATTAGACGAAACATAAGCTGTTTGTTATGATCAATGAAACTTTATTTATTTGAAAGGTCAAGGGGTTGGGACAGACAGAAGTCTATCTATTCCCTAAAAGACCACAATATTTGGGGCTGGGCCAAGCCAAAGCCAGGAACCAGGAACTCAGTCCACATCTCCCATGTGGGTGGCAGGGGCCCAGCCCCTTGAACCATCATCCATTGCCTCCCAGCGCATGAATCAGTAGGAAGCTAGAATTGGGAGCAGAGCCAGGACCTTTACCCAGGCACTCTGACATGGGATGTGGGTATCTCAAGTGGTGGCCCAACTACTGTGCCAAATGCCTGTTTCCTGAATCTGTGTTTTAAAGTAAGTTGTAGAAATTTTTTCTAATGAAAATAAACATAGAAAGTGACTTTCTAATAATAATAAATTCTTACTTTAAAATTTACTAAATTTTGCTCTAAGATAGTGATACTGAGGAAAAAATGACAACTGATTTTTTAAAAAATATTTATTTATTTATTTGAAAGTCAGAGTTATATAGACAGAGAAGGAGAGACAGAGAGGGGTGGGGTCTTCCATCTGCTGGTTCACTCCCCAGTTGGCCGCAATGGCTGGAGCTGTGCCAATCCGAAGCCAGGAGCCAGGAGCTTCTTTTGGGTCTCCCACATGGGTGCAGGGGCCCAAGGACTTGGGCCATCTTCCACTGCTTTCCCAGGCAATAGCAGAGAGCTGGATTGGAAGTGGAGCAGCCGGGATTTGAACTGGCACCCATATGGGATGGCGGCACTGCAGGTGGCAGCTTTACCTGCTACGTCACAGTGCCGGCCCCTGGCATATGCTTTATACCTGTCTTATGGGCCTTTTATAAGATATATAAATATTTTCTCTTTCAAAAAGTATGCATTGGGGCCTGCACTGTGGCATAGTAAGCTAAGCCTCTGCCTGTGGTGCCGGCATCCCATGGGGGCGCTAGTTCGATTCCCAGCTACTCCTCTTCCAGTCAAACTCTCTGCTTATTGCCTGGGAAAGCAGTGGAAGATGGCCCAAGTGATTGGGCCCCTGCACTCATGTGGGGGACCTGGAAGAAACTACTGATTCCTGGCTTCGGATTGGCCCAGATCTGGCTGTTAGGGCCATTTGGGGAGTGAACCAGTGTGTGGAAAACCTTTCTCTCTGTCTCTGTCTCTCTCTCTCTATGTACCTTTGCCTCTCAAATAAATAAATATTTTAAAAGAAATTATGCATTTATCTAGTCTGTATTTTAATGAAATTCACAGAGTAGTGAATCTAAATGTTTTTGTGTTGTAACATGCAGTACTGTATTTCCCATAATAAAAATCATCCAATAAGAAGTTATTGTACTGCTTCCCAAGAGTGTGATAACAGTTTGGACATAAAAATATTAGCCTTTCTAGGAGACTTCAGTGGTTTTATAGGATAGGAGGACAGAATAGTTGAGATTAGGGCTCTTCTGTTAAACATACAATATGTGCTCTTCTTAAATATTCTAATAGGTTTATGCAGTATACATCAGAACAGCGCATAGAATAACCATTTTTATGGGCAATTTCTTACTACTGACTTACTCTTCTGGACCAAGACCCATTGGTATTATGGAATCTTCTCATTGTAAACAAGTTAGGGGTGAATGTGTCCCAAATGAACAACTCAAAACACACATTAAAATGAAAAATATACAGTGTGTCAGTACTTAGATTAATGGCTAGGTAAATATTTTTAGGTTAATCATTATGTAAACATCTTTGAATGAATGCAGATACAGAGAGTAGAATACAAGCCATTAATATTTTTTTTGTCCTAACAGACTTCCATTGTAGTCAGACACTTTGACCATTGTAATAGTGCAGGTTTTCAGGTGGGAATGTGGAGACCACTTCTTCATAATTAGAACCTAGACTAACGTTAACTAGTACTTGTATTTTCAAAATTCTTAGAAAATTTTTCTTATCAAATTCTTAAGCCCCTGCTAATAATCAGTATATATATATATAAATAATAATAATGATAATCATTATATATGTATATATAAAAATTGTTGTGAATGAAACACAGAAGACATTTTTGGTAAAGGTTCTAAAATTTCAGATCCTGTCAAAAGATATTAATGAAGTATATAAAATGTATTCTGTTTAAAACTAGGATCAGAAAGATTCTAGTATCCATATAGACACTTCAATAGATAATAGCATTTGTGGGACTATCCATTCATTATTTCATCACAGTGCATAAAGAATCCTTGTTGGCTAAAAGGTCTGCTGAGGCCGGCGCCGCGGCTCAATAGGCTGCGGTGCCGGCACACCGGGTTCTAGTGCCGGTCGGGGCGCCGGATTCTGTCCCGGTTGCCCCTCTTCCAGGCCAGCTCTCTGCTGTGGCCAGGGAGTGCAGTGGAGGATGGCCCAAGTGCTTGGGCCCTGCACCCCATGGGAGACCAGGAGAAACACCTGGCTCCTGCCATAGGATCTGCGCAGTGCGCTGGCTGCAGTGGCCATTGGGGGGTGAACCAACGGAAGAAGGAAGACCTCTCTCTCTCTCTCTCTCTCTCTCTCTCTCTCTCACACTGTCCACTCTGCCTGTCAAAAAAAATCTGCTGATTATTTTTTTTTCTTATTTATTTATTTTTATTTGACAGACAGTGAGAGAGAGAGAGAGACAGAGAGAAAGGTCTTCCTTCCGTTGGTTCACTCCCCAAATGGCCGCTATGGTCGGCGCTGCACCAATCCGAAGCCAGGAGCCAGGAGCCAGGAGCTTATTCCCGGTCTCCCATGCGCATGCAGGGGCCCAAGCACCTGGGCCATCCTCCACTGCCCTCCCGGGCCACAGCAGAGAGCTGGACTGGAAGAAGAGCAGATGGGACCAGAATCCGGTGCCCATATGGGATGCTGGTGCCGCAGGTGGAGGATTAACCAAGTGAGCCCTGGCGCCAGCCCCCAGAGATCTGCTGATTATTTATAATTTTAGCTAAACAAAAAGAGGGAATATTCACTGACATTTTAGGATACACATCATTTTGATCAACCTGTTAAGATTTACTCAGTAGTTAATATATCTCTAAATCTATCTTATACTTTTATAAAGGCAAATACATTGTTATATTATTCAACTAATACTTAATGTCTACTGAGGTGTAAGAATGTTCCTGAATTAATGGCATTTACAGTAAAGTTGAAAGATCTGTTGCCTGCAGCTCTTGATGAAGAAATTTTCAAGTTATCCTGCTTTGTCTGGGTTTGAGCTGTCATATGTTTTGCCCTAAATATGAATGAATTTGAACTTCAGATCAGAGATAATGGGTATCTCTGTGTAATTTACTTTTTGCTGATTTGGGATGCCAAATTAGAATGTTAGGTCATTGACTGATTTAATTGTGACTTCTGTCTTCTTTGTAAATAACTTGATGCAAGTAAAAAAATTCTGTAAGATGGCCTCTGTACTATATTCTTTCATTCATCCCATCGCTCTGCCTTTTTTGTGTGTGTTTGTATGTGACTTTATGTTCTCACTATTATAGGGGAGTGAGAACTAGCTCTAGAACAAAGGTGGACAACCTTCTCTTTATCCATGTAAAATATGTTTAAGTGTAAGGTAAATCTAAAACAAGTTTTTCATGATTGCCGCTAATTAAGCAATGTGATACCTCCTGTGCAACTCTGCTATCATAACTAATAAGGTTATGGAAATGTGAAATACTCATATCTGACTCACTCATTAACCCTTACCTGTCCAACTATTTCGTAAGCAGTGGCCCTAAACATTGGCTGTACATTGTGTCAGGGAACCAGGGAAAACATGGCTATACCCAGAAATGAAAGAGGTAATGAGAAAAGGAAAGAAGAGGGGAATAAAACAGTAAGGTTTATATTTTCCTAGAGTATACCAGCTTAGGTTTACTGTACTATGCGTAGAACAGCTGTACCTCATTTATCAGGGCCATTGTATTCTCTGCTTCTGTTGATTGTATAAGCCAGTTATATATATTTTTCAACATTTATTTGTAAGTCAGAATTACAGAGAGAGGGAGAGAGAGAGAGATCTTCCATCTGCTGGTTCACTTCCCAGATAGGAGTGAGGAGCTTCTTTCAGTTATCCCAGGTGGGTGGCAGGTGCCCAAACACTTGGACCATCTTCTACTGCTTTTCCCCATTAGTGTGGAGCTGGATTGGAAATGGAACAACAGGGACATGAATTGGTGCTGATATCAGATGCTGGCATTGCAGGCAATGGCTTTACATGCTATGCCACAATCTTGGACCCTACATATGGTATTTGATATCCTCTTTAGCATCTCAATTCTGCACATGTGTGTCTTAATAAACATACTTTGACTAGGAAGAAAATTGTACCTTGAATTTTAAGTTAGTATATAGTCATTATTCATTTGTGGCAGTTGTAAAAGCCAAACATTAATATTTTTAGCCTTCTATAAATGAAATGGCCATGCTGGTGGTTATGCAATACCCAATGTTAATGCATTAATAATGTTTCTACTTTGTTCCTATGCCTAGAGGTTTTAAGTGGGTTTGTTTTTCCGAATGGAGAAAAATGGCCTCATTTCATCTCTTTATTTTTTCAAGCAAACTCTATTAACTCATAGAGAAATCTCACATGAATATATAATAAAGATATTTGATTGTTATTAACATTGGCTCTAAGAGCAAAAAACCAGCTACCTGCATTGTTATATGAAAAATTCATGAGGCTATTCAGAATTTATTAAATGTGCTTTTGTGATCCGGAAATATACTGCTGTTTTCAAGATATCAGCCTTGTATGTAAAATATAAATTTGTTTTGCTTTCCTGAGATCTTACATTATCCTACTGTTGCATGTATAATAAGCAGGCAGTTATAGATATTAAAAGCACAGGGTCTAGAGTAATGCCTGCTGTACTACTTAACTAGTGTTGTGATGTTGGGCAAGTTACTTAATATTCACCTCAATTTCCTCTTATTTAAAATTGAAATATAATAATATTAACTTTATAGTGTCAGTATCAGAATTAAAAGCCTTAGTAATTTTTATAGTATATATTAAATACTCTGTACATGTTAATCTGGTTTCCTCAGAGGACTAGTGAAAGTTGATTGAGGTAAAGGATCATGTTAACAGAATTTTTTTGCATTGTCCATGTTACTTAATCATCATATAATAATACCTGTTTATCAGGTCATCAAAGAAGGAGGTACCTTTCTCTGAAGGGAGGAGAGAACTTCCACTTTGACTATGACCTTGTCTAAATATGATCAGAGTCGGTGAACTCAAAAGGCTTCCATAGCCTTAGCAACTCATGAAAAGAGCCTAGGATGATTACGGATGCCATAAACAAGAGTGTCAGTTTGTTAAGTCAACAACAGGAGTCACTGTGCACTTACTCCTCATGTAGGATCTCTGTCCTTAATGTGCTGTACATTGTGATTTAATGCTATAACTAGTACTCCAACAGTATTTTTCACTTTGTGTTTCTATGTGGGTGCAAACTGTTGAGATCTTTACTTAATATATGCTAAACTGATCTTCTGTATATAAAGAGAATTGAAAATGAATCTTGATGTGAATGGAAGGGGAGAAGGAGAGAGCGGGAAAGGGGAGGGTTGCGGGTGGGAGGGAAGTTATGGGGGGGGAAGCCATTGTAATCCATAAGCTGTACTTTGGAAATTTATATTCATTAAATAAAAGTTAAAAAAAACCCAAAATATGGAACTGGAAAACCATTAAAAAAAGAAAGAAAATAAAACAGCGAAACAATTATTAAAAAATAATAATACCTGTTTATTCAGTGCATGCTAATTGCAGAAGACATAATCTTTAACATTAAATGACAAAAATGAGGTAAGTTTTTTTATTGTGAACATTTGAAAGAAAATTAGAATCAAAGCAGTTTTATTTTAGATGAGAAAATTGATTTTAGACTGAATAATACCACATTGTATTTCTTTCTTAGGTTCTTATGCAACAGGGATATGATGCTGCTTGTGATATTTGGAGTTTAGGAGTCCTTTTTTACACGATGTTGGCTGGGTAAGAAACATTCTCAAAAGTACTCACATCATGTTTTTTTAATTTCACTAACATTTTTTCATCTAGAAAGAGGACAGATGAAAATAAACTTAAGGAAGATGCTATTAACATTTCCAAATATTATATATTTTTGCTTATCAAATGAAAAAACAAAGTAAGGTATGAAATGAGTATTAAGTTATAGTAGTTAAAAGATAGTTTTCAACTGATACTACTTTAAAATATACATTTTTATTTTTTTTACATTGAATGAAGTACTTTTTGAAAATGTTTAATTGATCATACCTTAATTTTATGTTTCAGCAGGAATTTGCCCACTGACTTTGTTGGTATTAACTTTTTTAACTTGAATTTTGGCTCTCTTAGCAATAGAGATTTAGTAACATTGTACTTTATAACAAATTTAAGTGGTAACAATACTAAACTACAGTAAGATAATTTCCTTCCTCTAGAAAGATAAAGATACATTCAAAACAAATGTGTAACAATTAGACTATGTTAATATCAGTAATTTACAAATAATGCAAGTGCTATTTTACTTTTAATAATTAGTAGCACTTCTAGTTAGAAATGAAAATTTATGGTAGAAATTATTCTAACAGACTTATGACAGAGAAAAAGGCCAGATTTAGCAAGTAATTATAATATACCTGGGTGTGATTTTTGTGTGTGTGTGTGTGATTATTTATTTGCAAGGCAGAGTTAGAGAGAGAGAGAAAGGGAGAGAAAGAGATCTTGCATCAGCTGGTTCATTCCCCAAAGTGGCCATAACAGCCAGGTTTGGGCCAGGTTGAAGCCAGGAGCCAGGAACTTCATGCGGGTCTCCCCCATGGGTGGCAAGGGCCCAAGCACTTGGGCCATTTTCCACTTCTTTCCCAAGCACATTAGCAGGGAGCTGGATTGGAAGTGGAGCAGCTAGGACTCAAAACCAGCACTCATATGGGATGCCAGCATTGCAAGTGGCAACTTAACCCACTTTGCCACAACACCAGCCCCAGGTGTGATGTTTTAAAAGTATATTTAGTATAATTCAAATATATTTGACATATCAACTTGTTATAAAAATAGTGACACATTGTTTACTGACTTCATGGTAATTATATATGTTAGTATATTTTCCTATGCATTACAAGACAATTACAAACTAATGCAGACTAGTTATAAACTGCAGTTACTACTGAATTTAAAGGTAAAATTCGCATATTAAATGCAGTTTGTGTAATATAATTTCTAGCTTGTTGCTTTCAAGTATTTTTGACAAAAAAAGTAATTGTGAGTGTATTTGTGTTTTAGTGTTATCTTAATTTACTTGTTACATGAGGGAATTAAGACATTAATACAATAATGTATCTTCTTCATACTTTGAACCGTAAGTTGCTCTTCCCATTCCAAAATTTAAATAGCAATTTCAGTTCCATCTATAAAAATGGTACAAAATTGATCCCCTTTTGTCATTCTATAACTAATTTTGAAAAACTTTGAACTCTATATATTTGTCTTTCTATGAGTATTGATCTACATAATAATTTCAGTGACTATGGAGTTTCTTATTGCATTAATATAACTATTTAACCAATCAATTTTTGTGAATATTAATTAAAGTATTAACTTTATTTGGATAATAATACTGATAAAATATTAATAAAATGAACCAATACACTAAAATATATTATAATTATGTAAGGTCAACATTTTCTTCATAGTAGATATATTTGTTTGCTTACTTATGCCTGAAAGAAAATGTATTTTATTGTGCTCTGGTTTTAAGACCATAGATTTACTTCATTGATTAGCTGATTAAGATATAAGAAAAGGGTGTCCATTTTATTAAATAATATGCTAGGGTTAAATCTGTTGTTTGTAATATGAAATTTGATGTTAATGGTGAAGGGAAATATTGGATATTCTTAAGTAGTATGGTAAATATTGGTGTGTAATCTGCTATTCTTTGGTTTCAGTTGTATTTAATATGTATGTTAGCCTCTTATGTATATTAAAATCTATTTTATTAATAGCTACACTCCATTTGCTAATGGCCCCAATGATACTCCTGAAGAGATACTACTGCGCATAGGCAATGGAAAGTTCTCCTTGAGTGGTGGAAACTGGGATGGTATTTCAGATGGAGCAAAGGTATAAATTATAAATATATTTTGTTTTGTTGTATGCATGTTAAATTCCTAAAAATCTTTGAGTTTTAATCTGGTGTATATTTGTAGAGTATCTCATGGTGTCATATTTCAACATTTGTTTTTAATTAAGTAAGCTTATATTGATGTGTTGGTTTTTTTAAAGAATTTTTAAAATTTCTTTATTTGAAAGGCAGAGACAGAGACAGATAGAGATCTTCCATCTGCTGCTTCACTTCCCAAATGCCCTTAACAACTAGGAAGATGGGCTAGGCTGAAGCCAGGAGGTGGTATCTTGTGTAGATGGCAGGAACAAAACTACTGGAGCCATCATCTGCTGCCTCACAGGGTGCACATTAACAGGAAGCTAGAATCAGAAGCAAAACCGAGACTTGAACCCAGATACTCCAATATAGGAGGCAAGCATCCCAACCTGCATTTGAACTGCTACACCAAATGCTTGCCTCTCTCATTAACCAAGGTGCAAAAGTGACTTTTTTTTCCTGATGTGCTTCTCAGCCTCCTTTCTTTCTTGTAAGTTTATGTGTGTGCAACAGATATAAAACCGGTTACTATTTTAAACCAAAACCAAAAGTGCAAATCTGGGGAAAAATACATATTTAAAGTTTATTTCTAGATTTAGTATAATTTTTGCATGTTTTTAAGCACAGAAATTGAGTATTAATTATGTAGACAATTTTTACAATGTAACTTGCTTTTAGTGTATTGGCTTCTGATTACTACAAGATACCTATGACTAGCTACTTACAAGGAAGAAGTTTATTTTGACTCACTGTTTTAGAACATCAAAGTTCTAGATCAGGTGGGCACCATTTGTTCAAATATATTGTGGCCAGAGGATGGCCGTGTCAGAAAAGAGTGAAAGAATGATTGTATAGTGAGCCCGAAAGCAGAGGATGAGACTGTTAGCTTGGCTCAGGGTTTTATAATCAGACCTCTCACAAGAAGTGCCCTCTAAGGGCACATCCCTAATGACCTGCCTGTAAGCCCACATGCTAAATACCATAACTAGATTATGTTTCCACTCTTTTAGTACCATTAACATAAGACTCTGGTCTTTAAACCTTAAATGCCTCCGTGAGTTTGAAGGCCAAATCTTGTTCAAACCATAACACTTAAGAGAATATGTAGCTCAGTATTAGCACCTTAGATTTTTTTTTTTAATTTGAAAGTCACAGGGACAGAGAGAGTGATCTTCCATCTGCTTGTTCATTCTCCAAATGCCCCAACAGTTGGGGTGGACCAGGCTGAAATCAAGAGCCTAGAATTCATTCCAGGTCTCCCAAGCAGTTGATGGGGACCCAGGTCCTTGAGAGCCATCACTTGCTGCTTCCCAGTATGTGGATTCGCAGGAAGAAGAATCAGAAGCAGAGCCTGGCCTGAAACACAGGCACTGTGATACAGGGTACAGGCATCTCAAGTAATATCTTAAGCTATGTGGCTATGGAGATATTTATTATTGGTTTCTTAGAGCTATCCAAGATAAATATAATACAAGCTAGACAATGTATTCAAAAATTTTCTGGGGCTGGCTCTGGAGTAATGGGTGAAGCCACCGCCTGCAGTGCCAGCATCCCACGTGGGCTTGGTTCAAGTCCCGGCTGTCCCACTTCCTATCCAGCTCTCTGCTGTAGCCTGGGAAAGCAGTGGAAGATGGCCCAAATCCTTGGGCCTGTGCACCCACATGGGAGACCCAGAGGAAGTTCCTGGCTGCTGGCTTCAGATCAGTACAGCTCCGGCCATTGTGGCCATCTGGAGAGTGAATCAGTGGATGGGCTACCTCTGTCTCTCTCTGCCTCTGCTTCTCTGTAACTCTGCCTTTCAAATAAATAATACTTTAAAAGAATTTTCCCAGTAGCCAAATTTAAAAAAGAAAAGTAAGATTATTTTCTTATTTTTATTATTTTTATTTTTTTTTCATTTTTGACCGGCAGAGTGAACAGTGAGAGAGAGAGACAGAGAGAAAGGTCTTCCTTTGCCGGTGGTTCACCCTCCAATGGCTGCCGCGGTCGGTGCACTGCGGCCGGCGCACCGCGCTGATCCTATGGCAGGAGCCAGGTGCCAGGTGTCAGGTGCTTTTCCTGGTCTCCCATGGGGTGCAGGGCCCAAGCACTTGGGCCATCCTCCACTGCACTCCCGGGCCACAGCAGAGAGCTGGCCTGGAAGAGGGGCAACCGGGACAGAATCCGGCGCCCCAACCGGGACTAGAACCCGGTGTGCCGGTGCCGCAAGGCGGAGGATTAGCCTGTTGAGCCACGGCGCCGGCCGCAAAGTAAAATTATTTTAATATATTTTGTTTGCCCCAGTATATCCAAAATATTATCACATCAACATCTAATAAAAATAAAAATGTTAATGAGACACATTTTTTTAATACTTTTTAAAATTCTTTTAATTTTGGCCCCCCAAATTTTAAGTTTTAAACTGAAAAAAATTTGTCAGTTTTAAGCTACAATTTGATGTACAACAAATTTTAAATCAAAAAGGAGTTCCTTATAATTAACGTCTGCTACTGTTAAAACCTAATTATCTCAAAAATACTAGCCAGTTCTAGAAAAGTATATTGCATAGTAAGTCTAATATGATTATAATAGAATACAAATAAGGAATTTATCATTACCTTTTAAACATTATTAAAATGAAGAAATGCTTATATTGGATTTTAGACCTAACACAGGTAGGCTATGTGCTGTGGTAGAAGGAGCACTTATTTGAAAGCCAGGAGAACTGAGTGCTGATGCTTGATCTTCTACTAACTTGTTCCCTCAGTTTTCTCATCTATAAAATGTAAGGACTGAATTCTGCCTTTTGTTCCCTCTAACTCCAAAATTCTGCTTCTTTGCAATTTGGTTTGTATATAATTTGGCAAACATCTCCATGTAAAGTGGTTGAAACTACTTTTATTAATTAAACACATTTTTTATTCATCCTGTTTGTGCTTCAGAAAATACATTGTGCCAAGTATTAGTTCCAGTGTTTGAAGCCATGCAGATGATCCTTTACAGGATCCTTTACATGCAGATGATTTCTTTACAAAAAATAACTGTTGATACTGTTTGAATCTCTACTTTTATGATATCAGTGTTTTTAGATTCCACATGATTACAAACATGCAGTGTCCTCTCAAAAATCAACAAGCAAAATACCTTGAGTATCCCAAAAAGCTGTTGCCATGATTTTTGTTTTTAACTGGTCCATTTCTGCTTTAATTAGAACACTTCCGCTTTTTTGGTAGCCATTGTTTTGATTGTACTTTTTTTCAGGATCATATTGGTAAAGTCATATTCCATCTCCTATTGGAATTCTTTGAAGAAATGCTTCAGGATCATGATTCTATTAAAATTTCCATTAAGAGCTCTGCTGCTGTTTTCAGCTGCTCTGGACACAGTAGTTTTGGCACCCATCAAACAGAAAGCTCCACTTAAAATTTTTAGTCAGAATTTTTCAAACGGATTGAAGCTGACACCAATTGAGATGTCTGTGGTGTTGGCTGTTTTTTCTGCTATTAATTGTCAGTCTGCTTCAATTTGGGCACAAGCAAGATTCCTTCTCTCTTCACAAATTCGTGTGATGGTCCCTTCTTTTATTTTTATTTATTTGAAAGGCAGAGAGAAAGAGAGTGAGATCATTCATGCACTGGTTCACTTCCCACATGTCTGTAATAGCTGGTACTGGGCCAGGCTGAAGTCAGGAGCCTAGAACTAATCTCAGTCTCCCACATGGGTGGCATAGCACCAACTATTTAAGCTGTCATCTGCTGCTTCCCAGGGTGTGAATTAGCAGGAAACTGAAACTGGAAGCAAATCCAGGATTCAAACCCAGGCATTCCGATATGAGATGTAGTGTCCCAAGTGGTATCTTAATCACCGTGACCAACACCTACCCCTAGATGATCCTTTCTTAAAACTAGTTATCCATTTAACTACTAATTTGCTTGAGGCATTGTCCCCATGAACTTCTGTAAAACATCAGTGATTTCAAAATTATTCAATCCAAGGTTCACTATCTATTTAACATTTGTTCTTGCTTCACTTTTAGCAGAATTTTTCTTGCTCTGGTAAGGATTGTTTTCAAATTGATGTCATAACCTTATTACCTCAGATTAGATACTGTTCAGAAATGTTGTAACAAGTTAACAAGAGCTTATTTTGGTGCAAGAAAATTTGAAATCTATGTATAGTTTTTCTGTCAACCTTTTGATGACTCTTCATATATCACATTTTCTTTATCCATTCATCTGTTATTGGGCACCTGGGTTGACTCTGCATCTTGACTGTTGTGAATAGTGCTGAAATAAACATAGGAATACAGATATTTCTTTAACATATTGATTTTATTTCTTTTGGATCTATACTCAATAGTGGGGTTGCTGGATTATATTGAGGGTAGGAATAGGGATTGGGAAAGGTTGGTCAAGGAGTACAGTTACAGTTAGCTAGGAGGAATAAATAATGATAAATAATCACAATAGAGTGATTATAGTTTTTTTAAAGATTTTATTTATTTATGTGAGAGGTAGAGTTACAGATAGTGAGAGAGAGACAGAAAGAAAGGTCTTCCTTCCATTGGTTCCCTCCCTAGATGGCCACAATGGCTGGAGCTGCATGATCCAAACCACATTGAATACATTGTCTAGCTTCTTCCTAGTCTCCCATCTAGCTTCTTCCTAGTCTCCTGTGCAGGTCCAGGGGCCCAAGCACTTGGGCTATCTTCTGCTGCTTTCCCAGGCCACAGCAGAGAGCTGGATTGGAAGAGGGGCAGCCGGGACTAGAACTGGTGCCCATATGGGATGCCAGCGCTGCAGGTGGAGGATTAACCTACTGTGCCATGGCGCTGGCCTCATAGAGTGATTATAGTTAACAATTGTGTCTGTGTATTTTATTTTATTTATTTGAAAGTCAGAGTTACAGAGGGATAAAGAGAGGCAGAGAGCAAGAGCGAGAGCGAGAGCGAGAGAGAGAGAGAGAGAGAGAGAGGTCTTCAATCCATTGGCTCACTCCTCAATTGACCACAACAGCCAGAGTTGTTCCGATCTGAAGCCAGGAGCTTCTTCCAGGTCTCCCACATGGGTGCAGGGGCCCAAGGACTTGGGCCATCTTCCACTGCTTTCCCAGGTCGTAGCAGGGAGCTGGATCAGAAGTTGAGCAGCCGGGACTTGAACCGGGCCCATGTGGAATGCTGGTACTGCAGGTGGTGGTTTTTATCTGCTATGCCACAGCGCCAGCCCCTGTATTGTGTATTTTTTTTTCCTTTTCAATTATCTTTATATACAGATCAGTTTAGTACATATTACGTAAAGATTTCAACAGTTTGCTCTCACATAGGGACACAAACTGAAAAATACTGTTGGAGTACTAGTTATAGTATTAATTCACAATGTACAGCACATTAAGGACAGAGATCCTACATGATGTTTTTTTTTAAATTGATTAATTATCTATGCAATTTCCAATTTAATACCAAGATTTTTTAATCATTTGCAATTATCTTTATATACAGAAGATCAATTCAGTATATACTAAGTAAAACTTTCATCAGTTTGCACCCACACAGAAACACAAAGTGTAAAAATACTGTTTCAGTACTAGTTATAGCATTACTTCACATTGGACAACACATTAAGGACAGATCCCTCATGAGACATAAGTACACAGTGACTCCTGATGTTGATTTAACAATTTGACACTCTTGTTTATGGCATCAGTAATCTCCCTAGGCTCTAGTCATGAGTTGCCGAGGCTATGGAAGCCTTTAGGGTTCGCCGACTTCGATCTTATTCCGACAGGGTCATAGTCAAAGTGGAAGTTCTCTCCTCCCTTCAGAGAAAGGTACCTCCTTCTTTGATGGCCCGTTCTTTCCACTGGGATCTCACTCGCAGAGATCTTTCATTTAGGTCTTTTTTTTTTTTTCCAGAGTGTCTTGGCTTTCCATGCTTAAAATATTCTCATGGGCTCTTGAGCCATATCCGAATGCCTTAAGGGCTGATTCTGAGACCAGAGTGCTGTTTGGGACATCTGCCATTCTATGAGTCTGCTGTGTATCTCGCTTCCCATGTTGGATCATTCTCTCCCTTTTTGATTCTATCAGTTAGTGTAGCAGACACTAGTCTTGTTTGTGTGATCCCTTTGACTCTTAGACCTATCAGTGTGATCAATTGTGATCTGAAATTGATCACTTGGACTAGTTAGATGAACTTGGTACATGCCACCTTGATGGGATTGTATTGGGATCCCCTGGCACGATTATAACTCCATCTTTGGGGCAAGTCCGATTGAGCTTGCCCAAATTGTACATCTCCTCCCTCTGTTATTCCCACTCTTACATTTCACAGGGATCACTTTTCAGTTAAAATTTAAACACCTAGGAATAGTTGTTTGTTAATTACAGAGTTCAACCACTAGTACTAGAATAAAAAAATACTAAAATGGATAAAGTATTACATTGTACAACAACAGTCAGCACAAGAGCTGATCAAGTCACTCTTTCTCATAGTGTATTTTAAAACAGCTAGCAGAGTAAATTTTTAATGTTCTTGCCACAAAGAAGTGATGAATGTTTGAGGATGTAGATATATTAATTATCCTGATTTGATCAGCACACATTATATACATGCATCAAAAACCACATTGAATCTCATAGTGTGTACCATTATTGTATATCAATTAAATTTTTTTAATGAAGAATTAAGCATTACAGTTTTTTAAAGATTGATTTATTTATTTGGAAGGCAGAGTTATGGAGTGGCAGAGGCAGAGAGAAAATTTTCCCATCCGCTGTGTTACTCCTCAAATCACTGCAACAGCTGAATCTGGGCTGATCCAAAGCCAAGAGCCTGCAGCTTCTTCTGGTCTCCCACGTTGGTGCAGGGGCCCAAGGACCTGGGCCATCTTCTGCTGCTTTCCCAGGCACTTTAGCAGGGAGCTGGATCAGAAGTGGAGCAGAGGGGACTCGAACCGGTACTCATATGAGATGAGGGCTTTACCTGCTACAGCACTGTGCTGGCTCCCAATTAAAATTATTTTTTAAATAGGTGAATAAAATGCTAAAACAGGCTGGGGTTTTTGCTGGTTGTGGCTAAATTTTCAATTGTTCATGTATTATATGTTTTATATCCAGGTCTGTCTAGTGCTTAAGGAATAGTACATACTAAAGTTCAAATTTATTTATTTATTTATTTTAAAGATTTATTTATTTCAAAGAGTTACACAGAGGAGAAGCAGAGAGAGGTCTTCCATCCACTGGTTCACTCCCCAATTGGCCACAACGGCCAGGGCTGCGCCTATCTGAAGCCAGAAGCCAGGAGCTTCTTCTGGGTCTCCCCCGTGGGTAGAGGGGCCCAAGGACTTGTACCATCTTCTACTGCTTTCCCAGGCTATAGCAGAGAGCTGAATAGGAAGAGGAGCAGCCAGGAGTAGAATTGGCACCCATATGGGTTGCCGACGCTTCAGGCTAGGGCGTTAACCTGGTGTGCCACAGTGCCGGCCCCTCATTTTATTTTTATATCCTCTTTAGTCTCATTAATTTGGAGAAACTCACATTGGAAAAGCTATCGGGTATTGTTCAAATATCTCCCTCCTTTAGATTAAGTGACATTGATTCTGTCTTTGAAACTTTTGAGGAACAATTACTACCTTTTAAGAAACCATCTATTGTACATTTTAACAGTTTTATTTTTGGTCTGTTTTAAATAAGCCATGAAAATAATCTGCTGTTCATTTGTCCATAGTCCCTTACACTTATTGCCCTTTAGGTATGTGAACTGTAGCATTTGCTGTCACTTTAGGATAATTGCTTTACTTAATTATTAACAACATATGAGCTACTTTTCACTTTTGATTACTTCTTTTCTATTGGTGAATTACACCAGCAGAAGCATATAGAATATGATCCTATTTGCCTTATATCCATGCAGAGCTCTTAGACTTTGTTCATTCCAGTTGTGGGGTGGGGATAGTAATGGAAATCACATTAGCTTTTTTATGTCTTTTTTAAAAATATTTTATTTATTTATTTATCTTAGAGGCAGAGTTGCAGAGAGAGGGAGAGACAGAGAGAAAGTTTTTCTATCCGCTGGTTCACTCCCCAGTGATCACACCCAGGCAGA
This sequence comes from Sylvilagus floridanus, assembly GCA_949820135.1. NCBI lineage: Eukaryota > Metazoa > Chordata > Mammalia > Lagomorpha > Leporidae > Sylvilagus > Sylvilagus floridanus. The sequence continues at coordinate 63,984,282 of OX463223.1, read as the reverse complement.
TCCAAAGCCAGGAACCAGGAACTTCCTCCAGGTCTCCCATGTGGGTACAGGGGCCCAAGGACTTGGGCCATCCTCCACCACCTTCCCAGGCCATAGCAAGGAACTGGATTGGAAGAGGAGCAGCAGGGACTCGAACCGGCACTCATGTGGAATGTCGTATATTCATTTATGTACTTTTTCATTCTTCCCACTCACATTCATTTTTTTTGCATTTCCTATCATACCTAGCATAATGGACATTGAATTGAATATCGTTTCATGAACTAATCTTTGCTTCAGGTTTACCTTGCATAGTTAACTTTCACAATAAGTCTTTCTCATATATTATATTAAAACAAATATAATCTTGTTGTAAATGACTATAAATTTTAAATACACAGTGAGGTTTTATATATGTCCTTCCCATTTTGGATTGAAGTTGCTTTTAATAGAATATGCTTTTGCTCATATATTTATAAGTCATAGATTTCTAAAACTAGAAAAGATCTCGTCCATTAATATTTCATTTTGCAGATAAATAAACTTATCCATGGTCATATATTGAGTGACAAGAGAGAGGAGAGAGATCTTCCATTTTCTGGTTTACTCCCCAAATGGCCACAATGTCAGGGCTGGGTCAGACTGGAGCCAGGAGCCAGGAATCAGGAGGTTTATCTGGATCTCCTATACAGGTGCAGGGGCCCAAGCACATGAGTCATCTTCTGCTGCTTTCCCAGGCACGTTATCAGGGAGCCGGAATGGAAGTGGAGCAGCTGGAACTTGAACTGGCACCCGCATGAGATGCTGGAGTCATAGGTGGTAGCTTTACCTGCTACACCCCAACACCGGCCCCAATTCCAGTACTTCCTTCAATCCCCCACACATGTTAGGGGAAATTTTGCAGAAGAATAAAGTTTATTAGCTTGTTTCATAGATGGAATGGAGGAGAAAGATCCATAACCCCTTGCTAAAAGAAGACTCAAAAGAAGGTTATTATTGACCCAGTTTGTTCCTATAGTAATGAAAATTAGATATTCTGAATCTTGTTACCCCTTTCATGACCTATACTGCAGAGCAGTTTTACAGTTAAAATATTATATTGAAATTTATCTAGAACTGCTAATACTATAGCATTCAGGTACCTTTTGCCAAGTTATACTAGATAAAGAGTACACTATATAAACAATTCTACTCTTGGTTTTACTGTGAAAGAATATTTGTTGTTATCTATAATCAAGGCAAAAGGTATTGTTTAAGCATGTTTGGAATGTCATCTTTTATAATGAGGAAATATGAATTTTAACACATTTTATCAAATTAAAGTGCTTATAATGAATAATGAGTAATAACTGATGAAAATGTTTAATCTGAGTCTTATGATCAGAGTGAAGAATTTCTAATCAGTAAGATTCCAAATTTAATGAATTTGCTATCTGATTACTGTAAGAATAGGAACATTTTTGTTCCCATCTATGTTTCAAAATATTCTAAATTTTGGTAGCTTTTGCTTAAAATGGATATAAAAAGATCAGAAGTCTTTGAGGAACAGTATAGATTAGGTTAGTCATTTTTCATTAGTAATGGTTTTCTTCCAATTAGATTATCTAACTACTCATCTGATTATACATAAGTGATCATTCTTGTTATATCTCAATATCTTTCTTTAAAAAATTGGCCAGCACTACCAGTATCCACTTCAAAAAATGAAAAATTATTCATATGGAAGTGACAGATTTCTGTGAACTGTGGTGAGCTCATTTTCCTCTTATCCTAGCTATCAAGAAAATTCAGTGAATATTACTTAAAATAATTACACCTGTGCTCTTTCATGTGTCATCCATCCTCTGCTTGTCATTCTGTCAAAAAGAGCTTGCTACTTATTTCTAAGGGAGGTTAAATGAAGTAAGATAAATTAAGTCCCATTAAAAGTACTTCAGTTTCCTTTAAAGAAAGTAGCAAAATTTTGATACATCTGTTATGAAGCCATTTGATAGTGTAAACTATTTTTGAAAGATTTGTTTATTTATTTGAAAGTCAGAGTTACAGAAAGAGGGAGGAGGGATAGAGAAATCTTCCATTCACTGGTTCACTTCCAAAATGGCCCCAATGTCGGGGGCTGGGCCAGACAGAAGCCAGAATCCAGGAGGCTCTTCCAGGTCTCCCATGTTGGTGCAGGGGCCCAAACACTTGGGCCATTCCCCATTGCTTTCCCAGGCACATTAACAGGGAGGTGGATCGGAAGTGGAGCAGCTGGGACTCGAACTGATGTCCACATGGAATGCATGCCTGCACTGTAGACGGCAGCTTAATCCACTGCACCAAAGTGCTGGTCCCATATTTTTCATTTTTACTTATAATAAAAATCATATTTTTGGGTAATGTTTCAATCCCTGTATATATTATGTAATATTCAAGTCAGGGTAGACATATCTATTGCCTCAAACATTTGACATTATAGAGAAAACATTCAAAATACTTTCTTCAAGCTTATTTTGAAAAAGCATACATAGTACATTATCATCTGTAGTCAGCTCCTGTACAGAAGAGCACCAGAACTTTTTTTTTTTTTTTGCCAAGCAGAGTTAGACAGTGAGAGAGAGAGAGACAGAGAGAGTTATAGACAATGAGAGAGAGACAGAGAAAAAGGTCTTCCTTTCCGTTGGTTCACTCCCGTAATGGCCACTACTGCCGGTGCTACGCTGATCCAAAGCCAGGAGCCGGGTATTTCCTCCCGGTCTCCCATGCGCATGCAGGGACCCAAGCACTTGGGCCATCCTCCACTGCCCTCCTGGGCCACAGCAGAGAGCTGGACTGGAAGAGGAGCAACCAGGACTAGACCCAGCGCCCCAACTGGGACTAGAACCCGGGGTGCTGGCGCTGCAGGTAGAGAATTAGCCAAGTGAGCCACGGCACTGGCCACACCAGAACTTTTTTGTCCTAACTGTATCTTAGTACTCATGGATGAACCTTTCCCATGCTTCCCACACCACTACACTCCCTAGCCTCTGGTAACTGTTGTTCTACTCTTCTAAGAGATTAGCTTTTTAGATTTTGCTTATGAGATCATGTGGCATTGGTGTTTCTGTGCTTGGCTTAGCTCAGTTAACATAGATACTCTGGTTCTATTTACATCATTGCAAATGAAAGGTCTTTGTCCTTTTTTATAACCAGATACTATTCAATTGTGTATACCATATTTTTTATCCATAATCTTCAATATTCTGTTAATATTTTCCTGAGGAAGCCATGAGTATAATGTTTTAAATAAATTTTTTATGGCTACATTTGCTGTGTTTTCATTTTGAGTGGTACATCAAGAGAATACTCTGCTTTTGGAAATCAGTTTCTATCTCAAAAAATAAATTGACCAATTTGTATGTTAAGGCACGAGTAGGGCATTTATGAAAGTACCTTGATTTTATATAACCTAGCTGATTTTTATCTCAAAAGTAATTATAGCCCTTTTGCTTTGACTAGATCAACCATATATCACAGCTTCCCTGGCATAGTTCTAGCTCATGTTTTCCTGGTTTCATGACAAAGTAAATGGCCATATAATTTAGTTTTATTTATTTTTTATTTTTTTTCTCTTTGTATACAAGAGCTCAGTTTAGTATGTGTTAAGTAAAGATTTTAACCATTTGCTCTCACATAGCAACACAAAGTGAAATATACTCTTTGAGTACTAGTTATAGCATTAAATCACATTGTACAGCACATTAAGGATGGAGATCCTACATGATATTTTTTTAAATTGATTAATTTTTTATGCAACTTCCAAATTAACACCGAGTTTTTTTAAATCATTTTCAATTATCTTTATATAAAGAAGATCAATTCAGTATATACTAAGTAAAACTTTCATCAGTTTGCACCCGCATAGAGACACAAGGTGTATAAATACTGATTCAGTACTAGTTATTGCATTACTTCATATTGGACAATACATTAAGGACAGATCCTACATGGGACGTAAGTACACAGTGACTCCTGATGTTGATTTAACAATTTGACACTCTTGTTTATGGCGTCAGTAATCTCCCTAGGCTCTAGTCATGAGTTGCCGAGGCTATGGAAGTCTTTAGGGTTCGCCGACTTCGACCTTATTCCAGCAGGGTCATCGTCAAAGTAGAGGTTCTCTCCTCCCTTCAGAGAAAGGTACCTCCTTCTCTGGTGGCCCTGTTCCTTCCACTGGGATCTCACTTGCAGAGATCCTCCATTTATGTCTTCTTCTTCTTCTTTTATTTTTTCCCCCGGAGTGTCTTGGCTTTCCATGCCTAAAATACTCTCATGGGTTCTTGAGCCAGATCTGAATGCCTTAAGGGCTGATTCTGAGGCCAGAGTGCTATTTAGGACATTTGCCATTCTATGAGTCTGCTGTGTATCCCACTTCCCATGTTGGATCATTCTTTCCCTTTTTGGTTCTATCTGTTAGTATTAGCAGACACTAGTCTTATTTGTGTGATCCCTTTGACTCTTAGACCTATCAGTGTGATCAGTTGTGATCTGAAATTGATCACTTGGACCAGTGAGATGGCTTGGTACATGCCACCTTGATGGGATTGTATTGGGATCCCCTGGCACGATTCTAACTCCATCTTTTGGGGCAAGTCCGATTGAGCTTGCCCAAATTGTACATATCCTCCCTTTCTTTTTCCCTCTCTCATAATTAACAGCGATCACTTTTCAGTTGAAATTTAAACACCTAAGAATAGTTGTGTGTTAATTGCAGAGTTCAACCACTAGTACTAGAATAAAAACAAACAATAAAAAGAAATACTAAAATGGGAAAAGATTTACATTGTACATCAACAGTCTAGACAAGATCTAATCCAGTCATAGTTTCTCATAGAGTTTATTTCACTTCAACAGGTTTCCCCTTTGGTGCTCAGTTAGTCATCACCAATCAGGGAAAACAAATGATATTTGTCTCTTTGGGATAATTTAGTTTTAACTGTACTTAATTTCAGTTACATATGTTCAGTGAATATGCAACAAAACTTTAAGTTATGTTTCATGATGAAGATGGATTTTTTTGAACAGGGTTTTCTTTGATATTTATATTTTCTATGAACTTATTGACTTCATCCTGTAAACATTGAGAACTAACTGTGTCTGTGTAATAGTTATTACCTTAAAAAAAAAAAAGCAATATGGCCTGGGAAATAAGCTGAAGATGGCCCAAGTCCTTGGTCCCCTGCACCTTTGTGGGAGACACGGAAGAAGCTCCTGGCTCTTGGCTTCAGATTGGCAAAGCTACGGCTATTGCAGCCATTTAGGGAGTGAACCAGCAGATGGAAGACCTCTCTCCCTCTCTCCACCTCTGCCTCTCTGTAACTCTGTCTTTCAAATAAGTGATAAATCTTTTAAAAATAATAAACAAAACTTTAAAAAAATTAAAAAAGAAAGCAATAATATTTATATAAAGTTCAGGCATTAATATTGAGTTTAATAAGGAAAAAATGAAAGGTAGTATAGTTTAGTACTGAAGCACATGACTCTAGATTATCTTGATGTATAACGTGGCTGTGTTACTTAATTATGTGACCTTAAGAATGTTGCTCAACCACTTTGGCCTCAGTTTCTACTGTAAAGTAAAGTATATTAATACCTCAGGTTTATAATAAAGATTAAACACCGTGTGTGTATGTGTGTGTGTGTGTGTGTGTGTGTGTGTTGGTGTGTATAGAAACAGGTTATATATGTGGTACCTAGTAATTGTTCAATAATAAGTATTAGATGGCATTAAGAATTTATAAATCACTCTGAAAGATAATCAAATGTTAATTTTTTGAACTTCCTATTAGCAATGAAGACCTCCCCACACGAGTAAAATTTAAGGAATTGCAGTATTTTTCAAACTTGCAGAAGCCCATGTCCTAAAATTGTTTATTCTCTCACTTTTATCACTACCTGTACCTTTCGGTAATACCTATGAATTCTCAGGCAAGTAGAAAAGGTCATGTAAGGTTTAATGATGAGTAGAGTAGGATTTTTTTTTTCTCATTATTTAGTTTAATCTATTTAGGTGACTTATATGTTGAAATATACTTTTTTGTTTATTTTTTGAGGAATACAAATTTAATAAGTATAGTTTAAGGAATATAGTTTTCCTTCCCATCCTGCCCACCCTCCCACCCACACTGTCACCCCTCCTCCTCCTCTATTTCCACTTCTCAGTACCATTCTCCATTATGATTCATTTTCAATTAACTTTGTACACAGAAGACCAACTCTATACTAAGTAAAGATTTCAACAATTTGCACACTCATGCACACACACAAAAATAACTGTTTGAGAACTAGTTTTACAGTTAGCTCTCGTAATACAACTCATTTAGGATAGAAGTCCTGCATGGGGAGTTAGTATACAGTGACTCCTGTTGTTAATTTAACAAGTAACACTCTTATATATGATGCCAGTGATCAACCTAGGCTCTTGACATGAGCTGCCTAGGCTGTGGAAGCCTTTTGAATCCATAACGTCAGTATTTAGACAAGGCCATTAGCAAAGTGGAAGTTCTCTCCTTCCTTCAGAGAAAAGTACATCTTCCTTTGATGGCCTCTTTTTTTCCGCTGGGGTCCTTCAAGTAGAACATGAGATCTTTCATGTAGAACATTTTTTGCCATGGTGTCTTGGATTTCCATGCCTGAAATGCTCTTGTGGGCCTTTCAGCTAGACCAGGAAGCCTTAAAGGCTGATTCTGAGGTAAGAGGGTTACCTGAAGCAATTGTCATTCTATCAGTCTGCTGTGTGGATTGCTTCCCATGTTGGAACATTCTCTCCTTTTTCATTCTATTATTATTACCAGACACTTGTTCCTATTTATATGATCTCTTTAACAATCTTATCTGTATGTTCATTTTAATACTTAATATGATCATGTTAACATTTCCATCTTAGTGGGATTTGGTGTTCCACAACAAGTTTTCAAACTGTACTCTTAGAAGTAAGTCCGTAGGAATATGTGCGGAACTGTACAGCTTTACAGTTACAAACTTCCTCCTCCCTGTCTTATTCCCCTTCTTATTTTTTACTGTGATCCATCCTCATTTTATACACATATGATTAGCTATGTTAAGTAAAGTGTTAAACAAATAGTATGAAGAAAAAAATGAAAAAAACAAAACTGTTACAACTATTCCTTGACAGTCAAGGGCAACTCAAGTCATCCCTTCTCAAAGAATCAATTTCACTTCTACAGACTTTGTTTTAAGTGTTCTATTAGTTCTCACACATCAGGGAGAACATATAGTATTTGTCCTTTTGGGACTAGCTTATTTCACTGAGTTTGATGTTCTCCAGATTCATTGATTTTGTTCCAAATTACCAGATTTCATTTTTTACCACTGTGTAGTATTCCATACTGTACATATCCCATACTTCCTTTATCCAGTCTTCAGTTGATGGGTATTTAGGTTGATTCCATGTCTTAGCTGTTGTGAATTGAGCTGTAATAAACATGGGGGTGCAGATAACTTTTATTTACTGATTTCATTTCCCTTTGGTAAATTCCATGTGGTAGGTTTATATTCAGATTTCTGAGGTATCTCTATACTGTCTTCCCTAGTAGCTTTACCAGCTTACATTCTCATCAGCAGTGGACTAGGGTACCTTTTTCCCCACATCCTTACTAGCATTTATTGTTTGGTGATTTCTGAATGAAAGCCATTCTGACTTGGATGAGGTGAAACCTCATTGAGGTTTTGATTTGTATTTCCCTGATGGCTAGTTATCCTGTACATTTTTTCATGTGTCTTTGGCCATTTGAGTTTCTTCTTTTGAAAAATGTCAATATCCTTTGTCCATCTCTTAACTGGATTGTTTGTTTTGTTGTTGTAGAGTTTCTTGACCTCTTTGTATATTTTTGTTATTAATCCTTTATCAGTTGCATAGTTTGTAGATAATTTCTCCCATTCTATTGGTTGCCCCTTCACTTTCCTAAGTATTTCTTTTGCAGTACAGAAACTTCTCAATTTGATACAATCCCATTTAATTTTGGCTTTGACTGCCTGTGCCTCTGCGGTGTTTTCCAAGGACTCTTTGTCTATGCTGATGTCTTGTAGTGTTTCCCCAATGTTCCCTAATAAAATTTGATGGTATCTGGACATAGATTTAGGTCTTCAGTCCATTTTGAGTGGATTTTAGTGAAAGGTGTCCGGTAAGAGTCCTGCTTCATGCTTCTACATGAAATCCAGTTTTCCCACTACCATTTGTTGAAGAGACTGTCCTTGCTCCAGGGATTGGTTTTAGCTTCTTGGTTGAATATAATTTGGTTGTAGATGCTTAGATTGATTTCTGGCATTTCTATTCTGTTCCATTGATCTATACCATCAGTTTTTGTACCAGTACCAGGCTGTTTTGGTTATAACTACCTTGCAGTATGTCTTGAAATCTGGTAGTGTGATGCCTCCAGCTTTGTTTTTGTTATATAAGATTGCTTTAGCTATTCATGCTCTCCTGTGTCTCCATATGAATTTCAGCATCATGTTTTCTAGATCTGAGAAGAATGTCTTTGGTATTTTGATTTTGATTGGTATTGCAATGAATCTGTAAACTGCTTGTGGAAGAATGGACATTTGATAATATTGATTATTCCAATCCATGAACATGGAAGATTTTTCCATTCTTTTGTATCTTCCATTTTTTTCTTTAATGTTTCGTATTTCTCACCATAGAGATCTTTGCCATCCTTGGTTAAATATATTCCAAGATATTTTTTGTTGTTGTTGTTTTTTTGGTAGCTATTATGAATGGGGTTGATCTTAGAAGTTCTTTCTCAGCTGTGGCATTGTCTGGGTATACAAAGGCTGTAAGTTTTTGTGTATTGATTTTATGTCATGCTTATTTAGCAAACTCTTCTATGAGTTCCAATAGTCTGTTAGTGAAGTCTTTTGGATCGCCTATATATAGAATCATGTCATCTGCAAATAGGGATAGTTTGACTTCCTCCTTCCCAATTTGTATCCCTAAGGTTTCTTTTTCTTGCCCAATGGCTCTGGCTAAAACTTCCAGGATATATTGAATTTCAATGGTGAGAGTGGTTATCCTTGTCTGGTACCAGATCTCAGTGGGAATGCTTCCAAATTTTCCACATTCAATGGGATGCTGGCCTTGAGTTTGTCACAAATTGCCTTGTATGTGTTGAGAAATGTTCTTTCTATACCGAATTTGCTTAGGGTTTTCATCATCCCTAAATATTTCCTCATGCTCATTTGTATTCCTTCCTTTCTTCCATCTTTGATTCTTAAAATTCCATCCCTCTTATTCCCTAGCAACCATAGCATAGCCCCACTGCAAGTTTATATTTTCTAGAAATATTTATAAATGGAATAATAAATCTATACTCTTGTTTTTTTCTCTTTCATACATCATAATTATTTTTTTATTTATTTTTATAACGCTTTTATTTATTTTATTTTTTAATAACGCTTTTATTTAAAGAATATAAATTTCCAAAATACAGCTTATAGATTACAATGGCTTCCCCCCCATAACTTCCCTCCCACCCACAACCCTCCCCTTTCCCACTCCCTCTCCCCTTCCGTTCACATCAAGATTCATTTTCAATTCTCTTTATATACAGAAGGTCAGTTTAGTATATATTAAGTAAAGGTTTCAACAGTTTGCCCTCATATAGCAACACAAAGTGAAAAATACTGTTGGAGTACCAGTTATAGTATTAATTCACAATGTATAGCACATTAAGGACAGAGATCCTACATGATATATATATTTTTAAATTGATTAATTTTCTATGCAATTTCCAATTTAACACCAAGATTTTTTTAGTCATTTGCAATTATCTTTATATACAGAAGATCAATTCAGTATATACTATGTAAAGATTTCATCAGTTTGCACCCACACAGAAACACCAAGTGTAAAAATACTGTTTCAGTACTAGTAATAGCATTATTTCACATTGGATAACACATTAAGGACAGATCCCTCATGAGACGTAAGTACACAGTGACTCCTGATGTTGATTTAACAATTTGACACTCTTGTTTATGGCGTCAGTAATCTCCCTAGGCTCTAGTCATGAGTTGCCGAGGCTATGGAAGTCTTTAGGGTTCGCCGACTTCAATCTTATTCCGACAGGGTCCTAGTCAAAGTGGAAGTTCTCTCCTCCCTTCAGAGAAAGGTACCTCCTTCTTTGATGGCCCGTTCTTTCCACTGGGATCTCACTCGCAGAGATCTTTCATTTAGGTCTTTTTTTTTTTTTTCCAGAGTGTCTTGGCTTTCCATGCTTAAAATATTCTCATGGGCTCTTGAGCCATATCCGAATGCCTTACGGGTTGATTCTGAGGCAGAGTGCTATTTAGGACATCTGCCATTCTATGAGTCTGCTGTGTATCCCACTTCCCATGTTGGATCATTCTCTCCCTTTTATTTTGAGATTCACCATGTTATTGGAATATATCAATAGTCTATTCCTTTTTTTAAAAAGTTCTTTATCATTCACATGTTACTTGTTTTGAATAGGACAAGTCTGTATTTTTTTACTTAAGATTTATTTGCTTGAAAGAATTAGAGAGAGAGTGAGCAAGATCTTCCATCTACTGGTTCATTCCTCAAATGACTGCAACAGCTAAAACTTGGCTGGTCTGAAGCCAGGAGCTTCATCTGGGTCTCCTTTGTGGGTGTGGGATCCCCAAACACTTGGGGCATCTTCTACTGCTTTTCCAGGCGCATTAGCCGAGAGCTGGATCTGAAGTGGAGCAGCTAGGTCTCAAAGTAGCACCCATATGGGATGCCAGCACCACAGAAGGGGGAATCTTTACTTGCTATGCTAACAGTGCCAGCCCCAGTCTGTTCCTTTTTATGAAATTAGTCCTTTTTATGGATACTCCACAGTTCATCCATTTATATGCAGATGGACATTTTGAGATTGCATATTGTTTTGTGATATTATGAATGTCCGTGTATAATTGTTTGTGTCAGTACTTAGAAGCAGAATGATTGGATCATTTGAGTATTTTCAACTGTGTAAGAAACAATCACATTCATATCAATAGTGTTTGACAGTTTGGGTTCTTCTGTATCTGCAAACAGTAGATAGGGTCATTCTATTTTAATTTTTTAAAGGTTATTTATTTTATTTATCTGAAAGGCAGAGAGAGAGAGAAAGAGAGATCTTCCACCTGCTGGTTCACTCCCTGAATGCTGTGAAAACAAGGGCTGAGCCTGGCTGAAGTCAGGAGTCTGGAATTTCTCTCCCACCTGGGTACCAGGGACCCAAGCACTTGAAGCATCACCTGCTGCCTGCCTTAGCAGGAAGCTAGATTTGAAAATAGATCCAGGACTCAAACCCTGGCACTCCAATGTGGGGAATGCAGTATCCCAATAGACATTTTAACTGCTGCACCAAATGCCCACTCTTGCTTTAATTTTAGCTTTTTAAAAATGTGTATAATTTGGGCCCACACTGTGGGGTGGTGTGCTAAGCCTCTGCGTGCAGTATCAGCATCCCATGTGGGCACTGGTTCGTGTCCCTGCTGCTTCTCTTCTGATCCAGCTCTCTGCTATGGCCTGGGAAATCAGTAGAGGTTGGCCTGAGTGCTTGTGCCCCTGCACCCACGTGAGACATCCTGGCTCTCGGCTGCCGATTGGCCCAACTCAAGCCGACTGTTGCAGCTATTTGGGGAGTGAATCAGCTGATGGAAGACCTTTATCTCTGTCACTCTACTTCTCAAATAAATAAATAAAATCTTAAAAAAGTATAATGATATTTCATAGTGGTTTTAATTTGTATTTCCCTTTTAAAGGGCTATCCACAGACTGACAGAAAATATTTGCAGGTTTCTAATTCGATGAAGAACAACATTTCATAATTTCCCTCTATTGTGGTTTTGATGTTATAGTAAGAAATTTTTTGTTACCCAAGATTTCAAATATTTTCCTGTATATTTTCTTTTAGAAGTTTTATAGTTTGGAGTTTTACCTTTAGGTCTGTGATCCATTTTGATTTAATATTTGCATATGTTACAAAGTATAGGCAAAACTCATTTTTCCATGTGGATATCCAGTTGTTCCAGTATCACTTGTTGAAAATACTGTTTTTTCCACTGAATTGCATCTGTTCCTTTATGAAAAATCAGCCATCCAAATTATGCATGGTTCTATTTCTGTTCTCTTTCTGTTTCATTGACCTTTTTTGTCTATCTTTACATCATTACCACACTGTCCTCATTACTGTTGATTTATAATTAAGTTTTGAAATTAGGTACAGTAGTCCCCTCTTATCTGTAGTCTGAAAATATTAAATGGAAAATTTCACAAATAAATAATCCATAAGTTTTAAATTGTACATTGTTCAGAGTATTATGAAATCGCATCATCTTACATTGTAGGCTTTGATTGTATATCACATCATCACAAGAAAAAGAAGGATTAGTATTTCACCATAAGATATTTTGAGGGGCCAACATTGTGGCCCAGCAGGTTAAGCCACTATTTGCAACACTGGCATCCCATATCAGAGTGCTGGTTCTAGTCCCAGCTACTCTGCTACTGCTCAGTTCCCTGCTAATATGCTTGCAAAAACAGTGGAAGATGGAACAAGTATTTGGGCCCCTCCCACCCACGTGAGAGACCTGAATGGAATTTTAGGCTCCTGGTTTTAGCCTGATTCAGCCCCGGCTGTTGTGACCATATCGGGAGTGAACCAGCAGATGGAAGACATCTTTATCTATGTGTCTCTCCCTCCTTCATTCTGCCTTTTCAATGAATCATAAATAAATCTTTAAAATTATTTTGGAGAGAGACTACATTCACATAATTGTATTGTACTCTACTGTTATAATTTTTCTGTTTTATTATTAGTTGTTAGTCTTTCCAAAATTATTTTTTAAAATATTTATTTATTTATTTATTTGAAAGAGTGACAGAGAGAGAGGGAGAGACAGACAGATCTTGCATCCACTGGCTCACTCCCCAAATGGCCACAATGGCCAGGGCTGGGCCAAGCTGAAGCCAGGAGCCCAGGATCTCCATCTTTGTCTGCACATGGGTGGCAGGGCCCCAAGTACTTGGGCCACCTTCTGCTTTCCCAGGCATGTTAGCAGGGAGCTGGATCAGAAGTGGAGCAGCCAGGACTCGAACCAGAACTCTGAAAGGGGAATCCCTTGCTGTGCCATCATATTCCCTGTTGTGCATAATTTATGTATTATTTAGCATTGTCTACAGTTTTCGGCCATCCACTGGGGGTCTTGAAATATATCCCTTGTGGATAATGGGGATTATTATACTGTTAGTCTTGCAGCTGTTTACTTTTTTCCCAGAAATTTTTTACTTATACTTCAAACTTATATTCAAACTTCATGCATTTCATAAATACAAATTTAGGAACATTATGCTTCTTCCCTCTCTCCCTCTCCTATTCCCATTCTTTTTACTAAGACCTATTTTCAGTTAACTTATATACATAAGATTAACCATATAGTAAGTACAGAGTTAAAAAAATTGTATTTAAAAAAAACTGTTCCTCAACAGTCAAGATAAAGGCTGTTTAAAGTCTTTTTTTTTTCAGTTCCTTTTTTTAGCATAAAATATTTAATTTATATTATTTGTTTAAAAGGCAGAGTGACAGAGAGAGAGGGTGATCATCCATCAGCTGGTTCACTCCTTTAAAGGCCATAGCTAAGCTGGGCTAGGTTGAAACCAGGAGCCAGCAACTCTATTTGGTTTTCCACTTGGGTGGCAGGAACTCAAGTACATGAGCTAGCACCTGCTGCTTCCCAGATGCATTAGTAGGAAGCTAGATTGCAAGAGAAGTAGCTGGAAGTAGAACTGGCACTACAGTATAGGATTTTGGGCATTGCAAGTAGCCACTTAACCCACTGTACCACAGCGCCAGCCCCAGAGGAATTTTGCTTGTTTGTTTGGCTTTTATTTTTTTCTATAGTGGTTCCTTTGTATTTCCATATGAATTTCAGAATCAACTTCTCAATTTCCACTGAAGAAAAGAAAGCCTACTAGGATTTTTGAATGAAATGATGTTGGAACTATTGTCACATTTTAACAGGACTGAGTTTACTGTCCAATTACTTAGATATTTAACTTTTTCAATAATGTTTTGTAGTTTTCAGTATACAAGTCTTGAATAACTTTTGTATGTTTTCTCCAAATATTCTCTATTTTAATATTAACAATAGATAGCATTGTCACTATATTTTCTTTTCTATTCTTTGTTTCCAGTATGTAAAAATATAATTATTTTGTTTTTTTAAAAAAATATTTATTTATTTATTTATTTGAAAGTCACAGTTACACAGAGAGAGAAGGAGAGGCAGAGAGGCAGAGAGAGAGGTCTTCCATCCACTGGTTCACTCTCCAATGGGCTGCAATGGCCGGAGCTGCACCTATCTGAGGCCAGGAGCCAGGAGCTGCCTCCGGGTCTCCCATGCAGGTGCAGGGGCCCAAGCACTTGGGGCCATCTTCTAATGCTTTCCCAGGCCACAGCAGACAGCTGGGTCGGAAGTAGAGCAGCCAGGTTTCGAACTGTTGCCCACATGGGATGCTGGCACCTCAGGCAGCGGCTTTACTCGCTAAGCCACAGCACTGGCCCCAAAATATAATTATTTTGGATATTGGTTTTGTGTAGTACAATTTTGTTAAACTCATTAATTAATTTTAGTAAGTTTTTATAGATTCTATCATTTTTTTCAACATAGATATCATTAGTGATAGTTATAATTCATTCTTTCTTATATGGATGTCTTTTCTTTTTATTAAGATTTATTTTTATTTATTTTGAAGGCAGAGTGACAGGAAGAGACACAGAAAGACATCTATCTATGGTTTACTCCCCCAAATAGTTTCAGTGGCTAAAGCTGGGCCAGGCCAAAGCCAGAGCCTGAAACTCCATCCCAGTCTCCCACATAGGTGACCGGTGCCCAAGCACTTTGACCTTCCTCCATTGCTTTCCTAGGTGCATTAGCTGGAAGCTGGATGGGGAATGGAACAGCCAGGACTCGAACTATTACTCTGATATGGGATGCTTGTGTCACAGGCAGTGACTGAATGTGCTACACCACAACGCGAGGCTTATATCTCTTTATTTGAGTGTCTAGAACTTCCACTATTGTGTTATAGAAGTGAATAATCAGATTTTATTGTTTTGTTGCTAATCTTGAGTAAGAATCATTGTTCTGCATTAAGGATGATACTAGCTGTAGGTTTTACGTAGATACTTTTAAGTCGATGAAAATTCATTCTGTTCTTAGTTTGATGAAAATTTTTAAGACAAATTGATATTGAATTTTGTCAAAGGCTTTATCTTTTTATTGAAGTAATCACATGGATGTTTTTTCTTTTGGTTATATTGATACATACTTGAATCACATTGGTTTTCAAATGTTAAAGCAATTTTATGTGTTCAGGATAAATGCAACTTGATCATGATAGATTATAAGTTATTAAAATTTTCCATCTATGTACAAAGGAGATATAGATCTGTTGTTTCTGTTCTTACAATGTCTTTGTTTGGTTTTGGAACCATAGTAATACTGACTTCATTAAATGAATTGGGAAATATTCCTTCCTCTTTAAATTTCTGGAAGAGTTATTTATAATTAGTTACTCATTTTAAATGTTTATTAAAATTTAGCAATAAAGCCATTTATAATTGGATTTTTATTTGTTAGAGATTTTTAACCATAAATTAAATTTGTTAAATAGGTATGTGGCTGTTTAGGTTATTTGTTTCTTAAATGAGCATTGACATTGTTTATAAGTTTGTCCTCTTGATTTATTATTCCATTTACCATTATAAAATTACCTTCTTTGTATCTGGTAACATTGACTTTTGTTTTTGAAAGATATGTTTATTCAATATAAAATTCTAGGTTGACATTTTTTCTTTCAATACTTTAAAGTCTTGAAAGCTCCAAAGTGTTTTCACTTTTTTTTTCCCCTGACAAGGAGTCTGCTGTTATTTTTCTCTTTGTTTCACTATGTGTAACATATCTCTTTACTCCTGTGGCTGCTTTTATCGATTTCTCTGCATCTTGGATTTTGATAATTTGGTTTTGATGTGAGTTTATATAATTTTCTCTTTTTTTCTACTTGGGCGTCATTGAACTTCTTGGATTGGTTGGCTTCTGATTTAATCAAATATGGAAATTTGGAAGAGCATTATTTCTTCAATCTTTTTTCTCCCCCTCTTTCCTTTGAAATTCCAATTGTATATATAGTTTAGGTGATTTGAAGTTGTCCCAGAGCTCACTGATACTGTGCTCTTCCGCTTATTTGTTTATACTTTGTGTTATTTTGTGTAGTGTCTATTGCTGGATCTTTACCAGTCTTTTTTTTTCTGACAAATTTACACATTTATCTCACATTTTAGTTTTTAATCTCTAAAAATTTGATTGGAATCTTTTTATAACGTCTCTGTCTCTACTTTTAAAATTTGGAATAGAATTTTAAAACAGTTTTAATGCCTTTGTCTGCTAATTCTTTTTGTTTAAGACTATTTATTTGAAAAGCAGAATTACAGAGAGAGAAGGAGAGACACACAGAAAAAGAGAGATCTTCCATCTGCTGGTTCACTCCCCAAATTGCCGCAATGACTAGGTCTGGGCCAGGCCAAAGCAAGGAGCCAGCGGCTTCATCCTGGTTTCCCACATGGGTGACAGTAGCCCAGATATTTGGGCCATCTTTCACTGCTTTCCCAGGTGCATTTTAGATCAGAAGTGGAGCAGCCAGGACTCGAACTTGTACTCATTTGGGATGCTGGCATTGCAGGTGGCAGCTTAACATGCTGCCCCAAAATGCTGCACCTCCCCCCCTTTTCTGTTAATTCTAACGTTTGTCAGTTTTGGGTCAGTTTTGATTATGTTTTTCTCCTCATTATATTTTCCTGTCTTTTGTATGCCTGCTATTTTATATAATTTTATTTTTAACATCATACAAATATTTTATTGATATGTAATAATTGTACAGATTTATAGTGTCCAGTGTGATATTTCAAGACATTTATACAGTGTGTGCTGATCAAGTCTTGATAATTAGTATTCCCACCTTCATGTGGAGTGTTTGAGTGTCTTTTAGTTCTTCATAAAATGTGTAATAGGTTATTATGAACTGTATTCACACCACTATGCTGTGAAATGCTAAGACTTATTCCTTCCATCTAAATGTGTTTTGTGTTTTGGTACCCATTGTCTGGCCTCCCTGTATCTCCTTTCCAACCTCTAGTAGTCAATATTTTACATTCAGATCCACTTGTTTTTGTTTTTGTCTTTTTTTTTTTTTTTGCTTCCACTTGTGGGAGAAAACATGCGTTGTCTTACTGTTCTATAAATTTTGCTGCAAAAAAAAAAAATAGGCAGTATTCTCAACCTTGCATAAGTACTTTTTTTCCTGGTAGCATTTTGATTCATTGTTTTTGTAAATCATGCAAATCAATTATGTCTAAACAAGAGGCAAAGGCATTTTTACAAGAATCTTATCTAAAAGAGCATAAAAATGAATTTTCTCTAAATATGAACTTCTAATCATGAGAAAAATAAAGAAAAATTTTAAATGACATATATAGATTTATGGGGCCCACTTGTATAAGTTATGATTTCCATCCAATCTTTTTAGGTAGTTTTCAAGGCCTTCAATTGTTTCCTCAAACATGTTTATGAGTAATCCAATGAATGCTTTAAAAAGACTCTCTTCACCTCTAATTCGGTTTTTCTCTGATCCTGTTATTTCTCTTGTACTCAGTCCTCTTACTTTCTCAGGCTTAGTCTCCTCTGATTCTGAGTTGTTTCTTAACTTAAATCTGCAGGCTGTTCCTGGATTTTCTTTATTTGCATAGCAGTGTATTCTCAAGGTGGAAAGCTTACCCGATTTGTTTCCCATTGCTGATCTGAAAGCTTTTGTGTCATATGTTTTATATTTTTTTGAGGGATGTTTCAAGTGGTTGGGTAAATCCTGACCCTGCTATTTCATCTTGGCCAGAAGTCCAAGGGGACTGTGGAAATTTTATCATTTTTGTGATTACTTGCTTAAATCTGTTTTATTGAAATAATTCATTGTTAGCTTATTTCTGGTATCAGTTTTCCACTTATTTCTGCATGTGTTTTTTTCCCAGTATACTTTATGAAAAAACAATTTTATTTATTAAAGCAATAGTTTTTCAATTTATTTTAGCTTTAAGCAAATCTATTAGAAAATTTATTTTAACAATAAGTGGGAAATACTGGTTTACCAATTTCCACTTAGATGACTATATTTCCATATTAAGATTGGTAAATGGTGTAAACTTTAATTCAATGCAAGATTGTGTTGTATGGGATTTACCACATAAATTCACTACCTAATTTTTAAAAAAAAAATTTTCAGTTTTATTTTCATATGAGTTTAACTTAAACTTTGAGGCACAGTGTAACAGAGGCTTAACTTACTTATTATCAATAAGTATTTATTAAATGTCTACTGTTTACCAGGAATGCTCTTTGGTGCTGGAAACACAGTAATTGAAGATTAGGCTCTTCATTTAAAAGATCTTAGTGGGGTAAGACTGCGGATTTAAAAGGGCATCATAAGAATGTGGTCAATGCACTCACAGAGGTAGGGAGAGCGAGAGGTGCCATACCTAGGCATAGGCATCAAGGAAGGCTTATTGAAGGCAGTTACATCTAAGCAGGGGCCTCCCAGCTGTGCTTTACCATTGGCTACCAACAAGGACACTTAGACCAGATATTTTTATCTATTTTGAATAGGTCGTACTTCCTGTTGATCTTTGGCAGGGACCATAATAGGAATATCTATTTGATTACCTTTAGAAGTAAAAGGTGAGTTTGATGGAAGGAATTCTATTACTCGAGGCCAGAAATTTACCATTAGTTTTGGGGGGCAGGTGTTTATCTCCCATCTGTAGAAAGGAAATTTTTGGAGTATGGGAAGTAGGTTACTTGGCTAGGTCATAATATTCATGCTACGGATTGTGTAAAGACTGAAGGGATAGGTTAGTGAAGAGTTGAGAAGGGTACTTACTGAAAGCAAAAGGAGGAACTTAATAATCGTTAGTTCTGGTATTTATTGAGAATACACTGTAGGCTAGCAAGGGAGAGACAAAAGCTTACAACTAACTTAACAGTATTGCCTTAAGGTACTGCTACAATAAAACTATTTTCAAAATATCTTAACACAGAAAAAGAACACCCAGGTGTACCTATGGAAATCAGAGAAGATTGGTCCAGCCATGTGCCTGGGATTAGGATTGCAGCTCAGGCAGGCAGAGTGAGTGGCTGGTGGACCTTTTGTGCTTTCTTGGCTGGAGTAACCCATAGGGCTGGTACCAGGGCCCAGACCACCACAAGGAGATTAGGTTGGCATTTTCTACTGGGGCAGCTACCACAAATGCAGAGCTTACCCTTAACCTTGATCTTCCAAGTGTAAGGTCAGAAGCAAACCCATGTTTGCCGTTCTCAGGACTTACCTGGAGAACACTTTCTCCTTGGTTTTGGAAGTAGCCCCTTCATTATTTACAAGGTTAGTCTGAATCCTAACTACTGCTGCCTTCAAGTTTCTGAATTTTCTCAAACAAAAGGGGAAAAAAAGCTCTTGTTCCTTTGCCAAGCAAAGGCTAACTTACAGGGATTGGCAGCCTGCTCTGGGAAGCACTTGGAAGCAATTCAGAATTTTCCCAGTGTTTTTTGATTGGCT
This sequence comes from Sylvilagus floridanus, assembly GCA_949820135.1. Taxonomy (NCBI): domain Eukaryota; kingdom Metazoa; phylum Chordata; class Mammalia; order Lagomorpha; family Leporidae; genus Sylvilagus; species Sylvilagus floridanus. The sequence continues at coordinate 63,964,637 of OX463223.1, read as the reverse complement.
GCCCTATTTATTTAAATAGTTTCAAGCTATCACCTTAATCTTCAGAATCTGGTGTTACTACTAAAGAGTCCTTAGTTTTCACTGCTTCTGCTATTGATGAGAAGTTCACTAATGTTAATTTTGTTTCTATATTAGAAAATGTTTTTACAGACTGTTTACTTTTCCTTTCTCTAAATGATGTTTGGTAGAAGTAGTTTATTTAAAAGTATTACATAATTTAACATGTTTAAAACTGTTTCACTAACAGGCTATGCTAAATTCACAACTTTATTTTTACTGTAATAGACGTAAAATAAACATTCACAGATTAAAAGCTTATGATGTTCTGACCACTACTATGCAGGCAGCCAGTTGCTGATTTGGACTTTATGTTACTGCTTTCTATAATATGTTGCACAGTAAGCTCCCAGTTTTTGAGTGGATTTATAACACGAGACTCTCTTCTACTTTATGTTTGTATACACATACTCTTATACTTTGGGGCCCAGCTTACGAGCGGTTAGTTCAGTAGCTCCTTTTCCTTCATGACCATTTAGCACATTCCAGGATAACTCCTGCCACTTTACATTTTCCCCCTTCCTCACTAACCACATTCCAGGTCCACAGATTTGGCATCCTCTGAATTCAAAATAATAAATAATTATTCAACAATCTATTTCAGAATGCTTTTAAAAGTTAACTGTACAGAGTATAAGTTGCTTTTCCCAAGTATAGGTCAAATATTACAGATTTAAAAGCTAGTAATCCTTTGATAGTTTTGAAAAATGTATATGGAATGACATACACACACACACACACACACACACACATATATATATATATATGCTTTTTTAAATTTAGGATTTGCTTTCCCATATGCTTCACGTGGACCCTCATCAACGGTACACTACTGAGCAAATATTAAAGCACTCATGGATAACTCACAGTGATCAGTTGCGGAATGATCAGCCAAAGAGAAGTGATGCATCACATGCTGTTAAGGTAAAACAAATATACTTTTTTAAAAAATATTTTGAGAGTTAGAGTTACAGACAGTGAGAGGGAGAGACAGAGAAAAAGGTCTTCCTTCTGTTGGTTCACTCCCCAAATGGCCGCAATGGCGAAAGCTGTGCCGATCCATAACCAGGAGCCAAGAGCTTCTTCCCAGTCTCCCATGTGGGCGCAGGGGCCCAAGGACTTGGGTCATCTTCTACTGCTTTCCCAGGCTGTAGCAGAGAGCTGGACTGGAAGAGGGGCATCCGGGACTAGAACTGGCACCCATATGGGATGCTGGTGCCGCAGGCGGAGGATTAACCTACTGCGCCATGGCGCCGGCCCCAACAAACATACTTTTATGTGCCTTCTAAATACTTGATAAATAATAAAGCCATTGGATGCCATTCACTGATGACACAGGTAATTCCTTAAAATATCTTTATTTTTTTAAAGCTCGATTGTTTGATTTTGATTTATTTAAATAACAGCCATGTACTATCCTTCTTAACTTTTCTTTACTACTTCCTTTCTGATGATAAAATGTAAATTTCTTAATTGTACTTGCCTTGATTTTGAAAGAGGCTAGGAGTGGACTAAATACAAATTTTATATGGAAACAAAAGAATATCTGTTAGTTCCTAAATTACAACCATTTGTAACAGTCACTGTATTCCTAAACATTGACCTAGAGTTTATATATTAGTGTTTTAAGAGTTTTTTTCTATGAAGCATAGCTGTTGAAATGAAAAGTACAGAAGTAATCAGGTACTAATTCATCAAGGGAACATTGATGCATATATCAAGTATACTCAATTATATTTCTGAGGATAAATTTTGTTCTACTTAAATGTCTCATGATACAATGTGGAAATTTTTTCTTTTTTTACTTCCAAAGATTATTACCCAATTTGTAATGACTTGTCATTATTTTAGGGAGCAGTGGTTGCCACATATTCTGCCCTGACTCACAAGACCTTTCAACCAGTTCTTGAGCCTGTTGCTGCTTCAAGCTTAGCTCAGAGACGGAGCATGAAAAAGCGAACATCAACTGGCCTGTAAGATTGGTAGTGTTCCTCGGCCAAAACTGAATGAAGAGAAAATTAATTGTGTGGCTTTTTGCCTAATCTTATATCAAAGGCATTGTTTTCTGCTACATTACTTGAATATTTTAAAAATTCCCCTGTTAGGAGGAGTGAGATTTTAAAAATATATTTACAGGTCCACAATATTCATACTATGTTATTTTACAGTAGTGTTCAAATATTTATTTAAATCTACAGTTGGTATCCAAAAAGTCCTAACAACTTCTCTACTAAACTACTAAAATTAGTAGTTAGCACACTAACTACTAAAATTCCTTTCAAATAAAGTTACTTTAATAATTTTTCTGTTTTCATAAAATCATGGTTTGGGGAATCATTACCAACCATCACGATACATATATAATAGTATAATGGCAAGCAATGTCAGTATTTTTTAATATCAGATTCTGAAGGATAGCCTTTTTTAAAAAAAAGAAAAATTTTAAATTATTATCGAAGCTTGTTATTGTGTACAACCAAAGGATTCCATTCATTTGATTTTGTGAAGTTACTAAATGTAGACATAGTAGTTTGGTGGTAGAGCAGAATACAGTTGTGATAATATATGAATTTCTGATATGGTTGGTGCCAACATTTTTACAGAAGAATCAAATCATGGATAATATGTGCAGAAAGACCTGTATATTATCCATAAATGGCCTCATCTAGAAATAAAGATTTCCATAATGCTTTTGTACATTTTACATCTAATGGAATTGTAGTACAAGTAAAGAATTTTTTAGCCAATATTATATTGGTGTTGTAATCTTCTAAATAGGTCATAGTTAAGCCTTTGAAAATGAATTACATGGTGTTGACACTGTCTTGGTGTTACATAAACTGACTTTCAAGTTAACCAATTGGATTTAATCATCATTTGTCCCCTTTTATAAATGAGCTACACTGTTGTTTTTCTGACTTCCATGTGGTTTGAACTACAGTGTAGTATATTAATCTACCTTGAATCCTATGGTAATATAGTTGGAATTTTACTGTAGTGGACTTGTGTGCTTAGCACACATGATATAATGTAATGTATTTCATTAAACTTTAGACAATGCTACATAATAGTTATACTTCAAGAAGATAAAATGCCATTTTAAATAGGAAGTAATATTACTGATCTACATAAAATTTGAACACATTTAAAAATCATATTTATTTTAAAAGATCTAGCCAAACTGGTCTTATTATTAAATTTATGATTCAGAACCACTATGTAGTATGTATTGATTTTCTAAATGATGAAAGAATTGTTTTGTGTTGTTGAACAAAATGCCATTACTACTACTACTACTACTGACAGAAAGAATTCATGAATGTAAACTGGAGGATATCACAGTTTTGTTTAGTGAATATAAATGAACTACTTGTGAGTGCTAGGTGTACTGTTTGCTGTGTATTTTATTTTGTTTAGTTCAGAGAGAGAGTTGATTACTGAGTATACAATTTAGGCTAGGAGACTTGTAACTTTGGTATTTAATAAAAGAAGCTATACATATTCTCTTTATAATGTAAGTGATCTATATACATGCACAGAAGATCTGTTTCCTGGGTGCGATGTATAAAAGTATGTATTCTTATTTTGAGGTGTCATTTTGAAATAATTGAAATACATTAAAGAACATCTAATTCCACATGGAAGCATTACTAAAAAATATATTGGTATCATATTTTATAACGTTTATGTTCTGATTTGCCTTTTCTTTCCTCATTTTGCTTTATTACTGTAAGCACTTGCATGTAACAATTTATGTGCATATATTCTGAATTATTTTCTTCCTGTCATCTTGTTGATGCTATTAGGCTTTCTTTCTGTCAGAATTGAGACATCAAATTCAGAGGTGTGATTTTTGGTGTTGAATTTTTCAGGACAGAGATACTATCTCTATGTTTGCTTTGCTATTGATAAAATTAGGGGAAGTGAAAATAGAAAATGAAAAAAAATCATAAAGAAATAAACCTTCAGGCTTTCCATAATCAATGGTTTTAAAAAGCAGGTGATTTTAGTTAATTTTCAATTAGCTTGCTCAGAAGGGTCATGTCATCTATCCCTACCTGAAAGGGATACTATAAGAATGAAACAATGAAAAGCATGATTCTTCATCACTCACTGAGGGTTAACATTATGTAAAAGACACAAGTATGCTAGTGGATGTGCCCAATAGTTGTAAGTTTTCTGCTGAAAAATTCAAGCTTGCTAACTTAACAACAGTAGTAGGAGGAAACCTTTTTGTAAGGCAAAGCTTTAAATTATACCCTTATTTTGTAGAAGGAGCCCAGATAAGGATGCCTACTATTCATTTCCATTTTGGCTGAAGCTCTGCAGCCACAAATGCAGATTTGAATGGGGCATTTTTTGATGGAATTTCTATAGCTTAATCAGTAAAAGCCAACCCTTTTCTATAGGACTTCAGGATACTGTGGTTTCTCATGGATTTGCAAATAATTATTTTGCATTGTTTTTCTTTCTAGCTCATAGTTACTGGTAGTATTTAAAGATAGCACAATTTGAGGGTTTTTATTGTTGTTCTAGAAGGGAGAGTATGTCAAACTAATTTTTTATTAAAGGGAAAACACCATGTTTGCTCAGATAGACGAGCAGTCTATTCTCCTAAAGCACATAGTACCATGAATAAATTCAGGAAACAATTTGTAAGAAAATGAGAATGCAGTGCTGGTGACAGTAATTTTGTGGGGAAAAAATGATTTCAGCCCTTTCATGAAGATTAAGCTTAAGCCTATTTTGCTAGATCCAGTAATGCCTAAATATTGCTTTTTTTGTAATTTATTGCCATTGATAATTAAGCATAGTAAAACATTTTTGAATGCATCTCTGGAGGATTCCATATGTTCAGGTATTCCACAAACTGAAGAACAGATGCCTGATGTTTGTAAGTTCTCTCCATTGAATAAATGTTAAAATAGTAGTATCAACAGAACTTATTCATACATGTTGAATAGTATTTTCTTGACAGTAAGAGGTCCTTCATATATGAAGAAGGAAAATAACTACTTACCTTGGCCCCAAGACCCTCTGCAAAACTTAAGCTTTAAAGTAAGCAAAGTTTGCCTTTGGCATTCTCCACATTCGCTTTCTCCTGATCTTCAAGCCCCCATTGCTATCCTACTTGAGCACTCCTCCATTATGGGTTGGCATGTACTATAGAAGAACTCTGTGCTCCAAAAGGACCACTCTCTCTTCCATTTTCCCAAACCAGGAAAGCTATCTCATTAAATTAATTCACATTTTCTGTTAGAGGCTGGTGGATAATTAGTACTTTTCAAGAAAGATACCCATTAATCAAATAAGTTTCTGGTTGCTGGAGTTGCAGGCAATCTAACCAGATGATAATGATTTTAATTTCAGTTATTATCAGGGAAGATTTTGGGGGCAAAGAACTTACATAATATGTCCCAGGGTCAGGTTATCTGATGGCTTCTTCCTTTTTTTGCATATTTCCTTCCTTTCTACCTATTATTTTACATTTTCTCTTAAAAATATCCAAGCTTTTTAATCACAGTGACCTCTTGTGGCACCATGATGTGGAGGAAGGCAGAGATGGCAGTCATTTCTGTGTATGTTGTTTAGCCCATATTTGTCTACATTCTTGTTTCTCTGAGTACATGACCTATTTCGAATTTTGTCCCTCCCCCATTCCTGTTGTATTGATAAACAAAAGCACAGAATGGTTGAATGAAAACTATCCCTGGTCTCAAGTTTCTGGGTTCTTTGTTTAGATTTGAGTACCTAGAAATCATATTTATCACAATGTTATTCCTCAGTAAGAATGCAAGCAGGCCATTTTAAGTGTATCTTGACCAAGGGCAGTTAAACTTTGCAATAATATTTTATATTTCAAAGCCTATTCAGGTGTTTTTTTGTGTGTATCACAAGATCAGTGATTGCTGGAATTAGCAGAATAAATCAGTAATGTGCTGCCTTCCTATACAGGAACATAGTAGCATTGCTAGCGACTTTTCAAAACATACATTATACTCATGAATGCATAGTTTCTGGCTTTTAGTGTTACAGTACATTTCATTATATAATTTGAATGAAATGATAATGCTTAATCACTTAAAATTCAATTTGGTTGCTAATTCACGGGGGAATTATATTTGAAGTGTTAGTACTAAATTATAGACCTACATTTCTTTGAAATCTGAAGAAAAACATAGAGGAAAAGTGCTTTTGGAATACAGAAATTCAGTCCAGTCATATTAGCCAATTATATGCCTTTCAATTATTAACTAGCAAGAAATTTTTAGCTCAGTGCTTGCAAATAAATACATATGTAATTGACAACTTAGGTTTTTTTTCTGTATTCATATTTCTAAGCCCCGAAAAATAGAGCTTCTTTGGATGACTGTTTTGCTTTCATTCTAGTTGTCTTCTTACGGAATCTAATTTATTCTTCAAAAGGTCGTTTTTAAGCATCTAACTTTGGCAGGTTTGTAACATGTACAGTAGTTTTTTAATTGTCATAATATGAGTGATTACATTATTTTCTTTTTTCTTTCAACTGAAATTACTCAGGTCACATTTGATTTATTTTTTAAAATTTATTCTCTCTGACATTGATACCACTTATAGCAAAGAAACTGTTTTTTAGTATAGTAAAATTACTTTAAAAACAAAAAAGCAGTGTAGTAAGAAACAGCCATTTTTAGTGTTATACATAAAATCTTAACTAAATGTCCAAATGCCAGCATGATTTGGAAATGAAAATTTATTTTGCATTAAATTCCTTAAACAAAAAAAGGTTGAATGTGGTTTTTCTGTGTTTTTGTTGTTGTTGTTGTTAAACGGGAAATAATGTTGGTTGTAAAGTTACATAGGCTTTATTCAGAGAAACCATAGTTTGCTATAGCTACATTAAAAGTTTGCCACCACTTCTCAAGCATTTTTGAATTTCTAAGCTTGTTTTCCAATATAGAAATACCATAGTTACTGGGATTTCATTGCACTTCTTAAGACAGAAAAGGCATTAATTAGAAGGCATGTGTACGTTTTATTTACATATACTTAAAACCTTAAAAAATATGATTGAAGAAATGGTCCCAAGTGTTCAGACAACTGTCTTTTATTTTTCAGACTATGTTATGGAATTTATACCATCATTTATTTATAAATATTTTCTCTAAAGCACTGTTCTTTTGACATTAAAGTTTTCATTCTTTGTACTACACTTTTCATCATGTAAGACCAAATCTAGTAGTGCATTTTACAATGTTTTTTTCCCTCACAGTGCTGCTAAAGACATGGCTATCATTTTGAATTTAAAACATGCCAAAGATGACATAGAAATTATATTTATTTTTGTTCTTGTTAAAAACTCTGTGAGCAACAATTATCAAGATACCATGTTAAATTACTGGCATTCTCTGAGTACTAAATAAAAAGGCTGCAACTTTCTAACATTTTACACTTGGCCATGCTTGATCATTTATGGATATAAGACTCTGTCTGCTTTTGTTAAACATGTAGAGCTAATTGCAGAATTCACTGGAAGTCATACACATTTTTAAAAAGTTTTATTTATTTGAAAGGCAGAATGATAGAAAAGGAGAAACAGAAAGAGATCTTCCATCCCATCCACTGGTTTACTCACCAAATGACCCCAAGGCCAGGGCTGCACCAGGCAAGAAGCCTGGAACTCCATCTGGGTCTCCCATGTGGGTGACAGGGGCCCAAGTACTTGGGCCAATATCTTTTGCTTTCCCATGTGCCTTAGCAGATCTGAAGCTGAGCCGGTGGGATGGTAAACTGCCAGCAGCACTCCAATATGGGATGCCAGGCTGCAGGCAGAGCTTAATCTGCTGTGCCACAATGCTGGCCCTGTAATACACATTATTCAGGAGCCAATTGTAGCAAATGTTTAAGGATATCACTTGCTTTTGAATATGCCTTGATATATCCTGAGTTGTAATATTTTCTCCACCTTCAGGTTACTTTTCTAAGGTTCTTATAAGGCAAGAGAGTTCAAGAAAATGAGCATGAAGACTTGGAATATTCTGGGACTTATCAGGAAAGTGCATTTGTCTGCAGTGAGGACAAATTAAAATTTTACTTTCTGAGTACTGGCAAAATTCCTTTAACTTTGGAAACAAGTTGAATAACAGAAATATAGCTAAAACTGCCACACATTTGTAGACCATGTTAATTTTTAACACCTTTACATACAGACATGGGGCATAGTAGGTAAAGCTGCTGCCTATGAAGCCAGCATCCCATATAGGTTCTGTTTTGAGTCCCAGCTGCTCCACTTCTGATCCAGCTCCCTGCTAATTTCCCTGGGAAAGCTGTGGAAGATGGCTCAAGTTCTTGGGCCCCTGTACTCACATAAGAGACCTGGAAGAAGCTTCTGGCTCCTCACTTCAGCCTGGTGCAGCCCAGGCCATTGTGGCCATTTGGGGAGTGAACCAACAGATAGAAGATCTATCTCCTGTCTCTGTAAATTCTGCCTTCCAAATAAATAAAGATTTTAAAAATGAAACTTGGTTTCATATGTGGTTCAGAAATGCATTTGGAGCCTGGTGACCAAAATCTCCACGTAACCTTTTATGTTTGCCTCAACTTTCTAAAGGTGAACAGGACAGACCCCAAGCCAACTTTGGGAAGTCTACAAAAGTTGCTTCCCACCTGACCACCTCTTTTGCTTCTTTCATGTCGCCTCTCTCCCAACCCCTTACTAAAATATCTAATTATCATTTATACTTCTTCAATAAGGAAAAATTATACTTGAATGTATAAATATAAATTTTACATAGAATTTATACTCAGTGGCCGGCGCCGTGGCTCAACAGGCTAATCCTCCGCCTTGCGGCGCCGGCACACCGGGTTCTAGTCCCGGTCGGGGCACCAGATTCTGTCCCGGTTGCCCGTCTTCCAGGCCAGCTCTCTGCTGTGGCCCGGGAGTGCAGTGGAGGATGGCCCAGGTGCTTGGGCCCTGCACCCCATGGGAGACCAGGAAAAGCACCTAGCACCTGGCTCCTGCCATCGGACAAACGCGGTGCGCCGGCCGCAGCGCGCCATCCGCGGCGGCCATTGGAGGGTGAACCAACGGCAAAAGGAAGACCTTTCTCTCTGTCTCTCTCTCTCACTGTCCACTCTGCCTGTCAAAAAGTAAAAAAAAAAAAAAAAAAGAATTTATACTCAAAGACATGCATTCCCATGAAAGTATTACTCCAGTCTGTCATTTTCTGTTGAGCATTACCTATCAAGATCTGGGATGTACTTTCTGGTCTGTTGGGCCCTGGAATGATTTAGCTCTATGAAGCTACACATAATTTACTCTTCTTGTGTTGACAAGGAACATAGGGTGAAGAATAGAAGAAGCAGACCATCATTTGTTTATTCCGTGATTCCTCCAGTGTCCTGAATGGGAATGCAGCTGACTTATTTTTGATATTATGTTCTTTTATTATTGGTTGTTTTTAGCTCTCCAACGTAGAACCTGTTCTACCCAAGCACAGGGTAACCTCCCATTCTCTGTCTTCCCGTCATCTCTCTGCCCCAAGTCCCTGCTGAAGCATAGATTAGGACCCAGGTCTTGCCTTTTTCCTGCTTCAAGACTCTTGGGTACATTCGATATATTTTCTGAATGTGGGTATTTTAGGTTTTTTTTGTTTGTCTTTAAAAGTATTTTAAAGTAAGCCACCTTATTTAATATCCTGCAATCACTTAGTTTCTGACAAAAACACGATCTCTTTGTGAATAGATGCCTTTTTTTGCTCAACAAATATGTCAATTATGTTTCTGTGACCGAAACTTATTATTTATCCTTGTTAAAGAGATTCAGGGTTATTTATGGTAGCACATGTGCATACAGTAATGCTGTTAAAGTTGTAACACACACACACACACACTCACACTCACACACTCACACAACCCAGGAAAATATATCCCAATAGCCAGGGCTAACAGGTCATGTATTTCTACATTGAAATTAGCTATAGGCTTCCTTACAGGAAAGGCCAAGAAGAGAAGTGGGGTGCATAAAAATTAGCTGACAAGAAACATGCAAATTCTTCAAAAGATACATTTTGCTAGTATTAAAGTTTTTTAAGTATTTAACATAGGGGGAGCCTTATACCAGGACCATTGAACTGGATACTGTCTTTAATTATAGTAATCTGGCAAATTCATTAAGACGTTTTTGGTTGCAAGTGCTAATACTTAACCTGGCTGAAACAAGCAAAGGGGACTTACTGGCTGGGACACTGATAGAGACAGTGTCATGGAGACATTTTCTTCTCCATCACTTAGATGGCAACAGGACAAACAACAGGTCTCTACCTTACCTCCTCTCTTATGTTTGGTTCCTGGGGTAAAGTCAACTCTATAAAAAATAATTGAATATGGGAAGAGGGGTGTTAACTTCTGATAGAAAGTGCTACATTGTAGCCAGAGTAAGGACAAATAAATGGTGGATAATAAACCATGTTTGCTATTTTCCTTCTGGGTGCCCAAAATTCTTCCCATATTTATACTTTTAAAAATCCCTGTATCTGTATAAAGTGGGTATAGTGTACTACTATTTCCCCAACAAAGAATACCTAATGTCTCCTGTACTTCTGAAGTGTATCTTCAGAGCCAACGCTTCTAGGTAATGTATAGTTCAGTCAGGTAGGGTGATGAATGACTTATAACTAAGTTTTTATTGTTTCAGTGTTCATTTTAAATCAGTTGGATTTATTTGTTTCAGTTTTAGTCCACCCTCCTATTCTTAATGGATTTATTTTTGAATATATAGCACAATAATATGTTTCTAAATCAAAAGTATATAGAACAATGTATTTGAGAGCCTTCACTCCTTCAGTATTCTCTATCCACTTTTCTAACATCCCTTGAAAGTTTACTCTTTCTGTGTTTTTTAATGAAAAGATAAATGGATATGTATGCTTTCTTATTTTCCCTTTGTTCTTTTCCAAAGGTGGCATAACCTATGTATTCTCTTGCACTTTACTTTTTTAGCTAATATAGTTTCAAAATCCATATTAGCACATAGATATTCTTTTTACAGCTGCATGATACTTCATTGTGTATAAGTGTTATAAGTTACTCCTATGCTTTCACAAATAGTTTCCAATATTTTAACAATTACAGGTAATGCTGCAACAAATGACCTTATGTGTATACATTTCATATTGTTGGTGTATCTTAAGGATAAATTTCAGAAAGTGGGATTGCTCAATTGAAGGATAAATACATAAGCAATTTTGTTAGTGCCAAAATCCCCTCCATAGGCATTATGCCGTTTTGCATTCTTCCCAACAGTGCATGAGAGCACCTGTTTCTCTATAGCTTCAACAAATAGAATGCACTGAGAGACTTTGGTATGCTTGCCAAGTTTTAGTTTCTATTTAGCCTTAATATAAGTACAGTTGAATTTATTTTCATATATTTGATCTGTAAGATTTCAGTCTCTATTCTTGAACTTCAAAAATTCCTTTATATATACATTAGGGCTGCTAACTATTTTTCTGTTCTATATGTTGCACATATTTTCTCTCTGTCATTTGATTTTTGGTCATGATGTTTTGTATATGCAAATGTAAAATTTGCTCAGTCAAAATTACCATATTTTCCTTTTATTGTATCAGGAGTTTACTGAGTACCCAATACTCAGGTTATAAAGTAATATATATTTTCTTATAGGATTTGCATAGTTTATAGTTTACATTTAACTCTCTGATCATTTAGATTATATTTTTGTGTGTAGTATTAAAAATGTGTCTAAAATAATGTTATCCCTTTTCCAAATGGCTATCTAGTTTTCTCAGCACCAGTTATAAAACCACTAACTTTTTTTTTTTTTTTTTTTTTTGACAGGCAGAGTGGACAGTGAGAGAGAGAGACAGAGAGAAAGGTCTTCCTTTTGCCGTTGGTTCACCCTCCAATGGCCGCCGCGGTCGGCGCGCTGCGGCCGGCGCACCGCGCTTGTCCGATGGCAGGAGCCAGGAGCCAGGTGCTTTTCCTGGTCTCCCCATGGGGTGCAGGGCCCAAGCACCTGGGTCATCCTCCACTGCACTCCCGGGCCACAGCAGAGGGCTGGCCTGGAAGAGGGGCAACCGGGACAGAATCCGGCGCCCCGACCGGGACTAGAACCCGGTGTGCCGGCGCCGCAAGGCGGAGGATTAGCCTGTTGAGCCACGGCGCCGGCCTAAAACCACTAACTTTGTGAAAGTAATTTAAGAAATACCACCTTTGTCACATGCTGTCCTTTTATGTGTAGTTGGGTGTGTTTCTGGACTATATCCTACAGATTTATGTATTCAATACTGCAGTGCCATATTGTTTGAGCTTATGGAAGCTTTCTAATAAGAATGTTTAAATATTTGTTGGGTCTGCTTTTTGGGTCTGGTTCTCCACTTCTCAATATCTTCCTTTTCATTGTTTTCCTAACTTTCCTATATGTTTGTTTTTCTGTAAGAACTTCAGGGTCACCTTGAATAAACCTCATAAAAATGTAGCTAAATTATAACAACATGTACATACTGTAGTAAAGAACAAGATTATTACAGTAAAAATTCTCATTTGAATTATGGAATGGTAGGAAATAACATGCTATGTTCCTCAGTCCATAGAATATAAGATACTTCTAGAATGGAATAAGGTTTCCTGTGCTAGCAATGGAGTGAGGTTCTTTTAGTCACCTGACCTATGAGTTCCTGGCTTGGCTTCCTTGATGTATGTTCATTGTTCTCAGTGAACACATCTGAGCTAGGCATTTAAATGACTTTATTGAAGTTGCTCTCCTTAGCAGCGTGCTTTCTCTCAGTATTCTTAGGTACCAGAGATTGATTCAGACCAGTGCTTCTCAAAACGTGGCCCTTGGAGCAGCAGCATCAATATCATCTGAGAACTTAGGAGTAATGCAGATTCCTGGGCCTACCTCAGATCTATTGAATCCGAAACTCTTGGACTGAGAACCAGAAATCTGTGATTCAACAAGATGACTCTTCAGGTGGTATTGATGTGTGCTCAAGTTTGATTACTACTGGTTTAGGGATTGAATAAGCACAAGTTATTTACCAGCACACATGCCTGGGAGGGCACGCTCCAGTACATGAGCCCCTGCCACGCACTTGGGAGACGCAAATGGAGTTCCTGGCTCCTGGCTTCAGCCTGGCCCAGACACACACACACACACACACACACACACACACACACACACTCTCTCTCTCTCTCTCTCTCTCTCTCTCGTGCGCACACATGCGCGTGCTCTCGTTCTGCCTTTCAAATAAATAAACCTTTAAAAAATAAAGGTATAACATGCTTTTCATTATTTTCATTTGTCCAACACTATGAGTTACTAACCAAATCCAGAAGAATTTGCTAAATCACAGGTTTTAATGTAGAATATAGCCCGAGTATTACTATATTTTACTTTTATTTTCCTATACCCTTTACTATAATTAAGTTCAGTTTTCCAATATGAAGCTTATTCTTTTTGGTGGATAAGATATAAGCAAGGTGTGATTTAAATAATTCCATTTTCTCATCTTCATTTCTTAAAATCGCATAATCTTTCTTAAGTAATATCTCTCTTCCCTGTTTTTCTTTTAATTTGTACTGAAAATCCAAAATAAAGGAAGACCTCCTTTCCTGTCATTAGCATTTTTATGAATTTTGGTTTATTCTAACCTGGCTAGACACTGTCTCTACAAATTTGTACCACTCAAAAATTCATTTTCTGTAATTTTTGAGCATGTTATTTCGTTTATATTTAAGATCATCAGCAAGATCCCTCTCAGCAAAGCAATCAAACCCCTTTTTATTTTGGATTATTTTAGATGGCTCGCTCCCTGTATCACATTTTTTTCTTTCATAATCTTTCATAATCTGAATTTCAGCTATCCTATTTGTGAATGTTTCTAAGTTGACTCTTAAGTTTTAAAGCTTTTATTTAGTGAGAGAAACGCATAGGAAAGTGAGGACTCTATTTAAAAAAGAAAGGGAAATCTGGGTTCATACTAAGTACTAGGAGCCAGCCATGTGGAGGAGCATGTAGGCCAGGAAGCATGGGGCAGGTGGCCCAAAGGCCATGTGCCCCAAAGCTGCAGGGGCAGCAAGCACCTGCAGTGGCAAAAGGCCAACTAAAAGGGCTGGGCCCACCATGTCCCAGCCTTTAATCTGCTTCCAAAGGGGAGTGGTTAATTAACCTGATTGGCCAGCGGGCACACAGGTATGGTCAGGTAGGGGCATGAAGTCAGGGGTGTGGTGAAGGCATGGTTTTCCAGCTCACAAACCTAATCAATCTTATCCTATATGCCTGCCTACAGCATTCCCCTCTCAGAGATTCCATTCCATTAATCCTAAGGCATGTCTAATGTGACTCTTATGTCTAGGATATGTGCATGAGTATCCATCCCCACTATTATTTGCATTCACTAGCACAAATGTCAACATGATATGATACATTCTTCTCAAAGCTCCTGTCACTAGGTGGTTTTTTTCATGTTGATCAAATTTAATTTAGATTATACATTTTCTTACATTTTTCTGTCTTCTGAAAGAGAAATTTTCAACAGGGTAAATAAAGAATTTTTGAAGCACTGTTCTTATCAAAATGAAGAGTGGGCATTTGGCCCAGTAGTTAAGATGCAGAATCAGGACTCCACATCCTATATTAGAGTACCTCGGTCCCAGTGCTGGCTTTGTTCCTGGTCCCATCTTCCTTCTAATGCGTATTCTGGGAGGCAACAAATGATGACTGAGATACTTGGGACCCCGCTCTCCATGTGGGAGACCAAGCGTGACTTCTCTGGTTTTGGCCCCTCAAATAAGTAAATAATTTTTTTGCAAAAAAAAACCAAAAAAACAAATGAGCCTTCATATTTGAAGTATTCATGAAAGGTGACATTCTATCAAGATTACGTCTTTCCTTTTTGTCTATTGTGTAATGTTAGGAAAGCAAAACTAATGTCTATCTGTAGGTTGGCTATTCTCTAGTATATTTCTTTTTTTAAAAAAAAGAAATTACTTTTTTGAAGACAGTGCAGGAGATAGAGCAAGAGAGTGAGCTTCCATCTGCTGGTTCATTCCCCAAATCGTCTCTTCTTCTTCTTCTTCTTTTTTTTTTTTTTTTTTTGACAGGCAGAGTGGACAGTGCGAGAGAGAGACAGAGAGAAAGGACTTCCTTTGCCGTTGGTTCACCCTCCAATGGCCACTGTGGCCGGCACACTGCGGCCGGCGCACTGCGCTGATCCGATGGCAGGAGCCAGGTGCTTCTGGTCTCCCATGAGGTGCAGAGCCCAAAGACTTGGGCCAACCTCCACTGCACTCCCGGGCCACAGCAGAGAGCTGGCCTGGAAGAGGGGCAACCAGGACAGAATCCGGCACCCCGACCGGGACTAGAACCCGGTGTGCTGGCGCCGCAGGTGGAGGATTAGCCTATTGAGCTGCGGCGCCGTCCCATTATGGCTTCTAATTAGAGCTATTGTAGTAGAATATAATGTTATAATTCTGAGGTCATTTGTTATATAACTTATCAATATAATGTATAACATATATAAAATATATAGAATTACTTCATTATAAAAATTCTCACGTTTACATGATTCATTTACTATATTATAGTGAATTATAAACATATCTAAGACTAGTTCCAAATCCTGTAATCTTCAAAGTAAACTATGGGAAAAAAAAATGAATGCATTTCCCTAACAGCTATTGAAAATACAAATTTCGGCCCGCACCACAGCCACTCTCTGCTGTGGCCCGGAAGTGCAGTGGAGGATGGCCCAAGCGCTTGGGCCCTGCACCCCATGGAAGACCAGGAGAAGCACCTGGCTCCTGCCATCGGATCAGCATGGTGTGCTGGCTGCAGCGTGCCGGCCACGGCGGCCATTTGAGGGTGAACCAACGGCAAAGGAAGACCTTTCTCTCTGTCTTTCTCTCTCTCTCACTGTCCACTCTGCCTGTCAAAAAAAAATGAAAATACAAATTTCAAAAAAAAAACTATTTGCTAATTTATTTTTGTTAACATCAGAGTTTTGATAGAAGATTAAAATATTCCACTATAGATTTTAGAGGAGTCAAAAGATTTTCTGGGAATAATGCTACAAAATAGAAATCTGAAAAGTAAATCAACATTTTCTCTGACCAAGTTTTTTTTTAAGGAGGACATAATGATATTCCCCCCGCCCCACCTCATAAAAGAGACAAACTAAATATGAAAAGTATATTGAGGAGTTAATACAACTAAAAATACTGGACATCACATGTAAAGCAAACACAAGAGAACTCCAAAAGATTGGAGAGAAGACAGATCAGGTAGGGATCTTGAAACCTGAAGGAAAAGACAGTGGTGAGTTCTCTAGATTTTCTTTTTGCCTTATTTAGCCCAGACTGAGTGCTGGGGAAACAACCCCAAAATGCCCAGGTTTGTAGCCCCTTCCCCCACATAAAAGATATCCTAAAAAAGTCTGCTTTCTGTCACCAAAGTGCTGTGAAAGGGGCAGTTTACAGTGTAGTAAAATTTTAGATGACAACTACTTTATTAAAGCCAAACATTATATGTATAACTGCAGACCCTCCCTCACTCCTGCCAACAAAAGCCAGGTGGAGATTCTAAACTTCCTACTTCACCAGTTAGAGACTCCCAAAACCCCACCAGGATAGTTTCAGAGCAGAGAGAATGGAGAGATACCACTTCTGCCCTGCCAGTGTCAGTGGAAACCACACAGGGAAGTGGAGAGATTCGACTTCTATCCACATTTGGGAATAAGGAGTCATCCCTCGCTTTGCACACTCAACTAATGCCCAGCAGTACTGGGGCAATTCCACCTCCTTTTTGGTGTCAGTGAAGGCCACATGGGAAGCAGTAACAAGGCACTCCTGCAACCAGCAAAATAGGTATGTGTGGAGGCCTAGTGAGAGAGCTGTATTTCTTACTCTCACCTTAGTAATAAGGATTGTCCTCCCTTGTGTGTCAACAGAAGATGAGTGGCAAAGCTGGATTTGCAGCTCCACCTGGTAATAATGAGGTGGCACTTCTCTGAAGCCACGATAGTGATGTCAGATAGGCAGCTGAAATAAAAGATTTAAATAAAATTCAAAGTTTCATAACACACTAGCCGAAATGCTCTCCAGCTTCACTTAAAAAAAATCATACCACGAACCAGAAAGGTCACTAACTACATGAAACAAGGCAATAGATGCTGACACCAAGGTGACAGAGAGATTACAATTACAGTCATCTGACAAAAAATTTAAAGCAGTCATGGTGAAAAAAATAATGCTTCAACCAGCAAGCATGAACATACTTGAAACAAAAGGGAAATAAGTCTCAGCAAAGAAGTAGAAGACCAGAGGAACTAAGTCGAAATTTGAGAATTGAAAACAGAGTATTTAAAATAAACCCTCAATGGATGCATTCAGCAGCAGAATGGAGGGAACAAAGGAAAGAAATGTCTGTAAATGTGAAAGTAGAAAAAAAGAAATTGCCCAATTTCAACAACAAAGAGAAAATATACTGAAAAAAATGAACAGAGCCCCAGGCATTTGTGAGACTATAGTAATGCATGTTCCATTTGTATTGGAGTCAGAGGAGGAAAAGAGTGGAGTGGAAAAAGTACTCAAGTACTAGCAAGAGATATGAGCCTAAAGATTTAAGAAGCTGAGTGAAACTCACACAGAATAAAATAAATTCACATCAAGACAAATCATGCGGCCGGCGCCGCGGCTCAATAGGCTAATCCTCTGCCAGCGGTGCTGGCACACCGGGTTCTAGTCCCGGTCGGGGCGCTGGATTCTGTCCTGGTTGCCCCTCTTCCTGTCCAGCTCTCTGCTGTGGCCCAGGAAGGCAGTGGAACATGGCCCAAGTCCTTGGGCCCTGCACCCCATGGGGGACCAGGAGAAGCACCTGGCTCCTGCCTTCGGCTGCGGCAGCCATTGGAGGGTGAACCAACGGCAAAGGAATACCTTTCTCTCTCTGTCTGTCTCACTGTCCACTCTGCCTGAAAAAAAAAAAAAAGACAAATCATGGTTAAACTTCTGTAAGTAAACAGAAGGAAAAGTTCTTGAAAGCAATCAGAGAAAAATGACAGCTTGCCTATGGGGAAAAACAATTCAAATGACAAGGATAGCTCATCAGAAAGCATGGATGCCCAAAGCAAATGCCATTTTTTTCAGTGCTGAAAGAACACAGAATCCTATACCCAGAGAAATATACTTCAGCAATGAGTGAGAAATCAAGATTTCCTTCATCTCAAGATGAAGGAAAAATAAGAGAATTTTTTTTAAAGATTTATTTTATTTATTTGAAAGAGTTACAGAGAGAGGGGGAGAGAGACAGAGAGACAGAGAGACAGAGAGGTAGAGAGGTCTTCCATCTGCTGGTCCACTCCCCAGATGGCACAATGGCTGGAGCTGTGCCGATCCGAAGCCAAGAGCCAGGAGATTCTTCTGGGTCTCCCACGTGGGTACAGCGGCCCAAGGACTTGGGCCATCTTCTACTGCTATCCCAGGCCACAGCAGAGAGCTGGATCTGAATAGGAGCAGTTGGGACTAGAACCGGCACCCATAAGTGATGCCAGCGCTTCAGGCCAGGGCCTTAACCCACTATGCCACAGCGCTGGCCCTGAAAAATAAGAGAATTTGTTTCCAGCACATCTCCCCTAAATCAATGACTAAAGGAAGTTCAAAAACAGAAAGATTAACCTATCAGAAGCAATCTTTGAACATTAGCACGAAAAAAACGACAGTAAGCAAGAATACGAGTAGATACAATAGACATCCTTTTCCTCTTGTTTTCTAAATTGTGTTTGATGGTTGGAACAAAAAGTATGTAACACTGTCAGCTATGTTTCTAAATTGAGGTACAGTAATACTTAAGAAAATTATAAAGAGACAGCATAAAGGGACATAGGACAAGGTTAGTTTTCTATGTAGTTCTTGAGAACCACCAAAATTACATCATTAATTTGTCATAAATTGGGTGTATACACAATAATACCTAGAAAAACCACCCAAAGTGTCATACAAGGATATATTCATCACAATATAGGTAAATTAAAATGGAATTATAAAGAAAAATACCAAGGAATGTAGGAAAATGAAGACAGAAAAAACAGACATCAAGCAAAAAATTAACAAACTGTCAGTCTTGAGCCCTAATAAGAACACTAATAATCTTATGTGTAAATGATCTAAATATAGCTATTATAAAACAGAGCTCGGCAAAAAGGATTTAAAAACATGACCCAACCTTGAATGAAGTGAGTTCAAAAAGTTCATGGAAAACTGAATAAAAGGCAAGATTTTTTAATTTCGGGCATCATTATTTTCATAACATGAAATTTTCATCAACTTTTTGAAGAACACCCTGTGTTGTCTTGTAGGAACTCACTTCAAATATGGTGTACGTAGATAAAAATTAAAATATAGAGGCTAGCATTGTTGCATAGTATGGTAAGCCACAATCTGTGAAGTCCACACCCTATATAGGCATCAGTTCGAGACCCAGCTGCTCCACTTCTGATCCAGCTCCTTGATAATGTTCTTGGGAATGCAACAGAACATGGGCCAAGCGCTTGGGTCCCTGTCACCCACATGGGAGACCCAGAGAGAGTTCCAGGCTCCTGACTTCAGCCTGGCCCAGCCCCAGTCATTGTGGCCATTTGGGTAGTGAATGAGCAGATGCAAAGTCAGTCTCTCTCTCTCCCTCTCTCCCTCTCTCCCTCCATCCAACCCTCTCTCTGTCATGGTGCCTTTCAAAGAAACAAATAAATATTAAAAGAAAGTAAAGGAAAATATATGTCCTGTAAACAGGAAAGCTGCGAGTGGCTATGTTAATATTAGATAATGTAGATTAGAAATGACATTATATCATGATAAAAGATGTCATCCACCAAGAAGACATAGCAATCCTGAACATGTATGTACTGAACCAAAAAGATGTAAAATATGTTAAGTAGAGACTAATAGAACAATTATAGTTGGAGAGTTCATATTTCTTTCAATAATTAATAGAACTTAAAAAATAGAAAAGACATAGAACTCAATGACATCATCAGCCAACAAGATGTAATTCACATTTATACAACACTACATCCAGAAAACAGAATACACATTTTTTCAATTCTTCACAGAACATCTGCCAAAATAGGCCATATTTTAATCTATAAAATAAAAATCAACATAATGAAATCAAATTAGAAATCAATTAGAGAAAGATAGAAGGAAATCCTCTTAATATTTGTAAACAAGACTTTTATAGGTAATTCATGACCAAACAAGTAATCTCAAGAGAAATTTAAAAAAAATCAAACTAAGTGAAAATAAATATACAACATGTCAGAATTTGTGGGATACAGCTAAAACAGTACTCAGAAAGAAATGAATAGCACTGAATGCTTACGGTAGTTAAGAGGAAAAGTGCAAGTGTTTGGCTTACCAGTTAAGATGCTGCTTGGGAAGCCTGCATTCCATATCAGATTGCTTGTTTTCTAGTCCCGGCTCCACTCTTGATTCGAGCTTCCTGCTACCATGCATCCTCAGAAGCATCAGGGGATGACTTAAGTAGTTGAGTCCCTACCACACATGAGGGAGATCTGGACTGAGTTCCTAGCTACCAGTTTCAGCCTGCCCAGTCCCAGCTGTTGTAAGATGTTGAGGAATGAGCCAGCAGAGGAGCACTCTATCTCTGTCTTTCTGCTTCTCAAATAAATACATTTTTTAAATAAAAAACGTAAGATGAAGAGGCTCAAATCTATAGTTTAAGCTCATCCAATAAGCTGTAGAAAGAGCATAATAAATCCAAACCAAGAAGAAGAAAGGAAATAATAAATATGAATAGAAATAATTGAAATTGGAACAGAAAATCAATTATTATTTTCTCTGAAAAAGTCAGTAGGGGGTGTATTGCCACCACCTGCAATGCCCACACCCATATGGATACCAGTTCCTGTACTAGCTTCATCATTTTCGATCCAGCTCCCTGCTAATGGCCTGGGAAAAGCAGTAAAGGATGGCCCAAGTGTTTGAGCCCCTGCCACCCACGTGGGAGACCCAGAAGAAGCCTCTCTCTCTCTCTCTCTCTCTCTCTCTCTTCATCTCTCCCTCTCTCTGACATTCTGCCTGTCAAATAAATAAACACATCTTTAAAATATTAGCATATATATTAGCATACAAAGTTAGGCATCATATAAAAAAGTATCACCAAGTAGCCTTTATTTCAGGAATGTGAGGCTGGTTCAATATTTGAAAAATCAATCAATGTATCTCACCATGTTGACAAGCAAAAGAAGAAAAATCACATGATTATAAACGATGATGCAGAAAAGGGATTTGACAAAATTCAATTCCTATTCATGACAAAATTTCTCAGAAAAATAGCAGCAGGGGAACTTTATTAATCTGATAAAGAGTATCTACAAAATCTCTAACACTTACCGTGAATGACTTATACTTTCCTTTTAAGATTCAGAACAAGACAAAGAGGCTCACATGAAAATTCTACTTGGTGGAATGAAAAAAGAAAAATAAAAAAATCACTGTTTGTCAACATAGGAAATATCAAAAAAATATACCAGAAAAGCCTCCTAGAACTAATAAGTAAGTTTAAAACTGTGGGAGGATACATTATTAATGTGAAAATCTTTTGCATTTCTGTATACTAGTGATGGATATGTGGACATCACAATTGAAATATACCACTTACAGTCTCTCAAAAAATGAAATACTTATATGGAATTCTAACAACATGTACAAGACTTGAATGTGGAAAACTACAAAAGGTCAATAAAAGAAATAAAAAATTTCTAAATAAGCAAAGAGAAATACTATGTTCATGGATTGGAAGACTCAACATAGTAAAGATGTCCATTCTCTCCAAGTTTATATACAAATTCAATGATGTTTATCAAATTCCTAGCAAGATCTTTCATAGTATAATATAGACAAAATTATTCTAAAATCTATATACATAAAACTACAATAACTAAAACAAATTGAGAAGGAACAATAAGTGGGAAATATTTATTTAACTCATTTCAAGATTTATTTTATAGCTAAGTAATCAAGACTATGATAGTGGTGAAGGGATAGACACAGACCAATAAGATAAAGAATCAGGAAATAGATCAACACACATATGTCAAGCTGAGTTTTAACAAAGGTGGAAAAGCAATTCTATGGGGAATTATAGACTTTACAACAAATGATGCAGGAACAACTTCACATTCATAGAAAAAAAAAAAACAAGAGAGAGAGAACCTGAACCTTAGCCTTATGCATTATACAAAATAAACTCAAAGTAATTCAAAATAGATCATTGACTTAAAAGTAAAATATAAAACTGTCATTTTTTGAAAGCTAAGTTTGACAAAATCTTCATATTCTAAGATTAGACCAAGGGCTCTTAAATTTTTCATGATCCATAAAGGAAAAATAAATCTGAAAACTGGACTTCATTGAAATAAAAAAGAATGCTTGCTTTACAAAATAGCAAGTAGAATGAAAGACAAGCTATAGGTTGTAAACAAATATTTATAAACCACATGTCTGATAAAGACTAGTATTTAGAACACATAAAGGACTCTTTCTAAACTCAACAAAAATAATTAATAAGAGAAAGGGCAAAGGACATGGAGAACCATCTCACTTAAGAGGATATCCAGATAACAGATAAACACATGAAAAGGTATTCAACACAATTAGCCATCAGGGAAATGCAAATTAAAATCACAATAACATATCATGCCCATTTATGAGAACAGCTACAATCAAAGGGTGTCATGCAGAGAAGTTGGATCTTTCATATATTGCTGGTAGGAATGTAAAAAGACACAGACACTCTTTTCTTTTAAGATTTATTACATTTATTTGAGAGGCAGTGTTATGGAGAAAGAGGTAGAGACAGACACACACGCACACACACACACACACACAGAAAGAGAGAGAAATACACTGGTTCACTTCTCAGATGGCTGCAACTGCTAGGGCAGGGCAAGGCTGAAGCAAAGAGCCAGGAGATTCTTCCGGCTCTCCCACATGGCTGGCAGGATGCTTTTCCCAGGCACATTAGCAAGGTGCTGGATCATAAGTGGAGCAGTCAGGACTCGAACTGGCACTCATATGGGATGCTGGCATTACAGGCAGTTTAACCCACTGTGTCACACCGCCAGCGCCGACCAGGCACTCTTAAAAAATTAAGTACATGACAATAGACCCCTTTTTCCCCATTTTATGATCATTGTCATGAATCCCACATTTTGTGATATTAGTATCCCTGTTTTCAAGAAAAATAGTATATATTGCTTGTATAAAATATCTATATATGAAGTAAATATGACAAAACGTTGAAAACTGTTAAATCTTTTTTAAAAAGATTTATTTATTTATTTGAAAGAGTTACACAGAGAGAGAAGGAGAGGCAGAGACAGAGCTCGTCCATCCGCTAGTTCGCTCCCCAATTGGCCGCAATGGCTGGAGCTGCGCTGACCTGAAGCCAGGAACCAGAAGCTTCTTCCAGGTCTCCCACGCTGGTGCAGGGGCCCAAGGACCTGGGCCATCTTCTACTGCTTTCCAAGGCCATAGCAGAGAGCTGGATCAGAAATGGAGCAGCCAGGTCTTGGACAAGTGCCCAAATGGGATGCTGGCACTGCAGGCACAGGCTTTACCCGCTACACCACAGTGCCAGCCCTGAAAACTGTTAAATCTTAAAAATTAAAAAATAAATTTAAAAAGAATGCAATTAACATGAGACTCAACAATTTTACAACCTAGGGACATATCCCAGAGACGTGAAGCTTAAATTCAGATAAAAATCTATACAAAATATTTACAGCAGCTTTATTCATCATAACCAAAACTTTGAAGCAATTTCAATGTCCTTCAATGGTTGAATAGACAAACTGTGGTACATCCATGCCATCAAATACTACTCAGAGATAAAAAGGAATGCAATGACCTATACAACCTGGTCGAACTCCCAGAGAACTATGCTGAGTGAAAAAATTCCCAAAAGTTACATATTGTATGTTTCCATTCACATTCCATTTTTGAAAGGACAAAATTATCGATATAGGGAATGTGTTAGTGGTTTCCAGCCTTTAGAGATGGGGTATGAGTGGGAATGCAGGAGAGAAGTGGGTGTGGCCATTAGAAAGCAACGTGAATGATCCTGTGATGGGGGAAGCGTTCTGTATCTCCACTTTAGTAATGTTAACATCCTGATTGTGATATCGCAAGCCCTAATTTTGCAAGATGTTACTGTTAGGGGAAGGTGGTATAAGTCCATCAAAGAATCCATAATTATTTGAAAAGAAAAAGCTTAATTTTAAAAATTGGCCTGACACTGCTATGGAGATGTACATCTTTTAAAATGAAAATCATAAATTACTTTTAGAGGTGGCTTGATCCTTCGAAAGTTCACCCTTGGGTAAGTTTTCCATTGAGAACTTATAGTGTGTAGCAATTAACAAAGAAGGAAAAACTGGATGTTTCCATAAGACTATGCACCAGATACTTCCATTGTGCCCAAGGTGCTGTAGACACAGAAGGATTAGTTTAACATAATTGTTAATGCAAAAAGATCCTGATCTTTCTCCTTCCTAAACAATAGCCCTACAGTTCACTAGAATACCTAATGGTCAGTATGGAAGCAAGATTCACATTTTTAGTCCTCTTTTTTTTGTTTGTTTGTTTGTTTGAAAGGCAAAGCATCAGAGAGGGACACACACACACAAGCAAATGCACAGAGAGAGAGAGAGACCTTCCATCAGATTGTTCACTCCCCAAATGGCCCTGGCAACAGCCAGGGCAGGGCTAGGCTGAAGACTGGAGGCTGGGACTCCATCCTGGTCTCCCAAGTGTATGGGTGGGACCCAAGCACCTGGGCCATCTTTTGCTGCCTTCTCAGGCATATTGGTAGGGAGCTGGACCAGAACCCAGTATCACTAGAGGCAGTATAATCTGTTGCTCCACAATGTTGGCCCCCTAGTCATGTTGTCTTGACTTCATACCTCTTTGCTTCTCAATGCGGGAAAATCAAAATAATAAAAAAGAAAAAAAATTCAAGAAATTAGGTAAAGAAATCAATATGGCGTAAAAGTCTTAAAAGCAGTGCCAGTGTTGTGGCATAGCAGGTTAAGCCACTGCATGAATTACTGGCATCTCATATGGGCACAAGTTCGCGACTCAGCTGCTCCACTTGTGATCCAGCTCCCTGCTAATGCCCCTGGAAAAGTAGAAGCAGATGGCCCAAGTGCTTGGATCCCTATACCCACATGGGAGACTGGCTGGCCCTGGTCTGGCCCCCTGCTGTTGTGGCCATTTGGAGAGTGAACCAGTGGATGGAAGTTCTCTCTGTCTCTCTCCTCCTCTCTCTGAAACTCTGCCTTTCAAATAAATAAAATACAAATCTTAAAAAGTCTTTAAAGCAAATAAAAATGTTTTAAATTTTGGTACTGGAGTAGTACATTTAGCCTTGGTTGAGAGCAAAATTCTTTATTCTTACAGTGAAATTGATATGGTGTAACAAGACAGTTAAATTCCAGGTGATCTGGAATTCTTAAAATCCTGCAATGTAACCCTGTCTCTTTAAGTGTTACTTTGATACATCCACCTTCCCAGAATGCACCAGTCTCATCCAGGACCTGTCTCATCTCATCTCATGCCAAGACCCCACCCTGTTTTTTTATCTGATTAAAGTACTACCTGCTGTCTTATTAAGGAGTGTCTGAGGAGGAGAGAAATGTTTCCCTTTTCACCATGGATCTTGCTTAGAGGCACTACTCTCATTTCTTTCTCTGTCTCTGTCTGTGTGTCTGTCTCTCTTTCTCCTGGGCAATCCCCTGACTCACACATGACTGGCATTTCTTATGCATAAATATATGTTTATTCCTTCACTGTTAGATAAAGCCTGCTCCTATTTGCCTAGGTTAGTAGTCTCTGCTTAGAATTCTTATCTATGTGTGAGGCAATAATTTATAGCAAAATTAAGATACTAATGCCCACGTCATTTCCAGTAAGAGGCTTAATATCAGATCAAAGTAAGTGTCCCTAAATATAAATCATAGACATTAAAATAAGATAAAGTTACTAAAAATATTTTATTCTGTACCATCAGAAAAGGGTACCATGTAACTTTCAAAATCAGCTGTAGTCACCATCAGTTTTGTTTGCCATACCTACCTATTATACATAAATCAGGGACATAATTCCATAAGTTCCTATTCATTACTTTTCACTGCGCAGATCAATGTCGAGTCCTTGCTTTAAAATTTTAAAATGCTGTATTTATTTTTACAAAAGAATTCATACTTGTTGGAACAAACTCAATTCTGAAATATTTAGGACAATCCCTTCCTGCTCTGTTTTTCTCCATCTCTCAGAGGTAATCTGTGTTAAATAGTGTAGAGTTTATCTGGTCAAACATTTGTATTTTCTTAGGCAAATAAAAATAAGTTCATGTACTTTTTTCTTTTGCAAATATAGAATGATTCTATGCTTACTTAATATCTTTCTTTTCAAATACAATAAGATTTTATTTATCGAATATTTCTTTCCCTGACAGTATTTACCTAATTCTCTTCCAGGGCCACCTAATGTTCCATTGCCTGGATGTACAACAATGTATTTAAATAATTAGTCTGTTAATGACAGCCATTGAGGTGTATCTAATTTTCCCATGTCAGAAACAATACTAGAAAGAATACCTATGTAAATCTATAAGAGGGTTCACATATGATAAGTTCCTAGAAGTCAGATTTGTGGGTCAGAGGGTCGTTAAGAATATACATTAAAAATCTGGAGGCAAGCATTTGACTAGTGGCTGAGGCACAGGTTGGGATGCCTG
Organism: Sylvilagus floridanus; assembly: GCA_949820135.1. Lineage (NCBI taxonomy): Eukaryota > Metazoa > Chordata > Mammalia > Lagomorpha > Leporidae > Sylvilagus > Sylvilagus floridanus. The sequence continues at coordinate 63,937,768 of OX463223.1, read as the reverse complement.
CATCCCATATAGAGTGCCTGGGTTTGAGTCCCAGGTCTGTTCCCGATTCCAGCTTCCTACCAGTGCACACCCCGAGATGCAGCAGGTGATGGATCAAATACTTGTGTCCCTGCCACACTTACGGGAGAACTGAATCAAGTTCTCAGCTACCAGTTTGAGTGTGCACCAGCCCAGGTCCTGGGCATTTGGGGAGTGAACCATCATTAGGAGCTCTCTCTGTTTATCTCCATCTGTACTTTTCTGTGTTTTTCTGCTGCTGAAATAAATTTTTAAACAATTTAAATGCACAGTACTGCTAGTTTGTCCTGCAGAAGTTAATTTTTACCCTCACCAATAGTATGTGTGACTGCCAAGTATTTAATGTTGAAGAATTTGAACTATATATTCCAAACGCCAGTTACTATGATATTGGATTTCTGAGAATGTGGGGCCTAAAGTACATTTTTATGCTTGCTCAGGACTTTCAGTATATTCTGCACCCTAGGGACCAAAGTGACAAATGAGGTTATTTTTATTAGCCCAGAGTAAAAAAAAAAGCATGAATCTAGGTGCTATTTATTGAATATACTATTGAAATGTTAAAACCTGAGATCTAGGCTTCATAAGAGTGAAAACAAGACCAGAAAGGAAACAATTTAGTAGGAAAATAAGGAGTGTACAAGGCATGATATAAATCTGAGAGTGGAGTAAAAGAGGGCATTGTTCAGAAAGGATAGGATACAGTGGACAGAGTATGAAAATCACAAGTTGGATATCATAGAAGATACATATTACAAAGAATAGGCATTAATTTCAGATTTTGTGCCAAAATAAACATCTATTATAACTAAAAATTACCTTAAAGGTAAAGTTACAGAGAGAGAGGGAGGAACAGAAAAAAAGATATCTTTTATCTGCCGATTCACACCCAAAATGGCCGTAACAGCCAGGGACGGGCCCTGGTGAAACTAGGAGCCTGAAACTCCATCCAAATCTCCCACATGGGTGACAGGGGCCCAAGCACTTAGGCCATGTTCCACTGCTTTCCCAGGCGCATTGACAGGGAGCTGTTTCAGAAGTGGAACAGTCAGGTCTCAAACCGGCACTCATATAGAATGCCAGTGTCACAGGTGGCAGTTTTACCTGCTGTGCCACAATGGTGGTCCCTGAAATTATCTCTTAATTCTATTTTCCCAAAAATGTTTTGAAGTATCCTTAAAAGTCTCTTCACATAGTATATGGAGATTAACTCAATATTCTGACTTGATATTTTTGTGATATCCAATAATGTTTTTTATACTAGGCAAGTGAGTGGTGAGATTTTTAAGAGTGACAAATTTTGGGCCGGCACCGTGGCTCAACAGGCTAATCCTCTGCCTTGCGGCGCGGGCACACTGAGTTCTAGTCCCGGTTGGGGCGCCGGATTCTGTCCAGGCTGCCCCTCTTCCAGGCCAGCTCTCTGCTGTGGCCCAGGAGTGCAGTGGAGGATGGCCCAAGTGCTTGGGCCCTGCACCCCATGGGAGACCAGGAAAAGCACCTGGCACCTGGCTCCTGCCATCGGATGAGTGCGGTGTGCTGGTTGCAGTGCGCCGGCTGTGGCGGCCATTGGAGGGTGAACCAATGGCAGAGGAAGACCTTTCTCTCTGTCTCTCTCTCACTGTGTACTCTGCCTGTCAAAAAAAAAAAAAAAAGAGTGACAAGTTTTGGACAAGATCATGAAGGCCAACCCTTGGTAAAATTATGAAAGGTTTATTTTCAGTGTTATTACTGGATTATGTCTCTTACCTTGAAAGGCTCCTATCCCTTAAAACCCAGTGCCCTTAGCAACTAGGACCGTCTTCCTAGAGTTTCCATTCAAGTTACCTAACTTCTGAAGTCAGGCATAGACAAATCTTCCTCTGTTCCTCCAACTAAACCACCAGTTCCATATTCTAGTCCCATTAAACAATTGATCAACCTGATAAACACACCACTGCAGTTCGTTTCTCTCCAGCATTCACTTCTACTTCAAATTTAATAACATTTGCATTTCAATCACCTGGCCCGGCCAATGGAAGAATCATTTTTTCATTAAGTTACAACTGTTTCCTTCTGCCTCCATCATCCCATTACACCTCTTAGGCAGCCATTGCTTATGGATAGGCTATCTTGAAAATCATTATCTAAGGCTTCAAGGGATCATAAAAAGTAGCAAAAATGTTTACCTGACCCTTAAGTCCATGCCTGCAGCACACTCCAGTATTCAGTGAGTACACTAGATTATTCTTCAGGCCTTCTCCTGCTGCTGCTCCTCTCCCCAGGAGGTTTGCCAAGTATGAGCTGTTCGAGCCTTAATGAGGCAAGAGTATCTGGCAGGTAAATGCATTCTTTTAACTTCAAGACCAGATATACACATGAAAACATTACATCCATCGCCCAAGCCATTGCCCTGGCGGTATTGTATTTTCTCTTTGTTCAGAGTCTATAAAAGTTTATTCCTGGGTATTCTTTGGTGAAGGCCGTAAGAACAGTGGGTTTCTGCCTGGCCAGAAAACATGCGTGTATCACTTATGTCTATTGTTTTCCTCTAGAGGATTTCACATGGAAAGATAGATGTCATATAAACAAAACTTGGGCTGCAATACCAATTTGTACTTCCTGAATGTGTCAGAACTAAAGGCTCTACTGAAACTTCACTGTGTGTGTGTGTGTGTTTGTACATATATATATATATATATATATATATATAGAGAGAGAGAGAGAGAGAGAGAGAGAAGCTATATATATTGGATATATATCATAGAAACAAATATATAGGTATATGTATACATACAGATATAAGATACATATGTATACATATATATGACATATATGTATATATGCATGTACATATATCATAGAAAACAGAAGACGATATAAAAGATTAACAAAATATTTGAGGGTGTGCTTTCAGCCTAAGCTAAGATGCCAGTTAAGATACCCACATCCCACAACAGAATACCTGGGTTCAATACCTGACTCTGGCTCCTGACTCCAACATCCTGCTAATGCAGTACCTGGGAGGCAACAGTGATGGCTCAAACAAGTTGGTTCCTGCCACCCCCATGGCAGACCTGGATTGAGTCTGGCTCCTGGCTTCTGAGATACAGCCCTAGTTGTTGTGGGTATTTGGAGAGTGAACCAGCTCTTCCCCTCCCTTCCTCCCTTCCTCCCTTCCTCCCTTCCTCCCTTCCTCCCTTCCTCCCTTCCTCCCTTCCTCTCTCTCTCCCCCCTTCTGCTTCTCAAATACATAAAAATAAACATGCACAGTTGGTGTTCATCACCTTATTTAAACTGCATCACAGTATCTGTGATACTGTGATACAGTATCTGTAGATATTGTTATCCATATTTTTGTAAATAAAGAAATTAAATCTCAGAAAATTCAAGCAAATTACCTTGGCTCACAAAGTTAATGACAGACTGAGCTGATGTTTATTTGTTATATATGGAGAGAGAGAGAGAGAGAGAGAGAGAGAGAGAGAGAGGGAGAGAGAGAGAGAGAGTTCCTAACTATTGGTTCACTACCCAAGTGACCACAACAGCTAAGGTTGAGCTGAGGCCAAAGCTGGGGCTGAGAAGAGTAATCCAGGTGTCCTATGCAGGTAGCAGAAACAATGCCTCGAGCCATCACCACTGATTCCTGAGTTCTGTGTTAGCAGGAAGCCAGAGTCAAACCCAGGTACTCTGATGTGGAATGCGGGAGTCCTAACTGCCTTCTTAACCACTAGGTCAAACACCTGTCCCTGAGTTAATATTTGAACTCAGCTTTCTCTGATATCAATGCCTTTCTGTCCAACAGTTTTACCTTTATGTTGATGTATCCTGGGATGAAAAAGACAAAGGTTTTCCAGAGAGAACATAAACAATTTTCAAAGGCATAAAGGAACACTCTGTGTGTGTGTGTGTGTGTGTGTATGTGTTGTGTGTTTAATGACAGAAGGGTGAAATAACACAGCTTGAGGGGCATGATTGTGGGTGCCAGTTTCCTTGGGTAAGACAATTCTCAGAGACTCCACAGGAGGCTTTGCAAAAAGCTTTCTTTTCTTTTTGTTTTTCAAAAGCAGTGAGTCAGGCTACTGTTTAAGTTTATACTAGGAAACCCGTAAAGCTAATAAACTTGTAGATCTTGATTTTTAGACTGAGGTTTTATGGTTAAAAGAAACTCTGGGTTCTCACTATATCAGGATTCTGGTACATTAAAAGACAATTAGAATGTACAGAGTCAAAACTTGAATTCATCCATTCAATTTCAGCTGATTTGAAAAATGCAATTTCAGAGCAAAAGAAAAAAATGATATAAAATGGTCTACGGTTTTATTTTTTCTAATTAACTTATAGCCAACTCTCAACTCTCTTATTCATGGCCTGTTCATAGCAAGGTTTTTTTTTTTTTAAGAAGGCATTTTTCATTTATGTTTCCAGGAATCTGTAATAAATCATATTTGGCCCTGTTTCTTCCATATACTCTATTTGTTGTTGTCATTTTAAAAATAGTCCATTTAGAATTCCAGTTTAATAAATGTCTTTTTGCTCACTAACTTGCATGAGAACCACAAAGTTAGGACGGTCCTTTACCTGGGTTTCAAAATAGCCAGCCCTGATAGCAGGTGAGACTGCTGCTTACAACACCAGCATCCCATATGGGTGCCAGTTCTGGTGCTGGCTGCTCCCCTTCTGATGCAGCTCTCTGCTATGGCCTGGGAAAGCTACAGAGGATGGCCCAAGTGGCTGGAGCCCCGCACCCAGGTAGGAGACCCGAAGGAAGTTCCTGGATCCTGGCTTCAGCCTAGCCCAGCCCCCAGCTGTTGCAGCCATTTGGGGAGTGAATTAGCACATAGAAGTGCTCTTTCTATCTCCATCTCTCTGTCTCTGTCTGTCTCTCTCTCTAACTCTTCCTTTCAAATAAATACTAAATAAATCTTGAAAAACAAAAAAAAAGCTGAAGCCAGGACTGCCTTCCACAGAGTCATTCCAGGCTATAGCAGTCTTGCAAGAATTCAGCCAGCACGGAGTGACAGTTCTTTCCAGAGCACATGTCCTCGTTTTAATTTAATTTAATTTTAATTTAATTTTTTTTAAATTTTTTGCCAGGCAGAGTTAGACAGTGAGAGAGAGAGACAGACAGAGAGAAAGGTCTTCCTTCCGTTGGTTCACTCCCTTAATGTCCACTGAGGCCGGCACTACGCTGATCCAGGACTAGAACTCGGGATGCCAGCACCACAAGACGGAGGATTACCCTAGTGAGCCATGGCTTGTGCCGGCCACACCCATTTCTACTTAGGTCTTCTTGGATTTGCAGTTCCGGAATCCAGTCAACCCAGTGTGTGTTTCTGGGGCAGGAAGAATCAAAGAAGTTGCTGTGGTGGAGCCATGTGATAATGAGCTATTTGAAAAGGAGGAGGCCAATGTGGAAGTTAAGCATCATGAAGAGGAGGCCAGTGTGCTGTGAGGCCAAGTATAAAGGAGGAGTCACATGCAGAGAGAGATCGACCTGAGGAGGGGGAGATGAAAATGGAGGAGGCTGGTACAGAGGCAGAAGCATCTGGAGAGAAGAGCTTGTGTATCTGGAGGAGGGACCCTACAAGAGGCAGCAGGGGATTTAGAATTTGTGAGATAGAAACCTGGGTGGGCCATCTGGGGAAGTTCCTATCACCAGCCAGATGTATCCAAATAGCAGTTTTATCAGCTCCTCCAAGAGGTGCTTAGCAAAACCAAAATGAATGTATGTGTGCAGTGAGTTGAAAGAATACATTTGTACCTGTCCTGATTCTCAGTCTCAGGATGAGGATTCTGAGGAGGAGCCTTTTGTGGACAGGTTTTTTAGAGAAGCTGGGGGGGTGTAGGTGGGAGGGGAAGGGAGGGGGAGGAGGAGTCAGGGGAGGAAGAGAGACGAAGAGGAAGAGGGGGAGGGGGAGGAGAGATCGAGGAGAGTGGGGAAGAGGGTGGTAGGGGAGGAGGTGGGAGGGGTAAGGGAGGGAGAAGGACTTGGACCATCTTCTACTGCTTTCCCAGGCCATAGCAGAGAGCTGAATTGGAAATGGAGTAGCCAGGACTTGAAGTTGTTATAATTTACTTTCACTTTAAATGATCTTAAAAGCATTTTCTAATTTCCATTGTAATTTACTTTTTGCCTCTTGCAGTGTCCATACGGGATGCCAGAGCCGTGGGTGGTGGCTTTACCTGCTACACCACAGCACAGGCCCTAGGATGTGGGCATTTTAACTAAGCATCTCGGTCACTACATTGAATGCTTGTCCCTTATTGTTTTTCCCCTAAATTTTTATTTATTTTTTTGAGAGGCAGAGATACAGATGCAGAGAATCAGAGGCCTCCTATCTGTTGGTTCACTCCTCAAATGCGGAGGAACTGGGAACTCAACCCTGGTCTCTGGCATGGACAGTAGGGACCTAGCTACTTGAGCCATCGCCTGCTACTCCTAGGGTACACAATAAATGGAAGCTGGAGTTGCGAACAGAGCCAGGTCTCAGAGCAAGGTACTCCACTAGAGGATTCCAAGTGACATCTTAGCTGACACACCAAATGCTGCCCTGTCTCTAGCTTCTTGAGGATCCCCCATACTATTTTCCACAATGGCTGTTTTAATTTACATTCTTCCAGTGGTGGGTTTTAGTCATGTATGATATCGATTCTGATTTACAATAAAAAGGCTTTTGTCCTAGAGTGGGATCCAATCCTGCTGCCAAACCTAAATTAAGCAGATCTTCTGTGTTGTCAATTAAGGGCAAAACCATGTGCTTGGTCAGCAACTAAGCTGAAAATACGGTTGAAGCCCACTTACCAAGTTTTAGAATACATACACATGTAAAAAAGGTAATTTATACCAATGTTGATTAATGCAAGAAGTAATACAAGGAAAAATAAATAATTGGAGGAGGATAAGTAAAAATTTTAATGAGAAATTATATTTAAAAAGCAAATATTGGAGATTTGAACACTATATAACCAACTAAGCCTAAGAAACATCTATAGAACACTCTAACCAACAACACCATAAGATACTTTTGTTGAAAGTTCACATGCATTATTTCCAGGATAGACCATGCATTAGGCTGTAAAATAAATGTGAGTAGATATTTCTCCAAAGAATACACACAAACAGCCTAAAGGTATATTAAAAGGTGCTCAAAAATCACTACTTATTAGAGAAATGCAACTCAAAGCACCCCACACCTATTAGAGTGGCTCTCATATATATATATATGTGTGTGTGTGTGTGTGTGTGTGTGTGTGTATGTGTGTATTATATATATATATATATATATATATATAGAGAGAGAGAGAGAGAGAGAGAGAGAGAGATGAATGACAGTGGAAAGGATGTGGAGGTAGTAGAACTCTTGTGCACTGTTTAGAAGAATGTAAAATGGTATACCCACTCTTGGAAACAGTATTCAGTATGATGGTTTCTCAAAAAATTAAAAATAGGCACAGGCATTTGGCCTAGAGGTTTAGACTCCAGTTAGGATACCCATGTCCCATGTTGGAATGCCTGGGTTCGATACCTGGCTCAGGCTCCTGATTCCAGATTCCTGCTGATGTGCACTCCAGAAGGAAGCAAGTGATGGCTCAAGTATTTGGATTCCTGCCACACACATAGGAGACTTCATTTGAGTTCCTGGCTCCTGGCTTCAGTCACTGGGTCATTTCTGGTTTTGGTACAGTGAACTAGTTGATGGGAACTCTCTCTCTCTCTCTCTCTCTCTCTCTCTCTCTCTCTCTCTCAGTGTCTCTTTGACTATCAAACAAATAAAATAGAAATAACATTTGATCAATAGAGCCTACTTCTTGGTATTTATTTAAAAGAATTGAAGGGGGCGGCACTCTGGCATAGCACGTAAAGCCACCGCCTGCAGTGCCAGCATCCCATATGGGCACCAGTTCGAGTCCTTGCTGCTCCACTTCTGATCCAGCTCTCTGCTATGGCTTGGGAAAGCAGTAGAAGATGGCCCAAGTGCTTGGGCCTCTGCCCCCATGTGGGAGATCTGGAAGAAGCTCCTGGCTCCTGGCTTTGGATCAGCTCAGCTCTGGCTATTGCGGCCAATTGGGGAGTGAGCCAGCAGATGGAAGACCTCTCTCTGCCTCTCCTTCTCTCTGTGTATAACTCTTTCAAATAAATAAATAAACCTTTAAAAAATAATTTAAATCAGGATCTCAAATAAATATTTGCTCTCCAATGTTCATTTCTATATTACAACAGCCAAGATGTGGAACACAATCCAAATGCCCACCAACTGATAAATGGATAATGAGAATATGGTATATACATAAAGTAGAATGCTACTTTTCTTTAAAATGAAGGCAATCCTGACATTTACAATAGCATGCTCAGTGAAAAGGCCAGTCATAGAAATACAAGTACTGCATGATTACACTTATAATGAGGTATTAAAAATTGTTAAACTCAGGGCCAGCATTGTGGTGTAGTAGGTTAAGCCTCCACCTGTTTCGCCAGCGTCCCATATAGGTGACAGTTTGTATCCTGGCTGCTTCCCTTCTGATCCAGCTCTCTGCTATGCCTGGGAAAGCAATAGAAGATGGCCCAAGCCCTTGGGCCCCTGCAACCATGAAGAAACTCCTGGAAGAGACCTTTCTCTCTGTCTCTCCCTCTCTCTGTCTGTAACTCTGCCTCTCAAATAAATAAATGAAATCTTTAAAAATTGTTAAATTCATAGGAAAACAGAGTACCATGGTTGTTGTCAAGTATTGTGGGGAGAAGGAATCAGGAGTTGTTGCTCAAGGTGTGTACATTTAAGTTATCCATGATGAATGAGTTCTAGAGGCCTACTGTACAATAAACTGCCTGTAGTTAACAATATTGTATTGTGCACTTCAAAATTTGTTAAGAGAGTAGATCACATGTTGAATGTTCTTTTGACAATAAAAAATAAGATATATAAACCAATAAATTTCAAATGATTCAAACGATGCAATGTTCATTCTTGGACCAAAAAAGATGAAAATAAAGTAAATACTAGAAGGAGAGTTGGAGAATTAACAAATACATGGAAATTAATTTATACCTAAATAATCAATGAAGCAAAAATAAAATAGAAATTAGAAAATGCTTTGAGATCAATTAAAGTGAAAGCAAATTCTAACAACTTAAAGTCCTGGCTATTCCACTTCCATTCCAGCTTCCTACTAAGATGCCTGGGAATGCAATAGAAGATGGCTTGACTACTTGGGCCCCTGCTACCTGTGTAAAAGACCCAGATGGAGTTCCTGGCTCCTGGATTCAGCCTGGCTCAGCCCCAGCTGTTGCAGCTATCTGGGGAATGAACCAGCAGATGGAAGATCTCTCTCTCTCTCTTTCTCCTCAGTCTCTCACTCTCTAATTAATTAATTAATTAAAAATATCTTAAATCAGTAACCTAATCCTCATCTTAAGTCACTAGAAAAATAAGGCCAAACTACTAATTTCAAAGCAATCACAAATAAGGAAATAAAGATTAGAGGAGAAATAAATGAAATTAGTTTTTGAAATTAGAACTTAAATAGAAAATATAATCAATGAGTCCAAAAGTTAGTTCTTGTAAAGTATTTTTTTAAACTGATAAACATTCAGTTAGATTGACCAATAAAAAAGAAAGAAAAATTAAGAATTAAGTTAGTAGTATCAAGAATGAAAAAGAGCCTATTAACTCTAATCATAAAGCAAAAAGGATTATAGGGGAATATTTGAACTATTTGCATGCTGAAAAATTAGATAATTAAGATCAAATGGAGAAACAAACTATTGAAACTGACTCAAGAAGAAATATAAAATCCAAATACAATTGTAAGAAGTATAGACATTGAATTAGTAATTTTAAAATCTGCCCGTGGGGCTGGCATTGTGGTGCAGCAGATCAAGCTGCTGCCTGCAACACCAGCATCCCATAGGAGCCCTTGCTGCTCTACTAGTGATCCAGCTCCCTGCAAATGCACCTGGGAGAGCAGTGGAAGATGGTCCAAGTACTTGGGCCCCTGCACTCATATGGGAGACCCTGCTGCAATTTTTTTTAAAGATTTATTTATTTATTTGAAAGTCAGAGTTACATAGAGAGAGAAGGAGAGGCAGAGACAGAGAGAGAAAGAGAAAAGAGAGCGAGCGAGAGAGAAAAAGGTCTTCTATCCACTGGTTCACTCCCCAATTGGCTGCAATGGCCAGAACTGCGCCAATCCGAAGCCAGGAGCCAGGAGCTTCTTCTGGGTCTCCCATGTGGGTGCAGGGACCCAAGAACTTGGTCCATCCTCTACTGCTTTTCTAGGCCGTAGCAGACAGCTAGATCAGAAGTGGAGCAGCCAGGACTCGAACCGGCATCCATATGGGATGCCAGCACTGCAGATGGTGGTTTTACCTGCTATGCCACAGCGCCAGCCCCATGATGCAATATCTGACCCCTGGCTTCCTTCTGACCCAGCCCTGGATGTTGTGGCCCTCTCCCTCCTTCACCCTCTCCCTCTCCCTCTCCCCTTTCTCCCCTTCCCCTGTCTCTCAGTAACTCTGCCTTTCAAATAAACAAATCTTTAAAAAATAAATCAATAGAAACTTACCCACAAAGAAAATCCTAGGTAAGATGGCTTCTTTGCTGAGTTCTACTAAACATTTTAAGAAGAATCAGTATCAGTTTTTTTCCACACTATTTCAAAAATTAAAACAAGAGTGAACACTACTTGACTCATTGAATATTATCCTTACATCAAAACCTGATGGGGAATAATGGAAAACTGCAGACCAATATCCCTTATAAGTAAAGACAAAAAAAAAAAAAAACATAAACAAAATGCTAGCAAACCAAATCCAGGAACATATAAAAAAGCAATAAATACATGACCAAGTAGAATTTATTGCAAGATTGGCTCAATATATGAAAATAATTTAATATATCATGTTATAATAAAGGGAAAAACCATATGTTCATCTTAGTCAACAGAAACAGTTATTGACAAAAATCAGCATTATTTAATGGTTAAAAACAAAAACTTCAACACATCAGGAATAGAAAACAGCTTCTTCAACTTAATAGCGTGTTCAAAAAACTCAAAGCTAGCAGTTATCATATTTACTAGTGAAAGCCTGATGGGACCGGTGCTGTGGCATAGTGGGTAAAGCCGCCACCTGCCATGTTGACATCCCATATGGGCACTGGTTCAAGTCCCGGCTGCTCCACTTCCGATCCAGCTCTCTGCTATGACTTGGGAAAGTAATAGAAGATGGCCTAAGTGCTTAGACCTCTGCACCCATGTGGGAGACCTGGAGGAAACTCCTGGCTTCGAATTGGCGCAGCTCCGGCTGTTGTGGCCAATTGGGGAGTGAACCAGCAGATGGAAGACCTCTCTCTGCCTCTTCTTCTCCCTCTGTGTAACTCTGACTTTCAAATAAATAAATCTTTAAAAAAATAGTGAAAACCTGAATGATTTCCAAATAAGACCACGAATAAGATATGGATGTGCATTCTCATAACTTTTATTAAACATTATAGTAGGGAATCTAGCTACAGAAATTAGGTAAGAAAGCAGAGTAAAACTAATCTAAGTTTTGGATATAAAGAAGTAGAATGACCTTTATTTGCAGATTATTTGATAGTGTATGTAGAAAAGTTTATAAAGTATCAACTAAAAAACCATTAGAGATTGTAAGCAAGTTCATCAAAGCCCATGAGAATATTTTAGGCATGGAAAGCTAAGACACTGAAAAACAAAAAAAAGAAGACCTAAATGAAAGATCTCTGTGAGTGAGATCCCAGTGGAAAGAACAGGGCCATCAAAGAAGGAGGTGCCTTTCTCTGAAGGGAGGAGAGAACTTCCACTTTGACTATGACCCTGTCGGAATAAGATCGGATTTGGCAAACTCAAAAGGCTTCCATAGCCTTGGCAACTCATGACTAGAGCCTAGGGAGATTACTGACGCCATAAACAAGAGTGTCAAATTGTTAAATCAACATCAGGAGTCACTGTGTACTTATGTCTCATGAGGGATCTGTCCTTAATGTGTTATCCAATGTGAAGTAATGCTATAACTAGTACTGAAACAGTATTTTTACACTTGGTGTTTCTGTGTGGGTGCAAACTGATGAAATCATGACTTAGTATATACTGAATCGATCTTCTGTATATAAAGATAATTGAAAATGATTAAAAAATTTTGGTGTTTAATTGGAAATTGCATAGATAATCAATCAATTTAAAAAAAATCATGTAGGATCTCTGTCCTTAATGTGCTGTACATTGTGAATTAATACTATAACTAGTACTCCAACAGTATTTTCACTTTGTGTCTCTACGTGAGGGCAAACTGTTGAAATCTTTACGTAATATGTACTAAACTGATCTTCTGTGTATAAAGAGAATCGAAAATGAATCTTGATGTGAATGCAAGGGGAGAGGGAGCAGGAAAGGGGAGGGTAGTGGGTGGGAGGGAAGTTGTGGGGGGGGAAAAACAAAAAAAAAGAAAAAAAAGATCCAGATAAAAAGTCAATTTTGGTTCTACATATTAGCAATGAACAATCCAAAAATGAACTTAAGAAAACAATTCTGTTTACAATAGCATCACAAAGGATAAAATATTTAAAAATAAATTTAACTAAACCAGTGCCAGATGTATAAACCCAAAAGTACAAATATTGTTGAAATAGTTAAAGAAGACCTATAAAATGGATAAACAATCCATATTCATGTAGTGGAAGAGTTAATATCGGTAAGATGGTGATACTTCCCCCAAGCTGTTCTACAAATTCAACACAATGCCTATGAAATGCCTACCTGACATTTTTCCCCCAGAAATTGAAAAGCCGATTCTAAAATTCATATGAAAATGCAAAGAAACCATAATAGCCATAACAATTCTGAAAAATCAAAAATAAATTTCAAGGACTCACATCATATTTCTTGGTTTCAAAACTTACATTAAAGCATTTTGGCTTAGTGAGTTGTGCTCCTCTTGCAATGCCAGTATTTCCCAAAGACATTGGTTCAAGTCCTGGCTGCTCCACTTCTGATCGCGCTGCCTGTTAATGCTCCTGAGAAAGCAGCAGAGGATGGCCTATGTCCCTAGGCCCCTGAACGCACATGGGAGACCCAGAAGAAGCTCCTGCCTCCTGGATTCGGCCTGGCTTATCTTGCGCTGTTGCGATCATCTGGGGAGTGAACCAGAGGATGGAAAATCTCTCTGTATTTCCATCTTTCTGTGACTCTGTGTTTCAAACAAAATAAAATAAACCTTTAAAAAATAAAACTAGTGTAATAAAGACAGTGTGGTGCTAACATAGGAATAGACTTACAGATTGATGGAATAGAGTTCAGCATCCAAAAATGAACGTGTATGTTACGGTCAATTGATTTTTAATGAGAGTGACCAAATGTTTCAGTGGATGAAAGAGTAGACTATCAACAAATGGTGCCAGGGCAAGTGGATATAATGTACTGGCACATGGCACAATGAGAATGAACCTTGAAAACATGCTAAGTAAACACAGAGTATGTGAAACATCCAGAATAGCCAAATACAAAGAGGCAGAAAGGATGCCACTGATGGTTGCCAGGAGCAAGGTGGGGAGTAGGAATGGGGACTGATTTATAGTGGTCTGAGCTGTCTTTTGGGAGTGGGGAAAATGTCCTCCAACTAGATAGTGGTGGATGTTGTACAACATTGAGAATATACTAAAAATCCTCAAGTTTTACACTTTAAATTGGAAAATTGCATGATACCAGAATGCTATATCAATGAAGAAAATCTTTCTGGACAGCTACTCTATGACAGGCACTATAGTAAATGTGCCTTTGATTGACTAACTGGAGTGTGTAGCAAATTGCCTAGGGAGTTATTGAAATTCAGATTATCAAGACCAAGACCTTCTGCTTCATTAGGCTTGAGTAAGAATCAAGGTGGAGAATGTATTCATTTTAAGATTATCTCAGATAATTCTCATGCAGTTGGGTCCTTTGAGAGAATTTGAGGAAATATTTCCTTTATGCTTTGGAACTACAGTATGCAATAACAACAAGGAGTGATATCTTACCTAAAGAAATATCTTCCTATGTCTACATTTATATATGCTCACATATGCCAAAATGGCTCTACAAGGATACTTAGAAAAGGAGTGATGCTGGTAGTATCTGGAGAGTGGAGCAAGGATAATATGATCCAGAAAGATATGGGAGGTTTAGCTTTCACTGTATGCTTTTTTCTTTTTTTTTTTAAGATTTATTTTATTTATTTGAAAGAAAGAGTTACAGAGAGAGGTAGAGACAGAAAGAGAGAGGTCTTCTATCCGCTGATTCACTCCCCAATTGGATGCAATGGCCAGAGCTGTGCCAATCCGAAGCCAGGAGCCAGGAGCTTCTTCCGGGTCTCCCACGCCGGTGCAGGGGCCCAAGGATTGGGCCATCTTTTACTGCTTTCCCAGGCCATAGCAGACAGCTGGATTGGAAGAGGAGCAGCTGGTACTAGAACAGGCACCCATATGGGATGCCGGCACTTCAGGCCAGGGTGTTAACTCACTGCACCACAGTGCTGGCTCCATACTGTATGCTTTTTCAAATGGCTTGTTTTTGTACTCTGTGCATTTTTAAAAAGGCTTTCTATTGAATTAGTTTGTGGCATTCATCAGTGTTAGTAGGACTAGAATCAGCTGGGGAAGCTGGGAAATATGCAGTAATGATGGCGCTTCCATTCAAGGTTCTGATTCAGTAGGTATGGGGTGGAGTTGGAGGCACTGTGTTTTCAACATGCTCTTAGGTGATTAAGATGCAGGTGACCCCAAGACCACACTCAGAGACACATTTTTGTAAGAAATGTCCAGAACATAAGGGAGGCTTTGGCTTGGGATCAGGGGCCAGAATGACAAGCTAATGGCTGTTAGTTTGAGGGAAATCTGCTTTTTAATAAGCTATACATTATGCTTTCCTTTGGATTTTCTTTCCATCTTCACAAACAAGAAAAACACTTGGCAAAAAGCATTTGAAATGCCAAAAGTTTAACAGCGAGTATGCCAGGGAACTGGGCTATTTTATTCTTTTCTTTAGTTTCCAATATGTGGTACTGTTGTTTTTGTAATAAAAATACATTTATAAGAAAAAGAAACACACAGGCATGCATGCACACACGCACACACACACACACACACCACTGGAGAAAACAAATCTAATTAGTTTACCCTGAGCCTTACTGAAAAAAAAAATAGCCTGAAATTCAAACTGTTCCAAGAAATAAAGTGTTTAAAACAGTGGATTGACCTTCCAGCCACCCACACATACCCCTCAATCACCGCCCCCACACACACATACCCAGGGCAGCTGATATGTTCATTCAGCTATAAGAGCATTTTAATTAGCAACAGCAGCAGGTTTGACTCATTCTATTAAGAAATAAATGTAGTAGGGAGAAGGCTGAATGAAGGCAGTTTCAGAGAGTGGCAATAACCAGATAGCTTCTTCATGATCCTAGAAGCGCTGCTTGGCATACAAATAAAAGGACTTTACATTTCCATTGCGTATTATAGTTTTGCAGAGTGCTTTTGTATTTTCATCCATTTTGCATTGAATTTTCCCAACAATTGTGTAAATAAAATGAGAAAACTGAGGCCTGAACAGGTTTGATGGCATGATTGAGACACATAACTTCTGTCTCCGAAGTCACATAATTTCTTCTGTCTCCGAAGTGCTGCATTATTTGAATCTTATAAAGAATCATAAGAAAGATAACTCACGAGTGTTGGGTATACAAGCTTCCATGCTCTTTGAATTCAAAATGTCATCGAATTTTCAGCACAATCTCATGAGGCAGGTACAATTGCTATCTCCATTTTACAAATTGAGAGAGGGACAGTGAGTCACCCAAGGCCGTAAGAGCTTGTAAGTGACAGAGCCAAATTCAAATCTTCATCAGTTTGATTCCAAAACATATGTGTTTCCTTTATTCTGTCTTCTAGAAGCAAAAAATAAGGGATGGAAACCATTTGACCCCAACATTTGGAAAGGAGCAGATTAATATAATTTGAATGATTGTCTTTGGGATGAGACACAGGTACCCATCTGTCACTGGATGGTATCTCTGGTGCAATAAAGAATTTGAGGATGAGATGTAGGTAAAGATTAGCAGAGGAATAAGATTTATTGTTAGCAAGGTGAAAGCATGCACTCCAGAGGGAGTGTAGGTGTTTTTGATAGTGTGCTGCCCCCAACATAGTTGAGGGTCCCATAGGGTGGTGGTGTCTGGTTGGAATTTAATTGAATATTCATAGGGAGTGATGTTTGGGGGTGGGGTTTGACTACTTTCTGGTTTCTTGCCTTTTTTTGGGAGTTTCAGATGTGCCATGGCATCAGGTATATGAAGGCAGAAGGAGTGTTAGTCATGGTAATTTTATTATAATGACATTATAATAAGCTATTGTGGAAATGCAGTCAACAGCCATGTTGGTTATTTTTGGTGGTGCTGGTTCTGGGATTTTCAGAAGCAGTGGTTCTGCAGCACCAAATTGGGGAGGGAGGTTTGGGTGGAGTAAATGGGGTTGTAGGGAGGGGTCAGTGACCTCAGCTCCCCCTCTTTGCCTTTTAGTTTCTTGCCTATATCACACCCAACAGTGATCTGTGATCAGCCTCATAGTCCAATTAGCTTGATCTAACTTGTTTTTCCTTTTTCCTAAATCTTTGTCCTAAATCTACTTCAACAGCTTCTGCAGGGGCTGGCACTGTGGTGTAGCGGGTAAAGCCACCGCCCACAGTGCCGGCATCCCATATGGGCGCCATTTCGAGTCCCAGCTGCTACACTTCTGATCCGGCTCTCTGCTATGGCCTGGGAAAGCAGTAGAATATGGCCCAAGTCCTTGGGCCCCTGCCCCCATGTGGGAGATCTGGAAGGAGCTCCTGGCTCCTGGCTTCAGATCAGCACAGCTCCGGCCCGGCCCTTGCAGCCCTCTGGGGAGTGATCCAGCAGATGGAAGACCTCTCTCTCTCTCTCTCTCTCTACCTGTCCTCTCTCTTTGTAACTCTGACTTTCAAGTAAATAAATAACTCTTTAAAAAAAGTTGCTGAAAGTGCTTGCCACATTGTTAGTCACCATGTAGCTGTCCAAAAGTGCTACCGACAGAAAATTCCTGGAAATGAAACACCTTTTTAGAAAAAAAAAATTGTCTAAAATTGTATTTGGCAACAATAAGCCAGACAATCACATGTATTGGAAAACTGGTCAGTTAGACTTTTATATAATAATAAGTCTTCCATAATAGTGTCAGAAACACTGATAAAAAGCGAAATGTTATGCAGTATATGAAACTGTAATTTTCCTACTGATTCTCATTTATAATTGGGGTGATCACATTCAAAGAAGGAGGGAAAACATGGGCAGCAAATGTTACGGATTCAAATTTATGAAAGGAAACAGCAACAACAGCAGAAAGAACTAAAATGCTAAAATGCCACCATCAACTCTTTTTGTACCACTTTGGGGGAAATTGACAGGAAAATAGGTGGTCAAAAGGATTGGAAAGTGCATAAATGCCACTCAGAGGCGCTCCTAATGGCTCTGGGAGCTGTCATAGTGAGCTGTGTTGCAGCAGGAAGGCACTTCATGGTTTGCTTTGCTCTGTGAGTTAGCTCCAGCCCAATGACCCCTGCTTCTCTTGACCTTGCATAATACACAGTCTTTATGCTGTCTGCCTTGTATGGTTGTTATTTATGTAGCTACCTCGGCTCCCAAACTATGAGCTCCCTGTCTTCCCTACAAGCCAAGCATGGTTCTCTGTATAATAGTTACTCAGAAAATGTTGAATAGAACAAATGAATGAATAAAAAGATGAATGAGTGATTCAGGCTAGGCTTCTCTGGTGGGAAGAACAGGGAAACTTTGTGGTTTTCTCTGTATCTGGGCATCTCAATCAAGGTTTTGTTTTATGTTTGTTTTACTCCTGCTAACTCTATTGCATCTTTGTAAAACTTTTGGCAAGTTTTTTTAAAACCCATTCTTGTCTGCTTACTTGCTTCCTTTCCTTTTCCCTCCTGCCAGTTAAATGAGCATGGTCATGTTAGTCTGAGAATCTTTAAGTTATCCCAGCACCAAACAGTATGCTTATGATAGAATCACCTTACATATACATGGTAGATTCTTCTTAAATGTTTTTGGTATAAGAAATGCATTTCTAAAAATGTTTTCAATAAGCTGTTTATCTTCTTCCTACAATGTACTCAACACTCCCCTGTCTCCTTGCCAAAGCAATCTAATGTTGGAAGTTTCAAAAACAAGCCTAAGAGTTAGCATTTGTTCTAGTATTTTAGTTGTAAATACCAGAACTTCAATTTAACAAGTTGATATCAAGTACCTATTAGGCAGTTAGCCCTGGAAGATAAAGAAGACAAGGTTTCTATTTAAGCAACTTAGCGTCACATGAGGGATAGTACAAGCATACAAAATGCTGCAATTTGAATTCAGAGGAGGCACTAAGCACATATATTCAGGGAATTCAAAAACCTTGCTTGGAACAGATGACATTTAAGCCAAACGTGCACGAATTTTGCTAGGTAGAGATGGAATGAAAGGCATTTCAAGTGGAAAAGAATAGCTGAAGTGTGCGGAGGAGGAAAAAAATTACTAGTAAACTAAAAAAGTAGCAAAGAGTTCTCACTGGGGGAAAGGCTGGGGAAGTAATTTAGAATTGTGGAGTGGAAAGCCTTAACACACTGGACTGGGGGCCAGCCCTGTGGCGTAGCGGGTAAAGCCAAGGACCAGTCTCCTGCAGTGCTGGGATCCCATATAGGCTCTGGTTTGAGTCCTGGCTTCTCCATTTCAGTTACAGCTCCCTACTAATGTGCCTGGGAAGGCAGCAGAGGATAGCCCAGCTCCAGATGTTGTGGCCATTTGGGGAGTGAATCAGCGATGGAAGATATTTCTCTTTCTTTGTAACTCTGCCTTTCAAATAAATAACTGAATAAATAAATATATTTAAGAAAAGACTGCATTTAAAAACAATAATAATGGATAAAGCTGCCACCTGAGACACTAGTATCCCAAATGAATGCCAATTCATGTCCCAGCTGTTCCACTTCTGATCCAGTGCCCTGCTAATGGCCTGGGAAAAGCAGCAGAAGATGGCCCGAGTGTTGTGGTCCTTGACACATGTGGGGAAATCTGGATAAATCTTCTGGCTCCTGGTTTGGCATGGCCCAGCTCTGGCTGTTGCAGCCATTTGGGGAGTGAACCAGCAGATGAAACATTTCTCTCTCTGTCTCTCCCTCTTTATATATAACTTTGACTTGCAAATTAAATAAATAAATCTTTAAAAAATGTTGAATTGAGTTTCTAGTTAATTTAGTACCTGATAGAGAGACAGGGATGATTTTAGAGTAGGGAGGAGAAGCTGCTTGAGCAAAGATGTCCTTTGGAAGATGGAATCCAGAAGGAGAGTGATGATTTGGAGACAAGAAGAGTCACAGTTGTCTTGGTATGAAATGGGAAAACTAAGTTGATTGAGCCATTATTATATCTTTGTAGCTTTTAAAAATGCTTTGTAGATATAAGTCATTTAGAATCCTCTCGCTCTTAAATCTGCCTCTCAAATAAATAAATAAATCTTTAAAAAGATACGCCTTTTGAGGTAGACATTCTTATTATCGTCATGATATGGATGATATAAAGATCTATCAATCCTCTTACCATGACCTCATGAACTCATCCACTTTTTAGATAAGTAAATAAATCTTTAAAACATTATAAAAAATAGTGGTTTCACATGCAAGACAAATTTCTACCTGAAAAACTTTTACAGTCTCAGAATATGATACAACCTTCTAATGAGATATTTGGCAATTTATATATGAGCCTTAAAATTATCATGTTCTCTAACTTGGTAATTCTGTTTAGAAATATCAGTATTGGAAAAATACTGAGAAATGGCAGATATATATTTATTTCAAAGGCTTTATGTTGCAGCAATATTTATGATAGCTTGCATTTATGCTTCATGAAGATCACATGTGTGCACATGCACACATACACAGGAACATATATACATGTATAGATGTGTATCTGCTTGATTCACAGTGACATGTACAATGACTGGCATACTATAAGCACTCAATGAATATTGAAAAAATAAATGAATGAATAGCAAATATTAAAATACTCATGAGACAGCTTGGTTAAGTGTATTATAATATATACTGAAGACAACTATTAAATTAACTGTTAAAAGTTGGAAATATGAGGGAGACCATTTATAATATGAAATTTTAAAAACTTGTTTATAAATTGCATGTATGATACAATCTCAACTACAATACATCAAAAGGAACAAAAGGCAAGGTGCCAGTGTTGTGGCACGGTGGGTTAAGTTACTACTTGCAATGCCAGCATCCCGTATCGGAGTGCTGGTTCAAGTCCCAGGTGACCTGCTTCTGATCCAGCTCCCTGCTAATGTGTCTGGGAAAGCAGCAGATGATGACCCAAGTACTTTAGCCTTTGCTACCCATGTGGGAGACCAGATGGAGTTCCAGGCTCTTGGCTTTTGCCTGGCTCAGTCTAGTTGTGACGTTTTTGGGAGTGAACCAGTAGATTGAATATCAATTTTTTAAAGATTTATTTATTTATTTGAAAGAGTTACACAGAGAAAGAAGGAGAGGCAGGGAGAGAGAGAAAGAGAGGTCTTCCATCCGCTGATTCAATCCCCCAGATGGCTGCAATGGCTGGAGATGCGCCAATCTGAAGCCTGGAGCCAGGAGCTTCTTCTGGGTCTCCCATACAGGTGCAGGGGCCCAAGGACTTGGGCCACCTTCTACTGCTTTCCCAGGCCACAGAAGAGAGCTGGATTGGAAGTGGAACAGCCAGGACTCGAAAAGGCACCCATATGGGATGTTGGCACTTGCAGGCGGCAGCTTAACCTGCTACACCACAGCACCAGCCCCTGAATATCAATTGATAGTCTCCCTCTCTCTCTGTGTGTGTGTCTGTGTGTCATTTTGCATTTCAGATAAATAAATCTTAAAAAATGACAAACTAGATATAACTTTGATGACTTGAACAAATAATCAGACAAAAATGCTAAGTTCAATGGACAAAGTAGAGAAGAAGAAAAAGTAGAAGTTCGAATGCAATCTGAATAAAATACAAATCATAAGAGTAACAAACCAATAAGAGTAAAGCTGAATAATGTATAATTTTATTTATTTTTTTCTCTTAAAGTGTTTCCTTTTTTTACTATGGTAAAATATACATAGTATAAAGTTTACCATCTTACTCATTTTTATTGTATAGTTCAGTGGTATTAAATACTTCTATAATGTTATGCAAGCGTCACCATGATCCTTCTCCCTAACTCCTTTCACCTTATAAAACTGAAACTTGATAGTCACTACATGATAACTTTCCATTCTCCCTTTCCCTCAGCCCCTCACAACCACCATTGGAGTTGTTTTTGGCTCCATGACTTCGACGACTCTAAGTATCTTATGTGAGCGGCATTAAGCACACTTCTATGTTTTGTGGCTGTCTTACTTCACTTAACATACTGTACTCACACTCCATCCATAATCTTTCGTGTGTCAGAATTTCCTTCCCTTTTAAAACTCAGCATACTAATGGTTTCGTTACATCTATGAGTATGTACCACAACTAAAAGGGAAGCATTTGTAAAGGTAAAAAACCAGGGCTCAAACTCACTGACAGATGGAAACCTGATCACAGACTATATACCATTTTCTCTCCCATGCACCTTTCTACCATATCAATATAGTCCCCATATGATTACAGAGGATTGCAAGTAAAAGAATTGCAAGGCTCAGATGCCTTTTTTTAATAAAGCTTTTATTTAAAGAATATAAATTTCCAAAGTACAGCTTATAGATTACAATGGCTTCCCCACCATTACTTCCCTCCCACCCACAACCCTCCCCTTTCCCACTCCCTCTCCCCTTCCGTTCACATCAAGATTCATTTTCAATTCTCTTTACATACAGAAGATCAGTTTAGTATATATTACATAAAGATTTCAACAGTTTGCCCCCACATAGCAACACAAAGTGAAAAGTACTGTTGGAGTACTAGTTATAGCATTAAATCACAATGTATAGCACGTTAAGGACAGAGATCCTACATGATTTTTTTAAAGAATTGATTAATTATCTATGCAATTTCAATTTAACACCAAGATTTTTTAATCATTTGCAATTATCTTTATATACAGAAGATCGATTCAGTATATACTATGTAAAGATTTCATCAGTTTGCACCCACACAGAAACACCAAGTATAAAAATACTGTTTCAGTACTAGTAATAGCATTACTTCACATTGGATAACACATTAAGGACAGATCCCTCATGAGACGTAAGTACACAGTGACTGCTGAAGTTGATTTAACAATTTGACACTCTTGTTTATGGCGTCAGTAATCTCCCTAGGCTCAGATGCCTTTTAAGAAGAGGTCTCTCTCCTGCAGTTGCGAAATAGCTCAGTTGGGAGAGCATTAGACTGAGGAGGTCTCCAGAAGAAGTTCCTGGCTCCTGGCTTCTGATGGGCCCAGCTCCTGTCGTTGCGGCCATTTGGGGAGTGAACCAGCAGATGGAAGACCCCTCTCTCTCTCTGTCACTACCTCTGCCTCTATGTAACCCTGTCTTTCAAATAAACAAATCTTAAAAAAAGGAGAAGTCTCTAGGGAAGCCCGAAGACAAAGGAGGAGGCATGACCAAGAACACCAGCGGAAATTTTAGCCTCTTCTACTTCCAACTATAGCAAATAAACTAAAAGCCTATTTTCTTCAGTTCCTTTAACCCAAAACATCATGTCTAGCTACCAACAAAATATTGCAAGCCATGCTTTAGCAAGGTAAGAACTCCACAATTTGAAGAGACAAGCAAGCATCAGAACCAGACTCCGATGTGGCAGAGGTTTTGGAATTAACAGACCTAAAATTTCAAGCAATTGTCATTAACATACACTAAAGGCTCTAATGGAAAAAGTGGATAACATACAAGAATAGATGGGTAATGTAACTGGACAGATGAAAACTCTCAGAAAGAATTAGAAAATATTTGCAAAAGACATTTCTGACAAAAGACCATTATCCAAAAAATACAAAGAATTCTTTAAATCCATGATAAGAAAATGAACAGCTCAATGAAAAAAATAAGCAAAAATGTGCAATGAACCTCACCAAAGAAAATATAGACTTAGAAATGAAAACAACTGAGATATTGAGATAGCACTGAATACCAATTAGAATGGCCAAAATAAAAAACACTGACAACACCAAATGCTGGCAAGGATGTGGAGCAATTAATAACAGGCATGCAAAATAATATAGACACTTTGAAACACTGGTCGTTTCCTACAAAACTAAACACATTCTTCCTGTAAAATCCGGCCATTATACTCCCTGGTATTTATGCCAAGAGTTGAAACTTTATGTCCACACAAAAAGCTGCAAGCAGATATTTATAGCAGCTTTAATTCATAATTGTCAAAACTTGGAAGTAACCAAGATATTATTCAGTAGGTGAACGGGTAAATAGACTCTGCTAAGTCCAGGCAATGCAGTATTGTTCAACACTGAAAGAAATTGGTTACGAAGCCTGAAAAGGCATTGCAAACTTAAAATCATTTTATTAAGTGAAAAAAACCAATCTGAAAAGGCCACACCCCCTATGATTTCAACTTCATGATGCTCTGGAAAAGGCAGCTTTGTTGAGACAATCCGTGGTTTCCAGGAATCTGAAGAGAGGGAGGAATGAGTAGGTGGAACACAGGAGACTTTAAGGACAGTGAAAGTATTCTGTATGGTACGATAATGATGGGTAAATGCCATCATATATTTTCCCAAACCTATGGAACTGTAACACCAATAGGGAACCCAATTTAAACTCTGGGTTTTGGTTGATAATATGTCGACGTTGACTTCTTTGTTGGAACAAGGGTACCACTCCAGTGGGGGAACTCTGCATATGTAGGTAAAGGGAACATCTAGGAACCCTGTACTTTCTGATCAACCTCACTGTGGGCCAAAGACTATTCTAATAAACAAGCAAATATACAAACAGCAAGTGCGAGAAATAAAAAACACAGTAACAGAAATGTTGAATAACTTTGAGGGATTCATCAATAAGCTGGACATACCCAAGGAAAGGGACCATGAACTTGAGGATATGGTGATAGAAACGTCCCAATTTAAATAACAAAGAGAAAGAAGAATGAAAAAAATCAGAACAGGATATCTAAGAACTACGGGGAAATTAAAAATGGTGTAACATACAGGCGAATGGGGTCTTAGAAAGAGAAACGGAGAAAGAAAGAGAAGAAAAATTTGAAATACTTACAATGGCAAGATTTCCAAAATGAAACACAAGCACAAAATCACAGATCTATAAGATTAAAATATATCAACAAGAATCCATACCCAAAACAACATCTAGGCATATCATATGCAAGCTGTAGAAGATAAAAGAGAAAGAAAATCTTGAATGAAGCCAATAGAGGGAAATTCCGTACCTATAGAGGAGCTAGGATGAGATTACATTGGATCCATTTTAAATTTAATTAATTTTTAAATCGTGGGTTACCATGTAATAGTTGTACATTTTATGTGATACAGTGTAATATTTCAGCACACTTAATGAGTGTAAAGCTTTCAAACCAGGCAATTAACTTTATTTCTCTCTTCGTACATACATTGACATACTTTTCAGAAACCATTAAGCAAGAAGCAAGTGGAATGAAATATTTTAAAGCGATGGAAGAAAAGCTAACGCTTAGAAAAGAAAAATTGAGAGAATTTGTTGCAAGTGGATTTAATAGAACTATTAAAGGAATCTCTTCAGAGAAAGAAGGAAAATTTTATGAGACAGAAAGTCAGATCTACATACAGAAAGTAGGAGTATTAGAGAAGGAATAAGTGCAGGTATAAGAAAACATTTTTCCTCACTTTTTGAAAAGATTTATTTATTTCATTTGAAAGCCAGAGTTAGAGAGAGGCTGAAGCAGAGAGAGAGAGAGAGAGAGAGAGAGAGAGAGAGAGAATCTTCCATCACTCTCCAGATGGCCTCAAGGGTCGGAGCTGCACTGATCCGAAGCCAGGAGCTGGGAGCTTCTTCTGGGTCTCCAACGTGGGTGCAGGGGCCCAAGGACCTGGGCCGTCTTCCACTGCTTTCCCTGGCCATAGCAGAGAGCTGGATCAGAAGAGGAGCAGCTGGGACTCGAACTGGTGCCCATATGGGATGCCTGCACTGCAGGTGGCAGTTTTACCCTTACACCACAGCTGAGGCCCCTTTCCTCACTCTTAACTAATCCAACAGATAACAGTTTGTTCAGAATAATAGTAGCAGCAATATACAAGGGTACTTCAAGAATTTTGTGGAAATGAAATTAATAGTTAAGTTTATTTTTAGTGCAAAACATTTTTTAAATCGATGCCTAGCTTTTTGTATAATATGAATTTTCCATGAATTTTTGAAGACCTTTAATATTGTGTAACTTTAGGTTATGGATAAGTGAAAGAAAAGTAGCATTTTTATATAGGAATGCTAGGAAGCAACTGGGAACAATCCATTTTTCAGATGAAGTACTGCATTCCCCATGAAACAATGCAGTAGTATTTGAAAGTGGACTTGAGTTGGGTCCTTTATTTTTTATTAAAAAATGGTTAAATATGCATAACCTACAATTTAGCATTTTCCTCATTTTTATGTGTACAGTTCAGTGATAGTACATCCATGATGTTGTGACCATCACCACTATGAATTTTCAGAACTTTTAAAACTTTCTAAGTAGAAACTCTGTGCCCATTAAACAACTCCCCACATGGGTTGTTTTTAAAAACTGGGAGGGGCGAAACCACGAACCTTGCTCCAAGAACTTCAAAATCCAGTTGCTGATGCGCATTTCCTATCAGAAGCGGTTCATTTCCTTGCCTCCCTCTGTGATTCTCACCATTGCATCTGCTGTTCAGTTCTTCTTGTAGGCTTCATTCGCTTGTCAGATTTTGTCAGCCTGCAAGACCTAGCCTCTGTTCTCTGCAGGAGACTGCCTCACCATTCATTCCTTGACAATATGTCCATCTTGTGGCCAGATCTGGAAATGCTACTGTGTCTGTAGCAGCGGTTTTGAGTTTATTAGTGACAGCTTTTATTTGCTTAAAGAATACTAGGTGCCAGGTTCTGTTAGGCAAGTCACATAATAATGCTGTTTAATTTAGCCTTTTGTTGTAAACTTTCTTATGGGACCACAATGTCCTAAGTTTGAGAACGGCAGCAGTTGTAAAACATCTGTGATGCTATGTGTGTGGGGGGGGGGGGCACTATGATAAAAGACGACGAAATTCCAGATACCAGCTTTGAAATATTCTCCTTGGCCATTAGCTTGAGGGTAGGGTACAGAGGTCAAGTAGATGCAGGACTGGAGAATATTGAATAGTGCCCTCCAAAATGGGGAGAGAAAATAAGCTTTCACAGTTGGTAATCAAATAGGCATGCCAGCTGATGAAGGGGTTCATCTTCCCTTCCTTTCTCGCTTCCTTCCTCCCTTCCTTCTTCCTTCCCTCTCTCCTTCCCTCCATCCCTTCCTGCTCACTCACTTGCTTCCTTTCTCTCTCTCTCTCTCTCTCTCTTTTCTTTCTTCCCTCTATTTCTTCATTTAAACAATAGACTTTTATTTTCTCACAGTTGTGAAGACTAGAAGTTTAAAGTCAAGGTTTAGTTTCAGGTTCCAAATAGTTGACTACTTCCTCACTTCGTTCTCCAGTGGTCTTTTCTCTGTATGCATCCACATGGTCTCTTTTTGTATCCAAATTCCCTCTTTGTAAAAGGACTAGTCACATTGGATTAGAGCTCATCCTAATGGTTTCTTGTTAACTTAATCACATCTTTGAAGTCTCTACCTTTAACAAGAATCACATTCTTTTTAAAAAACTACTTATTTGAGGGCCAGCACAATGGTATAGTGGGTAAAGCTGCAGTGCTGGCATCCTATATGGGTGCCAGTTCAAGTCCCAGCTGCTCCACTTCCCATCCAGCTCTCTGCTGTGGCCTGGGAAAGCAGTGGAAGATGGCGCAAGTCCTTGGGCTCCTGCACCCACATGGCAGATCCGGAAGAAGCTCTTGGCTCCTGGCTTCGGATTGGTGCATCTCTGGCCCTTGCAGCCCTCTGGGGAGTGAACTAGCAGACGGAAGATCTCTCTCTCTCTCTCTCTCTCTCTCTCTCTCTCTCTCTCTCTCTCTGTGTAACTCTGACTTTCAAGTAAATAAATCTTTAAAAATTATTTATTTGAGAGTCAGAGTTACAGAGAAGGAGGGACACACACACACACACACACACACACACAATCTTCCATGTGCTGGTTCACTCTTCAGTTAGCCACAATGACCAGCACTGGGCCAGGCCAAAGCCAGAAGCTTCATCCAGGTCTGCCACACATGTAGCAGGAACCCAAACACTTGGACCATTTTCTGCTGTTTATCCCAGGCCAGTAGCAGGGAGATGGACTGGGAAGCAGAGCAACTGGAACACAAACCAATGTCCACATGAGATGCCAGCATTGCAGGCAGCAGCTTTACCCACTATGCCACAATGCTGGCCCCAACAGTCACATTCTGAATACTGAGTTCAAAATAATATTTTAATAATTTATAAATTTTCAGGGCCGGTGCTGTGGTGTAGTGGGTAAAACCACTGCCTGCAGTGCCGGCATCCCATATGGGCGCCAGTTCAAGTCCCGGCTGCTCCACTTCCCATCCAGCTCTCTGCTGTGGCCTGGGAAGGCAGTGGAGGATGGCCCAAGTCCTTGGGCCCCTGTGTGGGAGATCCGGAGGAAGCTCCTGGCTCCTTGCTTCGGATAGGCGCAGCTCTGGTGTTGTGGCCAATTGGGGAGTAAACCAGTGAATGGAAGACCTCTCTCTCTCTGCTTCTCCTTCTCTGTGTGTAACTCTGACTTTCAAATAAATAAATAAATAAATCTATCTTTAAAAATAATTTATAAACTTTGAATTGCCATATAACATTTATGGGGTCTATGTGATGTTCTTGCTACATGTAAAGACTGTGTAACTGTAAATATTTATGGAATATAATTTGATAATTTGATACATGTTTACAATGTGTAATGATCAAGTCAGAGGAATTAAGATTTTTCTCTCCTTAAATATTTACCATGTCCTCATATTGGGAAACTTGAACTCTTCTGCTGTAGTCTTTTATAAAATATTTAATAAATTGGTATGAATTGTAGTCACTCCTGAGAGGTTAATCTTAATGATAAACATGATGGTAGTGGCTGATAGGACTTGTTTAGGTGATATGGGAAGACTTGTTGGCCAAAAGGTTATCAGCAAAGCTATTTCTCCAGTATGGCAGAGGCTAATGAGTGAATGGAGGAGTGGTGGGGTTGCATTGGAGTGGAACTAATTGGAGACAGCCTGAATACCAAGAACACTGAGAGACCAGCTGAAGGAGTGGCTGACCTCTAGAGCCCCAGTCTGGCTCATGAGGTCTTTGTATGGGTTGTGGATCTAAGGAATGTATTCAGTTTTCCTTTGGCTAGGGTGACATTGTGGTAAAGGCTTATACTCCTCCGCCTCCTTTCCTATTGACGTTCCCGGGCCATTTCAAATTGCTGGAGTCTCAGTGAAGTATTGCTATATAAAGGCAAGCACTGTGCATACATGCCATTAGCCTTTTGGAAACCTTACTTCTATTGGCCACATAAAATTCCTTAAGAAATTTCCTATTGTTATGGCCGGTGCAGTGACCAGGTAAAGCTGCTGCCTGCAGTGCCGGCATCCCATATGGGCACCAGTTTGTGTCTCAGCTGCTCTACTTCAAACCAATTCTCTGCTAATGCACCTAGGGAAGCAGAGGAAGATGGCCCAAGTGCTTGGGCCCCTGCACTCACATAGGTGACCTGGATGGAGTTCTTGGCTCCTGGCTTTTGCATGGCCCAGCCATGGCTGTTGCAGCCATTTGAGGAGTTAACCAGCGAATGGAAGATTTCTCTCTCCCTCTCTTTCTTAACTCTCTTTTAAAATAAACAAATAAATAATTTTTAAAGATATATTTATTTATTTGAAATGCAGTTATGAAGAGGCAAAGGCAGAGAGAGAGAGAGAGAGAGAGAGAGAGAGAGAAAGGTCTTCCGTCCATTGGTTCACTCCCCAAACAGCCACAACAACTAGAACTGCACTGATCTGAGGCCAGGAGCTAGGAGCTTCTTCCAGGTCTCCCACACACGGATGCAGGTGCCCAAGGACTTGGGATCTTCTACAGCTTTCCCAGGACATAGTAGAGAGCTGGATCGGAAGTGGAGCAGCTGGGAATCAACCGGCATCCATATGGGATGTCGGTGTTGCAGGTGGCGGCTTTACCCGCTATGCCACGGCACCAGCCCCAATAAATAAATTTTTAAAAAAGAAATTGCCTATTGTTGCATGTTTAGTTGTTTTTAATTATTGGTGATTATATTTAATAAGAGGATTCCTGACTTCAAATGAGATCATTTCTCTATAAGCCCATAATAAGTAACTCTAAAATGCATTTAATAGACCTAACCCACAGAACATCATAGCTTAGCAACACAGTGCACTGTAAGAGCATTATTCACTTCCTCTTGTGATCACATGGCTGGTTGGGAACTCAGGCTCACTGCCACTGCTCAGGGAAGGAACAAAATTCAGAAGTTGAAATACGGATTTAGTGATTGCGTATTGCTTCTGTATCACCATAAATTAAAACAAATTGTAAGTCAAATCATTGTTAAGTGAGGGCTTATCTTTATTTGGATTAATATCTATTACCAAGGCATATTTCTAATTTATTGATTTATTTTTAAAGATTTATTTACATATTTGAAAGTCAGAGTTACACAGAAAGAGGAGAGAGGAAAAGGAGAGGGAGAGGGAGAGGGAGAGGGAGAGGGAGAGGGAGAGGGGGAGGGAGAGGGGGAGGGAGAGGGGGAGGGAGAGGGGGAGGGAGAGAGAGGGAGAGAGAGGGAGAGACAGAAACATCTTCCATCCACTGCTTCACTCCCCAAATGGCTGTAACAGCTGAGGGTAGGCCAGGAGGCTGGAATTCCATGTGGGTCTCCCATAGGTGGGGGAGGGGCAAGCAATTGACCATCTTCTGCTGCTTTCCTAGACATATTAGCAAGGAGCTGGATCAGAAGCATTTTTGGGAATGCTGGTGTGGCAGGCTGTGGTTTAACCCTTGTGCACAATGCCGGCCTCATGATGCTTTATTCTTAACAAATATTGTTGCTATTTTAAGTAAACCTTTGCAAATATGGTAGACAAAAGATAATATTTTGCATTATTTGTTTCTTTGGGATTATTCTACTATTGGAAATGTTTTAAATATATATTTTAATTCATTTGTGCCTCCTATTTTCTCTCCTGTAATCTTTGTTTATATTTTTATCAGAAGTCTCGATGTTATTACTATTAGTTTCTATGAGTTATTCAAATATTTTCCAAATTTATAATTGGCCTTTGAAGAACTTTATATGTTTTTCAAAATTAAATTGATAATTTAAATTTTAGTTGTTGATATTGCATAAATCCTTTGCATATTAGAATTTCCAAAAGATCAAAAGCCTGTGTTCTGATAAATCTCCCCTCCAAGCCTCTCTCAAACCATCCAGTTCCTCTTACCACAGGCATCCAATGCTAACAATTTTTTATGATTCCTTTTATATGCATTGTACATACATAGATGTACTCATATATACACATTACCCTTGCCTATTTTTGTGCAAGTTCTCTGTACCTTAAAAATTTTCACTTAGCAATATGCTTTAGAGATAATTTCTTTTCAATATACAAAGAACTTCCTTATTCATTTTTATGGATGTTCAGTATTTCACTGTGTGGATGTGTCATAATTTATTTTTCAGCTGAATTTTTAAATTGATATATAATTCACATATCATAAAATTCACCCCACAAAAGGGTATAATTCAGTGCTTCGGTATATTCACAGAGTTGTGCAACCATCACCACTAATTCCAGAACATTTCATCACCCCAGAAAGAACGTCCAGAATCATACAATATATGGATGCTTCTGGTTTTGTTCACATAACATAGTATTTTCGAGATTCATCCATGTTGCAATCTGTGTAAGTACTTCATTTTTACTGCTAAATATCATTCACTTATGTAGATACACTGTGTGCAGATTACCCACTTATCACTGGTTCAACATTTGGGTTGTTTCTTTTTTTGGGAGCTATTAAAACTAATGTAATAAGCATCAGTGTGCATGTATATGTTTTTTAAAAGATTTATTTATTTTATTTGAAAAGCAGTATTACAGAAAGAGAGACAGAGAGAGAAGGAGAAAGGGGGAAGAGAGAGAGAGAGAGAGAGAGAGAGAGAGAGAGAGAGAGAGAGAGAGATCCTACATCCATTGGTTTACTCCACCAATGGCCACAATGGCCAGGACTAGGCCAGACTGAAGCCAGGAGCTAGGAATGTCTTCTGGGTCTCCCATGTAGATGCAGGGGACCAAGCACTTGGGCCATTCTCCTCTGCTTTCCTAGGTGCATTAACAAGGAGCTGGATGGGAAGTGGGGCAGTCAGGACACGAATGAACACCCATATGGGATGCCTGCATCATAGGCAGTGACTTTACTCACTATGCCACAATGCTGGCCCCCATATGTTTCTTTTTGGATATATATGTTTTGTTATTTTGAATATATACCTAAGTGTGGAATTACTCTGTGTTAAATATTTTAGGAGCTACCAAAGGGTTTTTAAAAGTGGCTATACCATTTATGTTTCTACCAGCAATATATGATGGTTCCAACTTTTTTTTTCCATTTCTATAGTTGGTATTTAGATATTGTGTTGAATCTGAGGAGTTAATTTGAGGATTATTGCTATTTTTAGCTAATTCTATAGTTTCCTTTAATTTTTTGAAGATATTTAAAATAACTGTTTTCAAGTCTTTTTTGAATAGTCCTCAGATCGATGCAATCCTCTGGTTGATTTCCAGAATTCTGAAGTAGTTGATTCTAATTGTTGCCAGGTTTTTCATTCCTTTTATGAAATGGAGAATTTTTGGAGTCCTTTACTCCATTAATTTTACTGACATCGTAATATCAACTACTTCCCTATTCATGATTAATTAGGTTGTCTTTAATTTTGACATTAAAGACAATGCTATAATGAATAATTTTTCTAAGTCTATCATTTATAGTATACCAGTGAATCCATAGGATATATTTTTTGAGGTTGGATTGGTCAAAGGACATGCTAATTTGCAATTCTGTTAAACATTGTAAGTTATATTGAATATTAATTTCCCTTGGGGTCTGATAGGTAAACTTTCCCACAAACCTTTAATATGTTCTCTGCTTCTTGGATTAGGTCATTTCCTAGGTTCTTACAGGTACAATTTAAGATAGACATATTGTGAACTTTATCTATTGCCCAGCACAGTGCTTGATATTTAATATGTTCACATGAATGAATGGGCGAATGAATGAATGAAACACCTATGCCCTCTTCCTTGAAACAATTTATAACCACATCTAATTGTTCATTTGATATTGACATGTAATGGAGAAGTGGATTTCTACCGGCAAATGCCTTAAGCGAGGTAAGTGAAAATTAAGATATATTTTGGATCTTATTTTAGTTTTTTTCTGCTATAACTGAAATCACATGAACTGATTTAGCTTATAATTTTGGAGGCTGGGAAGTCCAAATTCAAGGGGCCTCATCTGGTGAGGGCCTTCTTACTGCATCATAACATGGCAGGAGGCATCATATGATGAGAAAGTGAAGCAGCTCAATTTGATTTTTTTAAATTAATTTTTTTCCAAAAATTAAATGTATTTATTTATTTATTTTTATCTATAAACCTTTTATTTAGTGTATACAAGTTTCATTCATTTTATATATACAAATTTAGGAACATAGTGATACTTCCCACCCTACCCTCCCTCCTGCCTGCACTCCCACACTTCTAACAAACCCAGTATCTTGATAATGAACTCACTCCTGGGATAACAGCATCGATCCACTCAGGAGGGTTGCACATTTAGGTCTTAAACCCTTCTTAAAGGTCCTTATCAACCTTGTTGTATTGGTGATTAAGTTTCCAACACACGTACTTAGGAGGATGCATTTATGCCAAAGAAAATCTCCAAGATCAAGTCTTTATAGTTGGTCAGCTTGTGAAGCTCAAAGGCATCAGATATAAATAAGACTATTCATGCATAAATGAAGGTGATCAAGCACAGATTGAGTTATCTTGCACAGGATGTCCACAAAACTGAAGATAGTTCCATTACTGTGTTAACAGACAAGATCAGTAATCAAATATAAGCATCAAGTGCATCCTCTATGCTTGACATCTTCGTGACATTAGACACATTACTAACCTTTAGTGAATCTTAGTTGCTGTGTTTATAAAGTGGAGATAACAGCAATGCATCCTATTAGATCATTTTTCAGTATTAAATGAGATGAGGCATGTCAAAAATGAATATATTCATTTTAGACTGCAAAGTGGTGATCTACATTCTGAAAACTGCCTCCAGACAGGTTTCTTTTTTTTAAAAAAATATTTATCTATTTAATTGAAAGACAGAGTTACAGACAGAGAGAGGGAGAGACACAGAGAGTCTTCCATCCACTGGTTCACTCCCCAAGTGGCCACAATGACCAGAGCTGAGCCAGGCTGATGCCAGGAGCCAGGAGCTTCATCCAGGTCTCCCACATGGGTGGCAGTGGTCCAAGCACTTGAGTCATTTTCCACTGTTTTCCCAGGCCATTAGCAGAGAGCTGGGTTAGAAGTGGAGCAGCTGGGATGCCTATGTGGGATGCCAGCATTGCAGGCTACAGCTTTACCTGCTATGCCACAATGCAGGCTCAGACAGGTTTCTTTTTGACACACACAAGATTTTCTTCTCCCACATGTAGATATTGGAAGATTTCAATGTATCCAGATATTTTTTGAAGTTTTTCCTGGAAAAAAAACACCATATGAAATCATTTAAGTTCACTTTACTCTCCAACTGTTTCAGTTTCAGCCAAGACTGGATCCTGACTCAGATTCCTATATTCCTTATACTACTGTGGTTGTTTTTGAAGTTGTGGATTGATTTTTATTTATATGACCTGCCCTGATGCATAAGCAGTGAACTGAATGCTGCCCACACAGCGTGGCACTTAGCCAAGATCCAGAGGAATCCGAGAGTTCCTAATGGGGCTAAATATCAGGAAGTGCAAATAATATGAAACATGGCCCAAGAAACCTACTCACTTATTATCTGTGTCTCTTCCCTTATAGTACCTTGACACACAATTATGACTTATTGAACGCATTTTGTATGGCCCCCTGGAACTTTTGGAGGAACACAATCAGAAAGTAGGCCTTGGAGCATACCACCAATCAGGGAAGACAGTACATCTAGGCCAATGATATACACTCTGGTCCCATTATGTTATCACACCCACTTTGACTCATTATTCTTCTTGTGAAACCTGACTGGATTTCAAAAGAGACATTGCTCCTCACTAGAGAAAAACAGTGATGTTATGATGGCACATTTCATTCTATATTTTGACTTCCTTCTCTAGTTTCTGGTCCTAGGGTCCTAAACCCATCATTGACCCACTTGGTTGGCAACCTCATACTATGGCCATGTTAAACCCAGAGGTTACTGTTAGCTCTTTGAAAGGTGTAAGAAATGAAAAAAAAAACTCAGCAGAACATCCACTGAAGATCTTGGAAATGCATGTAACCACATAGGTGCAAAATATTTAATAACAGAAGTCAAGATTGATGTGCTAGTTTTCCAAAGAATGCTTCCTAGGTTTATTTAACTGAATTCATCTTATGTTCTGTCATTCTCTATTTCTATTTCTAAGTCTTCAATATTCATTCTGTATCCTCATGTCTAACCCCTAAAGTTCTCATCTTCAGCTGAGCACATAGTGGAATAAGCACCAAACTCTTACTGACAAAACAACCTATTCTAATAACTGTTAGAGTAAGATATAGGTCAGAAGATCAGATGCAGAAATACATTTTTCACCTTGAAAATATTTCAGAATGGTAATGATAATTGTTTGAATGCGTGTCTTTTATTGAATTTCTGTTATATGTTATATTCTCACTTAGTTCCCATAGTATACCTTTGTGTATCCTATGTGTGTATACTTTGTATATACTATGTACACTTTGTGTATACTATGTATACTAGTATACAGCTACTTGCAAATGAAGAATTTTCACTCAGTGCTTGAGCAGTTCTCACTGCCACTAACAAGTGGGAATCACTGTAGGAAGATGATTATCTTTGTTTTGTTTTATGTAATTAGAAATTAAGGCCTCCATTTGGACACATTACATTTTACATGCCTATTAGAATACAGCAGGAGTTGTTTAGTAGCCATTGGGTATATGTAATGAATTCTTATAATTTTATGTTGCCATGACATCTGCGTTGAATATAAGTTTGACTTTCTTATACCAGAAGCTGGGCATAGTCACCCTTAGCACTGTTAAAAGTTCTCTGCCTCTTTCCTGTTCAACGAGGTAGATGATCCAGATATTTGCCTTATGCAACTACTTCCTGGTGACCAACCCCATAAATAGACAGCTTGACACAGTCGGCTAGATTGGCCTCACACACTCTCAACGCCCCATGAAATGTGCAGCTATGGCAGGTACAGTGTGCCTCAACAGAACTCATGCCTGCTTACTCTAAATCCACCAATTAGAATGCCTCACAGGAACCCTGCTTGAATAATGCCCTGGGCCCCAGTAAGGGCTTTGGCTCAGAAGCTCCTTTGTCTCTTCCTCCCCACCTGTATCTCGAGCCTGTATGACCTAGACAATTTTGTCTTTCGCCTTGGGCCTGTGAGTCATGCTGCTCACTTCTCACTGGGATTTGTAAGTAATGTACTGCGACTATGATTTCATGGGTTTTGCTGTGCTACCTGCTTTGGCTCTCATCTGACTGACACACCCTAACTCATCTCCACTCCTGGTCAAATCTCTGCTAGGGAGTGGCTATTCTGGCAAAAATAAATTTGACACAGGTCAGACAAGAGCCACAAAGGGTGTCTGCCGCAGTAAACAGGTTTCCTGTAATAGGGACACCTGGTCACAGTTTATACACTTAGGCACTAGGCCATGCACTGGAGTAAAGAAATATCCAGTAAAATGGCACA
The DNA here is from genome assembly GCA_949820135.1 of Sylvilagus floridanus. NCBI lineage: Eukaryota > Metazoa > Chordata > Mammalia > Lagomorpha > Leporidae > Sylvilagus > Sylvilagus floridanus. The sequence continues at coordinate 63,901,613 of OX463223.1, read as the reverse complement.
CTGTGAGCATCCTCATGTTCCTCTGGAGACTTGCCAGGGCAGGGATAGAGTTTATTGCCACTCTCCAGAGAGAAACCTCAAGAATAAACTAAAGGAAACTGCAACAATTATAAACTGGTGATCCATGAAATATACTTTATGAAAATTACAAAGTACTGTAAAAACACATAGTCTGGAGTAAATGCACCTTTCCTGTAGTTTGTAAGGTATGCAGCAATGGAAATAGTACTCCTCTAGAGTATCATTGATTTTCTTAACCACATTATTGGTCTATTTCTTTGGGGTGTCATTGAGGCAAACCAGAATGTGAAGGATTAGAGTGGGCTTCTCAAGAAGTGATATGTACTGGAGAGCATTGTCAGGGATCAACGACTTTTGTAGTCCATATTGCTGAAAGAGGCCTTTGATGGATTAGTGATAGGTTGATGTGAAAAGTGGACCAAAGAATAAGAATTGTGTGTATTGCATCCACTACCATGAGGTTGGAATTATGACTATGGGAAAGGACAAGGTCCATAATCAGATATAGAGTGAAGGTGTCCAAAGGAATTTTGGAATTAGGAGTCAGGAATTTCACCCTTTAGGACATTTGAGGCTGTCCTTGAACAAAATAGTTGGTTATAAGGGCTTCTAATATGGAAAACACTAAATTTTACCTTCCAGTGGTGCCATTTGGCATGCCAGGGTGATATCCTGATATAGCCTAAGCATCAATCCATGACTTCCCTTGAGATATGTGATAGATTTTGTTATAGAAAGATTATGCCAGTTCCTTAACACAGAGAAATATATCTCTGTACTAATGGGTACACTATAATTTTATTCCCAAGAATTGTCCTGTTATCAGCAAAACAAAAGGGATATAGTGACATTCTAGTGGGCAGGAGGCGGGGCTTATGATGATGTGTAACAGGAGAGGAAAGGACACACTCTGTGGCAAACTTTAATACAGCTCTTTAAGGCACCAGCTTTTTCATAGCAGTTAAGATGCCTGCATCTCACATTAGAGTGCTTGTATTCCAGTCCTAGTTCCATTTCCAATTCCAGTTACTTGATAATGTACACTCTAGGAGGTAGCAGGTGATGGCTCAAGTACTTGGGTCCCTGTCACCTACATTGGAAACCTAGACTGAGTTCCAGGCTCCTGGCCTCAGTCTAGCCCAGTCCTGGCTGTTGTGGGCAATTGGAAAGTGAACCAGTTGTTGGGAGATTTCTGTCTGTCTGTCTCTGTCTGTATCTCTGCCTTTCAAATAAATAACATATTTTTAAGAAAATAAGACTCTGTGAAGAGGATGATTATATATATATATATATCTATATATACATATATATTATTTATGTATTCGAAAGGCAGGGAGAGGGAGAGGAGGAGAGAAAGGGAGGGAGGGAGGGAGGGAGGGTGGGAGAAAGGAAGGAGGGAGAGGGAGGGAGGGAGGGAGAGAGAGAGAGAGAGAGATTTTCCATCCACTGGTTCACTCTCCAAATGGACACAACAGCTGGAGTTGAGCTAAGCTGAAGCCAGGAGCCAGGAACTCCATCTGGATCTCCCACATGAATGGCAGGAACTCAAGTATTTGAATCATCATTTTCTGATTCCCAGGTACATTAGCAGGGAGCTGGAATGGAAGCAAAGCAGCCAGGACTGGAACCAAAACTCTGACATGAGATGCTGGCGTACCAACCACCAGCATAAACTGCTATACCACAGAAATTGCACTGATAATATGTATTTGAAGAGGGTCATAACATTTGATTAATAACACACTAAGTTTATGTTTTTAACTAAAAAATTTCACAGTTTTTATTACTTTGCTGATAATAGTTTTCTTTACTAATATGTAGTGCTGTTTGATCAGGGAGGGGTTGATTTCATCAGCAGCATCCAGTTAAAAAGATGATAATTAGGAATCATGACTAAATCCCTACAAAAATAGATAGAAAAAATGTTAAAAATTTAACCAAATTAATGATATAATGAAAAGAAGATATTTGATTTATGGGTTGTGATAAATATTTTCATTATGTAAAATATGCTTAATATTGCAATATGTAATATGAGAATGTGTAATTGCTACTAAAATGAACTATGAAGGGGCTGGCATTTTAAAATATTCATTTATTTGTTATTTGAAAGGCAGAGTGACAGAGAGAGAAAGAGAGACAGGCAAACAGAGATATCTCTCATTTGCTACTTCAGTACCCAGATGCTCACAACAGCCAGGGCTAGGCAAAGCCAAAGCTATGGGCTAGGAACTTCATCCAGGTCTTCCTTGTTGTGGGTGGCAGGCACTCAAGTACTTGGGGCCATCTCTGCTACCTCCTTAGCACATTAGTAGGAAGCTGGATCAGAAGCAGGACTAATTTCAGGCACTCCAATATGGGATGCAGGGATCTCAAATGGCTGCTTAGCCCACTGCAACACAATGTCCACCAGAAACTGGCATTTTAATAAGCATTTAAGTCTCTTTTAAGGATTTGTTGTTTTATTATTTAATTGTACATCTTGATGGAGTACAGCGTGGTGATTTGATACATGTATTCAATATGTGATGATCAAATCAAGGTTGTTGCATTTCCATCTCTTTAAACATTTAAAAACATTTGAAAAACTACATATTTGTAGGGTTTACTATAATATTTCAATAAATTCATATAATATGTACTGATGAAATTAGTCTAATTAAAGGACATTTTTGAAATGAAACAGAATATCAGTAAGATTGGGAGTTTTAGGGCCAAGAATAATGTGAAGTTTTGAAGTTTCCTGTGAACTCTCTAAGTGTGATTGCTGAATGGAACATGTTAAATTATGATAACTTTGTCAGTGATCCCGAATAATCCTTGTACAGCTTAAAACTGTACACAAGGCTACTCAATATATTTGTGTATAAATGTGTAATGATTGCATTGAAACCACAGTTGTATAAAAAAATTTAGGCTTGTAGTGCCCCCTGGTGGATAAATGGAACAATGTCACATAGTACCTCTAAAGAAAGTGGAAGTAGGAGTCTTATTAAAAAGTACAGAATACTGAAAAGAAAGCTCACAGATGTATACTTGTGTTTTTTTTAAAAAAATCTTTTTAAAAAGATTTATTTATTTGAAAGGTGGAGTTACAGAGAGGTAGAGGCAGAGGAAGAGAGAGAGAGAGAGAGAGAGTGAGAGAGGTCTTCCATACCCTGGTTCAATCCCCAGATGGCCACAACGACTGGAGCTGAGCCAATCTGAAGCCAGGGGCCAGGAGCCCGCCAGGAGCTTCTTCTGGGTCCCCCATATGGGTTCAGGGTCTCAAGCACTTGGACCATCTTCTACTGCTTTCCCAGGCCATAGCAGAGAGCTAGATCAGACGTGGAGCAGCCGAGACTTGAACCAGCGCCCATATGGGATGCTGGCACTGCAGGCAGTGGGTTTACCCGCAGTGCCACAGTGCCAGCCCCTGTGTTTTGCAAGAGCTTAGTGCAGGCACTAATTTACAGATAGTTCAGCATTGAAAAGACTATGTTTTACACATTCCAAAGGAAGAGTTTGCTAGGAGGAGATGTTCCAAAAAGAGGAGAAACGAGGTTTGTGAAATTTGGGGGAGTCTGAAGGAAGGAACACCTGGTATCTCATTCCTTGGTGAATGTCTCATAGTTCTAGTTCAGGCAGACAATGCTAATGAACATCTAAGTTTTGAGCAAAGTGTCATTGCTAATTGGAAGAAGGGAAAAAATTACCGCTCTCCCACCATCCATTCCTCTGAGTATAAGGCTACTAAGACAGGGATAATCCAGTTTTCCATGAGTGTAATACAAATTGCTGAAAAAAAGTCAGACATGGTCAGCTAGGCCTGGATCTATACACTAGCAACTGGTGGACATGTAGAAGCAGACCTCCAGGAATTAACACTGGAGGTGATGGGGCTGACATTGTGGAGTTGAGGATAAAGCCACTGCCTGTGATGCTGGGCATCCCAATGGGCACCAGTTTGTCTTGGATGCTCCACTTCTGATCCAGATCTCTGCTATGGCCTAAGAAAGCAGTGGAAGATGGCCCAAGTGCTTGAGCCCCTGACACCCATGTGGGAGATCCAGATGAAGTTTCTGACTCCTGGATTCATCCAGGCCCAGTGCTGTCCATTGCAGCCATTGCAGCCATCTGGGGAACAAATCAGCAGATGGAAGATTCTCTCTCTTCTCTCTCTCTCTCTCTCTCTCTCTCTCTCTCCCCTTCTCTTTCTTTCTCCATCTCTTTGTGTAACTCTGGCATTCAAAATAAATGAATCTTTTTAAAAAATAAGGAAAAAATTGAAAAAAAAAAAAACCCTCTTGTTTTCCTTTGTATGGTCCTCTATGTAAAAGATGTAAAAGAGCCATGGAGGGATTGACAAATAGACTAAAAATTTAGGATAGATGAAAAGAACACTCAATTTGATCACTGCAAGGAGAATGCTTTTTGTAATAAAAAATACTTGGTCCTTTGGATATCCATATAAGAAAAAAAAAAAGCAAATCTTGACCATTCTTTCATATGTACACCGAAGTTCATTCCAGGGGCTAGCGCTGTGGCATAGCAGGTAAAGCCACCACCTGCAGCGCCAGCATCCCATATGGGCACTGGTTCCAGTCCTGGCCACTCCACTTCCAATCCAGCTCTCTACTATGGCCTGGGAAAGCAGTATAAGATAGCTCAAGCGCTTGGGTCCCTGCACCCACATGGGAGACCTGGAAGAAACTTTTGGCTCTTGGCTTCAGATCGGCACAGCTCTACCTGTTGTGGCCAACTGTTTAGGTTGTGGCCAAACATGTAGGAGTCCAGGATTGAGTTCCTTGCTCCCAGCTATAGCCTGGAGCAGCCCTAGATGTTGGCATTTGGGGAACAAATCAGTGAATAAAGAACGGAAGAGATCTCTCTCTTTCTCTGTCTCTTTGACTCTCAAATTCATTAAAATAAAATGAATTTTTAGACATTAAAAATGCCAGACATTCACAGGAACAGGAAGCTACAATTCATAATGAGGAGAAAAGTCAATCAATAAGGTGACTCCCCAAAATGACAAAGATAATAAATTTAGTTGACAAACATTGAAACAGCAATTGATAAATCACACATTCATTGCCTATCCACAGAGTCATAAATGTAGCTTTTTATGTTAACTCAAATGGAATGAACTTTTTTTTTGACTGGCAGAGTTAGACAGTGAGAGAGAGAAACAGAGAGAAAGGTCTTCCTTCCGTTGGTTCACCCCCCAAATGGCTGCCTCATCCGGCGCACTGCGCTGATCCAAAGCCAGGAGCCAGGTGCTTCCCCCTGGTCTCCCATGTGGGTGCAGGACCCAAGGACTTGGGCCATCCTCCACTGCCCTCCCAGGCCACAGCAAAGAGCTGGACTTGAAGAGGAGCAACCGGGACAGAATCCGGTGCCTCGACTGGGACTAGAATCTGGGGTGCAGGGGCCGCAGACGGAGGATTAGCCTAGTGAGCTGTGGCGCCAACCTGGAATGAATTTTGTAAAAGTTTTATTTATTTGAAAGGCAAAGTTACAAAGAGGCAGAGGCAGAGGCAGAGAGACAGAGAAAGAGACACAGAGAGAGAGTCAGAGTTACACAGAGAGAGAAGGAGAGGAAGAGAGAGAGAGAGAGAGAGAGAGAGAGAGAGAAAGACAGAGAGAGAGGTCTTCCATCCGCTGGTTCACTCCCCAATTGGCCACAATGCTGGAGCTGCACCAATCTGAAGCCAGGAGCCAGGACTTCTTCTGGGTCTCCCATGTGGGTGCAGGGGCCCAAGGTTCTGGTTGGTCTTCCACTGCCTTCCCAGGCCAAAGCAGAGAGTTGGATCGGAAGTAGAGCAACTGAGACTTGAACCAGTGCCCATATGGGATGTTGGCACTGGAGGCAGTGGCTTTAGCAGCTGTGCCACAGTGCCGGCCCCTGTGGGTGTAACTACTAGATCAAATGACCACTTCATTCTTGGTATTTTTTTTTTTTTACTGGATGCCAGAAATTGTGAATTTTACGTTTAGATCCTGGATTTGTGTCCAAGGACCAAGCTTAAAAAATACAGGGTAAATGGAAAAGTAACATAAATGTTGACCTGTGAGGGAGAAAGCAAGAGAGAACAGGATGCATTGTACAGGAATAGAGGCCAAAATTTTTTGCGAATGTACCCTATTGTATAGATTTGACTTTGGCAACATGGAGGTTTTTTTTTTTTAACATAATTAAAAGTAAAATAAAAAAATATAAGCAATCCTTATAAATTAAAAATCAAATAAGACTAATAATCTAAACTGTATATTAACTACATAACTACATGGACAAAAGAATTAATTGTATTGAATTTTTTAGTTTAAAAATTTTATTAAAGTAAGACCTAAGTAAACATATACCAGCAACAAGATCAAGAAATAAAACTTTATTGGGGTGCTTTTAATTATATATCCCTGATGATGAATGAGGTTGAGCATTTTTCTGTTTCCTTATTGGAAATTTATGTATCCTGTTTTATGAAGTGTAAGGACAAATAATTTACCCATTTTTTTCATTGAGCTCCAGTCATGTTTTAGAGATCTAGGGGGAATCCTTTATATATTCTAGATCTGATCCTTTTACATTACCTGAATAGTGAATATATCCTTGCAGTTTTTTGCTTATCCTCTAATCTTTTAATGAAGTCTTTTGATGAAGGCTGTTCTTAATCTAAATTTATCCAATTTACCAAGTTTTAAAATTTATGGCTAACAGGTTTTTTTCTGTTGTCAAAGAAATCTTTGCCCACTCAATGCTATGAAATGTGCTCTCATTTCTCTTAACTTCATTGTTTTACCTTTGATATATAGCTCCATATAAATTTTATTTTATAAATATAGGCCACATAAAATTTATTTTGTATCATTGGGATTAATTTTTGAAATATGGATATCCAGAGGTGGCATTTAGCCTAGTGTTTAAAATGCTCACAGCCCATGTTGGAGTGCCTGGGCTAAATTCCTGGCTCTTGTTTCTGACTCTACTTGCCAATGCAGAACCTAGGAAGCAGCAGTGATGGCTTAAATAACTGGGTTCCTGCCACCCATGTGGGAGACTCAGATGGAGTTCCTGGCTTCCAGCTTGAGCCAGGCCTAGGCTCTACCAGCCATTGTGGGCATTTGGGGAGTGAACTGGTGGATGAGAGCTGTCTCTCTATATATGTCTCTATCTCTGTATCTCTATTTCTCCCAAATCAATAAGTAAATAAATAAATGCATAAATAGATATTCAATTGAAGCAGTAATACATATTGATCATAGGAGTTGTGGCATATTTAATTGTTGGACCCAATTATTCATTTGTTCAGTATCCATTCTTTGTAAATTTTTGATTTTTTTTCTATAATGGAGACATTTATTTCTCTACTTTGACTTTTGGCTTGCTTTAGTCAGTGGGATGTTAGCAGATAAGATGCAAGACAAATCTTGACATAGCCTTGTGTAATGTGCTTTGCCTTGCTTGAACTTGGACTATGGCCATGAGAACATGCCCTGTGTAGCACATGGGAGAAGGAAGAAAATTATAGGGCTGAAAAATACTAGTTCAGCTCCAGGGTTTCCCCAGTTACTAAAGCATGGAGCAGAACTCCACCAAGGTAAGTAATTCATGTAGGTAAGAAATACATACTTATTTCTGCGTGCTTCTGATATTTTAAGTTTTTCTTGTTTTCCTCAAGAATGTGGTATATGATTTGAATCTACAGTTGTTATTTAGCTTTGAGTTTCCAATTGTTCCATTATATGGGTTCAATAATTGAGGAGCCGAAAAGGAAATAGCATGTTTTGCCATTACTTCCAATGACACAACCGAGAATTTCTGCTTTGTATTGCTGAAAGTCTAGGTTCCGCTTCATTAGAAATACTGATCCCTGAAAGGGAAGGGAAGATGCTCACAGCAGGAATTTGGTAAGGTTTACACTGACTCTGGGGCAGCTTCATGTAACTCTGAACTTTTTCATTTGGATGTGTCAGCAGGAACATATAGAGTTTTCGTGATGTGTGGTTAATTGGCTCTGAATGCCTTGATGAGCTATGGCTCTTTTTGGTTTGGTTTCTTTGGAGAATTTGGTACCGAGAGTGACTTGAGAAGAACAGAGTCCCTTGTTTACAAGATGTATTCATTTGTTTGAAAGGCAGAGTTACAGAAAGAAAGAAGGAGAGAGTGAGAGCGAGAGCGCTATCTTTCATTAGTTTGTAGTTTGTTCACTTCCCAAATGGCTACAACAACCTTGGCTGAGTCAGGCAGAAGCCAGGAGCCAGGAGCTTCCTCTGGGTCTGCCACATGAATACAGAGGCCTAAGAACTTGGGCCATCCTCTGCTGCCTTCACAGGAGCATTTAGCAGAGAGCTGGATTGGAAGTGGAGCAGCTGGGTCTCAAACTGGCGCCCATATGGGATGCTGGTGGTGCAGGCCATGGGTTTACTGCGTCACATCACAGCACCAGCCCTTAGAAAAACAGTCTTAAGGAGGAGTTTTCTGAATCATTTTTGGGGCTTCTGGAGTTGGTTATTTAATCTGATTAGATATAAAGGTATTAATGCCCCTATTTCCAATATAAAAAGAGCACTAATAATCAATAGTGTGATGTAGCAGTAAAATATGCAAAATAGTAGCATTGCATAGAGACCTAACCAAATATTTGTACAAGACAAAGTTCTGGGAGACCATATGTATGATATTCTCAAATATTTTCTTCAAACATCTATAATTAGATTGACTATTGTTCCTAATTTTGTTATCCAAACTAGGGAAAGAAAGGATAAGTTCAGTGATTCAAATTTTGAGTTTAAGCACTGTACAAACAACCTGCAAGGTTCTGTGTCTGCCCTGAAACAGGCTTTTGTCTCCTCTAGCCACAGAGCTGAGATGGCTGCAAACCAGACACAGAAACTCATCCTGTGGGTGACTGAATAACAATGCAAATTGAATTATCAACTTTGCAAGGTCTCTACTAATAAAGTGAAAGTATTGACTGGGAAGGGGTCACATTTGATTAAGGCAGAAGAACCTGATTAAGCTAGATTCAGCAAACCTAAATGTTCTTAGCAGTCTTCTTTGCCAGTAGAAGTAGCTGCTTTATCTCTGCCTGAGATAACCCTGTTTGCCCAAGGAAATTGGAGTGGATGTCTTTAGTTTAACTTGCAAGACGCAGCTGATTTTCCCCACAATCCAAGCTAACCACCCTCTTTGCTTCTAGACAAAAAATAGACTACAGCAGACTACACAAAGGGAGGTGAAGTGTAGACCATGAGTAGGTGAATTACACTCGAAAAACTATACTTTTTTCCTAGTGTATACATACAGAAATGTGGGAAATATGCAATGGAATGGGTAATAAAGGTGTGGGATAAGAGCGGAAGGAGCAAAGATTGGAGCAAATATAAACTTATTGATGGGTCCATTAAGCAGACACAGCAATTCCATTGAACTGAGGTTAAGACTGTAAATCAGGCACTTTAAGCACCTCACGCTTCTGAATCAACAGGCCAGGGAGGGAATTACTCTGCTGTCTGAGTGTTTGATCCTGATTATAAAGGTAAAGTTGGACTACTTGACCATAGAGATAAGGAAGATATGTCTAGAATATAGGAAATCCCGTAGGGTGTCTCTTAGTATCCCCATGCTCTGTGATAAAAGTCAATGGAAAATTTACAACAACCCAACTCAGCCAGGACTATTGATGGTCCAAGCCTTTCAGAAGTGAAGGTCTTATTCATCCCAGTAGCTAAAGTGCCACGGACAGTAGAGGCCCTTTTGCTAAGCAAAAAGAGAATATAGAATGTTTAGTGGAAGCAGGAAAACTTATGACCATGTTATTAGTTGTAGAAAGGAAAATTTACTTGTCTTGAATGTTTCATCTTGAATTTACTGAATTTATTTTAAAGGAAGAGAGAGGAGAGGCGAGGCGAGGAGGAAAAGCGAGGCGAGGCGAGAGAGAAATAATATGAATCCCCTACTCACTGGTTCACTCTCCAAATGCCTGCAACAGTTGTGGCTGGGCCAGGAGGCAGGAGGTACTTAATTGAGGCTTTCCACATGGATGTCAAGGACCCAAGTACTTCAGCCATCAGTTGCTGCATCCCTGGGTGTGCCGTAGCAGGGTGATTGAATCATGAGTGGAGCCAGCATTTGATTCCAGGCACTCCAATATGGCCTTACACAGGCATCCCAAGCAGTCTCTCTCTATCTTTTTTGTTTTTTAAAGATTCATTTATTTATTTGAAAGGCAGAGTTACAGAGACTGAGAGGTACAGGCAGAGAGAGAGAGAGGGAGAGAGAGAGAGAGAGAGAGAGAGAGAGAGAGAGAGAGAGAGATTGAGATATTTCATCTGCTGGTTCACTTCCCAAATGGCCACAATGGCCAGGACTGGGCCAGACTGAAGCCAGGAGCCAGATGCTTCTTCCAGGTCTCCCATGTGGCTATAGGAGCCCAAGCACTTGGGCCATTCCCCGTCCCTCCCTAGGTGCACCAGAAGGGAGCTGGATCAGAAATGGAGCAGCCAGGACTAGAAATGGTGCCCATATGAGATGCTGGCACTGCAGGCAAAGGCTTAACCCGCTATGCCACAGTGCACCCCCCAGCAGTATCAACCACAATGCCAAACATCTGCCCCTTCTTTAATGTGCTGTATTTGTGTGTATATGTGTGTGTATATATATATCCCAAATATCTGTTTTTTTCCCTTTTCAATCTTCCATCATACAACATTAATATTGTTATAATATATTGAATTTATATAATAGTATAATGGCACTTCAAAAAGTTCATTGAAAAATGGAATTAAGAGTTTTATTTTAGGGACTGGCATGGCATAGCAGGTAAAGCTGCTACCTAGGTGCCCTCATCCCATTTGGGTGCCAGTTCGTGTCCTGGATGCTTAACTTTCAATCCAACTTCCTGCTAATGCACCTGGAAAAGCAGTAGAAGATAGCCCAAATGCCTGGGCTCCTGCACCCATGTGGGAGACTTGGAAGAAGCTCTTGGCCTCTGGCTTCCGACTGGCCAAGCTCCAGTCATTGTAGCCATTTTGGGGATGAACCAGTGGATGGAAGATCCCTCTCCCTCCTTTCCTCTCTCTCTCTTTCTAACTCTGCCTTTCAAACAAATAAAATGTTACTGGTTGCAGAGGGGAGGGTGGTTGCTGGAGCAAGCTTCATGGGTTCTTTTTCTCTGCTTAGTATAGAAATAAAAAGCCGTGAAAAAAATTGCAAAGAGGCAGAAACTTTGATTTGACAGAAAAGCATCTGGTCTGAGAGGAGACCAGGTGGAATGTCCATATGGGACACGAGGTTTCAGGAAGTGCCCAGGGGTTTTAAAACATTCTATGGGGGTGCCCATTGCATGGGAGGTTTCACATACTGTATGGTGATTGGCTTGGGTCTCATGGAGATAGCAGGGGTCTCTTGGAGACAGCCTGATTCTCCTTAGTGGCTCAGTCCCCACCTCTGCCAGCTCTGGGCAGAAGATTGCAACCAACCTGAAGGTGTGATTAATACCACAAGGTCACACAGGATAGCCCAGATCTTCTGAAGATAGCCCGACCCTCCCCAGGGCCTCAGCCCCCTCCTCTGAAAGCTCTGGGTGGGAAATTGCAACTAATTTGAAGAAGTGATTTAAAACGCACAAGAAGCTATTAGTAGGGGAGATGTGGGCTGGTTTGGAAACAAGCTTTCCAACCACAGCTGACAGCCTGCTTGTGAAGGACATTCTGCCTACTTCTGAGGGGCCCGCGTGCCCCCAGCCTCACTGAATGGCCTCAAAAAATAAATGTTTAAAATGTGCAAAACTTTTGAAATCCATCTACACTTTTTTAAAAATATACATTTTCCATTTTTCTTTTGAAGATTCCCCCTTAAATGCATGGAGTTCAAATTTTTTGCACCAAAATAGACTTACCTTTTAATTCTAGCTTTCCATAAACTTTTTAAAGACCTCTCATATTTAAGTGTTGTTAGTTTTACATCATAATATTTAAGTAATAGGCTACTGAGGGACTTTATATCTTATCTTGGGGAAAGGGTTAGTGTATTTTCAGTTGTACGTATGCTAGTTGTATCATATTAGGTAGTAGTATAACCTTGCTATTATCACTAATTAGTATTAGGTATCACTTAAGAAGGTACGCACGGGTGCCAAATTGACAAAGGGTGGACTTTTGATAATTGAATGTGTCCATTTGTCTAGGCAACAGTATTCAGATATTGGTTCAAACACATCTGTATGTTGTTGATGTTCAAGCACATCTGGATATATTTTTCTTTATTATTTTCATTTTTCTTGTATATACTTAAGGTGTACAAAGTGAGTTTTGATATGTATAGCAGAATTATTAGAGCCAAACAAATTAACATATTCATCATCTTACATTATTATTTCTTTTTGTGTTTGTGCTAAGACGACCTGAAATCTACATTGTTGGCAGATTTCCAGTGTACAATATTATTAATTATAGTCTTTATGCTGTACCTTAAATCTCTAAGCTTATTCATGTTACATAATTGCAACTTTGTACCCTGTAAACTATGTCTTTAAAATTACCTACACAGTGAAAATGGTAAATTTTATGTAACATATGTTTAAACACAATTAAAATAATTGAAGAAACAAATAATCCATATAAATTGCTCAGAAGTGTTCCTAACACATACTAAGGCGTAATAAAGTTTAGCTTTTTAACATAATAATAGTGAATAGTGGGGACTGGAGTTGTGGCACAGGGGGTTAAGCCACTGCTTGCAATGCCTGCATCCAGTATTGTATGGGAGTGCTGTTGGCGTCCTCATTAAATAGTAACATTATTATTTCATACTGAGAATCTGCAAGATGTATCCAGAAGGGCATCTGTTGTGTATAGAAACATGTTTCTACAAGGACAACTACCCTGCTTGTTTTGAACACAAAGTTGCAGGTCTCTTCTCAGTTTTGGTAAAAATGTTTGGATCCATGGAATTGATTAGAGATGAACAGGAAAAGGTAGTGATCCTAAAAATTATAAAGTGAATGGATTTAATCCACATTATTAACAGTGCAGGTTCCCAGAACCCCTAAGGGATAATGGAGAGCCACAAAATGAGCAGGCTGATGAATCAGGTTGTATTATGCTTGTATTCGTAGAACTTTGGCAGCTTTAGCTTTGGACTTATGATGTGTACCTTTGGTAGTTGCAAAGGTCCTGGTTGCAAGGTTCACTGTACATTCACACTCGTGACATGGGGTAATGCCTATCTTTCCTGGTGTGAAACAACACTATATGATAGGTGGCATATTTTTTTTTTCAGAATTTAAACAATGAAAAGGGAAAGGAAAGAATTAAAAAGTAGAATGAAAGTTTGTTTGGGTCTATGCACTTCGAAGTATAAGGTGGCCTTATTCAAAAAAGTGAAGTTTACTTATATTACAGTCTCACAGTTGTGAGATTCAAGTGTAGGATTAGGCAGCCCCATTTGTTTGGCCTGTGATGAAGACGGTTGATGGCAATGGTGGAGTTCATGCCAGAAAACAGAGAGGAGGGGGGGGGATGGGCCTAACTCAGGTTTTTATAATAACCTTCTCATGAAAATCACCTTCTCAAGACATGCTACCAGTGATCTAAGGTCTTCCATTAGGCCCACTTCTTTTTTTTTTTTTATAACGCTTTTATTTAAAGAATATAAATTTCCAAAATACAGCTTATAGATTACAATGGCTTCTTCCCCCAACTTCTCCCCCACCCGCAACCCTCCCCTTTCCCACTCCCTCTCCCCTTGCTTCACATCAAGATTCATTTTCAATTCTCTTTATATACAGAAGATCAGTTTACTATATATTAAGTAAAGATTTCAACAGTTTGCCCTCACATAGCAACACAAAGTGAAAAATACTGTTGGAGTACTAGTTATAGTATTAATTCACAATGTATAGCACATTAAGGACAGAGATCCTACATGATATATTTTTTTAAAAAATTGATTAATTTTCTAGGCAATTTCCAATTTAACACCAAGATTTTTTTTTCATTTTTAATTATCTATATACAGAAGATTGATTCAGTATATACTATGTAAAGATTTCATCAGTTTGAACCCGCACAGAAACACAAAGTGTAAAATACTGTTTCAGTGCTAGTTATAGCATTACTTCACATTGGACAACACATTAAGGACAGATCCCACATGAGACGTAAGTACACAGTGACTCCTGAAGTTGATTTAACAATTTGATATTCTTGTTTATGGCCTCAGTAATCTCCCTAGGCTCTAGTCATGAGTTGCCAAGGCTATGGAAGCCTTTAGGGTTCGCTGACTTCAATCTTATTCCGACAGGGTCATAGTCAAAGTGGAGGTTCTCTCCTCCCTTCAGAGAAAGGTACCTCCTTCTTTGATGGCCCCATTCGTTCCACTGGGATCTCACTCACAGAGATCTTTCATTTAGGTCTTCTTTTTTTTCCAGAGTGTCTTGGCTTTCCATGCCTAGAATATTCTCATGGGCTCTTGAGCCAGATCTGAATGCTTTAAGGGCTGATTCTGAGGCCAGAGTGCTATTTAGGATATCTGTCATTCTATGAGTCTGCTGTGTATCTCGCTTCCCATGTTGGATCGTTCTCTCCCTTTTTGATTCTATCAGTTAGTATTAGCAGACACTAGTCTTGTTTGTGTGATCCCTTTGACTCTTAGACCTATCAGTGTGATCAACTGTGAACTGAAATAGATCACTTGGACTAGTGAGATGGCATTGGTACATGCCACCTTGATGGGATTGTATTGGAATCCCCTGGCACGATTCTAACTCCATCATTTGGGGCAGTTCCGATTGAGCATGTCCCAAATTGTACATCTCCTCCCTCTCTTATTCCCACTCTTATATTTCACAGGGATCACTTTTCAGTTAAAATTTAAACACCTAAGAATAATTGTTTGTTAATTACAGAGTTCAACCAATAGTACTAGAATAAAAAAATTACTAAAATGGATAAAGTATTACATTGTACAACAACAGTCAGCACAAGAGGTGATCAAGTTACTGTTTCTCATAGTGTCCATTTCACTTCAATAGGTTTTCCCTTTGGTGCTCAATTAGTTGTCACCGATCAGGGAGAACATATGATATTTGTCCCTTTGGGACTGGCTTAATTCACACAGAATGATGTTTTCCAGATTCCTCCATCTTATTGCAAATGACCGGATTTCATTTTTTTTTTTGACTGCTGTATAGTATTCTATAGAGTACATGTCCCATAATTTCTTTATCCAAATGTATGCTTTGAATTCCCTGTGATCTTTTGCTGTGAGGTTCCCTTCGTTTATCTTCTTTCATGTTGATGGCTGTGTTTCTGTGTTTCTGTGTGTAACACATCTTTAAGCATCTTTTGCAGGGCTGGACGAGTGGCAACAAATTCTTTCAATTTTTGTTTGTTATGAAAGGTGTTTATTTCACCTTCATTCACAAATGAGAGCTTGGCAGTATATAATATTCTGGGCTGGCAGTTTTTCTCTCTAAGTACCTGGGCTATGTCTCGCCATTCCCTTCTAGCTTGGAGGGTTTCTGATGAGAAATCTGCTGTGAGTCTAATTGGAGATCCTCTGAGTGTAATTTGACGTTTCTCTCTTGTGCCTTTTAGGATCTTTTCTTTCTGTTTCACTGTGGTGAGTTTAATTACAACGTGTCGTGGTGAGGACCTCTTTTGGTCATGTTTCCTAGGGGTTCTATGAGCTTCCTGTACTAGGATGTCTCTGTCCTTCTCCAAAACTGGGACATTTTCTGCTAGTATCTCACTAAAAAGGCATTCTAATCCTTTCTCCCTCTCCATGCCTTCAGGAACTCCTAGAACTCGAATGTTGGTTTTTTTCATAGTATCCTGTAGATTCCCAACAATATTTTTTAGATTTCTAATTTCCTCTTCTTTTCTTTGGTTTGACTGTATAGTTTCCTGTACTCTGTCTTCTAAGTCCGATATTCTCTCTTCTGCCTCACCCATTCTGTTTGTAAGGCTCTCTAATGTGTTTTTCATTTGATCTATTGAATTCTTCACTTCATTATGACTTCTCGTCACTATCACAGTTTCATGTTCTACTAGTTGTTTCATTTCAGCTTGATTCCTCCTTAATATTTCATTTTCACGAGAGAGATTTTCTACCTTGTCCATTAAGGATTTCTGTAGTTCAAGAATTTGTTTTTGAGTACTTCTTAGTGTTCTTATCAATTTTTTGAGATCTGCTTCTTGCATCTCTTCTATCTCATCATCTTCATAATCTTGAATTGGGGTGTCTTTTTCATTTGGGGGTGTAATAGTGTCTTCCTTGTTCTTACTACCTCAGTTTTTGCGTTTTGTTGTTTGGCATATTGGTTTCTTCACTGTGGTGTTTTTTTCTTGTTATACTATGACTCTAGATTAAGTGGACTGTCTGCTTTTGATGGAGCCTTAGAGGCTTGAGATGGGTGTGGCCTGAGAGCTCTGTTTGGTTCCTCAGGGTTGAGGGTGTGTCAAAGGAGACACTCCCAGGTTAGGCGTGGTAAATCTCTCTCTGTTACTTTTTTTTTTTTTTTGGTTCAAAAGGGAGGTAATTCCACACAGCTGAATGGAATTGGGGGTGGTTAGCAGGCGAATGATATACCCACAGGAGCAAGAGTTCGGAAGCTCTTTCCAAAGGACCAGAGAAGGAATCTTTGCGACCCTTTGTGTGGGCTGAAATTCTCCTGTAGTCTCCCACTGGGCTTCCAAGGCTACTGAACTGTAGCGTCTCTGGAGAGTACTCACATGAATTCGTGATTTCCGTGAGTTCTCTCCCCCACAGTCTCTTTTTTCACAGTCTCAGTTCATTAGCACCACACATTCATTAGGTTCTAATCTCCTGTTATTTCACCCCTCCCACCCAGAGTCAGGTTTTTCTGCTAGGCTTGGGGCCGCTGCTGACCCGAGGTCGCCCTGCTTATGACATATTCCAAAATGGCGCCTGCTCTTTGTCTTGCTCACCTTTGAGAGGTGAGCGGAGAGAGAGAAACTCGTGTCCGTACGGGTCACTTTTTTTTTTCCCTCTCTCTCTCTCTCTTCTAGTTAGCCTGGTGAACTTTTCCCCTGCAGGGTTTCAAGCCTTGTTCGCTCTAGGCTCCCTTTTCCGCTTCCCTGCTGGTATCTCGGGCTATTGAGGTTCTGCTCACCTCGCGTTCCAGCGCTTGTGTGTTGAATCTGCTGCTGGTGTCCCAAACTGCGGGCTCCCACGCTCTCCACGAAGGTCCACTGTGAATCTCCAGTTCCGGAAGGGTTTTCTCTGCTGTTTCTTCCCGTACTCTTCCTTGAACCTGCAGTATCTCCACTTTTATTAAACTGTCTCTCCCCAGACTATCGGTGTGCTCCCTTCCTATTCCGCCATCTTGCCGCCGCTCTAGGCCCACTTCTTAAATACCATAATTGGATTAAGTTCCCATCCTTTTAGAACCATTATCTTATGACTTCAGGATTTAGAGTCTTGCATGAGTTTGGGACCCAAGTCATAATCTTTTTTTTTTAGATTTATTTATTTATTTGAGAGGCAGAATTACATATATATATATATATATATATAGAGAGAGAGAGAGAGAGAGAGAGAGGTCTTCCATCCACTGATTCACTCCCCAAATGGCTGCAACGGCAGGAGCTGGGCTGATCCAAAGTCAGGAACCAGGAGCTAGGAGCCAGGAGCCAGGACCTTCTTCTGGGTCTCCCACATGGGTTCAAGGGCCCAAGGAATTCTGCCATCTTTCACTGCTTTCCCAGGCCATAGCAGAGAGCTGGATCTGAAGAGGAGTAGCCGGGACATGAACTGATGCCCATATGGGATGCCAGCCCCACAGGTGGCAGCTTAACCTACTATGTCACACCACCAGCCCCCCAATCATATTCAAATAGTAGCATTATTGTAATTCTATTTTAATTTTTTTAAGTCTTTGTACATTTGTTATTTAGAAAAAGCTATTTAGCATTTTGTTTTACATTATATACTGGTCATAAAAGGTCTTAGCAGTTTTTTAACATATGAACCTATTTTTAATTTTTTGAAGAACCCCCATACAGTTCTCCAAAATGGCCATATCAATTTATATTCCCATCAATAATGTAAAAGGGTTATTTTACTCCACATCAATGCCAATACTTACTATCTTTAACCTTTTTGGAAATAACCCTTACAAGATTTATTTTATTTATTTGAAAGTCAGAGTTACACAGAGAGAGGAGAGAGAGAGAGAGAGAGAGAGAGAGAGTGATCTTCCATCCGTTGGTTCACTCCCCAAATGGCTGCAACGGCTGGAGCTGCGAACTGGGCCAATCCGAAGCCAGGAGCCAGGTGTTCCTTCTGGGTCTTCCACACGAGTGCAGGGGCCCAATGACTCGGGCCATCTTCTACTGCTTTCCCCGGCCACAGCAGAGAGTCGGATTGGAAGAGGAGCAGCCAGGACTTGAACTGGTACCCATATGGGATGCCGGCGCTGCAGGCCAGGGCTTTAACTCACTGAGCCACAGCGTCAGCCCTGGAAATAACCCTACTAATAGATGTGAAGTGGTATCTTATTATGGTTTATATCCTTGATGATTTCTGATGTTGATTATTTTTATAATATCTATAGTACATTAGTATGTTTTGTTTTGAGTAATGTATATTCAGATTCTGTGCCATATTTAGATCAGATCATTTTTTTACTATTGAGTCATATCCCTTATTAATTTTGTGGATTAACCTCTTACCATATGTATGATTTATAAATACATTTTCCTAATATAAAAGTTTTCTTTTTTTCTGATAACTGTTTCCTTTGCTATACAGAATATTTCAGATTGATGTAATTCTATTTGTCTATTTACATTTTTGTTGCCTACACATTTGGGGGTCATATTCAAACAACTGTCACCTAAGACAAAAGTCAAGGAGCTTTTCACTTATATTTTTATATTATTTGTACAGTTTCATGTCTTTAATCCATATGATTCTATTTTCATTCTCATATGGATGTTCAGTTTTCCAAGCTCTGTTCATTGAAGAGACTATTCTTTATGCATTGTGTGTTCTTAGCATCATTGTTGTGGATCAATTGATTGTACATGTGTGGATCTGTTTCTGAGCTCTATATTCTGTTCCATTGGTCTGTGCATCTGTATAATTCCAGTGTCAACCTGTTTTTGTCAGTATAGCTTTGTAGATTTTGAAAGCAGGTGGTGATATGCCTCAAGCTTTGCTTAGAATTACTTTGTTTTTCTTAGGGTGTCTTTTGGTTACAAAAAAATTTTAGATTTTTGTTTTCTTTTTTATGGAAATTATCATTGGAATATTTTTATAAAGCTTTTATGTAAAGAATATAAATTTCCAAAGTACAGCTTATGGATTACAATGGCTCCCCCACCCATAACTTCCCTCCCACCCGCTACCCTCCCCTTTCCTGCTCCCTCTCCCCTTGCATTCACATCAAGATTCATTTTCAATTCTCTTTATACACAGAAGATCAGTTTAGTACATATTACGCAAAGATTTCAACAGTTTGCCCTCACATAGAGACACAAAGTGAAAATACTGTTGGAGTACTAGTTATAGTATTAATTCACAATGTACAGCACATTAAGGACAGAGATCCTACATGATTTTTTTAAAAAAATTGATTATCTACGCAGTTTCCAATTTAACACCAAGATTTTTTCATCATTTTCAATTATCTTTATATACAGAAGATCGATTCAGTATATACTATGTAAAGATTTCATCAGTTTGCACCCACATAGAAACACAAAGTGTAAAAATACTGTTTCAGTGCTAGTTATAGCATTACTTCACATTGGATAACACATTAAGGACAGATCCCTCATGAGACGTAAGTACACAGTGACTCCTGATGTTGATTTAACAATTTGATATTCTTGTTTATGGCGTCAGTAATCTCCCTAGGCTCTAGTCATGAGTTGCCGAGGCTATGGAAGCCTTTAGGGTTCGCCGACTTCAATCTTATTCTGACAGGGTCATAGTCAAAGTGGAAGTTCTCTCCTTCCTTCAGAGAAAGGTACCTCCTTCTTTGATGGCCCTGTTCTTTCCACTGGGATCTCACTCACAGAGATCTTTCATTTAGGTCTTCTTTTTTTTTTCCCCCAGAGTGTCTTGGCTTTCCATGCCTAAGAAATTCTCATGGGATCTTGAGCCAGATCTGAATGCCTTAAGGGCTGATTCTGAGGCCAGAGTGCTATTTAGGACATCTGTCATTCTATGAGTCTGCTGTGTATCTCGCTTCCCATGTTGGATCGTTCTCTCCCTTTTTGATTCTATCAGTTAGTATTAGCAGACACTAGTCTTGTTTGTGTGATCCCTTTGACTCTTAGACCTATCAGTGTGATCAACTGTGAACTGAAATAGATCACTTGGACTAGTGAGATGGCATTGGTACATGCCACCTTGATGGGATTGTATTGGAATTCCCTGGCACGATTCTAACTCCATCCTTTGGGGAAGGTCTGATTGAGCATGTCCCAAATTGTACATCTCCTCCATCTCTTATTCCCACTCTTATATTTCACAGAGATCACTTTTCAGTTAAAATTTAAAAACCTAAGAATAATTGTGTGTTAATTACAGAGTTCAACCAATAGTACTAGGATAAAAAAATACTAAAATTGATGAAGTATTACATTGTACAACAACAGTCAGCACAAGAGCTGATCAAGTCACTGTTTCTCATAATGTCCATTTCACTTCAATAGGTTTCCCCTTTGGTGCTCAGTTAGTTGTCACCAATCAGGGAGAACATATGATATTTGTCCCTTTGGGACTGGCTTAATTCACTCAGCGGAATTGCACTGAAATATGCATATTTCTGTGAATGTTATGGATATTTTAATACCGATTCTTCTAATCCAATTATGTATGTTGTATTTTCTTTCATCATGTTTTATAGTTTTCAGTATATAGACCTTTCATCTCCTTAGTTTAATTTATTTTGAAGTTTTTAATTTGTTTGCTGCTACTGTATGTGATTGTATTTTTTATTTCTTTTTTGAACAATTTGTTGTTAGTGGGTAGAACTAATACTGATATGTCGATTTGTGTCTGTCAAAGTCACCACCAGTTTTTTGGTGGAGTCTTTAAGGGTTTTCTATATATAAGGTAATGGTGTTTGCAAAAAGAGGATCATTTAAAATCTTCCTTGCTTATATGGATTCCTTGTGTTTATTTCTTCTGACTTATAATTGCTCTGGTTATGACTTCCAGTGCTGTGTGGAATACAGTGATAAAAGTAAGCATCCTTATCCAGTTTTTAAGTTTTCACTGTTGAGGATATGAGGATAATGTTAAATATGGTCTTTTTAATGACCTTTATTGTGTTGAGGTATATTCCTTCTGTAATGAATTTGCTGAGAGCTTTTTTTTTTTATTATGAAAGAATGTTGAATTTTGTCAAGTGCTTTATCGGCATTTAAAGATGGACATATGACTTTTGTCCTTTAGCCTCTGGTGTACCATGTTAATTGTTTTGCACATGTTGAGCTGTTTTTGTTTCCCAGGGATAAATTCTACATGATCATGAAGAATGATCATTCTAATGTTCTATTGAATTTTGTCTGCCAATATTTTTTGAGAGTTTTGCATTTGTGTTCAATAGGGATATTGTTCTGAAGTTTCTTTTTGTTTTTCATGTCATTTCTGGCTTTGCTATAAGGTAATGCTGGCCTTGTAAAATGAATTTGGAATTATTTTCTCCAATTCTATTTTTGGCATGTGTTTTAGATGGATTGGTGTTAGTCATTATTTGTATCTTGGTGGTATATGTTGTAATAGCTCCTCTTTTATTTCTGATTTTATTCAAGTTGTTTATTTTCTTTTTCTTGGTTTCATTAAGGATTTGTTTATTTTTGTTTGTATGCTTACAAAGAAACTCTTAGTTTCATTTCTTTTTTCTATTTTACTTGTCTCTTATTTATTTCTGCTCTGATATCTTTTATTTCAGCTATCTTTTGGTTTCATTTTTTATTCTTTTCCTATTTCCCTCAGGTATAATGCTAAATTATTTATTTGAGATCTTCATATAAGATATTTATTTATTTATTTAAGGGGCAGAAAGACACACAGAGACAGATAGAAAAAGAGAAATAAAGAATTCTCATTTACTGGTTCACTCCTCAAATGCCTACGATGGTCCAGGCTGAAGCTGGGAGCTGGGAACTCAGTTGCAGGTCTCTCACGTGGGTGGTAGGAACCCAATTACTTAAGCCATCGCTGCTGCCTTCCAGGGTCTATATTAGTAGGAAGCTGCAGCCAGTAGCTGGAAATGGGTGTTGAATCCTGGTTCTCTAATGTGGGATGTGGGTGTTTTAACTGCCCCTTTTTCTTCACTTGTAAAATTGTATTCATTCATTTATTCATTTGAAGAAGAGTGAGAGTGGAGGTATGGTTTTAATTATCTTATAGTCATTAAAACTCGTTTTGTAGTCTAACATATGACCTATCTGGAAGAATTCTGTATTTGTACTTGAGGAGAATATATTCTATTGCTGTTTGATAGTTGTTTTTTTTTTTTTTTGTATATGTCAGGTTCATTTGTACTAAAGTATAGCCCTAGTTCCATGTGTCCTTACTGATTGATTATCTGTCTAGATGACCTGTCCATTATTGAAAATGAGTTATTGAGGTCCCTTATAGTTATTTATGGTATAGTTACCAGTATTTTTTTTAAGCCACAGGGACTTTTTTTTAAAAAAAGATATATTTATTTATTTGAAAGTCAGAGTTACACACAGAGAAAAGAGAAGAGGCAGAGAGAGAGAGAGAGAGAGAGAGAGAGAGAGGTCTTCCATCTGCTGGTTCACTCCCCCATTGGCTGCAATGGCTAAAGCTGCGCCGATCTGAAGCCTCGGAGCTAGGAGCTTCTTCCGGGTCTCCCATGTGTGTACAGAGACCCAAAGAATTGGACCATCTTGTACTGCTTTCCCAGGCCATAGCAGAGAGCTGGATTGGAAGTGGAGCAGCCGGGTCTGGAACCGGTGCCCATATGGGATGCCGGTGCTTCAGGCCAGGGCGTTAACCCACTGCGCCATAGCACCGGCCCCGGTATAGTTACTGGTATTACTTTCTATCTCTTCCTTCAGATCATTTAATGATTGCCTGATTTGTTTTGGTGCTCTGATATTGAGTGCATATATATTTACAATTGTTACGTTCTTTTGGTGAATTAATCTCTTTATCATTATGTATGAATGTTTTAATCTCTTTCAATAGCTTTTACTTAAATTTATTTTGTCTGATTCAAGTATAACCACCCTTGCTCTCTTTCTACTTTCCCAGTTCCATTTGCGCGGAACTGTAGTTTTTTCCATCCTTTCACTTTCAGTCCAGGTGTGTCCTTATCAATAAACTGACTCATTTGTAGTTGGATCTTGTGCGATTATTTTTATCCATTCAGACACTCTGTTTTTATGAGAATTTAAACCATTTACTTTCTTTTTAAAAAAATATTTTATTTATTTATTTATTTGAAAGTCAGAGTTACACAGAGAGAGCAGAGGCAGAGACAGAGAGAGGTCTTTCATCCCCAGTTGGCCGCAACCGCCAGAGCTGCGCCCATCCAAAGTCAGGAGCCAGGAGATTCTTCTGGGTCTCCCACGCAGGTGCCAGGGCTCAAGGACTTGGGCCATCCTCCACTGCTATCCCAGGCCAGAGCAGAGAGCTGGGTATTGAACTGGTGCCCATATGGGACGCAGGCACTTCAGGCCAGGGTGTTAACCTGCTGCGCCACAGCGCCGGCCCCTAACCATTTACTTTCAAGGTAATTATTTATAGATAAGGATGTGCTATTACTATTTTGTAATTTGTTTTCTGATTGTTTTGTATGTCTTTCTTTTTTTCATTCTTCTTTTGCTCTCTTCCTTTGTGGCTTGTTGGTTTTCTGGTGCACTTTGTATCCTTTTAAAAAAATATTTTATGTTATTACAGGTAGCCACTTTAAACTGACAACAGCTTTAACTGCATTTAAAACCTTATGCTCTCATTCCTTCTCTCTACTTTTTATAATTTTAATGCAAAAATTTACATTTTTGTAATTTGTATCCATTATAACTTATTATAATTTTAATATTTTTATTTTTAACCCTAATTGTAGAGAGAAAATTGCTTTATATAATACCCTTGCAGAATTACAGAATTCTGAGTATGACTGTGTTACTTATACCATTAAGTTTATTAATTTCATAAGTTTTTATTATTAATCAACAGCTTTTTGTTTAGCTTAAAGATAAATAGAATGAAATCCTGTCTTTTGCAACAAAATGGATGCAACTAGAGACCATTCTGCTTAGTGAAATAAGCCAGACTCAAAAATACAAAAATCAGATTTTCTTTGATTTGTGGTATATATATATATATATATATATATATATAGAGAGAGAGAGAGAGAGAGAGAGAACCAACAAATGTATTGTATGTGAGTGAAATTGACATCTTCAGATTTGATTATTGTTTATAGCCCTTGTCTATATTCCTAATTCCTGGAACAGTGGTCTTTCTACTTTCTACTTTATTTAGTGGAGGGTTAAGCCTGTGACTGTAACAAATTGAATGTATGTTACCACAAAAATTAAAGGGGGAAAAAAAGGAAGGAGGAGGGAGGGTGGGGAGTATCATTATGTCTTTAAAATTGCATATGTTAAATACATGAAATCTGTTAATATAACTTTTTAAAAAAATGAAATGAAAAAGAACTTTCTTCAGCAATTCTAGCAAAGCTTATTTAGTGGTAATGAACTCTCTTAGCTTTTGTTTGTCTGCAAAACATTTTATTTCTCCCTGTTGCATTATGGGAGCCCAAAATCCAAGAAGGCTAACATAACTTACAATAGTTTCAAACAAACCACTCAAAGTTCTATTGGGAGAAACATTTACTTTCTTTATGGAAGGGTCCAATGGTAGCTGACTGGTCAGTAAGCCATGCTGCTTGGCCAGACTGCGCAGCAGTAAGTAGTATAAGAGTAAACAAGCACAATTGGTTCATCATCAGAACAGCTGGGTGTGTTCCTTGGTGTCATACAAGTTGCAGCTGTGTTAGGCTTACATCGCCCTCCCCACCAGATTCTACTTAAGATATTATAGGTTAGGGGGAAAGTCTTAACCCAGAGGCCACCCATGAGGTATAGAATGATCATGGTCAGAGGGAAAGGGCAGTGTTATGAGCCTTCCCTACACTCACCCATTTCTGAAGACCAGCTTTTCCAAGTGAGATATTCTTGGCTACCAGGTATTTTTTTTTTTCCTCCTACACATTGAATATAGCATCTTATTCAAACCTGGCCTGCAGGGTTTCTGCTGAGAAATCTCATGAAGTCCATGTTGGAGCTCACTTGAATAGAATGGTTCCTGTTTCATGCTGCTTTCAGTAATGTTTCTTTGTCATTGCTTTTTGATAATTTGATTGTGATGTGTCTCGGTGAACTCTTCCTTGAACTGAACTTTATTGGCAATCTCTAAACCTTGTGTATGTGGAAACTATCATTTTTTCCCAAGATTTCAGAAATTCTCAACCATTATTTATTTAAACATGATTTCTAGGCCTTTTTCTCAGTCCTTTGAAAGTTCTGTTATGCAAAGATTATTTCACTTGGTACTTTCCTGAAATTTTTATTAAGCTTTTTCTTTCATTGGAAATTTCACAGGCCCTATCTTTGAGCTCACTGATTATTTGTTCTGGTTGACCAAATCTGTTAGTGTTCTGTTGACCGTTTCAGCTCAATTATTGCATTGTTTATCTGTGATATTCCTATTTTTTTTAAAAAAATGTTTATTTTTTCTCAAGCTTCTCATTTTATTCATGGGTTGTTTTCCAAATTTAAATTTCTTCTAATTCCTTGGGGGACCCTGAACTCCCTTAATATTTTTAATTCATTTTCTTTTTTTTTTAAAGATTTATTTAGTTATTTGAAAGTCATAGTTACACAGAGAGAGGAGGGAGGAGGGAAGAGGGAGGAGAGAAGAGAGAGGAGGGAGAGGGATCTTGCATTCAATGGTTCACTCCCCAATTGGCCTCAATGGCTGGAGCTGTGCCAATCCGGAGCCAGGAGCTTCTTTCGGGTCTCCCATGGGGGTACAGGGGTCCAAGGATTTGGGTCATCTTCTACTGTTTTTGCAGGCCATAGCAGAGAGTGGGATTGGAAGAGGAGCAGCCGGGTCTCGAACCAACACCCATATGGGATGCTGGCACTTCAACCAGGGCGTTAACTCGCTGCACCACAGTGCCAGCCCCTAAATTCATTTTCAGTCTTTTCACACATAGAGCTGTATTTCTTCTGTGTCCATTTTTGCACCTTTATTAGTTTCTTTTAGTGTTGTCATATCTCCCTCATTTTTCTGAGTCTTGTATGCTTACATTGATGCTTAAGCATTTGAGGAGATGGCCACCTCAACCAGGCTTTGCAGATGTTCTTTGGTGGTGATAGTCCTTTACTATTTAGTTTAGCCTGGGGTTCTAGATGGGCTAGATTAAAACAATTTTAGACAGACACCCCCTCAGGTTGGATTCTCTAGTTGCTTTGGGATTCTTTCTGTGCCCTGAAGTTTTCTGGCACTGCTGGCTGTTCTCTATGACCTGGCAAGATCACTGGCTGGGCTGTGTTACTAGGTAGAGCTGTGGGATGGGCTCTGCAATCATCTGTGATCAGGCAGAATTGCAGGTTGTGTTCCCTGGCCAGGAGGTGTTGCTGTTTAGAATCTATTGTTAGCCAGTGCCGTGTTCTGGGTTCTGAGGCTGTATGACACCTTGGTGATTGCTGCTCAGCCACACAGGGTAGGCAGGGCCATAGGCTATACTCCATAGGTATGTGTAGACTTTGTCTTGCCTCCTGGCTCAAGGCTTTTTGGAATTGCCACTTGGCCCCTGGTTGGATGGGACCAAGATATTCCCTCTCTGTGTAACTGCTGACCTAAAACGGTCTCCTGGCCTGTGAGATATTTACCAAGAGCACCTAGGTTTAGCTGAAACACCTCTCAGTTGCTGGAGTTGGGCAAGGCCAGATTCTCCCTCTGTGGGTAACCAGAAGTCTAGAGTCACCCCTTAACCTGTGGAAGGCTTGAGAGCACCAGGGCTTATCTGGATTACTTCACATTCATTAGGACTCATTAGGACCAGATGCACCCTCCATAGTTAATTCTTGATTTACAATTGCCTCTTGAGAGGGAGAATACTTAATAAGAGATTTGGGTCTGTGTGGAGAACATAACTAGGGATTCAAGATTGGTAGACCTACGGATTGTGCTTCCTACATCGCATTGCTATTGGTTATTCTCTCTGGTGCAGTGCCTCTGGTAATCAGAATATAGAACAAAAACTAAGGTCTGTGAGCTGGTTTCTGTGAATTTCACCCCATTGTTATTGTTTGTTTCTATCTAATCATAAATTGTGTCACTTTTCTTACTTTCAATGTTTCCCTTGAGACAAAACAAAAATGGGCCGCAGTCCACACAGCAGACTCATAGAATGACAATTGCTTTAAGTAATACTCTGATTTCAGAATCAGCCCTTAAGGCATTCAGATCTGGCTGAAAAGCCCATGAGAGCATTTCAGGCATGGAAAGCCAAGACACTGGCAAAAAATGTTCTACACCAAAGATCTCTGTGAGACCCCGGCAGAAAGAAGTGGTCATCAAAGAGGGATGTACCTCTCTCTGAAGGGAGGAGAGAACTTCCACTTCAACTATGGCCTTGTCTAAAGACAGACAAAGCTTGTGGATTCAAAAGGCTTCCCTATCCTAGGCAGCTCATGTCAAGAGCCTCGGGTTGTCACTAACATCACTAACATCATACATAAGAGTGTTAATTGTTAAATTAACAATAGGAGTAACTGTAACTTCCCCTGCAGGACCTCTGTCCTCAATGAGTTGTATTATGAGAGTTAACTTGTTCTCATGTTAAGCTTGTTCTCAGTTTTGTGTGTGTGTGTGTGTGTGTGTGTGTGTGTGTGTGTAGATTGTTGAACTCTTTACTTACTGGAGAGTTGGTCTTCCATGTATAAAGTTAATTGAAAATGAATCTTAATGGAGAATGAGACTGGGAATGGGAGAGGGAGGAGGAGGAGAATTAGGAGTGTGAATGGGAGGGTGGGTATGGTGGGAAGAATCCTAAAGTTGTACTTATGAAATTTGTATTCCTTAAGTAAAAGGTTTCTTTGGGAAGAACAAAGCAAAACAAAACAAAAGTGGGCTTCCTGTGAAAGATTCCAGAATAGTCGGGAAGTTGTCTACGTGTTTCCAACTCGCTTTCCACGCTATGGAAACCTTGGGTTCAAGAGAATCCTTTGTTTGTGGTGCTGTGAAAGTTTGGGGGAGGGCTGCTGGGCAATGAGAACCATTCCTCTTACTCTTCAGCAGCAGTTTCTCATTTCGTGGTACAAGGGAGTGTTTCACCCCCACCTATGAGTTCTGGAATATTCCCAAAGGCACTGTTTTTGCCTCTGTATAATTGATAGTTAGATTTCTATGAGCAGAACTGTGGCCAGGGAATTCTTATTCTGCCTGTCACTCTGGGTTATTATCTTTAAAAGTATTGTGTTTACAGGTCCAGTGTTGTGGCAGAGAGGTTAAGCCACCATCCACAATGCCTGAATCCCTTATCAGAGTTCTGGTTCAAGTCCCTGCTGCTCCACTTCCAATCCAGTTTTCTGCTAATGTGCTTGGGAAAGCAGCAGAAGATGCCTTAAATGCTTTGGCCCCTGCTATCCATGTGGGAAATTAGGATGGAGTTTCAGGCTCCTGCCCAGCCCTGGCCTTTGTGGCCATTTTGGGAGTGAGCCAGCACATGGAAGATCTCTATCTCTGTCTCTGTTACTCTGCCTATCAAGTAAATAAAATAAATCTTTTTCAAAAATTGTATTGTTTTTTTAACCTCCACATTAAAGACATAAGTGATTTTTTTCAAATTCCCATTAGAATATTATAATATTCTGAATTTGACTTTGTCCTTTTTTTTACTCATAAGTTTTATACTTTCATGTATTTGTATGTCACTAATTAGCATACTTTTCTTTCAACTTAAAGAACTTCCTTCATCATATTATTTTTTATAAGACAAACCTGGTGGTGATGAGCTCTGTCAACTTTTGATTACCTGGAAAGTTCCTTAATAGATTCTCATTTCTGAAGAATAGTTTTGCTGACTAAAGTATATTCATTGGCTGTTATTTTCCTTTTGCACTTTGAATATATGAAGATTATACTTTGTATTATTCCACTTTCTTCTGATCTTCCAGATTTATCAGAACTCCCACATGTGATTTGATCCTCTCCTTTTGCTGTTTCAGGATCCACTTTTTGTATTCTTTTTTTTTTAAAGATTTATTTATTTGAATGGGGGAGGGGGAGAGGGAAGAGGAGGGGGAGGTCTTTCATTCACCAGTTCACTTCCCAGATGGCTGCAATGGCCAGGACTGCACCTAACTGGAGCCAGGAGCTTCCTCTGCATCTCCCACATAGGTGCAGGGGCCCAAGAACTTAAACCATCTTTTGCTGCTTTCCCAGGTCATAGCAGAGAGCTAGATTGAAAGTAGAGCAGCTGGGACCCAAACTGGTGCCCACATCGCATGGTGGCATGGCAGGTGGTAGCCTCACTTGCCACAGCGCTGGCCCCTGTATTTAACTTTTGACAGTTTGATTATAATATATCTTGGTGTAATCATGTTTGGATTGAATCAGTTTGGAAACATTTGACTTTATTACCTGGATCATTGTATCTTTTAGACTTGAAAAATTTTCTTTTTTTATTTAAATAATTTTTTGCTCCTTTGTATCATCTCTTTTATGAGTAACTTGAGTTTTGCTATTTTGATGCTCTTGCTTACAAGGGTACTTCTAAAAAGTTATTGGAAAATGGAGTTGAAAGATAAGCTTCTTTTGGTGCAAAACATTTGGAAATCTATGCAAGGAAGAGATTTCAAAAATTTCATGAAATATGTATAATGAAAAACTGCATGGGTTTAAAAATGTCTTGCAGCATAAAAAAATCTGATTTTTAAATTCAATTTTCTACAAACATTGTGAAGTACTATCATAAATCCCATAATTGTCATTCATTTTCATTCCTTTTTTTCTCTGTATATTTTCAAATAACCTGTGTTTGAGGCCTCAGATTCTTTATTCTCCTTGATTAATTTGCTGTACAGTCTCTGCATTTTTCATTTTATTTTTTTCATCTCTAGAATAGGCTTTTTTATAATTTCAATCTCTCTAATTTTCTCATTTTGTTAATTCATTATTTACTGACTTCATTGAATTTTCTTCATATTTTCTTTATTTTTTAAAGATTATTTATTTATTTGAGAGACAGAGTTACAGACAGTGAGAGGGGGAGACAGAGAGAAAGGTCTTCCATCCACTAGTTCACTCCCCAAATGGCCGCAATGGCCGCAGCTGTGCCAATCTAAAGCCAGGAGCCAGGAGCTTCCTCCAGGTCTCCCAAGTGTGTGCAGGGGCCCAAGGACTTGGGTCATCTTCTCCACTTTCCCAGGCCATAGCAGAGAGCTGGAAGGGAAGAGGAGCAGCTGGGACTAGAACCGACGCCCATAAAAGATGCCAGTGTTGCAGGTGGAGGATTAACCTACTGCACCACAGCACTGGCCCCCTCTGTATTTTCTTGATGTTTAATGAACTTCCTTAAAATCATTGTTATTTTTTTATTTGACAGGTAGAGTTATAGACAGTGAGAGGGAGAAAGAAAGGTCTTCCTTCTTCTGGTTCACTCCCCAAATGGCTGCCACGGCCGGCGCTGCACTGATCTGAAGCCAGGAACCAGGTGCTTCTTCCTGGTCTCCCATGCGGCTGCAGGGGCCCAAGCACTTGGGCCATCCTCCACTGCTCTCCTGGACCACAGCAGAGAGCTGGACTGGAAGAGGAGCAACCAGGACTAGAACCGGTGCCCATGTGGGATGCCGGTGCTGCAGGCGGAGGATTAGTCTAGTGAGCCACAGCGCCAGCCCCAAAATAATTTTTTAAAAAAATTTTGTTTATGAAATACTTGAAACTTGTATCCCTTATACACAGATTTATGAACATAGTGATACTTCCCACCCTACCCTCCCTCCTTCCCACACTCTAACCCTTCTTTCTCTTTGCTCTCCCATTCCTGCTCTTAATTTTTACAAAGATCTATTTTTAGTTTACTTAGTATAGGGTTAATGTTATGAGTATAAAGTAAAGAGTTCAACCAATAGTATGAAGAAAAAAAAAAAAAACACTGGTCCTCAACAGAAGAGACAAGGGCTGTAAACAATCATTGAATCTCAAGATATCCATTTCACTCCAATACATTACATTTTAGGTAGTCTATTAGTTATCTCAGATCAGGGAAAACATATGGTATCTGTCTTTTGGGGCCATTATTTTTTAATTCTTTGTCAAGAAGCTCATGTATCTCCATTTCTTTGGCATCAGCTTCTGGGAAATTGTGATTTTTGATATTGTCATATTGCTTCTGCTTTTTATGCTTCTTGCTCCATAAAATGTACATGTATCAATGTAAGGGAACAGTCAGTTCTTGCATGCTTTCTGGGCTAATTTCATTGTCAAAAGAATTTCCCAAGTGGAATATTGTGTGTGGTGCATTGATTCTGACATGAGTAAAAGTCACAGTGCAGCTCTGTCAAATGAGGTCAGCATTCATAATGATTCCAGTGATCCTTAGTAACTAGTGTTGTGGATGTCCACAGTGACAGTATAAGGACTATTGGGGTCTTTGTTCACTAAGGCTGCTAAGGTCCTCCTATTGTCTTATTCTCCAGCTGGGGGAGTTGTGGGCAAGGGAATTCCTCTTGGCATCCACACTCATAGTGAAGGTGGCACAATTGTCATCGGCACCAAGGTGCCCATGGTGTAGGTATGGAAGTGAGTCCTGAACATGGACTTGTGTAGAAAAATTTGGCTCTTGTATGTAGGGCAGTAATGGAAGTGGTACCATGGTGCACACATGGTAATAATTCAAAAGGTACATATGTTTGTGAAGTAGCCAGAACATCAAGAATGGGAACATAAGCATGGAAAGAGTTGAAGTGTTTCTAAGGTTGATTAGAGATCTAGCTCTACACTACTGGTCTCCAGAGTGTTGACATGTGAAGCAAGAGTTTGGATCCAGAAACAGGTGTGTGAACTAGCTGTCTATGGTGATGGCACTCATGTCTGAGACATGGGTGGGCGTAGTAAAGCCACTGAAGGATGGGCCTTCTCAGGACCATGGGCAGAGTTTGAAGTTGTGACTTTTTCCCAAAAGCATCTCAACAGCAGGAACTTGACTAGGGAAAGGGTGTGGAGTCACGTCTCCCTTTCTGGGCGTTTCTGACAGGAATGACTGTCAGGGCTTCATTGGCAAAAACTCAGTGACAAAAAAATGTTCTTTGTAGAACAAACCACTGGAGACTTTGTTGATTTTTATCTCATGACTAGCACTTAAAGCCTCTGCCTTTTTTCCTCTTAGCTCTTCACTGTCATTTCAGGTATGTCAATTTCATAAGCAAATCCTTTCTGTGTGAATGCTGTCTGAATTTTGCTCCACCATATAGCTACAGATTCTATATGGGTCTTGAGCCTTTCTTGAGATATTTTGGTTTGTGGATAGCTGTCCATATTCGTTTCTTTGTGGGATTGAAGGCTGCTGCAACCTTCTCTACCATCTTGTAGATGTCAAATATCAGTACCACTTAGTTTTGCTTTTGTTGCTTATACTTTGGGCTTCAAATCCAAAAATTCATTACTAAGACCAATGTCAGGGAGATCTTTCTCTTGTGCTTTTTTCCCCCTAGGAATTAAAAGGTTTCAGATCTTTTTATCCCATTTAGACTTAATATTTGATTGGATCAAATTTTATTCTTTTGCAAGTGGATATGCAGTTTCTCCAACACCATTTATTGAAGAGACTATCCTTTCCCAATTGTATGATCTTGGTGCCTTTGACCAATATTACTTACTCCTATATACATGGGTAAAAACTGTAACTGATCCAAGTAATTCAGCTAGTTTGTTTTGATGACACATGTCATAGAACAGTGAATTTTTTTAAGCTGGGGAAAAGGAAAAGCTAAACACAAACAAGAAAATACAAAGAGCTCTTTTTGTCCTGAATCTTCTTTACTATGAAAATAAGAGTCAAATAAGCTGCTCAGTTAAATGATTTTCAATTCTTATAACTCCCTATTAACTGAAGAATCTTCAGTAGTTTATTTCTTGCAACCTAAAATACCTCAATAGGGGTAAAAAATGATGCCAAATAGTTAAGGCTACAGGTCATTCCATATTTAATTATGAAGACAATACTACTTTTCTAATTTATATTCTATAATTTGCATAAGATTCTCTATAAATTTTTTCCTAAACAATTTGATTCTAGCCTGCAAAAATTAAAACCATTGAACAAGCTGTCCTAGATAGCTGGATTCATTTTTCCTAACTAGATATTATAGTCAATGACTTTTCCAAGATAGGTACTTGAGAATTACTTATTTTTTTGACTCATCTCCAGTGGATTCTAGCGACATCTATGAAGGAGGCAGCAGTTATGATGACAGAAGAATTACAGAGAATGAGATTCAATAGATGCCAATATTTCTTCTCTAAGGAAGCATGGGTCAATCACTTGCCATTTCATGAATGTCTGCTGTAAGCAGATGCTGAGGCATGAGGTTATGAATGAATTCCTGTTACCTACTTAATGGATGTCTGAGTAGCTGGGACCCATTCTCAATTTGACCATAACAATCCTTTTTAATTTGTATTCACTGTACTTGACCTTGGAACTTGACAAAGTTGGTAGACTTGGGTTTGAATTGATGGTTTTTATACCCTGCATCCTTAGTTTTTAATTGACTTCTCCTTCCTTCCATCTGGTCTGTTGTCAAGGAATTTCCTTTTCCTGGACTTCCACTCTTGGCCATAAGATGGTAGCATTTGCTATTATATTGCACTGTAGTTCTACTATTGTATTGCCCTCTACAGTTAAATAATAATAAAAAAGATATTTTGTAACCTATTACTCAAGTTGTGTTTTAGCCTCTTTGTTAAACTAGGAAGGTACAGACCTTTGGGATTTGTTTAAACTAGCAGTCTCTCTGAGACCACCCAAAGTTCTCATTAAAATTTTAAGTCCAGCCCAAGGTTTTCCTTAAGGGAGAGCTCATCCCTCCACCCCAACTCCTGTACTTCTCCCCATCAGAAGTAAATAAATCTGTGTATTTTAGGATCCAGGCCTCTTTAGTAACATATAAGCTCAACTGATGATTTACTGTGGATGTTTCATGTGATAAATGAACGAAAGTGAGTTAATGTTAATGTTAACTAGACTTAATGTCTAGTTTCAAGACTGTGATTAGAGCAGGTAATGCAACTTTTTACACATATATTAGAAACAAGGGAATCATTGAAAAATGTAATAACTTCCCTTATTTCCAGGAGAGGTATCTTATGTAGATAAAATAAAGTTCTGCTAATCACTCATGATTTACTGAAAATATACTCTTAAAATAATTCATTTGAGGGGTAACCATGTTTTTCTTTTTTATAATGGTTGCATTATAAAATAATGCATGCTTATTATGAAAAATAAAGCAAAACAATGTATAAATTATAAGGACAAAATATAAATATTCTGTCCTGAAATTCCATACTCTAGAAATATTGTATTAATAACTTGGCATATATTCTGAGCAATAAACTTATGCACACATATTTATTTTGTTCTTTATAAAATTAAAATAATACACACTATTGTGTCTTATGATGTATATTTATATAAAAATTTATAAATTTATCACTTAAAGTTTTGATTTTTAAAATTTATTTATTTTTTGACAGGCAGAGTGGATAGTGAGAGAGAGAGACAGAGAGAAAGGTCTTCCTTTGCCGTTGGTTCACCCTCCAATGGCCGCAACGGCCGGTGCACTGCACTGGTCCGATGGCAGGAGCCAGGTGCTTCTCCTGGTCTCGCATGGGGTGCAGAGCCCAAAGACTTGGGCCAACCTCCACTGCACTCCCTGGCCACAGCAGAGAGCTGGCCTGGAAGAGGGGCAACCAGGACAGAATCTGGTGCCCCGACCGGGACTAGAACCCGGTGTGCCGGAGCCGCAAGGGGCAGGATTAGCCTGTTGAGCCGCGGCGCCAGCCTAACGTTTTGCTTTTTAAAAAAGATTTATTTATTTATTTGAAAGACAGAATTAGAGAGAGAGAGAGAGAGAGAGAGAGAAAGAGAAAGATCTTCCATCCACTGGTTCACTTCCCAAATGGCCACATTGGCCAGGGCTGTGCCAGGCTGAAACCAGGAACCAGGAGATTCTTCCAGGTCTCCCACATGGGTGCAGGTGCCCAGGTACATGTGCCATCTTTCACTGATTTCCTGGGTGCATTAACAGGGTGCTGGATGGGAAGTGGAACAGCCGGGAATCAAACTAGTACCCTTATGGGATGCCAACACTGCAGGCTGCTGCTTAACCAATGGCACTACAGTGCCAGCCCTGTGGTTTTGCTTTATATGGCAAAAAATCATTTATTTAGGTCCTAATTTGAGTTGAACACTGTTATATTGAATGTAGTGAAGAACATGTACAAAAATATATATCCTTAGTTTAATAAACAGGTCCACCTCCTAGTACTAATTTTGTGTGAAATTTCAATCTTTTGCAGTTGGTCTTTTCAGTCTTCAACTCCATTTTCCCTAAGTGACATTGGCTTGCTTCATCCTCCTTGCCCTTCCTACTTTGGGTTTCCTTTGGCTTCCTATCAGCCACTTTAGAATCTCAATATTTATCCTGTCTTTTTGACTAGTACCTTGGCCATGCTAGGCATATTGCTTTATGAAAGGAGAAGTTACACACTTTGATGAATCACTGATTCTGTGATTCCTTATAGGAAATAAGAGAGTAGGAGAACATAAAACTCAAATTTAGTTGTGCATATATTCTCAAGTAGCAGATGCAATGGTGAAACTTACCTGTTATTCAGAACTATAACTTACCCAACCCTTCCTCATTACTCATGAAAAAACTTGGAGGTAAATAAACAGCAGAGTATATGTAATTGCAACTAAAATTATTTTTTAGTGAAAATATTATAACAACCATGAAATTTTAAAAATAGTACCTATTCAAGGTTTTTCCCATGATAGATATTCAATAAATAATGTGGATTTATTTATTTGACATCTTCCTTTATATTTTATTTCAGGTATACAAATTTCATGTGTTTCATGTGTACAGATATAGGAACACAGTGATACTTTCCACCCTACCCAACCATGCTCTCACCCTTCCTCCTTTATCTCCTAGTCCCTCTTTACAATTAACTTTTACAATGATCTACTTTCAGTTTACTTTATGCTCATAAGATTAACTCTACATTATGTAAACAGTTCACAAAGAGTAAGAAGAAAAAACCCTGTTCCTCAACAATAGAGACAAGTGCTGTAAACAATCATTGAAGCTCAAAATGTCAATTTCACCACAATACATTACATTTTTGATACTCTACTAGTTATAGCTATACAGTTTGCCATTTTCTAAGCAGACTGGGAAAGGGCAATATCTTATTCATAGGGAGAAATGGTATGCATCACTACTTAACAACTCAGTAGCTCTAGACAAGCTATTACACTTTGCTATTACCATTTTAGGTATCAGAAGGATACTGGGAGTTTTTTCTGATTGAAAGAGTGAGGTGTTAAGGTACATTTGTGATGCCTGCATCCTATATTGGTGTACCTGGTTTGAGAACTGGCTCGCTTCTGATCTATCTGCTTGCTAATGAATATCATGGGAGGCAGCAGATGATGGATCATGGACTTGGGTCCTTGCTACCCATGTACATGAGAGACCTGGATTGGGTTCCAGTATCTAAATTTTGCTTGTCCCAGTCCTGGCTATTACAGGCATTTGAAGAATGAATCATAGATAGAAGCTCTCTCTTTGAGTCTCTGGTTATAGTTTCCTCTGCCTTTCTAATAAAAATGAAAATTAAAAAAAATGAAAAGGATAGGTAGCTTGGTTCATGTTTTTTAAAATTTTTAGAATTTTAATTTTAAGTATTTTTAACAGATTAAATGTGATCTGTAGATACAATTCTAAGAACATAATGGTATCCCCTTCCTCCTTTTATCCTTCCATTTCTCCTTTCTACTCTTTCCTTCTTCCTTTCTCTCTGTCTTGTTTTTTTTTTCTTTTTTTAGTTTTTGAGATAACATGTTTTAAATTTACATTACAGTAAAGAGGCTTAACATAAAGATTGCTTTGGCAGCAATGAGGAGTATGAGTCAGATGGAAGCAAGACTGAAGGCAGGGAAATGTTGAGGTAGCTTTTGAAATAGAATCTGAAGGATATCAGAGACCTTATGGTGTTAAGATCAAGGAAGGAGTGTCACTGCCATCTATACAGTTTTCAAAATATTTTTATTAACAATAATTTTACATATTTATGGGCTTAAGTGTGATATTTCAATATGTATAGAAAGTATACTGATCAATCAGAATAATCAACATTTCTGCTTTACATTATTTTATTATTGGAGTCTTGGAGCTCCTTATATTTGCACATGAAATATAAAATGATTTACTATGAACTATATTCTCCCTACTATGATGAGTAACACTAGAAACTTATTCCTTCAATCTTACTCTGATTTGGCACTCATTGTCCAGACTCCCTTTACATGACCTTCCCAATCCTCTCTTTCTCTAGTTGTCATCATTCTATGTTCAATTTTTTTTTCAGCTTCTGTGTATGATGAAGAAGGTGCAGTAGATATATTTCTTTGTCTAGTTTATCTCACTTAATAGGATTTTCCTCTCATTACATTTATTTTGCTGCAAATTACAAAATTTCATTCTTTTTAATGGTTGTACCACTGTGTATATATACCATATTTCATTCATTCTTTCATCTGATAAACTCCTATCCTGGCTATTATAAATACTGATGCAATCAATATGCTGGAACAGGTATCTCTTTGACAGACTGTCTTTTGGATATATCCCTAGTAGTGGGATTGCTAGATCATATGGTGGCTCTATTTCTAGTTTTAAAAGAAATTTTCATACTCTTTTCCATAGTGGCTATACTAATAAACATTCCCACCAACAGTATATAAAAGTTTCCATTTTCTCCACTCTCACCAGCATTGGTTACTTATGTCTTTTTGATAACAGTCATCCTAACAGGAGTGTGGTGATGTTTGATTTGTGGTTTTGATTTGCATTTCCCAAATGGCTACTGATATTGAACACTTTTTCATACACAGGTTGACAATTTGTATTGTGTCTTTTGAATAAGTAGCTTGTGAATATTTTCTCCCATTCCATCAGTTCTCTCTTAACTTTATTGATTGTTTCCTTTGTTGTGCAGAAACTATTGATTTTAATACAATCCAATTTGTCTAGTTTTTCTTTTGTTGCCTGTGCTTTTGGGATCTTATTCAAAAATCCTACACCAATGTCTTGAAATGTTTCTTCTATGTTTCCCTCCAGCAATTTAATAGTTTCAGGTCTTACACTGAGGTCTTTGATTAATCTTGAGTTGATTTTTGTATATGGTAAGTGGTAGAGAACTAATTTCATTTTTTTCAACTAACAACTTCAATTTTTAATAATGGAAACAATTTCGCCATTCCAGAAACAATTTTAGGGGAGAAAAATCTTTCCTATAAAAATAAACTCCTCAAAATTATAAATATTATAACTTTCTTCTGCGATTTCAATGCTGCCCTGCACTACCACCCTTGCATGTAACATCTTTCCTGTACCATCACCTACTGAAGAGAAAACAGCATCACAGCAAAGCTTGGAAATGCTAATGATGATCTGCATATATAATCCAGTTTTTGCCTGAACCACTTATTGAAAAGACTGTCTGTTCTCCAATGTATATTCTTGGAAACTTTGTCAAAAAATCAATTGGCTGCATGTACATGGTTTAATTCCTGGGTTCTCTAGTCTGTTCCATTGATCTATGTGTCAGGTATCGTGATGGCTACAGTTTTTTGTTTCTCTCAGGATTTCTTGGGCTATTCTGGATCTTTTGTTTTTCCATATGAATTTTAGGATTATTTTTTTTCTAATTCTGTAAAAAGTCATTAGTATTTTGATGGGGATTACAGTCAATATCTGGATTGATTTAGGCAGTATGACCATTTTAATTATATGGTCCATGAACATGGAATATCTTTTCTCTGTGTCTCCTATGATTGCTTTCATTATTATTTTACAATTTTAATATAGAGATCTTTCACTCCTTTGATTAAATTTACTCCTGAATTTTTATTTTTATAGCTACTGTGGATGAATTTTTCTTCTTGATATCCTTTTAGAAAGCTCATTTTTGGTGTATGAAAATGCTACTGGTTTTTGTATGTTGATTTTATTGTACTGAATTAGCTTATCAGTTCTAACAGCTATTAGTCAAATGTTGACGTTTTTCCACATATAAAATTATATCATCTGCAAATATGAATATTTTGAGTTGCTACTTTCCAATTTCAGTGCATTTTATTTTATTCTCTTTCCTGGTTGTTCTTGCTTAGGCTTCCAATAATATATGGGTTAAAAGTGGTAAAATTGGACATTCTTGTCTTATTCCAGATCTGAGGGGGAAATTATTCCAATATTTCCACCATTCAGTATGACATTTGCTGTGGATTTGTTACACATAGTTTTTGAGGTATATTTCTTCTATACCTAATTTGTTGAGAGTTTTTATCATGAAGGAATGTTAAGTCTTATCAAATGCTTTCTTTGCATCTACTGGCTTTTATTATTCATTCTGTTGATGTGATTTATAATGCTTAATGATTTGTGAATGCCAAATTGCCTTTC
This sequence comes from Sylvilagus floridanus, assembly GCA_949820135.1. Taxonomy (NCBI): domain Eukaryota; kingdom Metazoa; phylum Chordata; class Mammalia; order Lagomorpha; family Leporidae; genus Sylvilagus; species Sylvilagus floridanus. Next base: position 63,861,815 of record OX463223.1, on the reverse strand, counting down.
TATTATTTTTTTTTTTTATTTTTTTATTTATTTTTTTTTTTTTTATTTTTTGACAGGCAGAGTGGACAGTGAGAGAGAGAGACAGGGAGAAAGGTCTTCCTTTGCCGTTGGTTCACCCTCCAATGGCTGCCGCGGTCGGCGCGCTGCGGCCGGCGCACCGCGCTCGTCCGATGGCAGGAGCCAGGTGCTAGGTGCTTTTTCCTGGTCTCCCATGGGGTGCAGGGCCCAAGCACTTGGGCCATCCTCCACTGCACTCCCGGGCCACAGCAGAGGGCTGGCCTGGAAGAGGGGCAACCGGGACAGAATCCGGCGCCCCGACCGGGACTAGAACCCGGTGTGCCGGCGCCGCAAGGCGGAGGATTAGCCTGTTGAGCCACGGCGCCGGCCCCAAATTGCCTTTCATACCAGGGATAAATCCCGTTTAATTCTAGTGTGTGACATTTTTAATGTAGTATTGGAGTTGGTTTGTTGATATTTTGTTGGATATTTAAATCTATATTCATATGGTTTTATTTTGTGTTCTTCATTTGGCTTTGTATCAGAACAATGCTCACCTCATAAAATAGGTTGAGAGTTCCATTCTTTCCAATTTTTTAGATTAGTTTGATTAGTATTAGAATTATTTTTTGATAGAATTAAATAAAGCCATCAAGTCCTGGATTTTTCTTTGATGGGACACTCTTAATTACTGCTTCAATTTCATTACTTTTTCTATAACCATTTAGATTTTATAATCTTCTTGATTTGATCTTGGTAAATTGTGTGTATCCAGCCATTAATCTTTTTTTTTCAAGGTTTTCCAATTTGTTAGCATACAGTTGTCTGTGGTATTTTCTTATGATCTTTTGTATTTCTGTGGTATCAGTCTTTTTTAAAAATTTCGTTTAAGTTATATGAGTTTCATGTATTACATATATACAGATTTAGGAACATAGTGATACTTCCCCTCCTTCTACCCATGCTCCAACCCTTCTTTCTCCTCCCTCTCCCATTCCCACTCTTAATTTTTATAGAGATATACTTTTAGTTTGCTTAATGATTGTAAAGTTAGGCCTACACTAAATAAGCTCGACAAATAGTATGAAGAAAATAAACTCACACTGTTCCTCAACAGAAGAAACAAGATTTGTAAACAATCATCAAATCTCAAAATATCTATTTCATTCCAATACATTACATTTTAGGTACTCTACTAGTTATGCTTGATCAGGGAAAACATATGATATGTCTTTTTGGGATTGGCTTATTTCACTAAGTATAATGCTTAGCAGTGCATCTATTTTGTTGCAAATGACAAGATTTCATTTTTTTACCACTCTATAGTATTCCATGGTGTACATATCCTATGATTTCTTTATCCAGTCTCCAGTTGACAGGTATATTGGTTGATTCCATGTCTTAGTTATTGTGACTTGAGCTACAGTAAACATGGGGGTACAAATAATACGTTTATATGCTGATTTCATTTCCCCTGGACAAATTCCAAGGAGTGGGGTGGCTGGGTCATATGGTAGGTCTATATTAAGACTTCTGAGGCATCTCCATACTATCTTCCAAAGTGGCTGGACCAGCTTGTGTTCCCACAGACAGTGGATTAGGGTAACTTTTTCCTGTGGTATCAGTCTTAATGTATCCTTTTTCATCTCTAATTGCACAATTTTGAGGTTTTTTTCTGTTATTTTTTGTCTTCTGTCTAAAGGTCTATTTTATTCTTTTTGAAAAAATGCCTTTTGCTGATTTTTTAAAATTTATTTTTCTTTATTTGATAGAGTTAGACAGTGAAAGAGAGACAGAGAGAAAGGTCTTCCTTCCATTGGTTCACCCCCCAAATGGCTGCAATGGTCAGAGCTGCGCCGATCCGAAGGAGGAGCCAGGTGCTTCCTCCTGGTCTCCCATGTGGGTGCAGGAGCCCAAACACCAGGCCCATCCTCCACTGCTTTCCTGGGCCACAGCAGAGAGCTGGACTGGAAGAGGAGCAGTCAGGACTAGAACCTGGAGCCCATATGGGATGTCGGTGCTGCAGGCAGAGTATTAACCAAGTGAGCCATTGTGCTGGCCCCTCTTTGGTTGATTTTTTTTGTTTGTTTTTCAATTTCAATTTAAATTTCATGTATTTATGCCTTGAGCTTTATTTCTTTCCTCCTAATTTTGGGTATGAGTTCTTCTCATTTTTTAAGTCCTTCAGGTGAGTAGGCTGTTTATTTGAGAGATTTCTATTTATTTATGTGTGCACTTATTGCTATAAACTTACTTCTTAATATTGGTTTTGCTGTATCCCTCAGTCTTTGATATGTTGTGTTTTTGACTTGTTTCACGAATTTCTTCACGAACATGTTCAATTGCCATGTATCTGTAAATTGTTTATTGTTCTTGTTGCTTATTTCTAGTTTTATTCATTTGTGATATGAGAAGATGCATGATATGCATTCCAGTTTTAAAAATTTACTGAGACACAAATTATGGTAGAGTTAATGACCTATACTGGAAGATATTTTATGTGCTGATGAAAATAATGTATATTCCTTTATATTCTGTTGCTATTAGATGAAATGTTCTGTAAAGGTTAGTTTCATTTGTTCCATAGTATGGTTCATCTCTGATGTGACTTTGTTAATTTTTTTACAAAAGGTTTTTATTTATTTATGTGAGATGTAAAGTTATAGACCGTGAGAGGGAGAGACAGAGAAAGGTCTTCCTTCTGTTGGTTTACTCCCCAAATGGCCACAATGGTTGGAGCTGTGCCATGGGGGTACAGGGGCCCAAGGACTTGGGCATCTTCTACTGCTATTCCAGGCCACAGCAGAGAGCTGGATCGGAAGAGCGGCAGCCTGGACTAGAACAAGCACCCATACAGGATGCTGGTGCCTCAGGCAGAGTATTAGCCTACTGTGCCACGGTGCTGGCCTCACATTGTTGATTTTCTACCTGGATGATCTTTCCAATAATGACAGTAGGGTGTTGAGATCCCAATTATTACTGTGTTGGAGTTTCTCTTCAGATCTGATACTGTTTACTTTTTATATTTTGGTAGTGTGGTGTTGGGTGCATATATATTTACAATTGTTCTTTTTTTTTGACAGGCAGAGTGGACAGTGACAGAGAGAGATAGAGAGAAAGGTCTTCCTTCTTTCATTGGTTCACCCTCCAGTGGCCGCCGTGGCTGGTGCACCACGCTGATCTGAAGCCAGGAGCCAGGTGCTTCTCCTGGTCTCCCATGGGGTGTAGGGCCCAAGGACTTGGGCCATCCTCCACTGCACTCCCGGGCCACAGCAGAGAGCTGGACTGGAAGAGGAGCAACTGGGACAGAATCCGGCACCCCGCCCGGGACTAGAACCCTGTGTACCAGCACCACAGGCGGAGGATTAGCCTGTTGAGCCGCGGCACTGTCCTGTTCTATCTTCTTGTTGAGTCAGTCCTCTTATGTGTTTGTATGATTGTTTTTTTTGTCTCTCTTCTTAAAAAATCTACTCATTTTGTTTGAAAGGGAGAGAGGGAGAAGGAGAGGGAGGGGACCAAAGTCCAGGGCTTGGTGTTGTGGCACAGTGGGTTAAGCATAGTGGATGCCAGTTCATGTTCCATGTGCTCCACTTCCAACTCAGCTCCCTGCTATGGGGCCTGTGAAAGCAATGAAGGTGGCCCAAATATTTTGGCCATGCACCCATGTTGGTGACCCAGATGAAACTCTGGCTTTGGCCTGGCCTAGCACTGGATGTGCAGCCATTTGAGAAGTGGACCAGGTGGAAACTCGATCTCTCGCTCTCACTTTCTTTCCCTGTATCTCCCTTTTTCTCCGATCTCCCATGCGGGTGCAGAGGCCCAAGCATCTGGGCCATCCTCCACTGCCTTCCTGGGCCACAGCAGAGAGCTGGATCAGAAGTGGAGCAGCCGGGACTTGAACTGGTGCACATAGGGGATGCCAGCAATGGCTTCACCCACTACCTCACAGCACTGGCCCCTTTATGTACTTATTTTTATTTTATTTTTTTTCAAGATTCATTTTATTTATTTGCAGGAAAGTGTTACAAAGAAAGATAGATACAGAAAGAGAGGTCTTCCATCTGCTGGTTCACTCTCCAGATGTGCCGATCTGAAACCAGGAGCCAGGAGATTCTTCCGGGTCTCCCACATGTGTGCAGGAGCCCAAGGACTTGGGCCATCTTCTACTGCTATCCCAGGCCATAGCAGAGAGCTGGACTGGAAGAGGAGCAGCTGGGATTAGAACCAGCACCCATATGGGATGCCGACACTTCAGGCCACGGCTTTAACCTGCTGTGCCACAGTGCCAGCCCCTTATGTGCTTTTTAAAAAAATCAACTTTTACCATCACCTTACATACATCAAGTGTAAAAAAAGATATCACAACTCAAAGAAAACAAATAAAGCAATAGAAATGGACCAAATAATTAGACATTCAAACACACAACAGATACAAATGAACAATAAGAAAATTAAAATAATATCCACCATGATTAGTACTGAGGAAAATGCAAACTAATACTACAATTGAAATATCATTACACATCTATTAATTATTTTTTTATTTATTTTTTTGACAGGCAGAGTGGACAGTGAGTGAGAGAGAGAGAGAGAGAAAGGTCTTCCTTTTGCTGTCGGTTCACCCTCCAATGGCCGCCACAGCTGGCACGCTGCAGCCAGCGCACCACGCTGATCCGAAGCCAGGAGCCAGGTGCTTCTCCTGGTCTCCCACGCGGGTGCAGGGCCTAAGGACCTGGGCCATCCTCCACTGCACTCCCTGGCCACAGCAGAGAGCTGGACAGGAAGAGGAGCAACCGGGACAGAATCCAGCGCCCTGACTGGGACTAGAACCCAGTGTGCCGGGGCCGCAAGGCGGAGGATTTGCCTGTTGAGCTGCAGCGCTGGCCATATCTATTAAAATATGTACATTTTGGAAGGAAAATAACCCAACAATACCAAATTCGAATAAGCATGCAAAACAGGAACCTTCATGGAGTCCTTTCAGGAATGCAAAATGTTACAACCACTTTGGGAACTAATTCATTAGTTTCTTATAAAACAAACCAAATGCTTGCTTGCTACAAGCTGAGCATCTGTAATCTGAAAATCTGCAATCTGAAATCTTCCAAAATCCAATACTTTTGAATGCCAATGTAATGCTACAAGTACCAAATTCCACACCTGGCTTCATGTGAAAAATCAGTCAAAACACAGGCGTACTTAAAATACTAAGTCAAATTACCTTCAGGTGTATGAAGTTTATGTGAATCATAAATGAATTTCGTGTTTGGGCTTGGTTCCTATCTGCAACATGTGTCATTACATATATGAAAATAGTCCAAAATCTGAAAAAATTTGGTCCAAAGCATTTCTGATAAGGGATACTCAACTTGTATGTGGCCTAACAATCCTGCTCCTGGATATGTCGGAAAAGAATGAAACCATGTTTTGCAAATGTTTGTAGGAGCTTATTTAAAATTGTCCTTACCTTAAGAAAAAAATGTGTATTTCAGTATGAAAACAGATAAGCCATATAGAAAGACATTGTATTCCCATACAATGGGAAGCACAAATGGTAAAAAGGAATGAATTACCAATACAGTCAACAACATGAATATCAAAAGCTTTATGATAAGTCAAATAGTCCACCTTCAAAAAGCCACTACTGCCTATTCCAAATATGGATCCTTTTGGAACAGCCAAACTTTAAGATCAAAAATCGTGTTAGTGGTGTCTTGCATCTAGAAGTGGGCTAGAAAGAGGTTTAATGCCATGGAGGCACCAATTTAACTTTTTTGAGTGAAGGAAAAACTAAATCTTGATTGTGAGGTGGTTTCATATATAATTTAAAGGAAGGAATTTTACTGTATGTAAATTATAGCATGTCTAGTAAAGAGTTAACATAATAAGTAGGCTCAATATTGCTATCTTTAGAAAGGCCTGCTTTCACAGGAAACCTGAAGTGTGGCTTAGTGGATAAAGCTACCACCTGTGGTGCCAGTATCCCATATGGGCCTTGGTTCAAGTCCAGCTGCTCCACTTCTTTTTTAATTTTTTTTTTTGACAGGCAGAGTGGACAGTGAGTGAGAGAGAGAGAGAGAGACAGAGAGAAAGGTCTTCCTTCTTTCATTGGTTCACCCTCCAATGGCCGCCACGGCCAGTGTGCTGCGGCTGGTGCACCGCGCTGATCCGAAGCCAGGAGCCAGGTGCTTCTCCTGGTCTCCCATGCGGGTGCAGGGCCCAAGGACTTGGGCCATCCTCCACTGCACTCCCGGGCCACAGCAGAGAGCTGGACTGGAAGAGGGGCAACCGGGACAGAATCCGCCACCCCGACCGGGACTGGAACCTGGTGTGCCGGCACCACAGGCAGAGGATTAGCCTAGTGAGCCACGGCAGTGGCCTGCTCCACTTCTGATACAGCTCCCTGCTAATGCACCTGGGAAAGCAGTGGGGGATGGCTCGAGTTCTTGGGCCCCTGCCCCCATGTGGGGGACCTGGAGGAAACTCCTGGCTTTGGCCTAGTCCAGCCCTGGCCATTGTGGCCATTTGTGGAGTGAACCAGTGGGTGGAAGAAGTGTCTATCTCTCCTTGTCTCTGTTTAACTCTGCCTTTCAAATAAATAAATAGATTCTTAAAAAAATTAAAACAGAAAGGCCTGCTTGTAAGGTTGGTTTGGTTCTTGGCTGACATCTGGGAACTTGGATTTGATGAATATTCTCATTATTCCATAAATGATTTGAGTAGCCTTCTGTGCCTAACTTGTACAAAAACTGTTTATTTGGAACACCTGCTTTCCTTCTGCGAGTCTGATATCAGCATATGCTAGGCAGAGCAAGCCTATTTGACCCTTCTCCAATAAAATCCTTAGGCACCAAGTCTTTAATGCGTTTCTCTGGTAGACAACACTTGTCACAGTTTGATGCAGGAAGAATTAAGCACCTCCCGTTAGACTCCATGGGGAGAGCCACGGGGAGAAGACTCCTGGAAACTTGCACCTGGTTTCCTCTTAACTGTGCTTCATCTGCTTTTTCTCTTCATTGATTTTGCTCTATGTCCTTGTACTGCAGTACATCATAGTCACTAATGCAACTACATGTTGAGTCCTGTGAGTTATCCTAGGAAATCACTGAACCTGGATCGTTTTGGGAACCCTTTACATATACCTCAATAAAACTGATTTAAGTTAGGAAAAAAAAGATGAAAATCTAAAATATTTAAGGGTGGATAGTGAAGATAGGGAAAAATGTGATATATTCAATATTAGATAATTCATCATTATTAGGGATAAAGGAGATTATTACATAATGATTAAAAATAAAACCAGTGACTTTTTAATCCCTTCATCTATATTGTCAAGGTAGTCACATCACACATAGAATAAAATTTTACTGCATAATAAAGAGAAGTGACGAATTCACAATCATAGTAAGAGTTTAAGGCAACTCTGAGAAACTGATAAATCAGATTTAATAAAAATATGGAATATGTGAACAGCATATTTGGAAAATTGATCTAATAAAAATTCTGTGGCTAATAATTAGAGATGATAACCTTTTTCTTAAAGATTTATTTGAGAGGTAAAGTTCCACACAGTGAAAAGGAGAGACAGAGAGGTCTTCCTTCCACTGGTTCATTCCCCAAATGGCTGCAACAGCCAGAGCTGCGCCAATCTGAAGCCAGGACCCAGGTGCTTCCTCCCAGTCTCCCATGTGGGTGTAGGAGCCCAAGCACTTGGACCATCCTCCACTGCCTTCCCAGGCCACAGCAGAGAGCTGGATTGGAAAAAGTAGCTGGGACTAGGACTAGAACTGGCACCCATATGGAATGCTAGCGCTGTAGGCAGAGGATTAACCTATTGCACTATGGCGTTGGCCCAAGATTATAGCTTTTTAAAGTACATATTGTGAATTTACAAAAATTGATCAAATGGGTTATATTAATTTGATCACAATGCAAGCAGATTAGAAATTTATGGAAGACTAACAAAAATTATAATTGGAATATTCAGAATGTACTACTAAAATTTTATGGATTGGCAGGAACATTATATTGGAAATTAAAATGAAGTAAGATTTGCTTAAAAATGGAACTTTAACATGAAATTGGTGTATAAGGTGATTAAAATGGTATTTAGAGAAATGTTTATGTCCAGAAATATTTTGTTTTAAAACCATAAAGATTGATAAGAAATGGTTAATTAAGTGTCCATAAAATAGAAAAAAGTCAAAATTAAGGAAATTAGAGAGGAACAGTGGTTTTTCTACTTACTAGTTGTATATTCAGTGTAGAGTTAAGCTTGTGATTATAAAGTATGTCACTGTAAAAATTAAAATATGAAAGGAAGGTTGGAGGGAGGGTAAGGTGTGAAGTATCATTATGTCCTTAAATCTGTAAGTATGAAATACATGGAATTTGTTCACTTTATGTACATAAAGAAATAAGAATGAAAGAAATAATTAAGATAAAAGCTGATATTATCATTATTGAGAAAAAGATTAGAAAATTGATAAAACAATCTGATTTATTGAAAACCAATACCAAAATAAAGACTAAAATGACAGTATATTTAAATAAAACTTTAGTAATATTAGTAACAAACACTGACAAATACAAATAGAGTAGATTTTAAAAAACTGATAAAGGGTATGAAGATAAAAACAGTTGTTACATATTGGATGTGACTAAAGAAACATGAGAAGTAAATTCAATTGCAATGAGGAATGTAGGACAGAATCCTGGGTGGAGAAAGGATATTAGTCAGAAAATGGTGAAATTTAAATATGGTCTCTGGTTTAACTAGTAATGTTACTCACGTGGGAGACCTTGATTGAATTCCTGGCTCCTGGCTTCAGGCTGACCCAGCTCTGACCGCTGCAGGTATTTGTGGGCAGTTTTTTGCTACTGCCAATGGACATCAGACTCCAAGTTCTTAAGCCTTTGGAGTGTGAAACTTATACCAGCGGCCCTTAGGGACTCATCTTGACTCGGGACTGCATCGTCTACTCCCCTGACTTCCCTGTCCCTCCAGCTTGCAGATGGCAGTCATGGAACCTTTCAATTTCTGTGATCACTTGAGACAAATGAATCTCCCCTTTCATACATATTTGTTATATATTCTATTGGTTCTTTTTCTCTGAGAGCTCTAATATACCTAGTCCATATATTGTCACTTACAGAAACAGACACAAAAATTGTCTATAAATGAGAGATTCCACAGTTTTATGGTGCTTAGTGCTATATCATGACTTTATTGAAATTCTTGTGTGTACTTGTATGTCAAAGAATATGGTAAACATTCTCAGGCAGAGTGTTGGATTTATACTTCCTCCAATCTACATTGTGCACATCATTGTTCTGTTAGGTTAGGGCATTAGTAAATAAAAAAATGATTTGGATATAGATCTAAAAGTTTCCTAAATGCATTACCCAATTACAGAATTTGACTAGAAATAGTCAACATATTTCACTAATAAGTAGCAATATCCACAAATGATTTTAAAGTGTGAATTGTGTTCTAATGTTCTCAAGGATTAAAACTTAACATTATTTTAAATTTTGGATTAACATGCAATATTTGTACATTGTGAAGGGGTATAGTGCAATATTTCAAAACATTTACATAGCACAAAGTGACCATACCAGCCAATTAGCCTTTGCATTTTCCAATTTCTTTGCTTCTCTATCTTTTCTTTGTGTTTAGGGCCTATCAGCTCCTTTGTTCCAGGTCTTATACAGAACGTTGTACATTATTGTGAGTTTTAATCAGCCCACTGTGCTGCAAAACAGTGAGGTCTATTACATTCACTCTACTGGATTTTTGTAGATATTATCTAACCTCCCATCCCTCCCTGATCTTTTGCATAGTAATGGCTATTATAAATTAGTTTATACATACATACACACACAGACATATAATCTCCAGTTTCATTCATTTTGCTACAAATTTCAGAATTTTACTCTATTTAATGACAGAATAATATGCCATTATGTCTACATACTATATTTTCTTTATCTAATCCATCAAAGTATGCCTAGGTTGATTCTCTCTCTTGCCTCCTATAGCTGTTCCTGTTCTTTTCCCTCTGTAAATGTTCTCCTAGCTTTTTTCTTTTCCAAATTGATATTTCAGTCTTGTCTCTAGATAGTTCATGATTATATAAAAAGGTGTATAAAGTAAGAAAGTGAGAAACATCTGATAAAGATCAGCAGATCCTAGACTCTGAGCCAGTGTCATGATTAGATGGGGATCTTGTTGTGTTCTGGGGAGAGAATGAAAATACTCTGTATATGAGAAGAAAATGAATAATTATGCTGGCCATGGTAGATAGACTATTAGTATTACTGTTAAATAACCTTTTAAAAATGATATCACCAGCACACTTTTGGTGTTGTGAATTTTGCCATGTGAATTTGTGGAACCTCCAGTAGAGTATATGGGGCATACTTCCCTATGCCATTGATTTCAAGCTTGACCATATGTGTTAATTTGATCAAGGGATGCCTAATAGTTAGGAATGAGCAAAGGTTTTAAATATATCTGTGTGGTTTGGTTTAATGCTTTTGCATTTCTGCCACCTGCCATGAAAAGAAACATGCCTTGGATTTCAGCTGGTTCTGAAATGAACGTGAAAACAGACCCAAACCTGAATTGAAACTTTAAACCTTTAATAGAACTACTCCAAGCTTATTGACAGATTTGTAAGAAAGAAGAGTAACTACTCGTGACTGTAATCCACTCTGATTTATTTTTCAAATGCAACATTATCACAAAATAACTAATATGCTTGCAATTGCACATGTAGATGCAAAAGGTTTTAGACAACTTCAACAATTTGTCAGTAGCCTCAGAGTAGAATGGGTGAGCAGCCAAAGTTTTCCCAAATTGGGATACAGAGCAGCTGAGGCAGAAGTGGATTTGGAAAATCCCTATTTACGTGAAGGACGACATGGCTGTGAGTTATATGGATAAATAAGAACCAGATGGGTAAATGGACATTATAAAAAATATCAATTGGGTTTCAATGTTCACAGAAAATGAGACACTTTAAACTTCCTTAAGATTCTGTTACTTATAATAACCCCTTTCCCAGAACTTAGACATAACCCTGGGAGAAAGTGGAGCAATGGGATGGATGAGGAAATTAATTAAGAAAAATACACATAACTAGCTAAGATTAAAGTTCTGACAACTAGAAGAGATGTTTGAATTATAAATACAATTTAATTATAAAAACATATAAATTAAGAAGTCAAATTTTTCATTCACCTGTGTTGATGTCCTGGGGCTCATAACACATAGCTATACTAAATTAAATTTAATAAGGGAGTTAAAACAATAAGGACACTTAACAGAAGTTCTCACAAAATGGACAACAGTGTGAAAAGAAGTGCCAAGCTTCACGTGCAAATGAAACTGGTAACATCACTTTTATGTGAAGCCACACATAAAAGCATTGTTTAATGAAACAAAGTACAATCATCCATGGGTTGATGACTATTCATTCCCTTATATGAAATGATGTCATATTTACATATAACCTATGCACATCTTTCTGTATAACTCACCTCTAGATTAATTATGATACCTAGTACAATGTAATTTCTATGTAAATAACTTATATTTTATTGTTTAGGGAGTCATGACATGAAAAAAGTATAAATTAAACTGCTTTTTAAAATTTTATTTCAAAATAGTTTGAAATTTACAAAGCAAAAATTATGAAGTAGTGCAGAATTTCCATATACTCCACAACAGCTTCCCTACTTGTTAGCATCTTATTTTAGTATGATATATTTGTGACGATCTATAAACCACACCCCACTTTACCTATTAACATCTCAAATTAGTATAATATACTTCTCACAATTAATGAACTACACCTAACTTCCCCTGTATTTTTTTTATTCAAACTCTCTATCCTCTATCCCTCTAATCCCTCTCAGACTCTAGAAATCAACATTCTTTGTTTACATTGATTTTTTAAATTAAGCTCCTGCATATGAGGGAGAATGTGTAATATTTGTCTTTCTGAGTTGTTTTATTTCACTTAAAATAATGTGATCCAATTTCATCATCCATTTTGCTGAAAATGGCAGGTTTCTATTCTTTTTATGGATGAATAACATTCCTACATATGTATATATATATATATATATATATATATATATATATATAAAACATTGTCTTTATTCATCTGATGACAAATGCCTTCACTGAATCTGTATCTTTTTTTTTTTTGACAGGCAGAGTGGACAGTGAGAGAGAGAGACAGAGAGAAAGGTCTTCCTTTGCCATAGGTTCACCCTCCAATGGCTGCTGCAGCTGGCACTCTGCGGCTGGTGCACTGCGCTGATCCAAAGACAGGAGCCAAGTGCTTCTCCTGGTCTCGCATGGGGTGCAGGGCCCAAGCACTTGGGCCATCCTCCACTGAACTACCTGGCCACAGCAGAGAGCTGGCCTGGAAGAGGGGCAAGCGGGATACTGGTTGGTGCCCGGACTGGGACTAGAACCCGGTGTGCTGGTGCCACAAGGTGGAGGACTAGCCTGTTGAGCCGGGGCGCAGGCCTGATTCTGTATCTTGGATATTGTGATCAGTTCAGCAGTAAGCATGATGGTGTAGTTATCCCCTTGATAAAGATTGCGTTTGGGTTTATATCCAGTAGTGGGATTCTTAGATTGTATGGCAGTTCTATTTATAGGTTATTTATTTATTTATTTGAAAGTCAGAGTTACACAGAGAGAGAAGGAGAGGCAGAGAAAAGTCTTCCATCATGTGCTGGTTCACCCCCCAGTTGGCTGCAATGGCTGGAGCTGCGCAGATCCGAAGCCAGGAGCCAGGAGCTTCTTCCAGGTCTCCTGTGCAGGTGCAAGGGCCCAAGGACTATGGGCCATCCTATGCTGCTTTCCCAGGCCATAGCAGAGAGCTGGATTGGAAGTGGAGCAGCTGGAACTCGAACTGGTGTCCACACGGGATGCCGGCACTGCAGGCAGCAGCTTCACCTGCTATGCCACAGCACTGGCCCCATATAGTTTTTTCTTTTTAAAGAAGTTTCTACACTATTTTCCATAGTGGCTGTACTAATTGATATTCCAACCAACAGGATATGAGTTCTCCTTCTCTGAGTTTTGTCTTTTGATAATAGCCATTCTTTTTTTTTTAAGATATTATTTATTTTATTTGAAAGTCAGATTTACAGAGAGAGAAGGAAAGGCAGACAGTGAGGTCTTCCATATAATAGTCCATTGCCCAGTTGGCTGCAACAGCTGGAGCTGCGTGGATCAGGAGCCAGGAGCCTCCTTGGGGTTTCTCATGTGGGTGCAGGGGCCCAAGGGCTTGGGCCATCTTCTACTGCTTTCCCAGGCCACAGCAGAGAGCTGGATCAGAAGTGGAGAAGCTGGGACTTGAACTGGCACCCATATGGGCCAGGGCATTAACCTGCTATGCCACAGTGCCAGCAAAAATAGCCATTCTAACAGGAGTCAGGTGATATCTCATCGTGGTTTTGGTTTGTGTTTCCCTGATGGTTAGTAATATTGAGCATGGTTTCCTGTATTTGTTAGCCACTTGTATTCTTTTGAGAACAGTCTATTCAGATCCTTTGCCTATATTTTTTTTTTTACTGGGTTGGTTGCTTTTTATTATTGGGCTTTTTGAGTTCCTAATATATTCTGGATATTAATCCTTTGTCAGATAAGTAGCTTGCAAATATTTACTCCTATTCCTTTGGCGATCTTTTCATGGCATTTATTGTTTCCTTTGCTGTGCAGAAACTTCCGAGTTTCACACAATCCCATTTGTCCAGTTTTACTCTTGTTGCTGCACTTTGGGGGCCTTATCCAAGAAATCATTGCCTTCATCAATGTCTTTAAGTGTGTTCCCTATATTTTCTTCTAGCACTTTTATGTTTTCAAGTTTTACAGTTAGGTCTTTGATTGATCTTGACTTGAATTTTGTGTATGGTGAGAGGCAGGGCTCCAGTTTCATTTTTCTACATATGTAAGTCCAGATTTGTCAGCACAGAAGACTGGTACTGAAAAGTCTGTTTACAAGGTACATTCTTAGCACCTTTGTCTATAAGCAAATGAATGATTTCTGTACTCTCTATTCTGTTTCATTTTTATGTGTTGGTTTTTATGCTGGTACTATGCTATTTTAATTATTATAGCTTTGTTGTATTCCTTTAAATCAGCTATTGTGATTCCTGTGGCTTGATTTTTTCCGCTCTGGATTGCTTTGGCTATTTGATGTCTTTTGTGGCTCCATATCAGTTTTAGGTTTTTTTTTTTTCTAATTTTATAGAGAATGTGATTGATATTTTGATAGGAATTGTGTTAAATCTGTATATTGCCTTAGGTAGTTTGGACATTTTAATGATATTAATACTTGTAATCCATGAACAGGAAATATATTTCCATTTTTTATATCCTTGATGATACAAATCTCAAATATTTCACCAAAGTTTTATAATAATCACTGTAGAGATCTTTCATTATTTGATTACATTTATTCATAAATGTTTACATTTTTGCAGCTGTTGTGAATGGGATTATTTTCTTGGTTTGTCTTTCAGCAAGATTATTCTTGTATAAAAATGCTTCAGTTTTTTGTATGCTGATTTTGTATTCTGAGACTTTACTGAATTAGTGGAGTGTTTAGATTTTTTTCACATATAAAATCATGGCATCTACAACATGGATAATTTGCTTCCCTCTTTTCAAATTTTGATGTCTTCTTTCTCTTCTTTAATTGCTCTCACTGATACTTCCAATACTATATTGACTAAGGGTGGTGAAATTGATCTTGTTTCAGATATAAGGGTAATACTTTCAGGTTTTACACATTCAATATGATATTGGCTGTTGGTTTGTCATATATAGCCTTTATCATCTGGAGGTACATTTATTCTATATGGAATTTGTTAAGTTTTTTTTATCATAAAAGGATGTTGAATCTATAAAACAATTTTTATTAATATAAAGGGAACAGATTTCATTTATTTCATAATTACATTCTTAGCAGATAATCATATTTCCCTCCTTCTCACTTTCCCTCCCTCAATCCACCTCTTCTTCCTTTCTTTTTTTCTTTAATTTTTGCAAAAACATAATTTCAATCCATTGTATCATCACAGGCTTACTGCACCACCAACTGTAATATTCAATAAGTTAAAAATTGGGAAGGCCATAGTTCCACAGGAGTATAAACAAGGGCTAAAAACAACAATTAAATCTCAAGTTGTCCATTAGGATATTGAATCTTATTAAATGCATTCTCTGCATCTATTGAGATGATCATATGGTTTTTTCTTCATTCTTTGATATGATTTATAATATTTATTTATTTGTTAATGTTGAGCTGTCCTTGTATGTCTGAGCTAATTTGTACTTGATAGTAATGTATTGTCTTTTTGTTATAATGTTGAATTTGATTTGTTAATATTTTGTTGAGAATTTTTCTATGTTAATCAAGGATATTGATCTGTAGTTTTATTTTTGTGTTTTTCTATATGTCTTTGCTTAGTTTTAGTGTGAGAGTAAGGTTTACCTCACAAAAAGAAGTTTGTGTCCTTTGTGTAAATTCCGAGTGGGATGGCTGGGTTATATATCAGATGTATATTCTGATTTCTGAGGTATCTCCATACTGTCTTACACAGTGGCTTCACCAGTTTACATCCCCACCAATAGTGGGTCAGGGTACCCTTTTCCTTACATCCTTGCCAGCATTTGTTGTTTGCTGATTTCTGTATGAAAGCCATTGTAACTGGGGTGAGGTGAAACTTCATTGTGGTTTTGATTTGCATTTCCCTGATTGCTAGTGATCTTGAACATTTTTTCATGTGTCTGTTGGCCATTTTAATTTCTTCTGTTGAAAAATGCCTGTTCAAGTCCTTTACCCATTTCTTAACTGGATTGTTTTAATGTCATTGAGTTTCTTGAGCTCTTTATAGATTCTGGGGATTAATCCTTTATCAGTTGCATAGTTTGCAAGTAGTTTCTCCCATTCTGTTAGTTGTCTCTGATTTTATTGATTTGGGTCTTCTACTTTTTTTTTTTTTTTGGTTAGTTGGACCAATGTTGCATCAATTTTGTTTACTTTTTCAAAAAACCAGCTCTTCATTTCACTAATCTTTCATATTGTTTTTTGGTTTCAATTTTGTTTGTTTCTTCTCTAATTTTAATTATTTGTTTCCTCCTACTATTTTTTGAGTTT
Organism: Sylvilagus floridanus; assembly: GCA_949820135.1. NCBI lineage: Eukaryota > Metazoa > Chordata > Mammalia > Lagomorpha > Leporidae > Sylvilagus > Sylvilagus floridanus. The sequence continues at coordinate 63,845,628 of OX463223.1, read as the reverse complement.
TTTTTCTAGGTCCTTGAGCTTCATTGATAGCTCATTTATTTGGTGCCTTTTTAATTTCTTGATGTAGGCCCCAATTGCTATAAAATTCCCTCTTAAGACGGCTTTTGCTGTATCCTGTATGTTTTGATATGATGTATTGTCATCTTTATTCATTTCCAGAAATTTTTTTTATTTTTCTTTTGATTTCTTCTATGATCCATTGTTCATTCAGGAGCATGTTGTTCAGTCTCCTTGTTGTTTGCATATGTTCTAGAGAGTCATGAGTTGTTGATTTTCAGCTTTGAATCCATTGTGATCAGAGAAGATGCATGGTATGATTTTGATTTTTTTGAATTTACTGAGACTTACTTTATGGCCTAGTACATAGTCTTTACTAGAAAAAGTTCCATGAACTGGTGAGAAAAATGTGTATTCTGCAACTGTGGAGTGGAAAGTCTATAGATATTGGTTAGGTCCATTTGGTCTATAGTGTCATTTAGCTCTGTTGTTTCCTTGCTGATTTTCTGTTAGGTTGATCTGTCCATTGCTGAAAGTGGGGTGTTGAAGTCCCCCATTACTATTTTTTAAAGTTTTTATTTATTTTATTTATTTGAAAGTCAGAGTTACACACAGAGAGAAGGAGAGGCAGAGAGAGAGAGAGAGAGAGAGAGAGAGAGAGAGAGAGAGAGGTCTTCCATCTGCTGGTTCACTCCCCATTTGGCTGCAATAGCCAGAGCTGCACCCATCCAAAGCTAGGTGCCAGGAGCTTTCTCCAGGTCTTCCATGTGGGTGCAGGGGCCCAAGGACCTGGGCCATCTTCTACTGCTTTCCCAGGCCATAGCAGAGAGCTGGATCAGAAGTGGAGCAGCCGGGACTCGAACCAGTGCCCATATGGGATGCCAGCACTGCAGGGGACAGCTTTACCTGCCACAGCGCTGGCCCCCTCCCATTAGTATTGTATTGGAGTCTGTGTCTCCATTTAAATTCATTAACATTTCTTTTTTTCATTAACATTTCTTTTAAATAGCCAGGCACTCTGCACTTTGATGCATACACAGTTATTATAGTCACAGCTTCTTGTTGAATTAATGCCTTAATTACTCTTAGTACCTTTCTATGTCTCTTAAGAGTTTTTGTGTGATAGTCTGTTTTGTCTGATATTAAGACAGCTACACCAGCACTTTTTGCTTTCCTTTAGCATTGAATATCCTTTCATATCATTTCACTTTCACTCTGCATATATCCTTGTTGGTGAAGTATTTTCTTGTAGGCAGAAAATAGATGAGTCTTGTTTTTTAAACCATTCAGCCAACCTGTTTCTTTTAACTGGAGAGTTGAGGCCATTTACATTCATGGTTACTATTGATAAGTGATGACTCGGCCCTGCCATTTTTCCACAAACATTCCTATTGTTTACTTTGGATTTCCTTTGTACTTTTACTGGGAGTTTTTCTGCCTTCACCTTCTTTCATAGCGATTATTATCTTTTTGTGTTTCTGCATGTATCATATCCTTAAGCATCTTTTGTAAGGCTGGATGAGTGGTAACAAATTCTTTCAAAATCTGTTTGTTATACAATGATTACTCAGAAGCAATCAGAGGATCCACTCTGCACTGCTAGACTGTCCCATCCACAGGGGACAGAGGCTGGGTAGATTCCAGTGACTCTGAGGAATCTAATACTGATAGTCATAATTGAGCTGCACAATGCAGTGGAGTCCTTCCCCAGGTCTCACAGGGTGAGTGCCAGATGTGCTGGGGATGTGAACTGACAGATGTAAACATGAAGCAGAGGAATTCGGATAGATCTCTCTAGATAGCACATGCAACAGTGAGTTCCTACAAGGTTACAGCACCAACAGTGACAGTTCTAGAGCTATAGGTAACAGAAGCAACATTGCCCTGTTCCCAAAGGACCTGAAAATGTGATTCTGGTGCTTGTGTTCTGGGAATCCAGCCCTATGAGCTAGTAGCTGTTGAGGGTCTTGTCCTCCAGGACTTTTTAATGGACCTCTGTTAGTTCTAAGCCAAGCTGGAGTGAACTTCCCTAGATTATACATGAGAGCATGGCTCTGGGTTTTTGAACAGAGACCCTGCAGCTACAGCTGTCTGCCATGAAAAGCAGTCTGACTACAGACCTGGGGTCTTTTGGTGGTGAAGAGGCTTCTTCTTGATCCCAAATGCAGAATAGAGTTAGCTAGGACTCTACCACAGCTCAGGTTTGGTGCTTTGTGTATAGAGTTAGGCAATGTTGATTCTGTTTTTTTGACCAAAGGAGTCCCTTGGCTCTCAGTCAGCTTTCTAGACTGGATTTAAAGTCAGTGAGGACAGTGGAATTCTCCTCTGGTTAAGGCTGCTGGTTTGCAGCAATGGTAGGGGACATAGTGCTTTCTGCTTACCTTTTTTTCAGCAAGATCACATCTGTCTCCATGCTGCCCCACCTTAGCCAGGGTGCCAGTGGTGTAGGAGCTGCTAGCTTTGGGAGTCTACTATTTTCAGTTCTCATCACGTTTTCACTGAAGTTTTCCCTCAGTTAGTCTCCTGCAAATGTGGGCCTTCTTTTTCTTTCAGGTATTTTTCTGTGGCTAAGATGAGTAAAGTTGTTCTCTGTTTAGCCATCTTGATCTGACCCCTCAAAATTGTTTTTGGAATTGTTTTTCTCTGCAGTTGATTGAATCTACAAATGTGGAGCCTGTACATACAGAAAAATGAATGTATTTTGTAATTATATGGAGTGGTAGTTTAGCTTTTTACTGAAAAAAAAAAAGACATGTGATTATGCCAAGCATATGACCATAAAATAGGCTTGAGTATAGTAGTAATACTTACTGGATTTTTGACTCCATGCTGTTTCATTTACTGTTATCATTGTATTCTCAGTCTTTCATTTGAGCCATCTCCAAGTTGGAGAGACCTGGATATGTGGGTTATATATCTCTTCCATTCCATTCCATTCCCACTCCTGCTACTCTAGTCCAGATCTTCATAAACTTAACGACATTACTTTCTACATCTTACTTCTTTTGGAGTCACCAGAACTAACTTTCCTATCAATTTCTTTTCTTTTTAAAAATGATTTATTTATTTATTTATGTGAAAGGCAAAGTTACAGAGAGAGGGAGGCACCCCCCACACAGATCTTCCATCCACTTGTACGCTCCCCAAATGGCCTCAATGTCTGCGACTGCATGAGGCCAAAAGCCAGTAGCCTGGAACTCAATCCACTCCATCCAGATCTCCCATGTTGGGAGCGGGGATCTAAGTACTTGCTCCATTTTCTACTACTCTCCTTGGTGTATTTTCAGGGAGCTGTATCAGAAGTGGAGCAACTGGAACATGAACAAGAAACCCATATGGGATTACAGCATTGCAGGCAGCAGTTTAATTCACTGTGCTACAATGCTGGACCCCATTTTTTTTTTAAAAACATTCCTTTATTCATTTGAAAGGCAGAGAGAAAGAGAGAGAGAGAGAGAGAGAGAGAGAGAGAAAGAAAGTGAGCCCTCCTATCAATTCCACCAGAAACTGAATTTAATATGTGATGTTTTCTAAGATAAGAAACCATACTCTTTTGGCAACCTTATTCCAAGTTTTTTTTTGCACCCCAAAGTCCATATTTTTAAGCCAGAGCACATACCAGGAACACCTGGAAATGATGTCCACTAGTTGAAAATATAAAGATGATTTAGAACCATTAGATTTATAGTTGGTACTTTTCTCATAAGATGTCAAAGACATGATTAATTCTGTTTCCAATTAATGAATTCAAATAAATATATTTGCTGCTACAGGCCAAATGAAAATTTCCCAATACTTTAACATTTAGTACCAAACTTAATTTTCTAACAGAAACACATTGTAAGCCTTAGGGAGAGAAAATAATTAAGTTTTCAAAGGTACTTTAATGAATTATAAAATGTGTTTTAAGCAGAAATGAATAACCAATGAGTATCATAAATGATTTACTTTCTAAAATATATAGTTTTCTTTGATCCATTTTGTCAAAAACATGGTACTAAATCATTTTGGATGTAATAACAAAATGACTCAACTAAGGATTTGATTAAGTCTTATTAAATCATTAATGGGTTTATGACTTCATTGAAGTCTGTGGACTAGCATCAGGCAGACAATGAGCTCTCCTTTCTTGTAAAGAAAAGCTGTCTAGGCTAAAAGAAACAGACTTCTATGGATTTCAAGGCATATCGTGCTGAATTCGCCCTTTCTCTGTCTCCTCCCTCCCTTTCCTTCTTCTTCCTCGTATTTCTTCCCCTCCTCCTCATCTCCCTCAGCCACTCTTTTCCTTCCTCCTGCCACCGTTTCCTTTCTTTCTTCTCAATACTATGCCTTGGGTCAAAGTGGTTAGTACTCAGTGATGCTGATCGAAACTGTAGCTCACAAAATTCTGAATAACTCACTGCAGTTATTCTCACTGTTGATCATGGACAGCTTAATGAAAGTGAGAATTTATTGGGGTCCTTCTGATAGAGCTCCCTGATAATACACCAAGGAAAGCAGTGGAAAATGGAGCAAGTAGTTGGATTCCCACTCTCAACATTGGAGACCTGGATGGAGTGGATGGAGTACTATTCCATCTTCTATTTTTCACATATTGAAAGATGATAAGAAAAAAATACTCCACAAATTGCACTTCAGATGCTGAGATTCCTAGTAGTTTTTGTCTTCCTACAAATATACTTTTTGACATCTGAGACTGTGTTATATTAATTTCATTTAATTCATGATTCACACTTTCCACCCCACCCCATAATTGATTAACTGCTTCTCTACACTTACATTGTATCACACACTTGCACTAGTATATCATAAATAGTTTCAAATAAACTTTGCTTCTACAAGCCTGTCAACTCTTTGTTTTTAAAGATTTATTTTATTTATTTGAAAGGCAGAGTTGGGAGAGAGGGAGAGAGAGGGAGACAGAGAAAGAGAGAGGGAGAGAGAGGGAGACAGAGAAAGAAAGAGGGAGAGAGGGAGAGAGAGGGAGGGAGAGGGAGAGAGAGAGAGAGGGAGGAAGAGAGGGAGGGAGAGAGGAAGGGAGAGGGAGAGGGAGAGAGGAAGAGAGAGAGACTCTCTTCCATCTGCTGGTTCACTTCCCAAATGACTGCAATGACCTAGACTGGGCCAGGCTGAAGTCTTGCTTCTTCCTAGTCTCCCATGTTGAGTGTAGAGGCCCAAGCACTTGGAAATCCTCTGCTACTTTCCCAGGCCTATTAGCAGGGAAATTGATCAGAGGTGGTGCAGCTGGGACTGGAACTGGTACATGCATTACAGATAGCATCTTATTTATTTATTTATTTTTGACAGACAGAGTGGATAGTGAGAGACAGAGAGAAAGGTCTTCCTTTGCCGTTGGTTCACCCTCCAATGACCGCACTGGCCAGCATGCCATGGCCAGCGCATCGCGCTGATCCAAAGCCAGGAGCCAGGTGCTTCTCCTGGTCTCCCATGCGGGTGCAGGGCCCAAGGACTTGGGCCATCCTGCACTGCACTCTCGGGCCATAGCAGAGAGCTATGAAAGAGGGGCAATTGGACAGGTAGCGTCTTAACCTGCAACATCACAATGCTGTCCCTGCCTGTCAACTCTTTGAAGGCATAGATTTTGTTTCATTGATCTCTGTGTCTATAGCAGCAAACATAGTTCTTGAGATATTATTGGAATATAGGAAATGTTTGTTAAAAGAATGAATTCAGAAAACTGTAGAACATGATCTTTTTCATTGATTCATTAATTCACTCATTCATTTTACAAAGTATTGATTAAACACATAACTATTTATTATCCACTATGCACTAAGTATACAGTGTATGTGTGGTGTTAAAACAAGGATTAATAGGGGCCAGCACTGTGGCATATCAGGTAAAGCCTCTGTCTGCAGTCCTGGCATCAGATATGGGTGCCAGTTCGAGTCTTGACTGTTCCACTTCTGATGCAGCTCCCTGCTGATGTCCCTGGGAAAGCAGCAGAGGATGGCCCAAGTCCTTGGAACCCTGCACTGGCATGGGAGACCTGGAAGAAGCTCCTTGCTCCTGGCTTTAGATTGGTCCAGCTCTGGCCATTGCAACCATTTGGGGAGTGAACCAGCGGATGGAAGATCTCTCTCTCTTTCTGCCTCCCCTTATGATTCTCTGTAACTCTGCCTTTCATGTAAATAAATAAATCTATAAAAAATAAAGAAAATAAGGATTAATAAAACACCTTTTCCTTCAAAAACCCTAAGTGTATGGTACATACGTTGAATAATAGAGAATAACGTAATGAGTCTATATAGGAGGTATCACAAAACTGAGCTATTGTTTATGTCATGGATGCTGAGAAACCTCATCAGAGAATGCTGTGCTCTGTTGGTCATGGACAGCTTCAGGAAGATGAGAATTTATTGAGGTCCTGAAGTATGATTTGGGTAGGTTTTCTAGGTACCAGAGCAATGTTATGAGCAAAGTTGAAGAGAATAGGATGAACATTAAGTGGAGATAGAAAACAAAAAAGGTGTATGACAAATTGAATAATGGGCCCATGATGTACCCATGTTCTAATTTCCAAAATCTGTGAATATTACTTTATTGGCAAATAGAACTTTATAGATGTGATTAAGGATCTTGAGATGGGGTTACCCTGGTTTACCTGGGTGAGCCTGATATAATCACCAAGGTCCCTCGATGATACAGGGATGTATCTAACATGATGTCTTCTAACATGAAATGTTTTGACATAATAAGTTTGTATTCTTTTAAACTTTAAATATAAGAAAACTAGATACTTCACTAGTGAATTACAACAAACATTTAATGTAGAAACAATACTAACTATATGGAAAATGTTCCAGAAAATAATAGAAAAGCATTTCCTCTTCAGTCTATGAGTCTGGCATAATATTGACACCAAAAGCCAAGTAAAGGCATCTTAAGAAAACTACAAATAGCTTTAACTTGTGTATATACATCCTAAGATTATTATCAAGTCATATAGCAGTATATAAAAAGTGAGGAGGGGCTGGTGCTGTGGTGCACTAGGTTAATCCTCCACCTGCAGCACCGGCATCCCATGTGGGCGACAGTTCTAATCCCACCCGCTCCTCTTCCAGTCCAGCTCTCTGCTGTGGCCTGGGATAGCAGTGAAGGATGGCCCAAGTGCTTGGGCCCCTGCACCCGCATGGAATACTGGGAGGAGGCTCCTGGCTCCTGGCATCAGATAGGCGCAGCTCCGGCTGTTGCGGCCATTTGGAGAGTGAACCAACGGAAAGAAGACCTTTCTCTCTGTCTCTCTCTCTATCTCACTGTCTGTAACTCTGCCTGTCAAATAAATAAATGAAATCTTTTTTAAAAAGTGAGGGAATTGATAGAAGTAGAGTGAAATTTCTGAAAAATGGATTCAGAGAGGTAAATCCAGAAAAGTAAATTAGATTCACATTTTGGAATCATTTGATAACAAATTAAGGATGTTGGATATTTCTGTGTGGCAATTTCACCAACTTTAAAACTTATTTATTTATTAGAGAGAGAGAAGAGAGAGAATGATAGACAGAGATCTACCATTCATTATTTTACACCCTAATTCCTACAACAGCCAGAGCTGGAGCAGGCTGAGAATTCAAACTTGGTCCCCTATGTGGTATCAGGAACCCAAATATTTGTATCATCATCTGCTGACTTCCAGGGTTCACATTAGCAAGAAGTTGAAATTGGCAGCAGAACCAGGACTCAAATCCAGATACTCTTGATATGGAATTCAGGCATCCCACGTGGTGTCTAACTGCTATGCCAAACGCCTGTCCTGACACTATATTTTTACAAAGAATTCTCATATACACATCTGCTCTTCCATATACTTACAAGCCAATTATGGAGTTTCTTTTACTGTTAGTACAAATATTTTTTTGGAATTTATTTTAGAAATAAAACCAAGATTTCCAACTCTTACCAAAATGTTGTAACAGGGTCTCAAATTACTCAAAACACTCGAATAAGACAACAAAGAGGAATGATTCCCAAGAGATAAGAAACAAATGAGGTGAGTGCTACAGTTGCCCAAACTTAATGCCTTGAAAGAATTTCCAGGCTGAGGTTCATGGAGGAGAAACTCATGGAGTGTAGCAGTTTCCCTGATTTCTCTGACTCTCTGAGAGTCTAGACATACCAAAGCAAGAATAATCCATGGAATGAATTACCAGAGAAGAGAAGACTATGCTGACAGAACTCCATAGAATGAGAGAGAGTTCTCCTTGAAAATATAGTTGCATACTCATCCAAAAAATATTTGAGGAAACTACCCACAGTTGATAAGATGATCAAAGTGAAGAATAATTGAGGCTAATACAGGGTTAGGAATAGGGCCTGTTCTCACCACCTAGAGTGAAAAAATTCAGAGTTTATGGGTCATGAGAAACAATACCCAGAAGGATATTCTCAATATTTATAAAATGATTCCAAAGTTAAATACTTCTCTGATTATAACTAAAAATATGAAAGGAGAGAACCAAAAGGGAACAAATTTTGGATAATCCCTCTGCATTCCAGAACAAAGCTAAAATGTGTCTATAGGAATTCAGAAATACCCAGCACCCAAAAAGGTGAAATCACAGTAGTTGATATCCAATAAAATATTCAGGCTTATAGAAAATAGGAAAAAGCATATTCATAATTAAATAATCAATCAATGGAATCTGACCTAGACTTGATACAGATAATGGAATGTTGATCAAGCCATTGAAACCATAATTATAATTGTATTCTGCATGTTGAAGAAGGTTAAAAAAGGTATAGCATATCAAGCAGTGACATGGAAAGGGAGGCAGAACAAATTTTGGAGAAATTATAGCCAAAATTTTTGTGAAAATCATAATCCAACAGATGCAGTAATGTCAACAAATCCAAGCAAAGAAACCATGTAAAAAATTCTTCAACAAATCCAAATGGCCAACAGACACATGAAAAAATGTTCAGGATCACTAGCAATCAGGGAAATGCAAATCAAAACTGTAATGTTTCACCTCACCCTGGTTAGAATGGCTCACATTCAGAAATCTACCAACAATAGATGCTGGTGAGGATGTGGGGAAAAAGGGACACTAATCCACTGTTGGTGGGAATGCAAACTGGTGAAGCCACTATGGAAGTCAGTCTGGAGATTCCTCAGAAACCTGAATATAACCCTACCATACAACCCAGCCATCCCACTCCTTGGAATTTACCCAAAGGAAATTAAATTGGCAAACAAAAATGCTGTCTGCACATTAATGTTTATTGCAGCTCAATTCACAATATCTAAGACCTGGAATCAACCTAAATGCCCATCAACAGAAGACTGGATGAAGAAATTATGGGACATGTACTCTACAGAATACTATACAGCAGTCAAAAACAATGAAATCTGGTCATTTGCAACAAAATGGAGGAATCTGGAAAACATCATGCTGAGTAAAATAAGCCAGTTCCAAAGGGACAAATATCATATGTTCTCCCTGATCGGTGACAACTAACTGATCACCTAAAAGGAAATCTGTTGAAGTGAAATGGACATTATGAGAAACAGTGACTTGATCAGCTCTTGTCCTGATTGTCGAGGAACAACTTACTACTTTATTCCTTTTAGTGTTTTTTTGTTCTACTTAATACCATCTGTTGAGCTCTTTAATTAACATACAATTATTCTTATTCATTTAAATTTAACTGAAAAGTGATCCCTGTTAAATATAAGAGTGGGAATAAGAGAGGGAGGAGATGTACAGTTTGGCACATGCTCACTCGGACTTCCCCTAATGGTAAAGCTAGAAATGTACCAGTGGATTCCAATTCAATTCCATCAAGGTGGCATGTACCAATGCCATCTTACTTGTTAAAGTGATCAGTTTAACTTCATAATTTATCATAAATATAGGATTAAGTGTCAAAGGGATTACATAAATAAGACCAGTGTCTGCAAATAATTGATAGAATTAAAAAGGAGAGAATGATCCTACATGGGAAGCAGGATACACAGCAGACTCATAGAATGGCCAAAGCCCTAAACAGCACTCTGGCTGTAGAGTAAGCCTTTAAGGCATTTGGAGTGGGCTAAAAAGCCCATGAGAGTATTTCAGGCATGGAAAGCCAAGACGTCGTGGCAAAAAAAAAAAAAATGACCTAAATGAAAGATCCCAGGGAAAGAACAGGCCATCAAAGAAGGCAGTTCCTTTCTCTGAAGGGAGGAGAGAATTTCCATTTTGACTATGGCCTTGTCTAAACAAGATCAGAGTTGGTGAACTCAAGAGGCTTCCATAGTCTTGGCAGCTCATGACAAGAGCCTCGGGTGATTACAATTGACATCATAAATAAGAGTGTCAATTGTTAAATCAACAACGGGATTCACTGTGCACCTGCTCCCCAAGTAGGACCTCTGCCCTTAGTGTGTTGTACTATGAGAATTAATGGTAAAACTACTACTCAAATGGTACTCTATACTTTGTGTCTTTGTGGTGTGGTCTGTTGAAGTCTTTACTTAGTATATACTAAGTTGATCTTCTGTATATAAAGATAATTGAAAATGAATCTTGATGAGGAATGGGCTGGGAGAGGGAATGGGAGATGGGATGGTTGCAGGTGGGAGGGAGGTTATGGGGGGAAAAGCTGCTATAATTCAAAAGTTGTACTTTGGAAATTTATATTTATTAACTGTTGAAAAGGAAAAAAATGAAATAGTTCCAAAAAAATTTGACAATGGTGAAATTTTAACACTAGAGAGAGAGAGAAATGTTAAAATTTCAGAAAGAAGACACAATATATACAGAGAAAAAAAACTAAGCATGAGTACAGATTTGTTATCACTAAGTTAGAGTATATTGGAGTACTATAGTCAAGTTTTGAAGGAAAAAAGTGTTAACCTAGAATTCTTTCTCCCCCAGTTTTATTAAGGTATAATTGAAAAATAAAAATTGCATATATGTAGGATGTAGAACTTGGGTGATTTGATATATCTATACATTGTAAAATGATTACTATAACTAAGCCGAGTAATACATCCATCAGCTCATCTTTAGTAACCTTTCTATATGTGTGATTTTAGGGGGAGGGGTGAAAACACTTAAGAACTATTCTCTAAGTAAATTCCAAGTATACAATATAGTAGTATTAGCTATAGTCATAATTCTCTGTGTTGTATTCCTATCAATTTTTAATTTTATAACTGAAAATTGGTACATTTTGATCTACATCTCCCATTCCTGCTTCACCCCTACTCAGCACCTGACAATCACCCTCTACTTTTTGCTTCTATGAATTCAATGTTTTAAGATTTCACCTATAGTTGACTCTACAAATGGTAGTTGTCCTACTGTGTCTGGCTTATTTCATTTAGCATAATGTTCTCCAGATTCATCCATATTGTTGCAAATTGCAGGATATCTTTTTTATGGCAGAATAGTATTTCTTTATATATTTTACTATTTAAATCCATGTCATTGATCGTGGACACTTAGGTCACTTCTGTGTTTTGTTTTATACAATTACGCAATGAATATGGGAGTACAGATACTGTTTTGAGACACTGATTTCCATTCCTTTGGGTACATACCCAGAAATGAGATTGATGGAGCATATGGCAATACCAACAATTAACAAGTTTCCTTTTCTCCACATCTTTGCTTACACTTGCTATTTCTGTCTTTTTCATAATAGTCATCTGTATTTAGCTATTTCCTGTTACTGTAACAAAAAACCTGTCACTATGCACTTATATGTAAAGAAATTTTACTTAGCTTACGGTTTTGTGGGCTTTAAGACCAAGATCAGGCAGCCCAATCTGGCCTTTGGTGAAGACTCTCTTGATTACATTGCAACATGACAATGAAGCAGGAAGAGAAACAACCACATGTCAAAGAGGCTAAGCACATGTATGGTTTTGCTCATGAGATCCAATCAGCGTAATAGTTTCAATGTAATGAACAGTGTGCTACCTTATGAAAGGGAAAGGCAGGTACTGCATGTGTCCCTGCCAATTGTGCATGCTAGAACTGTGGAAATAACTGCATGATGAATCTGGCTACTGGAACAACTGGGAGATGAACAGAGGATAAAATTCTACTGATCACATGACCTCCAGGAGCTCCTACTTAATTGGTGGACCACAGTGAAATTTTAAGTCTTCTTGTGGAGCAAGACCCTAGGATCATTCACAGATAACTGCTCTGTTGGAGAAACAGCTGTTGGCCTGCTACTAGGCCTTAGTAGTGACTGAGTTCCTAATCATAGACTACAATGTTACCAAGGGATCTGAACTAAAATCATGAATTTGGTTATCTTACTCACAAAGTCATAAAGATGGCTGTGCACAGGAAAACTCCATCATCAAATGAACATGGTATATACAAGTATGTAATCTTGGCGTTGGGGGTAGAGTGAACTCCCTTGGCACCAGTGGACCATTTGCTCTGTGGGGAGTGGCTCTCTCCTAGCATGCTCTCTACAAGCACAGCAGAACCCAGTGGGCACAGGAACTAGTCTCAGGAACACCGCCCATTGCAACTGGTAGAAACCCAGGTTTAATTGCTTTGGAGTACTTGCCATGAATGGCAGAAGGGGAGCCTTATCAGCTCCCAGAATTGCCCTAGTAATCTTGTAAAACATTGGAATGGAGTGCCAAGATGAAACTGCAACTCTCTGATACTGGGCAGTGGGCTGGGGATGTGGTCTGAATGTGTGTGGATGGTGGTTGAATGAGGTGGTGTTCAGGAGAGCTGAGCCTCACCTAAAAGGCTGAAACAAGCGTGAAGTCTCAAACAACAGTTTTGTGTTCTCTGCGAGGACAGCGGCTGGTGACAGATGAAGTGGGTGTGTGACCCTTCCATTGATACCCATCCCTCCCCTTCTTCTCCTCTCTGTGTGTGAATGTTATTTTTTTGGAGGGAGGGGATGGGTGGCAAACAGAGCACATGTACTCCTTCAGAATGTATGGTAAACATTTTCAAAAAGAGATGTTCCGGGAACTACGGTATTGGCTCCTGGAAAACTTTGAACCTTCTTTGAGGTAAATTGGCCCTCCTTCTTGGTGGGATGGCCATCCGAGAGCTCCTTAGATAAGTTGATAGTCAGCAAGGTATACCAGGTCATTCTTGAAAAGCCAGGCTACCCCGAACAGTTCCCACGTATTGATTGCCGGCAGGACTTAGTTCTGTCTTGGCCACCTTGGCTAAAGACTTGTCTGGAAAAAAACTGTAAAATCATAATGGCCCAAATGATGGCCATTTCAAAATGCCAGCCAGAAACCAAGAAGCCCATTGTATTGGAGGGGTCAGAAGAAGTTCCCCTGCCTTCTGTGCCACTGTGCCCTCCACTACCAGCTGCACCCCCTGCACTTGTGCCAGAGGCCACCTCCTCCCCTGAAGCTAGAACCTCAGCAGGGGCTGCTCACTCTCCTGAAGCTGCCCCTCCCATGAGCCACTAGAGACACCTCAGACTGCAGTCCTCGTGGAAGCACCGGTCATAACACAATGTACTCCAACTGAAAGGCACCGAGAACTGGCTGGCAGCCCCCTTTTAATAAATGCCAAAGCACCCTACAGATGCCATTAAGAGAGACCCAGGGGTCTGTTTATTATGAAAACTATGGCCAAATGCAAGATAAACAGGGCACCTTCATATGTCAGCCTTTTAGTTTCTGATTTAAAAGCTTTCCCAGCAAACCAGCATGGCTGCACGCTACTTTCAGTATGTAGATGAGCTCCTGCTAGTAGAGCAGACAGGGGAGGATTGCATGGAGGGGACACGACTGCTTCTCACCCCTCTGTGGGAGGCTGCCTACAAGGTCTCTATGAAAAAGGCTAAAATATGCCAAGAAAAGGTGAAATACCTTGGCTTTCATTTGTCCCAAGGACAGTGTCAGCTCAGTCCTGTGAGAAAAGTTTGCACAATCGACCCCCTTGACCCGGCGCCAGGTCCAAGAGTTCCCAGGGGCTGCTGGCTTCTGTAGAATCTGGATACCTAACTTCTCTATTTTGGCAAAGTCACTCTATGAAGCCACAGAAGGGGGAAAGAAGGAGCCTCTGTTACGGGAACAGATACAAGAAAGGGCCTTCAGGCAAATTAAAAGAGCACTTACCATACCCCAGCCCTGGGGCTCTTGGGCTCTAAGTCATTCTTTCCATACGTGCATGAACATGTTGGCATGGCGCTTGGAGTACTGACCCAAATGTTGGGGTCTTAGTTGGGGTCCAGTGGCATATATGTCTAAACACCTTGGCCTTGTTTCTCAAGGCTGGCCACCCTGGTATTGGAGGTAGATAAACTTACTATGGGGCAAGAGTTAACAGTCCAGGTGCCTCAGTCAGTCATCACTCTGATGGAATATAAAGGGAAGTACTTGCTGACAAATACAGGATGGCCAAATATCAGGGAATGCTGTGTGAAAATCCACCCATTTGCCTCAAGGGGGTGAAGACTTTGAATCCCGCAACTCTATTGCCTGTTGGGTTAGGTGTGTCAGACCATGATTGCATAGAGGTCATGGGAGAAGTGTTTTCTAGCCATATAGACCTAACAGATAAGCCCCTTAGGGACCCTGATGTGGACTACTTCACTGGTGGCAGCAGTTTTATTAAAGAAAAGCACCTGGCAGGACACTCTATTATTGAGGCTAAGCCCCTGCCTGTGGGGACTTCAGCACAGAAGGCAGAGCTCACTGACCTGAGCTCTCCTGCTAGCAGCAGGCATCAATGTCAACATCTATACAGACTCTAAGTATGCTTTTACCACTCTCCATGTGTGCGGGGCTTTATATAAGAAAGTGGGCTAATCAATTCGGGGGAAAGGACATTAAACATGGGAGAGAAGTTCTTGAACTTCTGGATGCTGTTTGGGCACCTACAAGAGTGGCTGTTATGCACTGCTGGGGGCCACCAGATGGGAAAAGCTTTCAAAGTGCAAGGAAACAGAAGGAGTGACAGAGAAGCCAAGCTCATGGCCGCCAGAGAAACATTAGGCTTGTCACTCTGACTGCCGCCTTGTTTCCCAGGCCTCTAGCAGAGTGGGACCCAAACTACTCCCAGCATGAGCTAATCTGGTTCAAAACTGAATGTGGAGACTTTATCCCTGGGGGTTGGTGGAAATTTAAGGATGATCGGGTTAACATCCCCAAATCACTTGCTCCAGCCTTTGTCGGAGGGTTCCATCAAGGAACTCACGCTGGCCAAAAGGCCCTGGAATCTACATGGAGTCAGCACTTCTACATCCTGAGGATTTCCGGTATAGCTTGGGCAGTATGTGTGCAAAGTGAAGTGTGTGCTGGGAGCAACTGCCATCGGGGATCTAAGGTACAGAGCATAGGGGGAACTCTGTTTGAAAATTTAATTGTGGACTTTGCTGAACTTCCTTGTGTTCAGGCTGCCAATATTTCTTGGTCTTTGTATGTACTTTCTCCAGTTGGATAGAGGCTTTCCCGACCCATACTAGAAAGGCTTGTGAGGTAGCCCAGCTTTTGCTACGAGAAATCATTCCACGCTTTGGAATTCCAATTGCTATCGGGTCTGATAATGGGCCAGCATTTGTACCGGAGGTGGTACAGATGGTGGCAAAGGGACGTGAAATCACCTGGAAATTGCCTCAAAGCTCTGGAAAAGTGGAAGGCCCTAAAAAATTAATTGTGCCAAGAGACTTACATTGGGACCAGCTGTTGCTGATAGCATTGTTAAGGATTAGATGTAGCCCTACTAAACAGACAGGGTTCTCTCCTTTTGAAATTGTTTATGGGCGCCCTCCCCCTATAGACAAGGAAGTAGTGGGGATTTAAAGGAAATAGGCAGTCTCACTCTGAGACAACAGATGCAGGCTCTTGGTTCAGCCCTGACTTTCATCAGTCACTGGGTTAGGGAGCAACCAGGGGCTATGGTATGGCTGAAAGAGTGGAATGTGTCCCTAAAGCCACTTTGGAGAGGTCCATTTACTGTTGTTCTGTCCATCCCTTCCATAGTCAGAGTGGCCGAAACAGCTCCCTGGATCCACCACAGCAAAGTGAAGCCAGCAGCCTGTGACTGGGAGTGCATCTTCAATCCAGTGACACCGTGCAAGCTGACCATCTGAAACAAGTGAGCCAGCCCTAAAGAGGTCACCAGGGATGGCAGCAGCAGAGGGATTCCAGCGGACAGCAGCCCTGTTGCAATCACTCCGGGGCTGACTGATCTATGTCTTATGTACGGCTGCAGCCTGAGGAATCCCCTGCCTGATAAAATTAAATGGACTGAGTATTATTAATTATTATTATTATTGCCTCTGTATGTTGGTTTTCTCTCGAAATGCCTGGTAACCCCTTGTTTCTCTCTTGATTGCACTCTTAGGCTTCGTTTTAGCAACAGGACTGGTGGCCACTGCTCAAGCTGATTGTGACAATGCCAAGTTTCTCTTAGCAGTTTTTACCTCTTGTGGACAGAAAGCCTTGTTGCCATTGGTTGTTTCTAATTTGGCTCCCTTTTATCCTGAGCCCCTCATCTTGTGACCTGATCAGGTCAAGGTGTCACCACAACTATACCATACCCGATTCTCCTGCGAGGGAATGATCTCAGAAACCTGTAAACATAATGATATTCTATCTGCCAACATGGAAATCTGTCCACTTGTTTTGACCAGCAGTATTCCTCAAGCAAGGTGTGGTAAGAGGTCAGAAGCTGCAACAATAAAGGGCAGATGGTTAGTTAGATCCATATTACCAATCCAGAGCAGCCAGTGCCAATCCATTTTGATGTATGTGGGGTCATGGAGTATAATGAGTCACCCCAATTGTGTGTGAAAAGTAAGAGGGCACTGGTACAGACTAACTACTGCAGTCCATATGGAGGCCTGTCATGGGAGCAGCAGAACATGTTTAATGATAAGTACATGTGTAAAAAGGCCCCAAGTTCTTCCCTCAACTGTCCTCCATGGAACTGTGGTTCAAGGGCAACTTGGCAGGGTGCAGGCAAAACTGCACTCCCTTCGAAAGGGCATTGCTACCTCAGACTGTCATTTGGGGTCCTGTAACCCAGTTAATTTCACTATCCTCAACCTGGGTGGTGAGATAAATGGCAAGTTGGGATGTATATTAATGGATGAGTCCAAGATCCTGGGGTCTTACTAGACTTATAAGAGTTAAGACCACTCACCAGGCCTCCTTCTCGTGAGGTTTTTTGTTCCTTCTATGAAGACATGAAAAAAGACCCCCCTACCATATCTGTTGCCACAAAGAACCTGCTCCTGGCTCAATCACTAAATATCTCTTCTTGTTATGTCTTTTGACAAATATGGGAGATCAATCCCCCTGGGTAGCTAGAGAGCTAAACTCCCTCGAACTCTACCATGAGACAAAGTTTGCCTTCTCATCAAATGGTGTTTGGCTTCTCAAAAAAAATCTCAATTATTGGAAGATACTGTCTTGCCTGATGGGGAGAATAGTTTAAAGTTCCAGTTGGAAATTTGACATGTCTGGGGCAAAAGTTCTACAATGAAAGCTCTGGAGAGACTCAGTGGTGGGGTCGCCAAATCACACAGAGCCTAAGCCCCACCCCTTGTCAAGCTTTCCCCATCTCCATCAAGCCTGAAAGGATGTCACTGAGTGGTGGGCCCCAGAAGGATTATAATGGATATGTGGGAGGACTGCTTAAATAAAACTGCCCCCACATTGGACCAGATCTTGTGTACTAGGGACTATTTGCCCCTGCTTTGTCCTACTCTCACTAGCTAAGAGAGAGCATTTGGGTGTCCTGGTATATGAGGACCAGGGAGACCAGAGAAAAAGACAAGCTGTACCCCTACAGATTGGTGACTGGAGTGATGATCAATGGTCCCCTGAAAGAATAATCCATTATTTTTTTTAAAAAAAGATTTACTTAAAAAGCAAAATTACAGACCAAGAGTGGGAGAGACAGAGAGAGAGGTCTTCCATCCATTGGTTCACTCCCCAACTGGCCACAATTCCCAGAGCTGAGCTGATCAGGAACCAGGAGCCAGGAGCTTCTTTTGGGTCTTCCATGTGGGTGCAGGGCCCAAGCAATTGGGCCATCTTCTACTGCTTTCCCAGGGCACAGTAGAGAGCTGGATCAGAAGCGGAGCAGCTGGGACATGAACTGGTGCCCATTTGGGATGCTGGCACTGCAGGCGGCAGCTTTACCTGCCATAGCACTGGTCTCAATCCATTATTATGGTCCTTCCACCTAGGCAGAAGATGGGTCCTGGGGATATCAGGACCTAAATATCCTATTTACACGTTAAATCATACCATTAGATTATAGGCTCTTATTGAGATTATAACTAATGGAACTGCAAGGACTCTCAATATATCGGCCAAACAGTATACTCAAATATGCAATGCTATCTACCAAAACCATCTGGCCCTGGATTATTTACTTGCTTCAGAGGGTGGAGTTTGTAGAAAATTCAATCTAAGTAACTGTTGTTTACAAATAGATGATAAAGGAAAGGTCATACATAAGATTACTGATCAAATGTAAGAGGTGACCCTTGTTCCAGTCCAAACCTGGAGAGGCTGGGAACACAGAGATTTGTTTAGAGGATAGTTTTCAACTTTAGGTGGATTCAAATCCTTCATGGGTGTGGTGCTTGTAATGTTAGGGGAATGGTTTTATCTTGTCTTTTGTCATTGTTTATAAAAACTGTCTCTAGCCACATACAGACCCTACTTGAGAGAAAAATTGCTGCACATGTCATGATGCTGTGGAAATATAAGTTCTTAGTCCAGGATGATGCTCTCTGATCCAGAGGGGTTCCAAGAATCAAAGCCAGGAAATGTGGCAGAGACCTTTGTCTTGTAATTAAACTTGTTTCTAACTGATATGTGGTAGAAACCTTCTTAACATTAGAAGAGAAAGGGAGGCATCTGTCCTGGGAATGAAATGTGGCTGCTATCTGCTTGCCTATGAATGCTTCAACTGTAGTCCCTATCTGCTTATATGTAAACATATCAGGTTCTGCTTGTTAGTACAGAGCAATGATGTTAACCCTTGTCAGACAGTATACAGCTCAGTATATGTGTGGAGAAAAACATCATTAACAACTATGTACCCTTGTACAGTACTGTACTAATTCCTGCAGCTGCCATGTAACATTAGAGTATCTAATCAAATGTGTGCATGTGACTATATAAGGGAGACAAAGAGGCTAAAGCCATATATAAGGGAAAACCCTTCTTTGTTTGGGGCTCAGGATTTTGGATATGAAATTTGGCCTGGGCCTTATGCCAGTATAATAAAAGACTATCTCCTGTTAAAAGGCCTTGGTGTCTATCTCAGTACGTGAATCCTACTACAGGTTCACTCCCGAAATGGCTTCAACAATCAGGTCTGGTCTAGGCTGAAGCTAGAAGACAGGAACTCCGTCTTTGTCACCAACATGGGTGGCAAAGCCCTAAGTACTTGGGTGATCTTGTGCTGCCTTCCCAGTCACATTAGTAGGAAGCTGGATGGGAAGCAAAACAGGTGGGACTTGAGCCTACACTCCTATGTAGGATGCCATCATTATAAAGAGCGGCTTAGCAGGCGCCGTGGCTCAATAGGCTAAACCTCCGCCTGCGGCACCAGCACACCGGGTTCTAGTCCCGGTCAGGGTGCCGGATTCTGTCCCGGTTGCTCCTCTTCCAGTCCAGCTCTCTGCTATGGCCAGGGAGTGCAGTGGAGGATGGCGGGGCTCTGCACCCGCATGGGAGACCAGGAGAGGCACCTGGCTCCTGGCTTCGGATCAGCACAGAGTGCCGGCTGCAGTGCGCCAGCTGCAGTGGCCATTGGGGGGTGAACCAACGGAAAAGGAAGACCTTTCTCTCTGTCTGTCTTTCTCACTGTCCACTCTGCCTGTCAAAAAAAATAAATAATAATAATAAAAAGAGTGGCTTAACTTGCTGTGCCACAACACCAGCCCTGTATCATTTTAAAATAAGTCTTCTATTGGTGGTTATTTGGACTGTTTCTGATAATGTTTGACCTAATAAACTTTTCTATTTTTCATGTTGCCTGTGAGTATATTTGTAGGATAAATCGCAGCAGTAAGCTTGCTGATTCCAAGGATGTAAGCATGTGTAATTTCAATAGGCATTGCCGAAGTGTCCTTTTTTAGAGATATACCAATTCCTATTCCCACCAACAGTGTATGAAAATGCCTGTACCCCAACAACTAACAATTTTTTGTGCTGTCAAACTTGGGATTTTTGTGAAAATTATTCTTTTTTTTTATTTTTTTATTTTTTTTATTCTTTTTTTTAAATGGCGTTTTGATGTAATTATAATTTGTACTTGTTTAATGAGTTACATCTTTCCATGTGTTAAAGGACATTCATATATTATTTTTGCAAGCCATCTTTGCATATATTATGCTTATTTTCATTGTTATTGCCCTTTAGAAATCCATGCTTGAGAGCTCTTTCCTAAGTTGGCTTTTTAATTTTAATGTTTTGCATGATAATGATCTTTTCACAGTTTGGCAATTGTGATTTGACTCTACCACATTTCAGAAGTATTTTTGCTTTACTTTTTATTTTGAAATGCATATACATTCCCAGAAAGCTTAAAAAATAGTACAGAGATATCTCATGTGACCTTCTCCTAGGTTTACCTAATGGTTACATCTTACTAAACTATGTTACAATATCAAAACTAGGAAACTTACATTGACACAATGTGTGTGGATAGTTTTGTGCAATTTTGTCACATTGTGTGGATTTATAAAATGGTGCTTCATTAATTCTGGTCAAGGGTGGTAGTTCATTCTCCCTATTAGACCTCCTCCCAACATTTTTATTTCTTTTTTCAAGCTGTATTGTTTGGGCTGTGTTATTGTCACTTTACTAGGCAACCCTAGAAAACTCATAAAGGTTGATAGGTAGTAAGAGTACTGGTTATAGTTCAGATTACAGTGGGTCTAATGGGTCTGCAAACCTACCTGGAGGCCATTTTATCAATTTCTGCTATATAATTTCAAATCACATGCAGATGCAGTTCTGCTTATGATAGGGTTATATTCTGATAAATCTACCATAAGCAGAAAACATGATAAACCCAAAATGATGTGGGATAAACAAGCAGGCATCTATTTGGATCTGCAGAGCCAGAAGTCACAAGCCATTACCCCCCTTGCCCCATGTACCCCATTTATCAATCAAAAACATCCACCTTCCCACAAGGTATCTGTTGCTTCTGGGATGTGTGGGCATAGACGATAAAAGGAATTGGAAAGTGGGAGAGTGCCCCCCGTTTTTTTCCCACCGTGGACCACGCTTGAAGGTACTGCACCCATCTTTTCAGTGATTGCACTGAGCATTTCCTCTCTCCTGCCCTCCTATTGTTGGACAGATCTTCCCTATCACAGCCACCATTTTTGATTTCCCTTACCTCCTTAGTTTATGGGCTACTCTGACCCACTCATGTCGTGTATTTCTCTGTGAGGGGGACCCACACTTTCATGTGGATGTATGTTTATTCTCCCACTGCCAAATAAACTGTGTCTATTTGTGCAGGATAGCAATCTCTGCTTAGTATTTCTATCTCTGCAGGAGACAAGAGCCTGGATTAAAAATTAATAAATACATTGCCCTCATCACAAGTGCATTTAATATATCTAATCTTCAGGACATTATAGCTTAGCAACACAGTACACTGTAGAGTATTGGTTATTTACCCTTGTGAACACATGGTTGACTGGAAGAAGCAGCTAATTGCCACTGCCACTGCCTAACATCATGAAAGAGCATTCTACTGTATACCACTAGTCTGAAATAAGAACAATATTTAACATTTGAGACATGGGTTCTTACTGAGTATTACTCTTGTACTATCGTAAAGTCAAATTACTGTGCAGTCCTTTGGACTTTGGAATATGAGTTACAGAGTTTTCAGAGTCCAGAAACCCCTGCAACTTCCTCTCTCCCTTCTAGGAGAGAAACAAAAATATAATATAGCAGCCCTCAAGGTAGATGATGATTGTTTGTAACACTCTTAAAGATCTGAAGGATGTGGAGCTGACAATCCCATTCATATCTCTGCTTAATGTGCCAGTCTGATCACTGAAAACAAATGGATGTGTCTTGGAGAATGGACTACAGACTACCACAAAGCCACCTACTTAGTAGCCACAACTGCAACTGTTGGGCTGGATTTTACATTATTGATTCATTAGACCATACACACACTGATCTGGACAGTGCTGTCTTTTTTATTCCAATCATAAAAGAGGAAGAGAAACAGTTCATATTCACATAGGCAGAAAACAATATTCATTTGCAATTTTGATTTGATTTATGTTAACCCTCATACTTTTACAATGAAATCCAAAAATACATGGAATTCATAGGAACATGAGAAAAACAACCTGATCTATTTCATCAATGATATCACACTGATCAGGCAGGATAGTCAAAAGTTGACTAGTATGCTGGAAGACCTTATTAAGACACATGCAGTACAGAGAATAGAAGATAACCCCTAAAAAGATTCAGGAACTTTCTCTTTTTTTTTAACGCTTTTATTTAAAGAATATAAATTTCCAAAATACAGCTTATAGATTACAATGGCTTCCCCCCATAACTTCCCTCCCACCCGCAACCCTCCCCTTTCCCACTCCTGCCAGAGACCAGCTCCAGCAGGTCCAGGGGCCCCAAGGTGTGAGAGGTGTCAGCGCTTGAAGAAAATGAGAGACACTCACAGCAAGGCTGATGGCATGGCTCTGGCTTTTGAGCACCAGACTTTATTTTTATATCATAAGCCACATAATGATTTTTTCTTCTTACAATGAAAGGCCTGTTGTCCATTTTTTCTAATTACAATTTTTTTGATTTTCAAGGGCGTACTCAGAGCATGGGATATAATCACAGACAGGTGCAAGATAACAGGCTGCACACACAAGCCAAGGCCTCGAGTGCTGCTAAACTATGCAGAAATTGGCTACATAGGCTAGAATAGTACCTTCCTAATCTAATCTTTGCTAGAAGCCCCAAATTCAAAGCAGACCCTTTTTAAAATGTGTCCCCTCTTTGCAGTTCTTTCTGTAATTTTTTAATTTCTTTATTGCACTTATTTAAAGATTCACCTAGCTCTATTCTACAGTTTTTGACATCCTAACCATTGTAGTATTTGTAGCAATTAGTGAATTAAAGCTTTATTAACATCTATCTTTATTCTAGTGGGAAGTATATACCAGAGAGCCTGTTGACTTTTAATTCTTTCTACAAACAGCTCAACCTTGCATAA
Source organism: Sylvilagus floridanus (assembly GCA_949820135.1). Taxonomy (NCBI): domain Eukaryota; kingdom Metazoa; phylum Chordata; class Mammalia; order Lagomorpha; family Leporidae; genus Sylvilagus; species Sylvilagus floridanus. The sequence goes on along the minus strand of OX463223.1, from coordinate 63,822,445 downwards.
GGCATTAACCCTTTCTTCTACACTAACACTCTGTTTGATTAAAATTCTACAAGACAATGGACATTTTGGAGGTTATGAGACTAAGTGCTCTTCTGTAAAATTAGGAATATAGCAATCATTAGCAGGACCACCAGGAAGCTCCAGCTTATAGTTCCCATCAAACCTAAAACCACCAAGAGGACCGCAGCTGTCCTTCTCATGCCTTGCTGAGACAGACCTTCTGCTGTGACCTTGTCAGCCAGACGAAGTTGCCTTGGCCTCCTCACACTCCCTCTCCCCTTGCTTCACATCAAAATTCATTTTCAATTCTCTTTATATACATAAGTAAAGATTTCAACAGTTTGCCCTCACATAGCAACACAAAGTGAAAAATACTGTTGGAGTACTAGTTATAGTATTAATTCACAATGTATAGCACATTAAGGACAGAGATCCTACATGATATATTTTTTTAAATTGATTAATTTTCTATGCAATTTCCAATTTAACACCAAGATTTTTTTTTCATTTTTAATTATCTATATACAGAAGATTGATTCAGTATATACTAAGTAAAGATTTCATCAGTTTGCACCCACACAGAAACACAAAGTGTAAAATACTGTTTCAGTGCTAGTTATAGCATTACTTCACATTGGACAACACGTTAAGGACAGATCCCACATGAGACGTAAGTACACAGTGACTCCTGAAGTTGATTTAACAATTTGACACTCTTGTTTATGGCGTCAGTAATCTCCCTAGGCTCTAGTCATGAGTTGCCAAGGCTATGGAAACCTTTAGGGTTCACCGATTTCGATCTTATTCCGACAGGGTCATAGTCAAAGTGGAAGTTCTCTCCTCCCTTCAGAGAAAGGTACCTCCTTCTTTGATGGCCCCATGCGTTCCACTGGGATCTCACTCACAGAGATCTTTCATTTACGTCTTCTTTTTTTCCCAGAGTGTCTTAGTTTTCCAAGCCTAAAATATTCTCATGTGCTCTTGAGCCAGATCCGAATGCCTTAAGGACTGATTCTGAGGCCAGAGTGCTATTTAGGACATCTGCCCTTTTATGAGTCTGCTGTGTATCTCACTTCCCATGTTGGATCATTCTCTCCCTTTTTGATTCTATCAGTTAGTATTAGCAGACACTAGTCTTGTTTGTGTGATCCCTTTGACTCTTAGACCTATCAGTGTGATCAATTGTGAACTGAAATTGATCACTTGGACTAGTGAGATGGCCTTGGTATATGCCACCTTGATGGGATTGTATTGGAATTCCCTGGCACATTTCTAACTCCATCATTTGGGGCACGACTGATTGAGCAAGTCCCAAATTGTACATCTCCTCCCTCTCTTATTCCCACTCTTATATTTCACAGGGATCACTTTTCAGTTAAAATTTAAACACCTAAGAAGAATTGTTTGTTAATTACAGAGTTCAACCAATAGTACTAGAATAAAAAAAATACTAAAATGGATAAAGTATTACTTTTTACAACAACAGTCAGCACAAGAGCTGATCAAGTTACTGTTTCTCATAGTGTCCATTTCACTTCAATAGGTTTCCCCTTTGGTGCTCAATTAGTTGTCACCGATCAGGGAGAACATATGATATTTGTCCCTTTGGGACTGGCTTAATTCACTCAGAATGATGTTTTCCGGATTCCTCCATCTTGTTGCAAATGACCGGATTTCATTGTTTTTGACTGCTGTATAGTATTCTATAGAGTACATGTCCCATAATTTCTTTATCCAAATGTATGCTTTGAATTCCCTGTGATCTTTTGCTATGAGGTTCCCTTCGTTTACCTTCTTTCATGTTGATGGCCGTGTTTCTGTGTTTCTGTGTAACACATCTTTAAGCATCTTTTGCAGGGCTGGACGAGTGGCAACAAATTCTTTCAATTTCTGTTTGCAATGAAAGGTCTTTATTTTACCTTCCTTCACAAATGAGAGCTTTGCAGGATATAATATTCTGGGCTGGCAGTTTTTAACTCTTAGTACCTGGGCTATGTCTCGCCATTCCCTTCTAGCTTGTAGGGTTTCTGATGAGAAGTCTGCTGTGAGTCTAATTGGAGATCCTCTGAGAGTAATCTGATGTTTCTCTCTTGCACATTTTAGGATCTTTTCTTTATGTTTCACTGTGGTGAGTTTAAATACAATGTGTCGTGATGAGGATCTCTTTTGGTCATGTTTACTAGGGGTTCTATGAGCTTCCTGTACTAGGATGTCTCTGTCCTTCTCCAAAACTGGGAAATTTTCTGCTAGTATGTCACTAAAAACGCCTTCTAATCCTTTCTCCCTCTCCATGCCTTCAGGAACTCCTAGAACTCGAATGTTGGGTTTTTTCATAGTATCCTGTAGATTCCCAACAATATGTTTTAGATTTCTAATTTCCTCTTCTTTTCTTTGGTTTGACTGTATAGTTTCCTGTGCTCTGTCTTCTAAGTCCGATATTCTCTCTTCTGCCTCACCCATTCTGTTTGTAAGGCTCTCTAATGTGTTTTTCATTTGATCTATTGAATTCTTCACTTCATTATGATTTCTCGTCACTATCACAGTTTCATGTTCTACTAGTTGTTTCATTTCAGCTTGATTTCTCCTTAATATTTCATTTCACGAGAGAGATTTTCTACCTTGTCCATTAAGGATTTCTGTAGTTGAAGAATTTGTTTTTGAGTACTTCTTAGTGTTCTTATCAATTTTTTGAGATCTGCTTCTTGCATTTCTTCTATCTCATCATCTTCGTAATCTTGAATTGGGGTGTCTTTTTCATTTTGGGACCCCATAGTGTCTTCCTTGTTCTTACTACCTCGGTTTTTGCGTTTGTTGTTTGGCATATTGGTTTCTTCACTGTGGTGTTTTTTTCTTGTTATACTATGACTCTAGATTAAGTGGACTGTCTGCTTTAGATGGAGCCTTAGAGGCTTGAGATGGGTGTGGCCTGAGAGCTCTGTTTGGTTCCTCAGGGTTGAGGGTGTGTCAAAGGAGACACTCCCAGGTTAGGGATGGTAAATCTCTCTCTGTTACTTTTTTTTTTTGGTTCAAAAGGGAAGTAAATCCACACAGCTGAATGGAATTGGGGGCAGTTAGCAGGCTAATGATATACCCACGGGAGCCAGAGATCGGAAGCTCTTTCCCAAGGACCAGAGAGGGAATCTTTGCGGCCCTTAGTGTGGGCTGAAATTCTCCTGTAGTCTCCCACTGGGCTGCCAAGGCTACTGAACTGTAGCGTCTCTGGAGAGTACTCACATGAATTCGTGAATTCCGTGAGTGCTCTCCCCCACTGTCTCTTTTTTCACAGTCTCAGTTCATTAGCACCACACATTCATTAGGTTCTAATCTCCTGTTATTTCACCCCTCCCACCCAGAGTCAGGTGTTTCTGCTAGGCTCTGGGCTGGTGCCAACCCGAGGTCGCCCTGCTTATGACGTATTCCAAAATGGCGCCTGCTCTTTGTCTTGCTCAGCTTTGAGAGGTGAGCGGAGAGAGAGAAACTCGTGTCTGTATGGGTCATTTTTTTTTTCCCTCTCTCTCTCTCTCTCTTATAGTTAGCCTGGTGAACTTTTCCCCGCAGGGTTTCAAGCCTTGTTCGCTCTAGTCTCCTCTTTCCACTTCCCTCTGATATCTCGGGCTATTGAGGTTCAGCTCACCGCGCATTCCAGCGCTGGTGTGTTGAATCTGCTGCTGCTGTCCCAAACTGCAGGCTCCCACGCTCTCCTCGAAGGTGCACTGTGAATCACCAGTTCCGGAAGGGTTTCCTCTGCTGTTTCTTCCCCTGCTCTTCCTTGAACCTGCAGTATCTCCACTTTTATTAAACTGTCTCTCCCCAGACTATCGGTGTGCTCCCTTCCTATTCCGCCATCTTGCTGCTCTCCCCCAGGAACTTTCAAATACAGTAAGATTCAGGAGTCAAATAGGCAAGGTCATGTTGAGCTAATTGTCCCTTCTGAAGAAAACAAAAACTGCTGCTGTATCTTGTATTCAGTACTACACAGAAGGAAGCATAATGCCTAGTGCTTGTGTCATAATAATACAGACACATTGTCATCTGTGGTTTCACTAGTGGGGAAAAAAATATGGTGGATATTATGACAGGCCTCAGTGCGAGCATCTTAGTACCGGCTCCTGGGATTCTGAAGCAAGGCTATGCCATCCAATACAGAGAATTATGTGCCATTTGATAGACAACTCCTGAGATGACATGGGACATACTTGAGAGACAAAATACTATATCATAGGACACCAAATGGCCATAATCCAGAGCTGTCAATTACAATCCAGGTTCCATTGGATCTACCAAGTCAAAACAATAAGACAACTCAGCAGTTTTCCTTCATAAAACAGACACAATCATTCTGGGATCAAGTCCAAGCAGTATTAGAGGAAATAAATAAGTCGCATAAGCATGAGGCACAGACCTCCATGTCATCTACCATACTTGCATCAGCACCCCCCTTTTAGCTTGTAGTTGTGACCATCAATGAGTAAAAGTGTCTGATCTGGTTTATGAATACCAGTTCAACCTGAAAATGGATGGCACCTACATCACAGAAACACACGGGGGTGTCCTTGAAGGAGTATAGCATCTGACTAGGGGACCCACCTCATAGTAAAGGAGGTATGCAAGTGGATCTGCTACCATGAGATCCACTAGTTAGTCATATTACATACTTCACAATCCAAAAGCATCTGGCTTCATAGAAAACTTAAATGACTTACTGATGGCACTGTTGACTTAAATGCTATTCTCTGCAAGATGGAGTGCTATACTTTGATTTGTTTCATGCATTAAATCAAAGATTCCTATATCATGTGTCCTTAATGGAAAAATACACATTTCAAAGAAGGTAGAATCAGATGACCACACTTGCCATCACGCCCAATGACTCACGGTGGGGGGTAGGGTGCATGTTTCACATCATATCAGCTCTGGACTGTGGAGAGTTACAGACTCTGTCTCAGAAGGGGAACATACACTTGTCAAGGAACACAGAAACAGTCCCACTGAAATATAAGTTATAGGTGTAGGCACTGTGATGCAGTGGACGAAGCCACCTTTTGGGATGCTTGCATTCCATATCAGAGAGCTGGTTTGAGTCCCAGCTCTGCTGCTTCTCATCCTGCTTCCTCATAATGCAACCTGGGAGGCAGTAGGCATTGGACTAAGTGCTTGCACTCTTGAATCCACATGAGAGACCTAAATAGCTTTGAGAACCTGGCTTTGTCTTGGCCCTGCCCTGATTGTTGTGGGCATGTGAAGGATGAGTCAGCAAATGAAAGATCTCTCTCTCTCTCTCTCTCAATCTCTCTCTAAACACACACATATACACACACACACATTTGTTCTGCCTTTCAAGTAGATGAAAATCAATAATTATTTGAAAAATAAGTAGAAGTTGTGGTTGCTGCCAGGACACTTTAGACTCCATATGCCTGTTATAAAGTTGTCATCTCGACAAATGTAATTTAATCTGAGGAGGAGGCACAATGTGGGAATGAAGGAACATAGGTGGAAGCTACAGGGTCTACATAAGCATCTCTTGGTACCCCCTTGCACAATTTGAACCGTGAATGGAGTATGAGAAGCATATACTTACTATGGTCTCAGACTTCTCAGGAATAAATTCAGGGATCATACTACCAGGTAAGACACTAAGACTTGTAGAAGTGATAGGGCAGGATGAAGGGAATTTAGAATGGACAGTGTAAGAGGAAACAGACTAATTGTGGCCCTAAGATTGACTGGGGTGACAAGGCAATAGTTTTTCTATCATATTTTTTAATAAAAAATTGTAGTTATTACATAAAATTACACATATTTATGGGGTAACATTATCTTACCTGTTTCAGATTTCTCCTACAGAGGAGACGTCCTTGGTACCTTTGCAAAAGTGAACCTGGAGAAGTGCATTTATGCTGTGACAGTCCTGGGAGTGTCTACTTAGATCTCACTTCAAGAGAGTGCCTGCTATGAGGAGTATAGTCAGCTGGTATCCTCTAGCTTCTGTTCATTTGAGGCTCACACGTATTCAAGCTGAGACTATGTTTGCACTGGAATGCTTTCAGTGATTGAGCACCTTGGGAGTCCATTTTAAAAGATAAATCTTTGGTTTGGGCTGCCTATAGACCAGGCTGAGATTTTCTACGAGCTTCAGTGTACCAGAGGATCTTCCTGTCCTGTCCTTTTATTCCTTTCTCTTTTCATAAGTGTCTGACCTGTGTGGAAGTCTAAAGATTCTGCCAACATACCCTTCACAAATGTTTACTTGAATAGGTATGTTTTATTTGTAATTATATCTTGTCTTTTGATTCTTGGAAGATATTTAATGATTTAAGGGAGAAGGCAAGAGTAGCATACAAGATTGGGGGTAAACAACATAGCTGCCATTGGTCAACTATTTGAAAGACAATTTAGTATTTTAGCAATCATTGCTGGCTGAATATCTGGATAGGGGATAGGGTATAAACATCATCTCTTTCCCTCACTGACTTGTCTCTCTCAACTCTGCTATTTTTAGGTAATCACTTTTACTCTTTTATATTCTTTCTGAGTTCCTTTATGTACATACAGGCAAATGCTAGTATATATTCTCTTTTCTTTTAAAAACAGTATAGTTAATATAGCATATACCCTCTTAAACACTGTGATTTTTCCTTCACTTATTTTTTCTTTTATGTTTTAATTTGACAGGTAGAGTTATAGACAGAGAGAGAGAGAGAGAGAGAGAGAGAGACAGACAGAAAGTTCACCCCCCAAATGGCAGCCACACCAAGCACTGCGCTGACCCGAGCTAGGAGCCAGGTACCTCCTCTTGGTCTATGTGGGTGTAGGGGTCCAAGCACTTGGGCTATCCTCCAATGCCCTCCCAGGCCACAGCAGAGAGCTGGACTAGAAAAGGAGCAACCGGGACCAGAACCGGCGCCCATATGGGATGCTGGCACCGCAGGCGGAGGATTAACCAAGTGAGCCACTGTGCCGGCCCCTGAATTTTCCTTCACTTAAAATTTTTACTGGGGGGTGCTGACATTGTGCATAGCAGGTTACACCTCCACCTGTGACACCAGCATCTCAGTTCGAGAACTGGTTGCTCCACTTCCAATCCAGCTCCCTGCTAATGTGTCTGGGAAAGCAGCAGAAGATGGCCCAAGTGCTTGGGCTCCTGCACCCACATGGGAGACCAGAAAGTAGCTCTGGGATCCTGGCTTCAGCCTGGCCCAACCCTGGCTGTTGTAGCCATTTGGGGAGTGAACCAGCAGATGGAAGACCTCTCTCTCTCTCTCTCTCTATCTCCTCCCCCCTCCTCCCATGTCTCCTCCTCTCTCTGATTTTCAAATAAAAAATAAATCTTTAAATAGTAAGTTTTTATTGAGGATCTTTCCATCTCACTGTATGAATTCTTTATTGTTTTCCACATGTACCTGTCATTCAATTGTATTGTAGTACTATTATATAGAAAACCAATCACTTATTTAAAGTCAGATTAATTCTAAGTGGCACCTATTTACAATGTTTGAATAAAAACCCTTTTGTATGTCATTTAGATATGTGTATTAATATCAATTACTTGGAAACACAAAACCTCTAAGAATTGAGCCTAGAATCTAATCATTTATGAGGGGAAACTGAAGTGAAGATTATAACAAAAAGGCAGAAACCAGACTGAATGATGCCACTATTCTGTTGTCAAGAAAGAATGTGACAAGTATATTCACAGAAATGTGTAAAATAATTGATAAATTGTTATTCTCTTACTGGCATTTTCAATTCATGAGTAAATAAAGACATAAGCAAAAAGGGGAAGGGTCTAAATGTAAATGATTATGTTTAGAATTCTCAATGTGTGTGTAGGGAAAGCAGTGTTAAAGAAATACTTATTAAATGACACTTGTTGACAATGTTAAACAGACTTTATTTTAAAGGGGAATGAGGACCATAGCAATGATATTCTTGCAATGAGTGGAGAGATATAGGGGTCCACTCTGAATACAGCATGAGCAGGAGAGAATGTATAACTAAGGAGCTGGGCAGGTTTCAATGGATCGAAAATTGCTGAGCAGTCAGGAGTAAGGGGGGGGGGTATTCTCACTAAATTGACCTAAATGGAATTCTAGGGGTATCAGATATCACCTCTGAGGTGATGGAGGATAAAAAACTGATCATGTAGAGAGGGTGATCAGATATCAAGAGTGAGTATTTGAAGGCTGGCATTGTGTTGGAGAGGATTAAGCCACTGCTTGCAATGTCAGCATCCTATATTGTAGCGCTGGTTGGAGACTTGGCTATTCTAATACAACTTCCTGCTAGTATGCCTAGGAAGGCAGCAGAAGATGGCCCAAGTACTTGAGCCCTTGCTGCCCTAATGGGGATTCCTAGACCGAGATGGCTCCTGGTTTCTGCCTGGACCATTCCTGGCTGCTACAGTCATTTGGAGAGTGAAGCTGTGGATGAAGATTCTCTCTCTCTCTCTCTCGCTCTCGCTCTTGCTCTTACTTTCTCTCTCTCTCTCTCTCTCTCTCTCTCTCTCTCTCTCTCTGTCATTTTGCCTTTGAAATAAATGAACAAATAAATCTTTAGAAATGTCAGAGTTGGGGCTGACACTGTAGTGCAATGAGTAAAGCTGCTGTCTGCAGCATCAACTGGGATTGTGTCTCAACTGCTCTACTTCCTACCCAGTTCCCTGCTAAAGTGCCTGGGGGAGCAGTGGAGGATAACCCAAGTTCTTGGGTCCCTGCAGTTAGGAGACCTAGAAGAATTTCCTGGCTCCTGACTTTGGACTGGCCCAGCTTAGCCTGTTTCAGCCATTTGGGGAGTGAACCAGCGGATGGAAGATCTCTGTGTCTCTCCTCCACTCTCTCTGTAAGTCTGCCTTTCAAATAATTATTCTCTTTTTTTTAAGCCACAGTAGATATTTTGCTAAACTGCAAAAACTGAATTTTACAAGTACCCAGCTAGGCCTAGGAGAAAGTTCAGGAGCCTGACTAAAATTTGATCAAGCAGACTCTGTGTGAAGGCTTACTATCTATACACAAATCTCTATTTTTTAAGGATGTGGATGATCTGGTTCCTTCCTTCCATACTCTCTTTATATCTTTTGAATGCTAAATAAAAGAGAAGTTCAACTAAACATACTAAGGACATTCCAAGGAAGATTGCTACATTTCAACCAAAACTCAGAAATGGTTAAATAGAGTGAAACTTCAGAACATGAGATAAAATGCTAGATAATTTTGGTTTGAGTAGTTCAGACATATAATAAATAAAGAACAGATCTCTATAAATCATGTCTATAAGTACACAAAAAGAAGCTCATGATAGTCATGGAAGACTTATTTTTATTCGTTACAGTTCCACAGAAGTTGAAATGTTCATTTGAGAGTGATTAGCGCTTACTGCGGTAAGGCCATTCTGTGAAACCAAGTGCTCGGCCGCCCTTTAGAGCAGCTTACGGATCCACTCTGCTTCAGGCTGAAAATGAAGTGAAAAATGAAAATTAGAAATAAAATTATTTGTTAATTATAGCAAATCCCTGGTGTGTTAAGGACCACATAAAAGCACTAATGTCATAGGTGGAAGAGAACTTGGGTATCATTTTTATTATTTCTTTTTTATAATGCAGGTCCTTGGAATCCACTCTACCCCAGAATTATCAATTAAAAGTCTCTGAAGATAGTGTCTATTAGTGTGTTTGCTCAGCAAACTCCCTGGGTAATGTTAATGACCCCTGAAGGGGAAGAAGTACTGAAGTACTAAATGCTCACCCAGTCACCAGTGCTTGCACAGGAACTGAGGGTCAGCAATATTGCATTATTAGTCTAGCTCTCATGAGCATTTTAATGGACTAGAGCTTTTAGAATTGAAAATATAATGTAAGAATACAAATTGTATTAAAAATAACTGATAGTCATTCAAAAATCCACCACACTAATACAACTATTTTCACATTGGGATATTACTGTGCACTCTTTGTGAACCAACATGCAGATTTTTGTTTAGTTGCAATCCCATACATTTTTTCTCTGCTTCTTTCTCTTGATATTGCAGTATTCACTTTGCTTTCTAATAATTTTTAAACATTTATTTATTAATTCACTTGGAAGGGAAGGGAAGGGGAGAGGGAGAGGGAGAGGGAGAGGGAGAGGGAGAGGGGGAGAGAGGGAGAGGGAGAGGGGGAGAGAGGGAGAGGGAGAGGGGGAGAGGGGGAGAGGGAGAGAGGGAGAGAGGGAGAGAGGGAGAGTGGGAGAGAGGGAGAGAGAGAGAGAGAGAGAGAGAGAGAGAGAGAGAGAGAGAGAGAATCTCTCATCCACTAGCTTACTACTCAAATGCTTTTAATAGTAGAGGCTAGGCCAGGTTGAAGCCAGGAGCCCATAATTCCTTATTTTGGGTATATCATGTGAGTGACAGTGACCAAAGCCACCATTTGCTGTCTCCATAGGTTCACATCAGCAAAAATCTGCAATCAAGTGTTTGTTTTTCAAGGAATGTTATAGCAATGCTTTTTTGCAACATTGTGATTAAAGACCAGAACATCACAAACAAGGAAAGCTACAAGAAATCACCTTGAGTCAGAGTTTCCATGAAAAATGTATGAAGATGTATATTGCAAACATGAAGTGCCCTCCTGCTTCTCTTTTCCATATCCTGTACACACCCCAAACTCTTGCTAGAAAATCCATGGTAAAATACTTCTTAAGGAGGCAGTTAACTATACCTTCTGTCTGTAACCTTTTCGTGTTACAAGTAAATATTTTTTTCTGAGCAATTCCTGTTTGAGTGTGATTATTCAGTGACATCTCAAGCAAAATGACTTCTTTATGTTCACTACAAACCCTATTGACTACTTAGCAATTGACTCAACCCTGAAGGTGTGGAGAAGATATCCCAGAGGACAAGGTGGATTTGAGTCTCACATGGACTTCTTAAATCTTCTCAGAGAAGAATGGCCTTGAAACCAAGTCTTTCTGAGAAAGATAAAATGTACTTCTTGTTTCAAAATTATTACATTTGAAAAGTAAATGGAGATCTGTATGTAAAATTTTATTATAAACTGCTTGCAGAAAAACCCTTAGAATGGAAGGTAAAGGAGTCCCAACTGATGAAGAAATAGAAGCGGAGGATTTGGAGGAGGAGGAGAAAGAAAAGTATAGAAAGGAGGCGATTAATGACAATGAAAACCTTAAGGTTACGGCTCAGCCATAGCTATAGGTGCTCTATGCTTATCAGGATGAAGGACATTAGCCCTACCCTGCTGAGAACACACAATACAGTAAACACAGAAGAAACACAAATTGATGCCCAGAAACCATGAAAATCAGTTTCACATCAAGCAAAGATCAAAGAGAGCCAGAAACAGAGAAGGTGTGGCATGGCAACTCTTCTGTCTATTTATGCTTCTCCTCAAAATGTGATTATTTGGGGAATTAAGATGAAAGGGGTGATATTTTGGATGAGAAAAATTAAAACTTAATTGACAGAATATCGACAGAATATTTACTCTTGAAGAGAGGGAGTTAACTTGAGAGGGATTGTTAGTAACCAGAGGAGATCTAGTAATTTCTGGTAAATGAACAGTTTTTTCATATAAGTAAAAATAGACTCATAAAAATTTAACTCAGATATGGATTAAATAACTTACTTCTTTGTACAACAAAATCTTGGTACATTATATTTCCATCTGCTAAGGCTGAATTTTCACTAATCAAGCTACTATTGTGTTAAGCAATTTACCCAGAAACACCTTTATGTCTCAGTTAAATCTGCCCTGTAAAAGTTTTAGTTAATTTTTATTTTTGTTCTTTCCTAAGCACATAAAAGTTAACAACTTTTGTAAAATGACCCTATTTACAAATACTTTAAAAAGTTTTCTTATATCACAAGCCAGTTCTTTCTGCTCTAGTCTAAGTAATTCTTATTCTCATAATTTTTATACATTTTTCTTGCAAATCTTTTGGTTCTTTTTGAATTAGTATTCATTTTTCTCAAACTTACAACTATTATAGTAAAAGAGAACTATTCTTTAGGGAAAATATAAATTCAAACCTTTAATGTATTTTCCCTTTTAAAAATACAATTTGGCCTAAAAGTAAGACAAAAGTAAACATACCAAAGGAGCATATCTTGGTTTTGGTGGTGGAGGAGTTGTCTTGCACCGACAGAGACGTTTGACCTTAGGTGATGGCAGTAAAGGCTCACAAGGAGGAAGTGGTGGTCTTTGTCTTGATGGAGGCACTCTACCTGTACTTGGTTTTTTCCCCTTTTCTTTGAATGTTGTCTTTTTGGATGACATTCTGAATCCTCTCTTTGGTTCTCCCCCCTTCTTGGAATCTACAGATGTAGCATCTGATTCATCAGCTTTATTTTTAGCTGCAGGTTTACCTAGTGAGTCTTCAGATTCAGCATCTGAACTTTTGGCCTTCGCAGCCTTCTTGAGGCCTGCCTTGGAAGACGCATCAGATTCCATATCAGTAGACTCTGATTCCTTCTTTGCTTCATCCTTCTTGGAATCTTTCTTTTCCTTCTTTGAAGGCTTCTTCCCTTTCTTTGAATCCAAATCAGATTCAGTTTCAGTAGACTCTGCAGCCTTCTTTGCATCCTTTTTGTCCTCTTTCTTTGACCCTTTCTTCTTGTCATCTTTTTTACCCTTTTTTGAATCACCTTCAGATTCAGAATCAGCATCAGTAGATTTGGAATCCAAAACGACCGACTTACGTTTGCCCTCTTTCTTTGATTCTTTCTTATCCTTCTTGTCATCTTTCTTGCCCTTTGCTTCTGCTTCAGATTCAGAATCAGTAGAGACTGCATCCTTCTTTGAATCTTTCTTCTTGTCGTCTTTCTTGGAAGCTTTCTTTGTGTCCTTCTTTGCATCTTTCTTCGCATCCTTTGATTCTCCAGATTCAGCATCAGTAGATTCTGCATCCTTCTTTGAATCCTTCTTCTTGTCGTCTTTCTTGGAAGCTTTCTTTGTGTCCTTCTTTGCATCTTTCTTCGCATCTTTTGATTCTCCAGATTCAGCATCAGTAGATTCTGCATCCTTCTTTGAATCCTTCTTCTTGTCATCTTTCTTGGTAGCTTTCTTTGTGTCCTTCTTTGCATCTTTCTTCGCATCCTTTGATTCTCCAGATTCAGCATCAGTAGACTCTGCATCCTTCTTCGCATCCTTCTTCTTGTCATCTTTCTTTGCATCCTTCTTTGTGTCCTTCTTTCCAGGTTTCTTTGAATTATTTTGTGAGTAATTCTTAAACCATGCTTCAAATTCCATAGAGTCACCACTAGATTCCTCTACAGGTATTAATAAACTAATATTTATACTATCGTTTGAGTAAGTCTGTAACTTGACATCACAATTGATATTTGAGCTCTTATTCTTTGTACTGTTCTTGGCATATATGGTTGAAATATCTGTCTCCTCACAATTCTTTGAATCTTTCCTATTGCTATTTTTATCCTTTTTTGAGAATACATTAGGCACTTTGGATTCTTGGTTTGTTTCTGATTTGCACTCCGATTTCCCAAGCTCATTTTCATGTGATGTTTTTGGTGATTTAAATGCTTTAGTTATTCCTTTACGTTTCTCATCTTGCATTGTTTTCACAGATTCTACATTTGTAGTATATAGATCTGTTTTTCTCTTCAAATTTTTCTTCAAAGTTGTTCCTTTTTTGTCATCTCTGGACTTCTTAGTTTGTGCCTTTTTAGGAGGGGATTTGGGTGAATGCATATATGGGAATGGAGCCTGTCTTCTGGTAGCTAAGTACATAATTGGCCTTTGGAAACTTTTTCTTAAAGAATGCCTTATCCATTTATGAGTTGGCTTCTGACCTTCCTCTAATTTTCTTTTGTAATGCCTCTGAAAAGGTTTGTTAAAATAATGATAAGCTTTTGTGAATAAGTTATATCATTTTGTATTATAACATGAAAAACAAAGATATCTTTTCACTTACCATTCATTTAAAATTGAAAAAAATATTTTTACCTTTCCAGGTTGAGTTTGTGTGTGTTGTGTGTTGCATGTGTGTGATAACATGATTTTTGAAATAAGAAAACTTTAGATGAGAATTTAGGGCAAGATTTATGATTCAGATAATGGCTCATGTTAGGAGTGGAATATGCCCAAAAAGAATTATCCATGATATTCTGTAGCTTATCTTCACAATTATTTAAAACCATTTATAGAAGAGATTTGGGGGGGACAATTGCACACCCCTCATAGCCAGGTAAACTCAGAAAAAAAAATAATCCTTTGGAAGTTTGTTATGAAAATTCTTGTGATAGTTGTAGTCTTCAGGCTTCAGGATTAGTCTCATTCCTGCTCCTGTTTCAAATCTCAAGTCAAATTGGAAACCTGAGATCCCTACTATTAAGTATCAAAAAGGAATCCAAGAATATAAAATGAAACAAACTTTTGAGTTACATTAATTCGTGTAATAATAGTGTGGTTTATTTTCAAATTGGTTGTAATAAGTGACCACAGAGACTGATTTTAGATTTATTTCTTATATTCCTTCAAATCGGCTATATAGGCAGCAATGAAGAGAAGCATGAAACTTGCATCACTAAGGATGTAATGAATAAGATATTACATGTTAATGGAAAGCAAAAATAAGCAGGTATAGTCATCCTAATACCAGATAAAATCGACTTTAACACAAAAAACTGTTAAAAGAGACAAAAAACGCATTAAGTATTTATTAAGAGATCAATTAATCAGGAAGATGTAACTATAATAATTGTATATGCACCCAATGCCAGGGCACCTGGCTATTAAAAACGAATGTTAATGGATCTAAAGGGAGACATAGACTCCAATACAGTATAAATGGGGGACTTCAATATCCCAATTTCATCAATGGACAGATCAACTAGGCAGAAAATTAACAAGAAACAAAAGAACTAAATGACACTATGGAACAAATGGGCCTAACTATATCTACATAACATTTCATCTTACAGTTGAAGAATACTGATTCTTTTCATCAGTGCATGGAATTTTCTCTAGGATAGAACACTTGCTAAGCCATAAGGCAAGTCTCAGCAAATAAAAAAATTGAAATCATACCATGTATCTTTTCTGGCCACAACGGAATGAAGTAGTAAATTAACAAAAATTTCTGAAACATATGCAAACATATGGGGACTGAAGACATGCCACAAATGAATAGTAGGTGACAGAAGAAATCAAAAGGAAAGTAAAAAAATCAGGAAACAAATGTAGATGACAATACAACATATCAAACTTATGGGATACAACAAAGCAGTGTTAAGAGGGAAGTTTATAGCAATTAGTGCCTATATCAAGAAATTGGAAAGGCATCAAGTAAATGAGATATCAGTGCACCTCAAGGACCCAGGAAAACAAAACAAAACAAAACAACAACAAAAAAAAACAGAGCAAAATTAGTCGGAAGAAAGAAATAATTAAAAGTAGAGAACAAATAAACAAAATAGACACCCCCCAAAATTCAAAAGATCAGTTAAATGAAAAGCTGATTTTTGGAAAAAATAAAAAATGATATACCATTGGCCAAAATAAATAAAAGAAATTAAGGAGAAGACCAGAATTAACAAAACCAGAAACAAAAAAGGAGATGTAACAATGTATTACATAATAATAAAAAGAAACTTAAGGAATTACTAAAAACAGCTATAAGCCAATAAATTGGAAAATCTAGAAAAAAATGGATAGATTCCTGGACACATAAATCTACCAAACTTGAGTCATGAAAATATAGTAAAACTAAAAGGCCAATAACCAAGAAGTATATTGAATCAGTAATAAAGATCTTCCTAACAAAGAGAAGCCCAGGCTCAGGTGGGTTCACTGTTGAATTTTACCAAACTTTAAGAGCAGAACTAGTTTCAGGGCTGATGCTGTGGCGCAGCAGGGTTAAAACCCC
Organism: Sylvilagus floridanus; assembly: GCA_949820135.1. Classification (NCBI taxonomy): domain Eukaryota; kingdom Metazoa; phylum Chordata; class Mammalia; order Lagomorpha; family Leporidae; genus Sylvilagus; species Sylvilagus floridanus. The sequence continues at coordinate 63,806,570 of OX463223.1, read as the reverse complement.
TGCCTGCAGTGCTGGCTTCCCATACGGGCACCTGTTCGAGTCCTGGCTGTTCCACTTTCCAATCCAGCTCCCTGCTAAAGTGCCTGGGAAGGTGGCAGAGAATGGTCCCAGTCCTTGGGCCCCTGCACCTGGAAGAAGCTCCTTGCTCCTGGTTTCCTGGCTCAGCTCTGGCCATTGTGGTCATTTGTGGAATGAACCAGCAGCCAGAAGGCCTCTTTCTGTCTCTATCACCCTCTGTAATTCTGTGTTTCAAATAAATAAAATAAATCTTTAAAAAAAGAATTAATTTTTATTTTTCTCAAACTATTCAAAACATCGAAATGGAGGGAATCTTCCTCTTCCCAAAGTCCTTCTATGAGGCCATCATACCTTAATTTCAAAGCCAGAAGAAGATACAACAGTGAAAGGGAGCTAGAGACCAATATGACTGATAAACACAGTTTCAAAAATCCACAAAAAATACTATCTAATAGAATCCTACAACACATTAAAAAGATCATTCACTCAGATCAAGTGGACCCTGACATGCAGGGATGATTCAACACATCAAAATCAATAAATGTGATACATCAAATTAATAAATTGAAGAACAAAAAACATGATTCTCTCAATAGATGCAGGGAAAGCATTTGATAAAATACAACAACTTTTCTTCATAAAAACCTTAAGCAAATTGGGGACAGAAGAAACATTCCTCAACACAATCAAGGCAATATATAACAAACCAATAGCTAACATCATATTGAATAGGGAAAAGTTGGAAGCATTCAAACTAAGATCTGGAACCAGACAAGGATGCCCACTTTCACCACCACTATTCAGTATAGTTCTGGAAGATTTATCCAGTGCTATAAGGCAGGAAAAAAAATCAAGGGAATATAAATTGGAAAGGAGGAAGTCAAGTTATCCTGGTTCACAGGTGACATGATTCCATTTATAGGGGAACAAAAAGACTGTACTAAGAGATTATTGGGGCTCATAAAAGAGTTTGGTAAAGCTCCAGGATATAAAATCAATACACAAAATATCAATAGCCTATGTATGGACAGAAAGTTTCATGGCTGAGAAAGGACTTGTAAGATGACTCACATTAACAATAGCTGTGAATATTTAAATATCTTGGAATAAATTTAACCAAGGAGGTGAAGGCCTCCACAATGAAAATTATAAAACATTGAAGAAAAAATAAAACAAGATAGAAAAAACGTGGAAGAATCTTCCATGTTCATGCATTGGAAGAATTAACACAATCAGAGGAGGGCAAGATGGCGGAATAGGAAGGGAGCACATTGGATAGTCCGGGAAAAGACAGTTTAATAAAAGTGGAGATACTGCACGTTCAAGGAAGAGTTAGGGAAGAAACAGCAGAGGAAACTCTTCCAGAACTACTGGTTCACGGTGGACATATGTGGAGGGCACAGCTGCCCACGGCTCGGGACCCCAGCCACAGAATCCACGTACCAGTGCTGGAAAGGGAGGTGAGGTGAAACCTCAATAGCCCGAGACACTTGCGGGAAAGTGGAAGGAGAAGCCTAGAGGGAATGAGGCTTGAAGCCCCGTGGGGGAAAGTTCACCAGGCTAACCAGAGGATAGAGGCAAAAAAAAAGGGACCACTAGACAGAGTCTCTCTGTCCACTCGCCTTCCAAAGGTGAGCAAGGCAAATAGCAGGCGCCATTTTGGACATACGTAAAAGCTGCACCCACCATCAGCCAAGCAGAAAAACCTGACTCTTGGGGGGTGAAATAACAGGAGGTTAGGACCTAGTGAACGTGTGGAGCTTATGAACTGTGACTGCGAAAAACTGAAGGTGTGGGAGAGAACTCACGGAGATGTGAGTACTCTCGGGAGAGTACACAAACTTAGTAACCTTGGCAACGCAATGGGAGATGGCAGAGAAATTTGAGCTTACACTGAGGACTGTATAGATCCTTTGGGTGGTCCTTGGAACAGAGCAGATGAATATTATACCCACAGGAGCCAGAGAACAGAAACTGACTGCCTTCAATTCCGCTCAGCTGTGTGGAATTACTTCCCTTCCCTTCCCTTTGGAACACCCTTAACCCTGAAGAACCAAACAGAGCTCTCTAGGCACACCTTTAAAAAGCCTCTAAGGATCCATCAAAAGCAGCAGTCCAGTTAATACAGTCATAGTATAACGAGAAAAAACACCACAGCGAGGGAAGAAGAAACCAAAAAACATCTCCACAATGCCAAGCAACATACACAGAAACTGAGGAAATAAATACAAGGAAGACAATATGACGCCCCCAAATGAACAAGATACCCCAAGCCAAGATTATGAAGATGATGAGATAGAAGAAATGCAAGATACAGATTTCCAAAAATTTATGATAAGAACATTTAGAAGTTTTCAAAAACAAATGCTTGAGCAATGAAAATCCTTACTGGACAGGATAGAAAATCTCTCTCATGAAATGAAATATTAAGGAGGAATCAAAATGAAATGCAGAAATTAGTAGAACAGGAAAGTGTAGAGAGCAGCAAGATGGCAGAATAGGAAGGGAGCACACTGATAATCTGGGGAGAGACAGTTTAATAAAAGTGGAGATACCGCAGGTTCAAGGAAGAGTAGGGGAAGAAACAGCAGAGGAAACCCTTCCGGAACTGGAGATTCACAGTGGACCTGCGTGGAGAGCGTGGGAGCCCACAGTTTGGGACAGCAGCAGCAGATTCAACACACCAGCACTGGAACGCGAGGTGAGCCGAACCTCAATAGCCCGAGATACCAGAAGGGAAGCAGAAAAGGGAGCCTAGAGTGAACAAGGCTTGAAACCCTGCAGGGGAAAAGTTCACCAGGCTAACTATAAGAGAGAGAGAGAGAGAGGGAAAAAAAAAAGTGACCCATACGGACACGAGTTTCTCTCTCTCTGCCCACCTCTCAAAGCTGAGCAAGACAAAGAGCAGGCACCATTTTGGAATATGTCATAAGCAGGGCAACCTCGGGTCAGCACTGGCCCCGAGCCTAGCAGAAAAACCTGACTCTGGGTGGGAGGGGTGAAATAACAGGAGATTAGAACCTAATGAATGTGTGGTGCTAATGAACTGAGACTGTGAAAAAAAGAGACGGTGGGGGAGAGAACTCGCGAAAATCACGAATTCACGTGAGTACTCTCCAGAGACGCTACAGTTCAGTAGCCTTGGCAGCCCAGTGGGAGACTACAGGAGAATCTGAGCCCACACTAAGGGCCGCAAAGATTCCCTCTCTGGTCCTTGGGAAAGAGCTTCTGATCTCTGGCTCCTGTTGGTATATCATTCACCTGCTAACCACCCCCAATTCCATTCAGCTGTGTGGAATTACTTCCCATTTGAACCAAAAAAAAAAAAAGTAACAGAGATTTACCATGCCTAAACTGGGAGTGTCTCCTTTGACACACCCTCAACCCTGAGGCACCAAACAGAGCTCTCAGGCCACACCCATCTCAAGCCTCTAAGGCTCCATCAAAAGCAGACAGTCCACTTAATCTAGAGTCATAGTATAACAAGAAAAAAACACCACAGTGAAGAAACCAATATGCCAAACAACAAACGCAAAAACCGAGGTAGTAAGAACAAGGAAGACACTATGGGGTCCCAAAATGAAAAAGACACCCCAATTCAAGATTACGAAGATGATGAGATAGAAGAAATGCAAGAAGCAGATCTCAAAAAATTGATAAGAACACTAAGAAGTACTCAAAAACAAATTCTTCAACTACAGAAATCCTTAATGGACAAGGTAGAAAATCTCTCTTGTGAAAATGCAATATTAAGGAGGAATCAAGCTGAAATGAAACAACTAGTAGAACATGATCACTGTGATAGTGACGAGAAATCATAATGAAGTGAAGAATTCAATAGATCAAATGAAAAACACATTAGAGAGCCTTACAAACAGAATGGATGAGGCAGAAGAGAGAATATCACTTAGAAGACAGAGCACAGGAAAATATACAGTCAAACCAAAGAAAAGAAGAGGAAATTAGAAATCTAAAAAATATTATTAGGAATCTACAGGATACTATGAAAAAACCCAACATTCGAGTTCTAGGAGTTCCTGAAGGCATGGAGAGGGAGAAAGGATTAGAAGGCCTTTTTAGTGAGATACTAGCAGAAAATTTCCCAGTTGTGGAGAAGGACAGAGACATCCTAGTACAGGAAGCTCATAGAACCCCTAGTAAACATGACCAAAAGAGATCCTCACCACGACACGTTGTAATTAAACTCAGCACAGTGAAACATAAAGAAAAGATCCTAAAATGCGCAAGAGAGAAACGTCAAATTACACTCAGAGAATCTCCAATTAGACTCACAGCAGACTTCTCAACAGAAACCCTACAAGCTAGAAGGGAATGGCGAGACATAGCCTAGGTACTGAGAGAGAAAAACTGCCAGCCCAGAATATTATATCCTGCAAAGCTCTCATTTGTGAATGAAGGTGAAATAAAGACCTTTCATAACAAACAGAAATTGAAAGAATTTGTTGCCACTCGTCCAGCCCTGCAAAAGATGCTTAAAGATGTGTTACACATAGAAACACAGAAACACGGCCATCAACATGAAAGAAGGTAAACGAAGGGAACCTCACGGCAAAAGGTCACAGGGAATTCAAAGCATACATTAGAAAATATCTTTGGCAAATGGCAGGGCAAACTTACCACTTATCAATAGTCACATTGAACGTTAAAGGTCTAAACAGTCCTGTTAAAAGACAGAGATTGGCTGATTGGGTTAAAGAACAAAAACCATCTATTTGCTGCTTACAAGAAACACATCTTTCCAACGAAGATCCATACAGACTGAAAATAAAAGGATGGAACAAGATATACCATGCCAACAGAAATGAATAAAGTGCGGGTGTAGCCATCTTAATATCGGACTACATAAAGTTTAACACAAAAAACTGTTAAGAGAGACAAAGAGGGGCACTATATAATGATTAAGGGATCAATACTACAGGAAGATATAACAATTCTCAATGTATATGCACCTAATTACAGGCCACAGGTTTATTTAAAAAATTTGTTAAGAAACTTAAAAGGAGACTTAGACCCCAACACAATAGTACTGGGGGACTTCAATACTCCACTCACAGATATTGACAGATAGACAGGACAGAAGATCAACAAGCAGACAGTAGATTTAAACAACACTATAGCCCAAATGGATCTAACAGATATCTACAGAACTTTTCATCCTACACATAAAGCATTCACATTCTTCTCAGCAGTACATGGAACCTACTCTAGGATTGACCACATATTAGGCCATAAAGCAAGTATCAGCAAATTCAAAAGAATTAGAATCATACGATGCAGCTTCTCAGACCATAAGGGATTGAAGTTGGAAATTAGCAACTCAGGAATCCCTAGAGCATATGCAAACACATGGAGATTGAACAACATGCTCCTGAATGAACAATGGGTCACAGAAGAAATCAAAAGAGAAATCAAAAATTTTCTGGAAGTAAATGAGGATAACAGCACAACATACCAAAACTTATGGGATACAGCAAAAGCAGTGTTAAGAGGAAAGTTTATATCAATAGGTGCCTACATCAAGAAACTGGAAAGGCATCAAATAGATGAGCTTTCAATGCATCTCAAGGATCTAGAAAATTTGCAGCAAACTAGACCCAAATCTAGTAGAAAAAGAGAAATAATCAAAATCAGAGAAGAAATCAACAGGATTGAATCCAAAAAAACATTACAAAAAATCAGCCAAACGAGGAGCTGGTTTTTTGAAAAAAATAAACAAGATTGACACCCCATTGGCCCAACTAACTAAAAAAAGAAAAGACCCAAATCAGTAAAATCAGAGCTGAAAAAGGAAATGTAACAACAGACACCACAGAAATCAAAAGAATCATCAGAAATTACTACAAGGACTTGTATGCCAGTAAACAGGGAAACCTATCAGAAATGGATAGATTCCTGGACACATGCAACCTACCTAAATTGAACCAGGAAGACATAGAAAACCTAAACAGACCCATAAGTGAGTCAGAAATTGAATCAGTAATAAAGGCCCTCCCAACAAAGAAAAGCCCAGGATCAGATGGATTCACTGCTGAATTCTACCAGACATTTAAAGAAGAACTAACCCCAATTCTTCTCAAACTATTCAAAACAATTGAAAAAGAGGGAATTCTCCCAAATTCTTTCTATGAAGCCAGCATCACCTTAATTCCTAAGCCAGAAAAAGATGCAGCAATGAAAGAGAATTACAGACCAATATCCCTCATGAACATAGATGCAAAAATCCTCAACAAAATTCTGGCCAATAGACTGCAACAACACATCAGAAAGATCATCCAGCCAGACCAAGTGGGATTCATCCCTGGTATGCAGGGTTGGTTCAATATTCACAAAACAATCAACGTGATACACCACATTAACAGACTGCAGAAGAAAAACCATATGATTATCTCACTAGATGCAGAGAAAGCATTCGATAAAATTCAACACCCTTTCATGATGAAAACCCTAAGCAAACTGGGTATAGAAGGCACATTCCTCAATACAATCAAAGCAACTTATGAAAAACCCATGGCCAATATCCTATTGAATGGGGAAAAGTTGGAAGCATTTCCACTGAGATCTGGTACCAGACAGGGATGCCCACTCTCACCACTGCTATTCAATATAGTGCTGGAAGTCTTAGCTAGAGCTATTAGGCAAGAAAAAGAAATTAAAGGGATACAAGTTGGGAAGGAAGAACTCATACTATCCCTCTTTGCGGACGACATGATTCTTTATTTAGGGGACCCAAAGAACTCTACTTAGAGACTATTGGAACTCATAGAAGAGTTTGGCAAAGTAGCCGGATATAAAATCAATGCACAAAAATCAACAGCCTTTGTATACACAGACAGTGCCACAGCTGAGGAAGAACTGCTAAGATCAATCCCATTCACAATAGCTACAAAAACAATCAAATACCTTGGAATAAACTTAACTAAGGACATTAAAGTTCTCTACAATGAAAATTACAAAACCTTAAAGAAAGAAATAGAAGAGGATACCAAAAAATGGAGAAATCTTCCATGCTCATGGATTGGAAGAATCAATATCATCAAAATGTCCATTCTGCCAAAAGCAATTTACAGATTCAACGCAATACCCATCAAGATACTGAGGACATTCTTCTCAGATCTGGAAAAAATGATGCTGAAATTCATATGGAGACACAGGAGACCTCGAATAGCTAAAGCAATCTTGTACAACAAAAACAAAGCCGGAGGCATCACAATACCAGATTTCAGGACATACTACAGGGCAGTTGTTATCAAAACAGCATGGTACTGGTACAGAAACAGATGGATAGACCAATGGAACAGAATAGAAACTCCAGAAATCAATCCAAACATCTACAGCCAACTTATATTTGATCAACGATCCAAAACCAGTCCCAGGAGTAAGGTCACTCTGTTTAATAAATGGTGCTGGGAAAACTGGATTTCCACGTGCAGAATCATGAAGCAAGATCCCTACCTTTCACCTTACACAAAAATTCATTCAACATGGATTAAAAACTTAAACCTACGACTCGACACCATCAAATTATTAGAGAGCATAGGAGAAACCCTGCAAGACATAGGTACTGGCAAAGACTTCTTGGAAAATACCCCAGAAGCACAGGCACTCAAAGCCAAAATTAACTACTGGGATTGCATCAAATTGAAAAGTTTCTGTACTTCAAAAGAAACAGTCAGGAAAGTGAGGAAGCAACCAACAGAATGGGAAAAAATATTTGCAAACTATTCAACAGATAAAGGGTTGATAAAGAGAATTTACAAAGAGAACAAGAAACTGCACAATAACAAAACAAACAACCCACTTAAGAGATGGGCCAAAGACCTAAATAGACATTTCTCGAAAGAGGAAATCCAAATGGTCAACAGGCTCATGAAAAAATGTTCAGGATCACTAGCAATCAGGGAAATGCAAATCAAAACCACAATGAGGTTTCACCTCATCCTGGTTAGAATGCTCATGTACAGAAATCTTCCAACAACATATGCTGAAGACGATGTGGGGAAAAAGGGACACTAACCCACTGTTGGTGGGAATGCAAACTGCTAAAGCCACTATGGAAGATTCCTCAGAAACCTGAATATAACCCTAAGATATAACCCAGCCATCCCACTCCTTGAAATTTACCCAAAGGAAATTAAATTGGCAAACAAAAAAGCCGTCTGCACACTAATGTTTATTGCAGCTCAATTCACAATAGCTAAGACCTGGAATCAACCTAAATGCCCATCAACAGTAGACTGGATATAGAAATTTTGGGACATGCACTCTATAGAATACTGCATAGCAGTAAAAAAACAATGAAATCCGATCATTTGCAACAAAATGTAGGAATCTGGAAAACATCATGCTGAGTGAAATAAGGCAGTCCCAGAGGGACAAATGTTATATGGTCTCCCTGATCGGTGACAACTAACCAAGCACCCAAAAGGAAACATGTTGAAGTGAAATGGATACTATCAGAAGCAGTGACTTGATTGGCCCTTGTCATGACTGTTGATGTACAATTTAATACTTTATCCTTTTAATATTTTTTTGTTATTGTTAATACTATTGGTTGAACTCTGTAATTAACACACAATTATTCTTAGGTGTTGAAATTTAACTAAAAACTGATCCCTGTAAAATATAAGAGTGTGAATAAGAGAGGGAGGAGATGTATAATTTGGGACATGCTGAATCAGATTTGCCCCAAATTGCAGAGTTACAAATGTGCCAGGGGATTCCAATACAATCCCATCAAGGTGGCATGTACCAAGGCCATCTCACTAGTCCAAGTGATCAATTTCAGTTCACAATTGACCACACTGATAGGTCTAAGAGTCAAAGGGATCACACAAACAAGACTAGTGTCTGCTAATACTAACTGATAGAATGAAAAATGGAGAGAACGATCCAACATGGGAAGCGGGATACACAGCAGACTCATAGAATGGCAGATGTCCTTAACAGCACTCTGGCCTCAGAATCAGCCCTTAAGACATTTGGATCTGGCTGAAGAGCCCATGAGATTATTTCAGGCATGGAAAGTCAAAATACTCTGGTAAAAAAAAAAAGGACTTAAGTGAAAGATCTCTGAAAATGAGATCCCTGTAAAAAGAATGGGCGATTAATTAAGGTGCCTTTCTCTGAAGGGAGGTGAGAACTTCCATTTTGACTATGGCCTTGTCTAAATAATATCGGATTTGGCAAACTCAAAAGGCTTCCATAGCCTTGGCAACTCATGACAAGAGCCTAGGTGATTATTGATGCCCTAAACAAGGGTGTCAGTTTGTTAAGTCAACAACAGGAGTCACTGTGTACTTACTTCTCATGTGGGATCTCTGTCCTTTATGTGTTCTTCAATGTGAATTAATGCTATAACTAGTACTAAAACATTATTTTACACTTTATGTTCTGTGTGGTTGCAAACTGTTGATATCTTTACTTAGTATATACTAAGTTGATCTTCTTTATATAAAAATAATTGAGAATGAATCTTGATGTGAATGGAATGGGAGAGGGAGCTGTAGATGGGAGGGTTGTTGGTGGGAGTTAAGTTATGGGTGGGAAAAAGCCATGGTAATCCATAAGCTGTAGTTTGGAAATTTATATGTATTAAATAAATGTTAAAAAAAAGAACTGACAGAATCAAAATACCCTTACTAGTCAATGGAATATACAGGTTCATTGCAATCCCAATCAATATACAAGTGACATTCTTCTCAGAGCTAAAAAAATTATGCTAAAATTCATATGGCAGTACAAGAGAACCTGGATAGCTAAAGCTATGTTAAACAACAAAACAAAGCTTGAAGTATCACAATACCAGATTTCAATTCATACTACAGGGCAGTTATAAACAAAGCAGTCTAGTACTGGCACATAATAGACATGTAGACCCATGGAAATGAACAGAATCTCCAGAAGAAATCAATCCATCCATCTACAACCAGATAAACTTTGACAAAGTAGCTAAAATCAATCCCTGGAGAAAGGGCAGTCTCTTTAATAAATGGCGCTGGGTAAATTGGATCTCTACATGAATAAGCATGAAATAAGGTTCCTATCTTATATCTTATACAGTAGTCAATGCAAAATGTATCAAAGATCTAAACCTATGACCTGATAGCATCAAATTACCAGAGAAGAACTTTGGGGAAACTCTGCAAGACATTGGTATAGGCCAAGACTTCTTGGAATATATGCCAGAAGAACAGGCAATCAAAGCCAAAAATGGGAAATGGGATTATATCAAATTAAGAAGTTCTGTACTTTAAAACAAACACTCAAAAAAGTTAAGAGGTATCTGACAGAATGGGAGAAAATATTTGCAAACTATGCAACTGATAAAGAATTAATATCAGATTGTAAAAAGAGCTCAAGATATTCAACAACAAAAGAAACAACCCAGTTTAATAAATGGGCAAAAGATATGAACAAGCATTTTTCAAAAGAGGAAATTCAAATGGCCAACAGACACATGAAAACTGTCCAGGATCACTATCCATCAGGGAAAGCAAATCACAACCACTGTGAGGTTTCACCTCATCTCAAATTGAATAGTTCTCACACAGAAATCACCAGATAACAAATGCTGGCAAACATGTGGGAAAAAAGGGTACTCTAAAATGCTGTTGGTGGGAATGCAAACTAGTACAGTTATTGTGGAAGACAGTATGGAGATTCGTCAGAAATTTGAAAAGTGATATTTTCATATGATCCAGCCACCCATCCCTGGGAATTTACCCAAATGGAAAGAAATCAGCAAATGAAGGAGTTATCTGTACACCCATGTTTTTTGAAACTCAATTCACAATAGCTAAGATATGGAATCAACCCAGATGTGAATCAACCAATGAGTAGATAAAGAAAATGGTGTAGAAATATGCTATGGAATACTACTCAACCATTAAAAAGAATGAAATCCTGTCTTTTGCAAGAAAAATGGATGCAATTGGAAATCATCATACTTAGTGAAATAAGCCAGTTCCAAAAAGACAAATATATTTTCTCTCATCTGTGGTAACTAATAGAGAACCAAAAGTGTAATATATATGAATGAAGTTGACATTTTTAGATTTGATTTTTATTTACTTCCCTTGTCTCTTACTATTAAGGAAAAGTGATTTTTTTCTTTTACTATTGGTTGAATTCCTTTTTGATTAAATGCATTGACTATAGTTTTGATTTGGGAAATGTTTTGAAAATATTTTTTCATAACAGTGGTTGATCCATGTATGCTAGTGTTTGCTTTTGATAGTTGAGAGGATACTCCACTTTATAGAAGCAGAAGAAAACTTGAATATATTAGTATAAAGTATCTTGAATTCCGGATTTAAAGAAATAGGGAGTACTTGAGACACATCAATGCTGCTCCTGCTTGAAGATTAAATTTAACATGTTTTGGAGCAGGTGAACGTTTCCAGATAGATTTCCCCAGCTCCAGCATTATGTTTTTCAGCTTGCATAGTGTTTTAGCTACTGTTCCTTTGATGTGGGGAGCCAAGTGTAAATAAAAGTTTACTCTGAAACAGGTGGGGGACAATCTGTTCTGTTTCTTAAATTATAAATAAAAAATATTTCAACACATTATAAAATTCAAATTACTCATGGCTTATTTGTATTTATGTGTGTTGTAGCAACTTGTATTTAGTTCTGAATACAAATCTCTCAATACTTACAGGAACTGTAATTTGTAGCTCTGAAGTTGTTGATTTCTCTTCTCTACCTGGCTGGGGTGGTTTGGGAAATGTCAAAGTGAGGTGTTCTTGATTCTGTGATTTTTTGCTAGATTTAATAACTAAAATGAGAGAGAGCAATAAATAATTTGGAGTTAATTGACATAATTTCATCAACACTGAAATATTCTTGAGTGAGAAATAGATTATTTAAATTAACCTAATTTAGAACTCAAAATATAAATTTCCCCCTTTGGAATTTGCAATTTATTGGCACAACAATCAGAGAAAATAAAAGCTGATTTCCTCATTTAGCACTGAATTATATTTAAAATGACATTTGTAATTTTATTTTCTGGATTAAACCAATTTCACAGATAATTACTTCAATCGTGATGGTAAAGTAATCAAGCAGTAGGAATTAAGATATACAGAAAGATTCAATGCTAACTTTCAAATGTCTTTATAAACTCTTCTATCTTGGTTTATTTTCTATATGTCATTGTGGCTGTATTGCAAACAGTATGAAATCTTCTACCATCCCTGTAAGTAACTAGCCCAGTGTGGAGCATAAAGTGGTCAGTAACATCCTGACTGATCAAATCTTTGTGTTTAGTTTAGCACTCTTCTGACCTCAATAGCATTTCAAAGTACAGAAATGATGGCTGTAGACCCAAATAGTGTATTAAGTTTGGGTCACTCTACTTAAAGAGACGTGTATACATACTTGAGGGCTTCCCTAATAGAGTGATGTGGATCAAACTCTCAAAAATATGTCAGAAGAGGAACTGAAGGGGAAACTCAAGATTGCGCTTTTGGAGATGACCTGCTATATGGGAGAATAGTAATGGAAATAATAGTAGAATTGCAACTGGTAACATGTATTCAGTGTGTTCTATGTGTCAGAATGTGTTCTAGGCGTGTTATACATGTCAATTTATTTAATCTTTGTATCAACCCTTTGAATTGTATAATAGTCTCCCTTTTGCAGATGAGGAAATATAAAGCTCAAAGACAGATTAAATTACTGACCCTAAATCATAAATTTAGTAGCAGAGTTAACATTCAAACACAGATATTTTTGTCCCAAATCTATGCTCTTAACCACAATGTTAACAACTTCTTTTATATGTTTCTTGAGGGAAGAACTAGAACAAATTATGCAAAGAAACAACAGGATAGGCATAATTAAGCTCAATATATTAATGAGAACTTGTCTAAATTTGATTGTTCAACAAATGCACTATTTATTAACTAATTTCTCCTGACTATATTTGCCTTCTCTGCTTTAGGCATTGTAATTGTGAATTATAAACACAAAGGAATCTTCTGCAAGTAAGGTTGGTTTGTATTATGAGGAAGAACAAACTAAATAAGCTAGTACAAACCCTTATCAAGGTCAGAAATATTTTAAACATACTATACACACATTAATTGACAATCATGTACACACACACACACTTACATGCTTCTATCAAATAACATTTTTTTCTGCTTCATTATATTTAATGAAGGATACTAGTCACTAGTCTTAAAATTAGTTTCAAATCTAAAAATATTAAACTTAAAAAGACTAGATACATACTTGGAATGACATTGTCATACATTGTGATGTTTCCTTCTTGTCTATTAAAAAAGAAAAAAACTTTAATTAAATTTGTACTATGGATAATTATTTAAATATTATCAATAAAGATTAACACTTTGGGAACTCTTATATATTCTCTGATCTCTATTATCTTCGAACATCTATATTTAATTCACATTATAGTTTCCCTTTCCTAGTCTAAATGTATTTTCACCAGAAACTTGAACAAAAATAGCAATATAACATGTACCAAAACCTGAAATAAAACATTAACTTGGCAACTTTTAAAATAATGATATTTAATTATATACACAGTAAATCGAACCGATCACCCTCAAATAGTTTAGTGGAACAGTCAAAATTCACATTGTTTCTGACTGTTGTTGTACAATGTAATACTTTATCCATTTTAGTACTTTTTTATCCTAGTACTAGTGGTTGAACTCTGTAATTAACAAACAATTATTATTAGGTGTTTAAATTTTAACTGAAAAGTGATCTCTGTGAAATACAAGAGTGGGAATAAGAGAGGGAGGAGATGTACAATTTGAGACATGCTCAATCGGACCTGCCCCAAATGATGGAGTTAGAAACATGCCAGGGGATCCCAATACAATCCCATCAAGGTGGCATGTACCAAGGCCATCTCACTAGTCCAAGTGATCAATTTCAGCTCACAATTGATCACACTGATAGGTCTAAGAGTCAAAGGGATCACACAAACAAGACTAGTGTCTGCTAATACTAACTGATAGAATCAAAAAAAGGGGAGAGAATGATCCAACATGGGAAGCGAGATACACAGCAGACTCATAGAATGGCAGATGTCCTAAATAGCACTCTGGCCTCAGAATCAGCCCTTAAGGCATTCGGATCTGGCTCAAGAGCCCATGAGAATATTTTAGGCATGGAAAGCCAAGACACTCTGAAAAAAAAGAAAGAAGAAAAAGAAGACCTAAATGAAAGATCTCTGCGAGTGAGATCCCAGTGGAAAGAACGGGGCCATCAAAGAAGGAGGCACCTTTCTCTGAAGGGAGGAGAGAATTTCCACTTTGACTATGACCCTGTCAGAATAAGATTGAAGTCAGTGAACCCTAAAGGCTTCCATAGCCTTGGCAACTCATGACTAGAGCCTAGGGAGATTACTGAGGCCATAAACAAGAGTGTCGAATTGTTAAATCAACATCAGGAGTCACTGTGTACTTATGTCTCATGAGGGATCTGTCCTTAATGTGTTATCCAATGTGAAGTAATGCTATAACTAGCACTGAAACAGTATTTTTACACTTTGTGTTTCTGTGTGGGTGCAAACTGATGAAATCTTTACTTAGTATATACTGAATCGATCTTCTGTATATAAAGATAATTGAAAATGATTAAAAAATCTTGGTGTTGAGGGGCGGAGCCAAGATGGCGGAATAGTGAGGACGCGCACTAGCAGTCCGCAAAAAAATAGTTTAATAAAAACAGAGTTACTGTAGCCTCAGGAAAAATCTCAGGGAAAAAAATGCAGTGGAAATTCTTCCGGATCCAGTGAATAAGATGCAGAGGACCTAGGGGAAAATAAGTTTGCGAATGGCAAATCATGCCATAGTGGCACGGGAGCTGCTGGGAGGGATGGGAACCGGACAGAACACAGTCGCCATTGGAACTGAGCGCTTAAACGGGAGCCGATACAGGGATCCCGAGACACTGATGGGGGGAAGCAGACCCCCACGGGGGAAACAGCACAATTGAGGCGAGCCTGCACGGACACTAGCCTCTCTCGTTGCCCAATCTGCGAATTTGAGCTAGATCGAACGCAGCGGCATGGCACGCGCCCGCCGGCTGCGACGGGAGCCGGGCGGAACACAATTGCCGCAGGATCTGCGCGCTTGAATGGGAGCCGATACAGGGATCCCGAGGAACTGGCGGGGGGAAGCAGACTCCCACGGGGGAAACAGCACAGTTGAGGTGAGCCCGCACGGACACTAGCCTCTCTCGTCACCCATTCTGCGAATTTGAGCTAGATCGAACGCAGTGGCACGGCGCGCTCACCGGCTGCGACGGGAGCCGGGCGGAACACAATCGCTGCAGGATCTGCGCGCTTGAATGGGAGCCGATACAGGGATCCCGAGACACTGGCGGGGGGAAGCAGACCCCCACGGGGGAAACAGCACAGTTGAGGCGAGCCCGCACGGACACTAGCCCCTCTCGTCGCCCACCTTGCGAAGTCGAATTTGATTAAACGCAGTGGGACAGCGCGCGCCCGCCCGCCCACCCGCCCGTCACTGAGGCAGATGGAACCAAAAACCCGAGGCTGTAGAAACCTGAAGGGGATCCAAAAACTGGGAACACACCGCGCACACAAACTCAGTTACCTTGACAACCCAGAGAAAGAGTGTGGGAAAAAAAAATGCCAAACAAAAACAGATTCCGAGGGAGCAAGATCAAGCAAGACGCTATGATGACCCCAAACGGAAAAGACACTCCAAGTCAGGATTATGAAGATAAGGAGATAGAAGAAATGCAAGAAGCATATCTCAAAAAATTGATAAGAACATTAAGAAGTTCTCAAAAACAAATTCTTGAACTACAGAAATCTTTAAGGGATAAGATAGAAAATCTCTCTCGCGAGAATGAAATACTACGGAGGAATCAAAACAAAATGAAACAACTAGTAGAACAAGAAGCTACGATAGTGACAAAAAATCTTAATGAATTGAAGAATTCAATAGATCAAGTGACAAGCAATCTTGAGGGCCTTAAAACCAGAATGGGTGAAGCAGAAGAGAGGATATCGGACCTAGAAGACAGAGAACAGGAGAGGAAACAGTCAAACCAAAGACAAGAAGAGGAAATTAGAAAACTAAAAGATATCGTCGGGAATTTACAGGATACTATTAAAAAACCCAACATTCGAGTTCTAGGAGTTCCTGAAGGCATGGAGAGGGAGAAAGGATTAGAAGGCCTTTTTAGGGAGATACTAGCAGAAAATTTTCCAGGCTTGGAGAAAGACAGAGAAATCCTAATCCAGGAAGCTCATAGAACCCCTAATAAACATGACCAAAAGAGATCCTCTGCACGACATATTGTAATTAAACTCACCACAGTGAAGCAAAAAGAAAAGATCCTAAAATGTGCAAGAGAGAAACGTCAGATTACTCTCAGAGGATCTCCAATTAGACTCACAGCTGACTTCAACAGAAACCCTACAAGCTAGAAGGGAATGGCGAGACATAGCCCAGGTACTAAGAGAGAAAAACTGCCAGCCCAGAATATTATACCCTGCAAAGCTCTCATTTGTGAATGAAGGTGAAATAAAGACCTTTCATAGAGATCCCTACCTTTCACCTTACACAAAAATTCATTCAACATGGATTAAAAATTTAAACCTATGACCCGACAGCATCAAATTACTAGAGAGCATAGGAGAAACCCTGCAAGACGTAGGTACTGGCAAAGACTTCTTGGAAAATACCCCAGAAGCACAGGCACTGAAAACCAAAATTAACTACTGGGATTGCATCAAATTGAAAAGTTTCTGTACTGCAAAAGAAACAGTCAGGAAAGTGAATAGGAAACCGACAGAATGGGAAAATATATTTGCAAACTATGCAACAGATAAAGGGTTGATAACCAGAATCTACAAAGAAATCAAGAAACTCCACAACATCAAAACAAACAACCCACTTAAGAGATGGGCCAAGGACCTCAATAGACATTTTTCCAAAGAGGAAATCCAAATGGCCAACAGACACATGAAAAAATGTTCAAGATCCCTAGCAATCAGGGAAATGCAAATCAAAACCACAATGAGGTTTCACCTCACCCCGGTGAGAATGGCTCACATTCAGAAATCCACCAACAATAGATGCTGGAGAGGATGTGGGGAAAAAGGGACACTAATCCACTGTTGGTGGGAATGCAAACTGGTGAAGCCACTATGGAAGTCAGTCTGGAGATTCCTCAGAAACCTGAATATAACCCTACCATTCAACCCAGCCATCCCACTCCTTGGAATTTACCCAAAGGAAATTAAATGGGCAAACAAAAAAGCCGTCTGCACAGTTGTTTATTGCGGCTCAATTCACAATAGCTAAGACTTGGAACCAACCCAAATGCCCATCAACAGTAGACTGGATAAAGAAATTATGGGACATGCACTCTATAGAATACTATACAGCAGTCAAAAACAATGAAATCCGGTCACTTGCAACAAAATGGAGGAATCTGGAAAACATCATGCTGAGTGAATTAAGTCAGTCCCAAAGAGACAAATATCATTTGTTTCCCTTGATTGGCGACGACTAACTGAGCACCAAAGGGGAAACCTGTAGAAGTGAAATGGACACTATGAGAAACAGTGACTTGATCAGCTCTTGTGCTGACTGTTGTTGTACAATGTAATACTTTATCCATGGTAGTATTTTTTTTTTATCCTAGTACTATTGGTTGAACTCTGTAATTAACACACAATTATTCTTAGGTGTTTAAATTTTAACTGAAAAGTGATCCCTGTGAAATATAAGAGTGGGAATAAGAGAGGGAGGAGATGTACAATTTGGGACATGCTCAATCGGAACTGCCCCAAATGATGGAGTTAGAAACATGCCAGGGGATTCCAATACAATCCCATCAAGGTGGCATGTACCAAGGCCATCTCATTAGTCCATGTGATCAATTTCAGCTCATAATTGATCACACTGATAGGTCTAAGAGTCAAAGGGATCACACAAACAAGACTAGTGTCTGCTAATACTAACTGATAGAATGAAAAAGGGAGAGAACGATCCAACATGGGAAGCAGGATACACAGCAGACTGATAGAATGGCAGATGTCCTAAATAGCACTCTGGCCTCAGAATCAGCCCTTAAGGCATTCGGATCTGGCTCAAGAGCCCATGAGAATATTTTAGGCATGGAAAGCTAAGACATTCTGAAAAAAAAAAAAAAGAAGTACTAAATGAAAGATCACTGCGAGTGAGATCCCAGTGGAAAGAATGGGGCCATCAAACAAGGAGGTACCTTTCTCTGAAGGGAGGAGAGAACTTCCACTTTGACTATGACCCTGTCGGAATAAGATCGAAATCGGTGAACCCTAAAGGCTTCCATAGCCTCGGCAACTCATGACCAGAGCCTAGGGAGATTACTGACGCCATAAGCAAGAGTGTCAAATTGTTAAATCAACATCAGGAGTCACTGTGTACTTACGTCTCATGAGGGTGCTGTCCTTAATGTGTTATGCAATGTGAAATAATGCTATTACTAGTACTGAAACAGTATTTTTACACTTTGTGTTTCTGAGTGGGTGCAAACTGATGAAATCTTTACATAGTATATATTGAATCAATCTTCTTTATATAAAGATAATTGCAAATGATTAAAAAATCTTGGTGTTAAACTGGAAATTGCATAGATAATTAATCAATTTTTAAAAAAATATCATATAGGATCTTTGTCCTTAATGTGCTGTACATTGTGAATTAATACTATAACTAGTACTCCAACAGTATTATCATTTTGTGTCTCTATGTGAGGGCAAACCGTTGAAATCTTTACGTAATATGTACTAAATTGATCTTCTGTGTATAAAGAGATTTGAAAATGAATCTTGATGTGAACAGAAGGGGAGAGGGAGCGGGAAAGGGGAGGGTAGCGGGAGGGAGGGAAGTTGTGGGGGGGGAGCCATTGTAATCCATAAGCTGTACTTTGGAAATTTATATTCTTTAAATAAAAGCTTTACATATAAAAAAAAATCTTGGTGTTAAATTGGAAATTGCATAGATAATTAATCAATTTTTAAAAAAATATCATGTAGGATCTCTGTCCTTAATGTGCTGTACATTGTGAATTAATACTATAACTAGTACTCCAACAGTATTTTCACTTTGTGTCTCTATGTGAGGGCAAACTGTTGAAATCTTTACGTAATATGTACTAAACTGATCTTCTGTGTATAAAGAGAATTGAAAATGAATCTTGATGTGAATGCAAGGGGAGAGGGAGGGGGAAGGGGGAGGGTGGCGGGTGGGTGGGAAGTTATATGGGGGGAAGCCATTGTAATCCATAAGCTGTATTTTGGAAATTTATATTCTTTAAATAAAAGCTTTATATATATAAAAAATTCACATTTTTCTAAATTAACTAAATAAATTTGGAAAAGACACAGTTTTAAATGTTTTTAATAATATATGATAGGGTTTATATAAGTGTTGCTCTAGATTTTGAATTGTCAACTCATGTAGGAAAATTGTCTATGATATTTTCCATTTCGTAAGTGCCCATTTGATTTGGTTCTAATCTATTTTGTGCATGTTAATGGGGTATAATATGCTATCTAAAAATATGTATACATTGTGTAATACTCAAATCACAGTTAACATAAGTATCTCCTCAAGAGTTTGATTTTTAGACCGATCTAAATCAGTAAGTTCTTTAACACAAAACAACATAAGTCAAAATGATCAAATATGTTTATATTGAAAGTAAAAACTATTTTCACTTAGAGTCACATTCAGTTATGCAGCACAAAGCCTAGCTCATTAACACCAAATAACTAATGTATTTAAGAAAGATTTAGGAAATATTGAAGAATAAAATATCTGGTACAATTTTATATGTTGGAGGTAAACCTTAGATTTAATTTGGAATGTTTGAAAACATAAAACATGCCTGACAATTGCTCTCAGACCTGTGCATCAATATGTGAGTTTGGCTAAGTAAGTCTGTTTAAAAACTATTTCAGGTGATTTTGATACTCAGTTGTGGTTAAGAATCACTGACTTGAATGGCCTTAAAAAGGAAATTTCATGGTTTTCTGAAGTATTTCAAGGTTTTGCTTTTCCAAAGGCAGTTCATTAATTACCTGATTAGCTTGTGCTGAGAGCACATTAATACAACACAAGTCAACCTTACTGACTGGATTGATGCTTTCATATTTTGGAAAAAAAGTTTTCCAACTTCATTGATTTTGACTTCTTAGTCCACAGTAGTGTTTGGTAAACTTTGCTTAGCAAAGACTTTCAATAGTAAACAAGCTTATGCACATCAACTTCTTACATTTCTATGTAATCCATGGCCTATTTAAGGATACACATTATACTTCATCCATTAAGATATAAAATAACCAGAAATAAAGAAAAATATATAAATTAAGTTATAATATCTTATTTGTGCACTTCAATGAACTTCCTGCACATGCATCTCATTTTTGAGAATATTAGAAAAGGCAACCAAAACATAATGAGAAAAAGAAAGATTTAGCCAAATAATACCAAATATCTACTTTGTATCAGCATAGTATCAGCATATTGGAAGTGCAAAGAAAGTCAAACTTTTGAAACATTTTCTTTACTTCTAAGGAGTATTCTTAGTCTTTTCTGTATGTTATAAACTCATATACATATACTATTTAAGTATATGGGTAATTATAATATATATCTTGACATAAAAGAGAAAAAAGAAGCCAGAAAAACTAAAATAGCATATTTAAAGCTATGAAAGGAAATAACTGCAGTTCAAGGTCTTAAAAGGATTTAAAAACTCTCTGAGATGTAAATCTCTGTGCCTGCGACCATTGGAGCCATATTCCAGAGTCACCTGAGTTCAACCCTTGGGAACTGGGAAAGGGCCCCACCATATGCTACAACTCTGTGTCTATGACTGTAGTATCTTGATAAGTTACCCTCCAAGTACTGAGGCTCTGGAATTATGACTGTTGGAGCTATATTTCACAAAGTCATCCAATGGGACCTAGAGAGGGCCCTATCTGCATTCCATAAGTTCCAGACCCATGCCTTCCAATACACAATTTCAAGCATAACTTTTGCTCAAATTATGAAACCTGGCTAAGATTTAGATTTCACCCTGCAGCTCTCAGACTGTGACTGTTGGTTCTATAAGCCCCAGGAACAACTCACCCTGTGCTTAACCTATGGGACCAGATAAAAGCCATATTTCCTTTTTACAGCTGCAGACCCACAGCTGCCAGTACACAATCCCCAAACTAATCCATATTTTTCCTGTTGGAACTGTGAAAGTCACCTTTTCTGTCTTGAAACTATGAGATTGTGACCGTTTGTACTATGTTTCTCATAGTCACCTGAACCCATCTGTTGTGACCTGGGAATATCCTATCTACTTTCCATTGCTCCAGGTACATACCTTTCAGTGCAAAGTCCACTGCATAAACTTTGTTTCCCCATAGGAGCTAGGCAAGGTCCACTTTATATAGATTAATGCTGGGATTGAGGATTTCAATGTTATGTCTCAGTATTGCTCACATCCACCCAATAGGATCTGGGGAAAAGCCCATCTACATCTCACAATTCTAGGGCCACAGATATTGGTAATAAAAGCTCCAACATTTCCAGCCTCACCTAACTGGATGAGGGGACAGTAATCTGAATGTCTTGCTTTACTAGAAATGTGGATATTTTCATCACAAACCAAAATGTGATTGAACATAACTTTCTGGGGCATGAAGACGGAAACATTTGCAAGACCATGTGTAGTTCAAAGTCACATAACTACCTCTATGAATATCTGCAGGCTAGAAAGTTTTGACACTCATAGACACTTCTGACACTGATTGCAATTAAAGAAATCACAGTTTTTGTGCCTGGACTCAGGACAGAAGACAGAGCAACTACCCAAACAGAACTCTGGACCCCATCTGAATGCAAAATTCTTTTGTGATAAAATTTACTCCATAAAGAAGAAACAATTAGACCAGAAGTGTAGGTATCAACATGGGGACACGGGAAACAAGAAGAATCCAGAAAACATGATATGTCCAAAAGAACACAATAGTTCTCCAGAAAAGGGTCCTTATTTGAAAGAAATCTATTAAATACCTGAAAATAATGTACAATAATGACCTTAAGGAAACTCAATGAGAATGAGAATAAAGATAATCAGTTCAAAGAAATGGGAAAACAATTCATAATACGAATAAGAAATTAAACAAAGATGTATAAATCATTAAAAAGAAGCAATCAACATTTCCAGATTGAGAAACTTTGTTTAAAAAAAGATACCATTGAAAGTTTGAATTGAAGAAAGAATTTTTTATCATGAGTATAAAATATTTGAAATAACCCAGTCAGATAAAAATAATGGGAAATGACTTAAAAACAATCCAATGCAATGTTTGTATTATAGGGATACCTGAAGGAGAAGAGGAGAAAAATTCATTGAGGACCAATGTAATAAAATAATATCTGCAAACTTCCCAAGTCTTGAAAGAGATATGAACATACAGCTACAGTAAGCTCAAAGGATCCCACTCACACTCAACCGAATAGTATCATTTCTTACATATATCATAGTCAAATTGCCAAAAGTTAAGGACAAGGAGCAAATCCTAAAGATAATGTGAGAAAAGCATCAAGTTACATATAGATGAAAACCCATTAGACTAACAGCAGACTTCTCAGTAGAAATCCTACAGGCCAGAAAATAATGGAATGATATACTCAAGGTCTTGAAAGAAAAATAGGAAAAACTTTCAACAAAGCATAATATTTCCAGTGAAGCTATCTTTTAGAAGTGAAGGAGAAACATATTTTTCCCCAGAGAAGCAAAAACTGAGGGAATTCATCACCACCAGACCAGTCCTACAAGAAATTCTGTAAATAATCCTACCTGGTAAGTAAAAGGTTCATAACAACCATCATGAAAACACATGGCAACACAAAATTCTCTAATGGTACATACATGTACACATTTAAAAAAAGAATGAGAAGAAAATAAAATCTTATGACAGAAAACCATCAAAACTCAAAAGTAGAGAATAAAAGGGGCAGAAGAGAGAAAATATTTTCAATAGCACTGTCAAAACTGAATACACATATGTAGAAGAAAATAATTATTGAGGACAGTGCTGGCATCCCATATGGGCACCACTTTGAGTCCTTGCTACTCCATTCCTATCCAGCTCTTTGCTAATGCACCAAGGAAATCAGTGGAAGATCACCTATGTACTTGGGGTCCCTGTACCCAAGTGGGATACAAGGGAGAAGCTCCTGGCTCCTGGCTTTGGATCAGTCCATGTCAGGCTGTTGTGACCATTTGGGGAGTTAACCAGTGGATGAAAGACCTATCTCTTCCCATTGTATTTCTGTAAATCTGCCTTTCAAATTAAAATAAATTTTTAAAAAAGAAGAAAGCGATTATTTCCCTACCTCTCACCATATAATAAAAATCAACTCATGATGGATCAAAGACCAAACTGTGATACCTGAAACTGAACTTACTAGAAGTAAACAGGGGAAACACTTCAAAAAATTGATGTAAGTAATTTTTTGGATGAGATCCACAATTTATTGGCAACAAAAGTGAGACCTAGATGAATGAGTTTATTTCAAACTCAGAAGCTCATGCACAGCAAAGGGAACAATTGACAGAGTGAAGACCCATTTGTCAGCATGGGAGAAATTGTTTTCAAGCTTCGTATCTGACCTAAGATTAACATCCATAATACATAAGGGACTCACAAAACTCAAGAACAGCAACAATGACTACAACAACAAATAACCAATCCAGTTAAGAAACAGGCATAGTACTTGAATAGGCATTTCTCAAAAGCAGAAATACATATAAAAAATCCTCATTATCATTAGCCCTAAAGAAATGAGATATTTCATCCCTGTTAGAATAGCTATTACCAGAAAGAGAGAAAGCAATAAATACTGGTAAAGATGTGCAGAAAGGGGCTTTTTTAAAAAACATTGTTGGTTGAAATATAATCCTGTACAGTAGTTAAGGCAAAGAGTATGGAGGTTCCTTGAAAAGCTAGAAATCAAGCTGTCATATGATCCAACAATGTCACTACTGCATTTATATACAAATTATATGAAATCATTATATCCACAGAGGTCCCTAAACCACCATGTTTACTGAAGCATTGCTCACAATTGCCAAGATATGGAATCAATCAATGTGTCCACATTCAGACAAATGGATAAAGAAAATGTGTTTCTTTATATATAGTATTACAGTATTATAGTATTATATGCAATACATTATATTAGAGTATTATATATAGACATTTTTATATATTATATATAAATTATATATATTATTTATAGTATTGTATATATATATAATACTACTCAGCAGTTAAAAGAACGAAATCTCGCATCTACAGTAAGTAAACTGTATCTAACTGGAAGGCATTATGTTAAGTGAAATGAGCCTGACAAAGACAAGTACTACACATCCTTCCTTATATGTTAAAGCTAACAAAATTCCTTCTGTACACAAAAGTAGTTAGTAGAGACTTGGACAATAAAGGAGACACAAGGAGTTTGGATAATGAGTATAAAATCTGAGATTAAACAGACAACACAACATAATGGGAGTGATTATATAGTTCACAATAAGCTGTTACATATTTTATTAGAAATAGAAGAAAGGAGCTAAAATATACAATCAAAAATTAATGGCAAAGAAGGGAAAATATTAACTACCCTGATTTGAACAGTAAACTTTTTATACAGGTATTGAAATATCACACTGTAGTTCATGATTATGTACAATTACTATTAATTAAAATGTTTTTAAAAGAAGTGTGACAGCTAAAGGAAATATGGCATCCTGATTTGGATTCTGGAAAACATTTTTAAAATGGTACGAATTGTAAATTTTTCAATATTATCAATTTACCAACATTGTTGATAAATGAACCAGACTACTGTAGCAATAATAATAATATGAGATGTTTACAATGGGGGAAACTGGGTGATAGACACAAGATAACTCTATCATCTCTAACTTTTATGTAAACAAAATATTATTCCAAAATAAAAGATTTTATTAAAAATGAATATTGAGAGAACGTGTAACTCGTAGGATAACACAAGGCAAATGTAACAAGGATACTTGATTGATACAAAGGAAAGCAAGAAAAGCAAACTAGAGACTAAAATACTGAACAAATTATATACAAAATGTGAAATGTTAGATTTAAATCCAAAAATAAAAGTAACAAATTAAAAGTGGAATAAAATTGTATTTATTTATTTGAAAGTCAAAGTAACACAGACAGGAGAGGCAGAGAAAGGGGTCTTCCATCCACTGGTTTACTCCCTAATTTGCCATAATGGATGGAGTTGCTAGGCCAGTCTGAAGCCAGGAGCCAGGAGCATATTCTGGGTCTCCCATGTGGGTGCAGGGACTCAAATATTTGGGCCATCTTCTACTGCTTTCCCAGGATCGAAAGTGGAGCAGCTGGGATTCCAACTGGTGCCCACATGGGATGCCAGCACTGCAGGCAGCAGTTTTACCCGCTATGCCACAGTGCTGGCCTCATAAGTGGGCTAAATTTAAGATGAAATTGTTGGGTCTGAATTTGTGCTGCAGTGGGTTAAGCCGTATCTTGTGATGTCAGCATCAAAGATGGATTCTGATTAGAATCCTAGCTGCTCTACTTCCAATCCAGCTCCCTGCTAATATGCCTGGGAAGGCAGCAAAAGATGGTCCAAGTGCTTGGACACCTGCCACCAATGTGGGAGATCCTGATGGAGTTCCAGGCTCCTGGTTTTGGCCTGGCCCAGCCCCAGCCATTGAGGCCATTGACCAGCAGATGGAAGATATCTCTGTTTCTCCCTCTCTGTCACTGTACATTTCAAATGAACTAATGAATGAATGAATCTTAAAAATAAAATGATATTGTTAAAGTAAGTTAAAAAAAACCCTGTATGTATGCATTTTAAGTGCGATATACCAGGGGGTGAAAAGATGGTGGATTTGGGAGTGGCATGCTTTGCTGAGCTAGGGATAAACAGTGAGGAGAAAAGTGTTGAAGGTGCACTCTCAACAGAGAATTGGAGAGAAAACTGCCCAGGAAGCCCCATGGCAGGATGCAAAAAGGAGTGAACCTGAGTAGAGGGTACAGACGTGCAGCACGAGCCTGAGTGCAGTGGCAGCGGGGGAGAGTGGCAGTTTGGAGGTTGTGGTGAGGATGGACTGCAGCAACCTGTGGTGGCAGAACTGGAGGGAGAGTGTTTCGGGGGTCCGGACTGGAGCCCTGGGTCTGGCAGTAGCTGGCAATTGCCCATGGACCCAGTGGAGGAGGATGGGGACATTTGATTCCCTTCAAAGTCTCCAAAACAGAGCCCACTGTATGGCTGAGAGAAGGTGGGCTACATTTTAGAAAAGGGCATCACCCAAAGAACCCCTTGAGTGCACACATAACAACTGACAGAGGTGGGCAGGCATTTGGTCAGTGTCTCATGTGTGTGTGTGTGTGTGTGTGTGTGTGTGTGTGTGTGTGATTCAGAGATTCGAGCAGAGGGAACAGTCCACAGTCCCCACTGACTTTAAGCCTGGCTTGGAGGTGGCTAGGCATATATGTGAGACATGTGCCTGTTGCCTCCCAGAGTCAAAATGCTTAGGAGGAGTGGTCTGGGGAACAGCCACCTCTCTGTTGATACAGACTGGCAGGGCTGAGGGAAACCTCTGAACCTGGAGACTGCAGGAGCCTTAAGTTCTGAGACATTGGTTACATGAGGTTACATGATAAGGGGCAGGGTGTAGCTAGGTATTGAGTTCCATCAAGCCCAACTTGGATGTTACCTGGAAACTTGCCCCACCCTAGAGCATTTACCAGAACTCCTTGGCTACACCCACCACACACCTCTTCGTATTCTCTGAAAGTGCAGACATTCCACTAAGCCACAGAAGCATAACCCAAAGATAAAAGCCATCAGAAGTAAAAGATAAAAATTAAATCCATAAATGCCAAAAAATAAGTGAAGAAATTCAAGAAATAAGAATAAAGAAGACACTATGACCCCCACAAAACCCACAACATTTTAATATTAGAATGTGAAGGTAGCTTTTGGCCAGAGCCTCCATCTTCCAGTAATTCGCCAAGATGACGAACACAAAGGGAAAGAGGCGAGGTACCCGGTACATGTTCTCCAGGCCTTTCAGAAAACATGGAGTTGTTCCTTTGGCCACATACATGTGCATTTACAAGAAAGGTGACATTGTGGACATCAAGGGAATGGGTACTGTTCAAAAGGAATGCCCCATAAATGTTACCATGGAAAAACTGGAAGAGTCTACAATGTTACCCAGCATGCTGTTGGCATTGTTGTAAACAAACACGTGAAGGGCAAAATTCTTGCCAAGAGAATAAATGTGTATATTGAACACATTAAGCACTCTAGGAGCCGAGATAGCTTCTTGAAATGTGTGAAGGAAAATGATCAGAAAAAGAAGGAAGCCAAAGAGAAGGGTACCTGGGTTCAACTAAAGCGTCAGCCTGCACCACCCAGAGAAGCCCACTTTGTCAGAACCAATGGAAAGGAGCCTGAGCTGCTGGAACCCATTCCTTATGAATCATGGCATGATAAATGTAAGATAAATAAATAAGACCTAATTGAAAAAAAAAAGAATGTGAAGATAGATTTAGAAAATTCCAGAAACAGAATTCAAAAAATTAATCCTATGAATACTCTAAAGGAATCAGGAGCAAATACATGAATTAAAGAAAATTATACAAGATGGGCCAGCACTGTGGCTCACTTGGTTAATCCTCTGCATACGGCATCAGCATCCATATGGGCGGCGGGTTCTAGTCCCGGTTGCTCCTCTTCCAGTCCAGCTCTCTGCTGTGGCTCAGGAAGGCAGTGGAAAATGGCCCAAGTGCTTGGGCCCCTGCACCTGTGTGGGAGACCTGGAGGAAGCACCTGGCTCCTGGCTTTGGATTGGTGCAGTGCCAGCCATGGTGGCCATTTGGGGGGTAAACAAATGGAAGGAAGACCTTTCTCTCTGTCTCTCTATCTCACTGTCTAACTCTGCCTGTCAAAAATAAAAAGAAAAAAAGAAAATTATACAAGACATGAATGAAAATTTTTTCCATGTAATTGATATTGTAAAGAGAAATCAGTGAAATATTAGAAATGAATAACTCAATAGACTAAATAAAAGTGTAGTGGAAAGGCTGAGCTGGTGTTACCATCCTAATTTCAGACAAAATAGACTTAAACATAAAATCTGTTAAAAGAGATGAAGGGCACTATGTAATGGTTAAGAGATCAATTCAACAGGAAGATGTGACTATAATAAATGTATATTCACCCAATTACAAGGTGCCTGGATATTTAAAATAAATGTTAATAGACTTAAAAGGAGACAAGGACTCCCACACAATAGTAATGGGGGACTTCAATATCCTATTCTCAGCAATGAAGAAATCAACCAAATAGAATATCAGCAAGGAAACAAAAGAGTTAATTGACAAATAGACCAAATGGACCTAACAGATAACTACAGAACCTTCACCCCACAGTGGCAGAATACACATTCTTTTCATCAGTGCATGGAACATACTAGGCCACAAAGTAAGTAACAGTAAATTAAAAGAAAGGAGAAATCATTCCATGCATCTTCTCTGACCACAATGGAATGAAGCTGGAAATCAACTCAAGAATTTCTAGACCATATGCAAACACATGGAGACTGAACAACATGCTCCTAAATGAACAGTGGCTCATAAAAGAAATCAAAAGAGATCTCAATAAATTTATGGAAACAAGTGAAGATGACAATACATCATATCAAAACTTATGGGATATAGCAAAAGCAGTGTTAAGAGGGAAGTTTATAGCAATTGGTGCCTACATGAAGAAACCCTAAAGGTACCAAATAAATGAGCTATCAATACATCTCAAAGACCTAGAAAACCAACAAACCAAACTCAAAATTAATAGGAGGAAAGAAAAAATTAAAATTAGAGAAGGAATAAACAAAATTGAAATAAAAATACAAAAAATTAGTGAAATGAAGAGCTGTTTTTAAAAAATAAAATTGGTGCACTATTGGGACAAATAAACAAAAAAAGAAGGAAAAACCCAAATCAATATTTTAGAGATGATAAAGGAAATGTAACACCAGATAACACAGAAATAAAAAGAATCATCAGAAACTATTACAAAGAGCTGTATGCCAGCAAATTAGGGAATCTAAAAGAAATGGATCATTTCCTAGAAACTTACAGACTGCCAAAATTGAGTCATGAAAATATAGAAACCCTAAACAGACCAATAACTGAGACAAAAATTGAATCACTAATAAAGACCCTCCAAAGAAAGAAAAGCCCAGAGCCATATGGCTGCCCTGTAGAATTCTACCAGATACTTAAAGAAGAACTAATTCACACTCTTCTCAGGCTTTTCAAAATAACTGAAAAGGATGAACTCCTCCAAAACTCTAAGAAGCCTGTATCACCTTAATACCCAAATCTGGAAAAGATACAACAGAGAACTATCGATCAATATCTTTGATGAACATAGATGCAAAAATCTTCAACAGAATATTAGCTAATTGAATACAAAAGCACATCAAAAAGATTATTTACCCAGACCACATGGAATTTATCCTCAGTATGCAGGGATGGTTCAACATCAATTAATGTAATACATCACATTAACAAACTGAAGGACAAAAACCATATGACTATCTCAATAGATGTAAAGAAAGCATTTGATAAAATACAACACCCTTTCATGATGAAAACCATAAGCAAAATGAGTACAGAAGGAATAGTCCTCAACACAATCAAGGCAATATACAAGAAGCCCACTACCAGCATCTTGTTGAATGGGAAAAGCTGGAAGCATCCCTCCTAAGATCTGGAACCAGAAAAGGATGCCCACATTCACAGTTGCTTTTTAATACATTCCTGGAAGCTTTAGCCAGAGCTGTTAGGCAAGGAAAAGGAATCAAAAGGATACAAATAGGAAAAGAGTAAGTCAAACTATCCATATTTTCAGATGACATGATCCTATAAATGTGGGATCTAAAAGACCCCACTGAGAGACTATTGGAACTCATAAAAGAGTTTGGTAAAGTGTCAGGATATAAAATCAACACACAAAATCAATAGCCTTTGTATAGACAGACAATGTCACAGCAGAGAAAGAACCTCTAAGGTCCCATTCACAATAACCCACAAAACAATAAAATACCTTGGAATAAATTTAACTAAAAATGTCAAAGATCTCTGATGAAAATTACAAAACATTAAAGAAAAAAAATAGAGGAAGATATTAAAAGATGAAGAAATCTTCCACGTTCATCAACTATAAGGATCAGCATTAGCAAAATGTCCATACAACCAAAAGCAATTTACAGATTCAATGAGATCTTAATCAAAATACAAAGAACATTCTTCACTGATCTGGAGAAAACTATGCTGAAAATCGTATGGAAACACAACCGATCCCAATAGCTAAAGTAATCTTATACAACAAAAACACAGCTGGAGATACCACATTACCTGATTTCAAGACTTATTACACAGTAGTCATCATCAAAGCAGCCTGGTACTGGCACAAAAACAGACTTGTAGGTCAATGTAATAGAATAGAAACTTCAGAAATCACACCATACATCTACAGCTAACTTATCTTTGATAAAAGAACTAAAATCAATCCAAGGAGCAAGGACAGTCTCTTTAACAAATGGTGCTGGGGAAACTGGATCTCCACATGCAGAAGTACGAAACTAGACTCCTACCTTACACTCTACACTAAAATCCATTTAAAACAGATCAAAGACCTAAATCTATGACCCAATACCATCATATCATTGGAGAACACGGGGGAAAATTCTATAAGACATTGGCATAGGCAAGGACTTCTTGGAAAAGAACCCAGAAACACAGGTAATCAAAGCCAAAATCGACCAATGACACTACTTCAAGCTGAAGAACTTCTGCACTGAAAAGAAACAGCAAAGTGAAGAGATAACCAGCAGAATTGGAGAAAATATTTGCAAGCTACACAACTGATAATGGGTTAGCATGCTGAATATATTAAATGCTCAAGAAAATCAACAACAACAAAACAAACAATCCAGTGAAGAAATAGGCAAAGGATTTAAACAGATATTTTTCTTTTTTAAAAGATTTATTTGAAAGAGTTACACAGAGAGAGGAGAGAGAGGAGAGAGAGAGAGAGAGAGAGAGAGAGAGAGAGAGAGAGGTCTTACATCTTATGGTTCACTCCCCAACTGGCTGCAATGGCCAGAACTGTACCAATCTGAAACCAGGAGCCAGGAGCTTCTTCCGGGTCTCCCACATGGCTGCAGGGGCCCAAGGACTTGTGCCATCTTCCACTGCTTTCCCAGGCCATAGCAGAGAGCTGTATTGGAAGTGGAGCAGCTGGGACTCTAATTGTTGCCCATATGGGATACTTCAGGCCAGGGCGTTAACCCGCTGAGCCACAGCACCTGCCCCTAAACTGATATTTTTCAAGAGAGAAAAATTCAAATGGCCAAGAGACACTTGCAAAAATGCTCAGGATCAATAGCCATCAAGGAAATGCAAATCAAAACCACAATGAGGTTTTACCTCATTTACAATGGCTCTCATACAGAAATCAACAAACAACAAATGCTGGGGTGTATGTGGGGAAAAAGTTACCTGGTCCACTGCTGGTGGGAATGTAATCTGGTGCAACCACTGTGGAAGACAGTATGGAGATACCTCAGAAATCTGAATATACATATATCTTGATATCCAGCCATTCCACTCCTGGGAATTTACCCAAATCAAAAGAATTCAGTATATGAAAGTGTTATCTGTACCTTATATTCATTGCAGCACAATTCACAATAGCTAAGATATGGAGTCAACCCAGATGTCCAAACAACTGTTGACTGGATTAAGAAACTATGCTATACATATACATAACTAACTGAGCACCAAAAAGGAAACCTGTTGAAGTGAAATGGACACTTTGAGAAACAGTGACTTGATCCAGCCCTTGCCCTGACTGTTGATGAACAACTTAGTACTTTATCCCTTTTAGTATTTTTTTTGTTCTACTTAATACTATTGGTTGAACTCTGTAATTAATACACAATTATTCTTAAGTGTTGAAATTTACCTGAAAAGTGATCCCTGTTAAATATAAGAGTGGGAATAAGAGAGGGAGGAGATGTACAATTTGGGATATGCTCAATCAGACTTGCCCCAAATGGTAGAGTTACAAATATACCAGGGGATTCCAATTCAATCTCATCAAGGTGGCATGTACCAATGCTATCTCACTAGTCCAAGTGATCAATTTCAGTTCACAATTGATCATATTGATAGGACTAAGAATCAAAGGGATCACATAAACAAGACTAGTGTCTGCTAATACTAACTGATAGAATCAAAAAGGGAGAGAACGATCCAACATGGGAAGTGGGATACACAGCAGGCTCGTAGAATGGCATATGTCCTGAACAGCACTCTGTCCTTAGAATCAGCCCTTAAGGCATTTGGATCTGGCTGAAGAGCCCATGAGATTATTTTAGGCATGGAAAGCCAAGACACTCTGGCAAAAAACAAAACAACAAAACAAAACAACAACAAAAAAATGCCTATATGAAAGATCTCTGGGAATGTGATCCCAGTAAAAAGAACAGGTCATCAAAGAAGGAGGTACTTTTCTCTGAAGGGAGGAGAGAACTTCCACTTTGACTATGACCCTGTCTGAATAAGATCGAAATCGGCGAACTCAAAAGGCTTCCATAGCCTTAGCAACTCATGACAAGAGCCTAGGGTGATTACTGATGCCATACACAAGAGTGTCAATTTGTTAAGTCAACAACAGGAGTCAATGTGCACTTACTCCCCATGTAGGGTCTCTGTCCTAAACGTGCTGTACATTGTGATTTAATGCTATAACTAGTACTCAGACAGTATTTTACACTTTGTGTTTCGGTGTGGGTGCTAACTGTTGAAATCTTTACTTAATATGTGCTAAATTGATCTTCTGTATATAAAGAGAATTGAAAATGAATCTTGATGTGAATGGAAGGGGAGAGGGAGCAGCAGAGAGGAGGGTTGCCTGTGGGAAGGAAGTTTGGGGTGAAAAGCCATTGTAATACATAAGCTGTACTTCACATATTTATATTCATTAAATAAAAGTTTTATTAAAAATATATATACACTATGGTGTAGTACTCACCTGTAAAAAAATTAAATCTTCTCCCTTGCAGCAAGATGGTTGCAACGGGAAACCATTATACTTAGTGAAATAAGCCAGTCCTCAAAAGACAGATATCATATGTTTTCCCTGATCTGATGTAACTCATGAAATAACTGAAATGTAATGTATTGGAGTTAAAGAGACATTTCAAGAATAGATGATATTTTATAGCCCTAGTCTCTTCCATTGAGGAACAAGATTCTGTTCTGTTTTGTTACATTTCTTATCATACTATTTGTTGAACTCCTTTTTTTAGAGTAGGGTGAACTATATTATCATTAAGAATACTGAAAATACATCACTATAAAAATCAAGAATGAGAATCCAAGAGGGAGGAGGAGGAAGACTTGGAATGTAGGTGGGCAGGGAGTAGGGGGGAAAGTCCCACTGTGTTCTCAAATATGTAGATAGGAAACATATAATACTTGCATAACTTAAATAAAATAAAAAATAAAAAGCAAAAATGAGATATACCAGAAATAAAAGTACACAAAAAGGTTGAAAATAAAAAGAGGAGTTATTTTTAGAGTGCTTTAAAAGTTCATGGAAAATTAGACAAAAGAAATATTTATTTTGGTGCAATTGTTTCAAATCTATGCATAGGAAGGATCTTCAAGACATTTTTGGAAAATGCATATTATGAAAAAACTTATACATGGATTTAATTTTTTGCATAAAAAAGTCTAATTCCATTTTTCCATGGAACTTTGTCAAAGTAAGTTACTAATGTCAAAGTAAGTTAGATTGAGATAAATAGGGCAGATCCTTTGCCAAGTTCACAAGGAATATTTAATGATAGAGTGTCTGTATATTGGGCCAAAAAGCAAGTCTCAATAAGTATCCATGTATTAAAATCATATGCAATGTGTGATGACTGCAGTTGAATTGATCAAAAAATCCACTAATTAAAAGGGAACTAAAAACTCCCCAAATATTTGGAAAGTAAGAATAGAATCTGTGCAACATAGTGAAGAGTGACAGCAATAAAATGGTGGAATGGTACTTTCCAGTATTGGTTCCCTCTCAGAAACATCAATTTGAACAGCTACTCACACATAAAAATACCTTCACAAGACCTAAACAAGCCACTTGAGAGAATATAGCACAAATAAGAAAAGAGATCCTAAAGAGGATAGGAAGGACAGTTTCACATTATCCACATGACCTCTCCTCCAGCACCAGGTAGCACAGAGCAGAGAGGTAAACCTTTCTGCTGAGAGATGAAGAAAGAAGTAAGCCCAGGATTTTAACTGGGGCCCCAACATCATGCCTACCCCAGTAAAACCCAGAACCAGGAAGATCCCTATAACCCTAAGCTCTAGGCTGTCTCTGCTTATTCAGTCTTCAGGCATACTTTATCACAAAGCTGACCCCTGTAGCTCCAGTCTGAACACATGCCGCAGAACCAGGCTGATTCCCACAGATTCAGTTTTCAGGTCCAACCTAACAGTAAATGAATCCTGCAGATTCAGGCTCCAGTCTGCCTGAGATTCCAGGTAGACCCAACTGGTCTCAAACATCTCATCTGCCCTAGAAGTAGTTGAGCCCCTGCAGACTCAATATCCATGTCAACCATATGGCCCCAGGCTCTAGGATGATCTTGAACACTTAGTCTCCAAGCACGTCTCAGAGGCAAGCAGGTACCAATGGTCATAGGCTGGTGCTCAAAGATCTCCATATCAAGGCTGGCTCCCATGGCCCCAGATACCAATCCAGCCTCCACAAATACAGACCCATTAAGGGCCAGACCAGTATTGACAATCCCAAGTACCCGTCTTGATACCTGTGTATCCAGACTCAAGTCTCACTTTAGTACCCAGTTGTCACTTATAGACCTTGATTCCAGGCCAGCCCTGTGACTTTAGGCACTCCAGGTTGGCCCCTACAGAAACAGGCTTTACATATGCCCAGTGCTAGGCCAACCATTGCAGTCGCAGGCTTCAGACCAGCCTAGTGCCAGCCTAGATCATATGTCCCCAGGCTTCAGGGCAACCCAAGCATCATGCCAGCCTCTGCAGTCCCAGACTCCATGCCGTCATATTCTAACCTTGCATCTAACCATATGCTAGCACCAGATTGGTATGGTAAATCTCAGATTTGGGCTAGTTTCTGTGGTCCTAGGCTCTGGGCAGGACCCAGTGGACCTAGGTTCTGAAAGATTCAGGTCCAGGGTCTACTTCAGAGACTTAGGCTTTAGGTCGCAGTCCCAGTAGATTCCAGCACTGAACAAGCCCCTATGGGCCCAGGCAAAAGGCTCCCTGTTAACTCTGGTTCTAGGTTGGTACTCACTGACCTTGACTCCAGGCGAGCACACAGACCCAGGCTCCAAATCATACTAGATCCAGGCTCCAGGAATTTCACAGCAACAGCCTAACCAAAGGCTTCAGTCTGTTTCAGGAACCCTGGGCTAGAAGGGACCCCATGTTCAGTCCCACTCCAGTGTGCTCAAAGTCCAGGCTTGTCCCAGTATACCCTGGAACTAGGCATTCCACACAGTTTGCAGCTCCAGGAGCACCCCTGTAGATCTGAACTTCAAGTTGTCCTACACAGACTCCAAACCACAAACTCAGGATCCAGGCCAATGCCCATTGAATCAAGCCCTAGAGCCCCCCAGCACTTTGTTAGCCCCTTTCAGCCTAGGGCTCAAAGGTCAATCCAGTGTAAGGTGATTTCTTGTGGACCCAGACTTCAAACCAGCTCCCACAAACCAGATTCCAGCCTTACTCCATGGACCCAGGCTCCAGATTCACCACCTGTTGATATATGTATTAGGTCAGCCTATCAGAGAACTCTAGAGGACATAGGTAGAACAAGTCTACCTATGAACCATGCCAGATACCTTTCTCAGAATCTCTTGATAGGCTGATTCATAAAGGACTTTTCCTGCTAAAATCAGTCTGTATAGACTGGGATAAGTGCTTAGTTCTTCCAATGTACAGACATTAACAAACATCCACAAAGATCAAAATCAAGGAAACATGAATCCATGGAAGGGACAAAATAAAACCCTATTAACATAACTTCTCATACTCAAATGGAGACTTTCCACCTTCTGGACAATTTAAAATAAATGTCTTAAAGAAGCTTAGAGAACTACAAGAGAAAACACATAAGCAATTAAAAACTATCAGAAAAGCAGTACACAAACACAGTGACAAATTCAAAAAAGAAATTTAAACAATAAAAGAGAACAAAACAGAAATTATGGAACTAATGAGCAAAAGGGGACTGAAGTGAAAAATTCTATAATACTTTAACAGTAGAACTGATCAAGCAGAATAATAATCAGTGAGCTTATTGTTGAAGACAGTCATTTGAAATCACCAAATACAGAAATAGTAAGAAAAAAAAGACTGATGAAGACCAAAGAAAGCCTCCTGGAAACATAGGATATCATAAACAAGCCAGAAAGAGCAGAAAATATACAGAAAGATTATTTTAAAAATAATGTCAGATATGGAGCAGGCAAGATGGAGGAATAGGAAGGGAGCACACTGATAGTCTGGGGAGAGACAGTTTAATAAAAGTGGAGATACTGCAGGTTCAAGGAAGAGTACGGGAAGAAACAGCAGAGGAAACTCTTCCAGAACTAGTGATTCACAGCAGACCTGCGTGGAGAGCGTGGGAGCCCACAGTTTGGGACAGCAGCAGCAGATTCAACACACCAAGCTGGAATGCGAGGTGAGCTGAACCTCAATAGCCCGAGATACCAGAAGGGAAGCGGAAAGAGGAGACTAGAGCGAACAAGGCTTGAAACCCTGCGGGGAAAAGTTCACCAGGCTAACTAGACGAGAGAGAGAGAGAGGAAAAAAAAGTGACCCATATGGACTTGAGTTTCTCTCTCTCCGCCCACCTCTCAAAGGTGAGCAAAACAAAGAGCAGGCGCCATTTTGGAATACGTCATAAGCAGGGCGACCTCGGGTCTGCAACGGCCCCGAGCCTAGCAGAAAAACCTGACTCTGGGTGGGAGGGGTGAAATAACAGGAGATTAGAACCTAATGAATGTCTGGTGCTAATGAACTGAGACTGTAAAAAAAAGAGACGGTGGGGAAGAGAACTCACGGAAATCACAAATTCATGTGAGTACTCTCCAGAGACGCTACAGTTCAGTAGCCTTGGCAGCCCAGTGGGAGACTACAGAATTTGAGCCCACACTAAGGGCCGCAAAGATTCCCTCTCTAGTCCTGGGAAAAGAGATTCCGAACTCTGGCTCCTGTGGGTATATCATTCACCTGCTAACCACCCCCAATTCCATTCAGCTGTGTGGAATTACTTCCCTTTTGAACCAAAAACAAAAAAGTAACGGAGAGAGATTTACCACGCCTAACCTGGGAGTGTCTCCTTTGACGCACCCTCAACCCTGAGGAACCAAACAGAGCTCTCAGGCCACACCCATCTCAAGCCTCTAAGGCTCCATCAAAAGCAGACAGTCCACTTAATCTAGAGTCATAGTATAACAAGAAAAAACACCACAGTGAAGAAACCAATATGCCAAACAACAAACGCAAAAACCGAGGTAACAAGAACAAGGAAGACACTATTACACCCCCAAATGAAAAAGACACCCCAATTCAAGATTACGAAGATGATGAGATAAAGAAATGCAAGAAGCAGATCTCAAAAAATTGATAAGAACACTAAGAAGTACTCAAAAACTAATTCTTCAACTACAGAAATCCTTAATGGACAAGGTAGAAAATCTCTCTCATGAAAATGAAATATTAAGGAGAAATCAAGCTGAAATGAAACAACTAGTAGAACATGAAACTGTGATAGTGACGAGAAATCATAATGAAGTGAAGAATTCAATAGATCAAATGAAAAACACATTAGAGAGCCTTACAAACAGAATGGGTGAGGCAGAAGAGAGAATATCGGACTTAGAAGACAGAGCACAGGAAACTATACAGTCAAACCAAAGAAAAGAAGAGGAAATTAGAAATCTAAAAAATATTGTTGGGAATCTACAGGATACTATGAAAAAACCCAACATTCGAGTTCTAGGAGTTCCTGAAGGCATGGAGAGGGAGAAAGGATTAGAATGCCTTTTTAGTGAGATACTAGCAGAAAATTTCCCAGTATTGGAGAAGGACAGAGACATCCTAGTACAGGAAGCTCATAGAACCCCTGGTAAACATGACCAAAAGAGATCCTCACCACGACATGTTGTAATTAAACTCACCACAGTGAAACAGAAAGAAAAGATCCTAAAATGTGCAAGAGAGAAACATCAGATTGCTCTCAGAGGGTCTCCAATTAGACTCACGGCAGACTTCTCAACAGAAACCCTACAAGCTAGAAGGGAATGGCGAGACATAGCCCAGGTACTTAGAGAGAAAAACTGCCAGCCCATAATATTATATCCTGCAAAGCTCTCATTTGTGAATGAAGGTGAAATAAAGACCTTTCATAACAAACAGAAATTGAAAGAATTTGTCGCCACTCGTCCAGCCCTGCAAAAGATACTTGAAGATGTGTTTCACACAGAAACACAGAAACACGGCCATCAACATGAAAGAAGGTAAACAAAGGGAACCTCACAGCAAAAGATCACAGGGAATTCAAAGCATACATTAGAAAATATATTTGGCAAATGGCAGGGCAAAGTTACCACTTTTCAATAGTCACATTGAACGTTAATGGTCTAAACTGTCCAGTTAAAAGACAGAGATTGGCTGACTGGGTTAAGGAACAAAAACCATCTATTTGCTGCTTACAAGAAACACATCTTTCCAACGAAGATCCATACAGACTGAAAATAAAAGAATGGAAAAAGTTATACCATGCCAATAGAAATTAAAAAAGAGCGGGTGTAGCCATCTTAATATCGGACTACATAAACTTTAACACAAAAACTGTTAAGAGAGACAAAGAGGGACACTATATAATGATTAAGTGATCAATACCACAGGAAAATATAACGATTATCAATGTATATGCACCTAATTACAGGCCACAGGTTTATTTAAAAAATTTGTTAAGTAACCTAAAGGGAGACTTAGACCCCCATACAATAGTACTGGGGGACTTCAATACTCCACTCACAGTTATTGACAGATCGACAAGACAGAAGATCAACAGGAGACAGTAGATTTAAACAACACTATAGCCCAAATGGATCTAACAGATATCTACAGAACTTTTCATCCTACACATAAAGCATTCACATTCTTCTCAGCAGTACATGGAACCTACTCTAGGATTGACCACATATTAGGCCATAAAGCAAGTCTCAGCAAATTCAAAAGAATTAGAATCATACGATGCAGCTTCTCAGACCATAAGGGAATGAAGTTGGAAATTAGCAACTCAGGAATCCCTAGAGCATATGCAAACACATGGAGATTGAACAACATGCTCCTGAATGAACAATGGGTCATAGAAGAAATGAAAAGAGAAATAAAAAATTTTCTGGAAGTAAATGAGGATAACAGCACAACATACCAAAACTTATGGGATACAGCAAAAGCAGTGTTAAGAGGAAAGTTTATATCAATAGGTGCCTACATCAAGAAATTGGAAAGGCACCAAATAGATGAGTTTTCAATGCATCTCAAGGATCTAGAAAATCTGCAGCAAACTAGACCCAAATCTAGTAGAAGAAGAGAAATAATCAAAATCAGAGAAGAAATCAACAGGATTGAATCCAAAAAAAATTACGAAAAATCAGCCAAACGAGGAGCTGGTTTTTCGAAAAAATGAACCAAATTGACACCCCATTGGCCCAACTAACTGAAAAAAGAAGAGAAAAGATCCAAATCAGTAAAATCAGAGCTGAAAAAGGAAATGTAACAACAGACACCACAGAAATCAAAAGAATCATCAGAAATTACTATAAGGACTTGTATGCCAGCAAACAGGGAAACCTATCAGAAATGGGTAGATTCCTGGACACATTCAACCTAAGTAAACTGAACCAGAAAGACATAGAAAACCTAAAAGACCCATAACTGAGACAGAATTTGAATCAGTAATAAAGGCCCTCCCAACAAAAAAGCCCAGGACCCGATGGATTCACTGCTGAATTCTACCAGACATTTAAAGAACTAACCCCAATTCTTCTCAAATTATTCAGAACAATCGAAAAAGAGGGAATCCTCCCAAATTCTTTCTAAGAAGCCAGCATCACCTTAATTCCTAAGCCAGAAAAGGATGGAGCATTGAAAGAGAATTACAGACCAATATCCCTGATGAACATAGAGGCAAAAATCCTCAATAAAATTCTGGCCAATAGAATGCAACAACACATCAGAAAGATCATCCATCCAGACCAAATGGGATTCATCCCTGGTATGCTAGGATGGTTCAATATTCGCAAAACAATCAACGTGATACGCCACATTAACAGACTGCAGAAGAAAAACCATATGATTATCTCACTAGATGCAGAGAAAGCATTTGATAAAATTCAACACCCTTTCATGATGAAAAGCCTAAGAAAACTGGATATTGAAGGAACATTCCTCAATACAATCAAAGCAATTTATGAAAAACCCATGGCCAATATCCTATTGAATGGGGAAAAGTTGGAAGCATTTCCACTGAGATCTGGTACCAGACAGGGATGCCCACTCTCACCACTGCTATTCAATATAATTCTGGAAGTTTTAGCCAGAGCTATTAGGCAAGAAAAAGAAAGTAAAGGGATACAAATGGGGAAGGAAAAACTCAAACTATCCCTCTTTGCAGATGATATGATTCTTTATTTAGGGGACCCAAAGAACTCTACTAAGAGACTATTGGAACTGATAGAAGAGTTTGGCAAAGTAGCAGGATATAAAATCAATGCACAAAAATCAACAGCCTTTGTATACAAGAGGAATGCCATGGCTGAGGAAGAACTTCTAAGATCATTCCCATTCACAATAGCTACAAAAACAATCAAATACCTTGGAATAAACTTAACCAAGGACATTAAAGACCTCTATGGTGAAAATTACAAAATCTTAAAGAAAGAAACAGAAGAGGGCACCAAAAAATGGAGAAATCTTCCATGCTCATGGATTGGAAGGATCAACATCATCAAAATGTCTATTCTCCCAAAAGCAATTTACAGATTCAATGCAATACCTATCAAGATACCGAAGTCATTCTTCTCAGATCTGGAAAAAATGATGCTGAAATTCATATGGAGACACAGGAGACCTCAAATAGATAAAGCAATCTTGTACAACAAAAACAAAACCAGAGGCATCACAATACCAGATTTCAGGACATACTACAGGGCAGTTGTTATCAAAACAGCATGGTACTGGTACAGAAACAGATGGATAGACCAATGGAACAGAATAGAAACACCAGAAATCAATCCAAACATCTACAGCCAACTTCTATTTGATCAAGAATCCAAAACCAATTCCTGGAGTGAGGACAGTCTGTTCAGTAAATGGTGCTGGGAAACCTGGATTTCCACATGCAGAATCATGAAGCACGATACCTACTGTCGGCTCCTTCGACCGCAGAAGGAACGACGCTGCTCGCAGTTAATCGGTCTTCAAAAGACTTTTACTTAGAAGGAGTGGGAAAGAGAGTGGGGGAACTGGGAGAAGGGGGAGAGATGGCACGCACGTTCCTTAAGGGGGAAAGCTGGCATGCCCCCTTCTCTCTCTCTCTCTCTCTCTCTCTCTCTCTCTCTCTCACTCTCCGCTTATATCCAGAATTCAACCAATCACAGTCAATCAATTACAGTCCATGCACAGAGCTCTCCAATCCGGCACTTGATCACGATCAGCTGTGGAGTCACGCAGCAAGCAGGGCATCAGCGCCATCTTGTTTTCCACAATCCTCAGCTAGATGGAAAGTTCAATCAGCTGCTACATCCGCATTACTGCTATAAGCCAAGCCCAGCATGGCGGGGTCCCATGGCAAGCCTATCCATGGGTCCCCACATTTCTCCCGTTTTTATTATATTAAGTGACATGGAAACGTGCCTGTCTTGGGTTCCCAATGCCCTACCTTTCACCTTACACAAAAATTCATTCAACATGGATTAAAGACTTAAATCTACGACCCGACACCGACAAAATATTAGAGAACATTGGAGAACTCCTGCAAGACATAGGTACCGGCAAAGAATTCTTGGAAAATTCCCCAGAAGCACAGGCGCTGAAAACCAAAATTAACTACTGGGATTGCATCAAAATGAGAAGTTACTGTACTGCAAAAGAAACAGTCAGGAAAGTGAACAGGAAACTGACAGAATGGGAAAAAATATTTGCAAACTATGCAACAGATAAAGGGTTGATAACCAGAATCTACAAAGAAATCAAGAAACTCCACAACATCAAAACAAACAACCCACTTAAGAGATGGGCCAAGGACCTCAATAGACATTGTTCAAAAGAGGAAATCCCAATGGCCCACAGACACATGAAAAAATGTTCAAGATCACTAGCAATCAGGGAAATGCAAATCAAAACCACAATGAGGTTTCACCTCACCCCGGTGAGAATGGCTCACATTCAGAAATCCACCAACAATAGATGCTGGAGAGGATGTGGGGAGAAAGGGACACTAATCCACTGT
The DNA here is from genome assembly GCA_949820135.1 of Sylvilagus floridanus. NCBI lineage: Eukaryota > Metazoa > Chordata > Mammalia > Lagomorpha > Leporidae > Sylvilagus > Sylvilagus floridanus. The sequence continues at coordinate 63,763,788 of OX463223.1, read as the reverse complement.
TGGTGGGAATGCAAACTGGTGAAGCCACTATGGAAGTCAGTCTGGAGATTTCTCAGAAACCTGAATATAACCCTACCATTCAACCCAGCCATCCCACTCCTTGGAATTTACCCAAAGCCAATTAATTTGGCAAACAAAAATGCTGTCTGCAACTTAATGTTTATTGCAGCTCAATTCACAATAGCTAAGACCTGGAACCAACCCAATGCCCATCAACAGTAGACTGGATAAAGAAATTATGGGACATGTACTCTGTAGAATACTATACAGCAGTCAAAAAAATTGAAACCCAGTCATTTGCAACAAGATGGAAGAATCTGGAAAAAAACATCATGCTGAGTGAGTTAAGCCAGTCCCAAAGGGACAAATATCATATGTTCTCCCTTGATTGGCGACAACTAATTGAGCACCCAACGGGAAACCTGTTGAAGGGAAATGGACACTATGAGAAACAGTGACGTGATCAATACTTCTGCTGATTGTTGTTGTACAATGTAATACTTTATCCATTTTAGTATTTTTTTATCCTAGTACTAGTGGTTGAACTCTGTAATTAACACACAATTATTCTTAGGTGTTTAAATTTTAACTGAAAAGTGTTCCCTGTGAAATATAAGAGTGGGAATAAGAGAGGGAGGAGATGTACAATTTGGGACATGCTCAATCGGACCTGCCCCAAATGATGGAGTTAGAATCGTGCCAGGGGAATCCAATACAATCCCATCAAGGTGGCATGTACTAAGGCCATCTCATTAGTCCAAGTGATCAATTTCAGATCACAATTGATCACACTGATAGGTCTAAGAGTCAAAGGGATCACACAAACAAGACTAGTGCCTGCTAATACTAACTGATTGAATCAAAAAGGGAGAGAATGATCCAACATGGGAAGCGAGATACACAGCAGACTCATAGAATGGCAGGTGTCCTAAATAGCACTCTGGCCTCAGAATCAGCCCTTAAGGTATTCGGATCTGGCTCAAGAGTCCATTGGAATTTTTTAGGCATGGAAACCTAAGACACTGAAAAAAAAAGAAGATCTAAATGAAATGTCTCAGTGAGTGAAATGCCAGTGGAAAGAACGGGGCCATCAAAGAAGGAGGTACCTTTCTCTGAAGGGAGGAGAGAACTTCCACTTTGACTATGACCCTGTTGGAATAAGATTGATGTTGGCGAACCCTGAAGGCTTCCATATACTCAGCAACTCATGACTATAGCCTAGGGAGATTACTGACGCAAGAGTGTCAAATTGTTAAATCAACATCAGGAGTCACTGTGTACTTATGTCTCATGAGGGATCTGTCCTTAATGTGTTATCCAATGTGAAGTAATGCTATAACTAGTACTGAAACAGTATTTTTACACTTTGTGTTTCTGTGTGGGTGCAAACTGATGAAATCTTTACATAGTATATACTGAATCGATCTTCTGTATATAAAGATAATTGCAAATGATTAAGAAATCTTGGTGTTAAATTGGAAATTGCATAGATAATTAATCAATTCTTTAAAAAAATCATGTAGGATCTCTGTCCTTAATGTGCTGTACATTGTGAATTAATACTATAACTAGTACTCCAACAGTATTTTCACTTTGTGTCTCTATTTGAGGGAAAACTGTTGAAATCTTCACGAAATATGTGCTAAACTGATCTTCTGTGTATAAAGAGAATTGAAAATGAAAAAAAATAATGTCATAAAACTTCTAAAAACAAATATGTGAATCCATAAAGACCAAACAACTCCAAACAATTCAAATATAGATTGTCACCAGATGCATGATTGAGTTATTAAAGACAAAAAATTTTGAAGGTAGTGAGAGAAAAGTAATTCATCTTAGTATCCTCTGCTTAAGAATAATAGCTCAACATTATCAGATCAACAAATGTCTCTAAAGAAGTGAAAAACAGGCCGGTGCCGCAGCTCACTAGGCTAATCCTCTGCCTGCGGCGCTGGCACCCTGGGTTCTTGTCCTGGTTGGGGCGCCGGATTCTGTTCCAGTTGCTCCTCTTCTAGTCCAGCTCTCTGCTGTGGCCTGGGAGTGTAGTGGAGGATGGCCCAGGTCCTTGGGCCCTGCACCCACATGGGAGACCAGGAGAATCACCTGTGTCCTGGCTCCAGATTGGCGCAGTGCGCCAGCTGCTACGCGCCAACTGTAGCGGCCACTTGGCGAGTGAACTAATGGAAAAGGAAGACCTTTCTCTCTGTCTCTCTGTCTCTCTCTCTCTCTCACTGTCTAACTCTGTCAAAAAATAAAAAAATAAGTGAAAAACAAATCACAATAAAAATTAGACAAAATTTTGAATATCCTAAGTAAAATTATATTTTTATATTAGTGGGCTACAAATGTTTATTTGCAGGGAAATTTATAACCTTAAATTTGTATAGTAAAAAAAAGAGGTTGAAAATCTATGATCTATATACATGTTAAAGGAGTAGAAATACAACAACCAATTAAAACTAAAGTATGTAGGATGGGAAATAAGGTAAAATAAGACATGAAAGGGAAAACAAAAGCTTTATGCTCAATAATGTAGGAAGAAAACAAAATAACAAGGGTAAAATAGAAATGAAAGTGAAAACAAAGGCTTTGTGCATGTTAATTTGGAAGTCTAAATAAAATGGCCATTTTTTTGGGCAAGAACATGTATGAAAACTGAAATAAGTAGAAGAGAATATAAGAATTACTTTTCTTATTCTAAAGGAGGTGATACAGTAATTAAGAACTTACTGATGCAGAGAACTCCACATCTGGATGTTTTCTTTCTTTAATTCTCCCAGACACCTAAAAAAGAAATAACAGTTGTTTACAAACTCTTCAAAGAATGGGAAAAAGTAAACCTTTACCTTTCTTTTTTTTAAAGATTTTTTTTTGTTTATTTGAGAGGTAGAGTTACAGACAGAGAGAGGGAGAGACAGAGAGAAAAGTCTTCCATCCACTGGTTCACTCCCCAAATGGCTGCAACATCTGGAGCCGAGCCAAACCAAAACCAGGAGCCTGGAGCTTCTTCAGGGTCTCTCACGTAGGTACAGGAGCCCAAGGACTTGGGCCATCCTCCACTGCTTTCCCAAGACATAACAGAGAGCTGGATTGGAAGTGGATCAGCCAGGACTCAAACTGGCTCCCATATGGGATGCCAGTTTGCTGCAGGCAGCGACTTATAGCTAAGCCACAGCACTGACCTCAGCATTTACCTTTCTTAATAAGAAAGTATAACTTGAATACCAAACAGTAACAAAATTGTTAGTAGAAAAATTACAGGGCTGAATCTGTCAAACATAGATGCCAAATGCCTTAGATATTTTTGGCAAATTCAATACATAGAGAGTACCAAGTAGAATTTATTTCATGTTGGTTCATATTTGAAATTCAGTACATACAAACATTAGAATAAAGGAGGTAAAATTGCAATAACAATCTCAATACGTAGTAAAAATCATTTGATAAACCCAGTACTTATTCATGATAAAATTACTTTTTAAATTTTATTTAAGGTACACAAACTTCATGCATTTCAGATACACAATTTAGGGACATGGCAATTATTCCCATCCTATCCTCTCTCTCCACCGCATTCCTACCCTTCTTGCTTCTTGCTCTCCTATTCCCATTCTTAATTTGTACAAAGATCTATTTTCAGTTTACTTTATACTCATGAGAATAACCCTAAAGTAAGTAAAGAGTTCGACAAACAGTATGAAGAAAAAAAAAAAACTGTTCCTCAACTGAAGAGACAAGGAATATAAACAACCATTGAATCTCAAAATGTTAATTTTACCTGTACATAACATTTTATAACTCTAGACCAGTGATCAGGGAAAACGTATGATATTTGACTTTTTGGGTTGGGTGAATTTCACTAAGCATAGTGATAAAATTCTTAACAAAGAAAGAATAGAAAGTATTTTTCCTTAAATAAGGGAAATCTAAAGTAAACGTATAACAAATGTAATACTCAATCTTGAAAACTTGAACTCTTTCTTTGAAAACAGGAACAACAACAGGATGTCTCCTGGAAGAACATTAATCTAACATTGCAAGGGAGGATTTAGTCAAATCAAGAAGAAAGACAGTACATGAAGAATTAAAAGTGTCAGAATAGAAAAAGAAGTGAAACTGTCGTTATTTAAAGTCACAAAAAAAAAAAATAAAGATTTATTTATCTATTTGAAGACAGAGTTACAGAGGGGCAGAGGCAGAGAGAGAGAGAGGGAGGTCTTCCTTCTGCTGGTTCACTCCCCAGATGGCTGCAATGGCCAGAGCTGCACCGATCTGAAGCCAGGAGCCAAAAGATTCTTTTGGGCCTCCCATGTGGTGCAGGGGCCCAAACACTTGGGCCATCTTCTACTGCTTTCCCACGCCATAGCAGAGAGCTGGATCAGAAGTAGAGCAGCCGGGACTCGAACTTTACCTGCTAGGTCACAGCGCTGGCCCCAAACTGTCATTATTAACAGGCAGCATGACTAATACTAAATGCAACATATTTATAGACATACTACTAGAATTAATCAGTGCTAAGATTGTTAGACACAAACATGAAATGTGAAATGCAATTACGGGGCTGCACTGTGGCATAGAGGTTAAAGCCATCTCCTGCAGTGCTGGCATCCCATATGGGCACTGGTTCAAGTCTGGCTGCTCCACTTCTGATCCAGCTCTCTGCTATGTCCTTGGAAAGCAGTAGGAGATGGCCCAAGTCCTTGGGCCCCTGTACCTGTGTGAGAGACCCAAAAGAAGCTTCTGGCTCCTGGCTCCTGGCTTCAGATAAGCACAGCTCCAGCTGTTGCAGCCATCTGTGGAGTGAACTAGTGGATGAAAGACCTTTCTCTATCTGCCTCTCTGTAACTCTACCTTTCAAATAGATAAATAAATCTTAAAAATAAAATTTAAAAATAAATTTTATTTCTATATCCTAGTGACAATTAGAAAATATTTTTTAAATACCATTTCTGTATCTCCTCAAAATACCAAACATGTGGGAATAAATCTTAATACATGTGCAATATCTTTACACTGTGAAGCAGAAAGCAACGTTAATATAAATTTAAGAAACCTAAATAAATGGATATATTTACCATTTTCAGAGACAGGAAGATTTAGTCATATAAATATAGAAATTCTCCCTAAATTGATATATTTAATTTAATCTCAATAATTTTTTTCTTATTTTGATATTGGACTTGTTATAAATTGGATACGGAAATGAAATGGTTAAATATGCAAGACTATTTGGAAGAAAATAACAAATTTGAAAGATACACAATACCAAATATTAATATATCCAATTATTTTAAGATAATAGTAATTAATACAATGCAACATTGACACAAAGACAACCAATGGAATAGATTAGGGAGTACAAAAAAGAGACCTGTTTAAGTACAGTCAAGTGAATTATCTCTGCATTCTTATCCACTAGGAAAGGATAGTATTTTCAATAATCAGTAATCTCATATGGTTCCAATTAATACACATGGGTATTAGCTGATAGTTCCAAGTTAACATGACGTGAACTGTCAATATTTTTTTACTTTCGACAATATACTTTAAGAGATCAGCTTGTAAAATAACAACCAGAACTGAAAGACTGCAGTAGTACTGCTGTTTAATTCCATGTGAATATTTTGTCTTCCACTTATTATTCCTTTAAAAGATAAACTCACTAGGCCCACCATCTTTTTTTTTAAAGCTTTTATTTAATGAATATAAATTTCCAAAGTACAGCTTATGGATTACAATGGCTACCCCCCCCCCATAACTTCCCTCCCACCCGCAACCCTCCCCTTTCCCGCTCCCTCTCCCCTTGCATTCACATCAAGATTCATTTTCAATTCTCTTTATATACAGAAGATCCATTTATTATATATTAAGTAAAGATTTCAACAGTTTGCACCCACATAGCAACACAAAGCGAAAAATACTGTTGGAGTACTAGTTATAGCATTAAATCACAATGTACAGCACATTAAGGACAGAGATCCTACTTGATATTTTTTTAAAAAATTGATTAATTTTCTATGCAATTTCCAATTTAACACCAAGTTTTTTTCATTTTAAATTATCTTTATATACAGAAGATCGATTCAGTATATACTAAGTAAAGCTTTCATCAGTTTGAACCCACACAGAAACACAAAATGTAAAAATACTGTTTCAGTACTAGTTATAGCATTACTTCACATTGGACAACACATTAAGGACAGATCCCACATGAGACGTAAGTACACAGTGACTCCTCATGTTGATTTAACAATTTGACACTCTTGTTTATGGTGTCAGTAATCTCCCTAGGCTATAGTCATGAGTTGCTGAGTCTATGGAAGCCTTTAGGGTACGCGGACTTCGATCTTATTCCGATAGGGTCATAGTCAAAGTGGAAGTTCTCTCCTCCCTTCAGAGAAAGGTACCTCCTTCTTTGATGGCCCCGTTCTTTCCACTGGGATCTCACTCTCAGAGATATTTCATTTAGGTCTTCTTTTTTTCCCAGAGTGTCTTGGCTTTCCATGCCTAAAATATTCTCATGTGCTCTTGAGCCAGATCCGAATGCCTTAAGGGCTGATTCTGAGGCCAGAGTGCTATTTAGGACATCTGCCATTCTATGAGTCTGCTGTGTCTCCCACTTCCCATGTTGGATCGTTCTCTCCCTTTTTGATTCTATCAGTTAGTATTATCAGACACTAGTCTTGTTTGTGTGACTCCTTTGACTCTTAGATCTATCAGTGTGATCCATTGTTAACTGAAATTGATCACTTGGACTAGTGAGATGGCCTTGGTACATGCCACCTTGAAGGGATTGTATTGGAATCCCCTGAGGGCCACCATCTTCACATGTGTGTTAAGTCACCTGTGATGCTGGCATCCCATATCGTCACCGGTTCAATTCCAGGCTGCTCCATTTTCGATGCCACTCCCTGGTAATGCACCTGGGAGATGCATTGGAAGATGTCCCAAGTACTTGGGCACCTGTCACCCATGTGGGATACCTGGATGGAGTTCCTTATTCCTGGCTTTGGATTGGTTCAGTTCAGGCCATTGTGGCCATTTAGGGAGTGAACCAGCAGATGGATTCTCTGTCTCTTCCTCTCTCTTTGTAATCCTGCCCTTCAAAATACATTTTTTAAAAAAGAGTTTATGTTAAAGATTATATATTTATTTGAAAGGCAGTATTACACACAGAGAGAGAGAGATGGAGATATAGAGAAAGCCAGAGAGATCCCATCCACTGGTTCACTCCCCAAGTGGCCACAATGACTGAAGCTGAGCCAATCTGAAGCCAGGAGCAAGGAACTCCATAGGGGTTTCCCACGTGGGTGCCAGGGGCCCAAGTACTTGGGACATCTCTCACTGCTTTCCCAGGCAAATTACCAGGGAGTTGAATTGGAAGCAGAGCAGTGGAATTTGAACTGATTCTCATAAGAGAGGCCATCTTTTCAAGAGGTAACTTAACCCACTGTGCCACAACACCACTGTGCCCCTACTGTCTTCCATTTTATCTGAATAAAATGATCTAATGTTACCTACACATTAAGTTAAGCACACTGAACTAATACATTGAAGTCTTACTAAATTTTACTATGATTTACATTTTAAAATATCTTTATGTACATTAGTTTCTTCTATTCTCCCTAAAATAAGAAACAGATAAATATAGATAAACAGATAAATAAGAAACATAAGAAACAGGCTCAGAAAGGTAAATTCGTCAAAGTCATTCAGTTATTTTGCAAAAGAGCCTGAAATAACTAAATGTCAAAAGCCAAACACCCAAGATATTGATGGTAGTTTCATATCTTTGTTTAAAACACATATTTCATTCTAAAAATAAAGTAACCATGAAAGAAATGTTCTCTGTACTTAATTATATGTAATTTTAACCCAATTAAGCATATTAGTTATCAAAAAACTGTAAAAAATCTTTAAAAAAGGACTTACAACCTTGGAAGAGACATTTCCCCTGCCTATATGTTGCCAGGACTTCAGCACTGTATGTTCAAACTGGTGATATTGGGTGGTGACATCATAAAGAGATTATGACTAGGAGAAATTTAAAGGGAAAGCACAGAGTAGTTATATCTTACAGTGCACAATTTTTAAAGCTTAGACTGACAAATTAGTTTTTCATTTATTTAATTGAATTAATCTATCGGGCTTAATAATGAATTATTTGATATTTTATTTTAACAAGTTTTGTATGTGAATGTGTACACACAGGACAGAGAACGTGTGAGTGTTTGTGTGAGCATCAAAGAGTTATAGGGGTAGAAAGGAACTTTGAATATAAACATTCCTCTATAAAAACAGGTGTAATCTGGGATATAATCTTCATATACTGGCTTTTTTACTTATATAAAAGCTTTGTGTTCACAGTTTTATTTCTCTAAAAAATAATGTGTGTTCTTAAATATGTAAGTTTAGTCAAAGTACAATCATTAAAATTATATTGAATAGTTTGAAAGATAATGTTGCCCCCAAACCTGAAAACAAATTTTATGGACATAACTGAATTAGAATAAGGTTCTTGGAAGGAAATTTGTAAATGTGAATTTTTCCTCATAAAAACAAAATAATTAGAGGAGGTAGGATTCTGTTTGGGGAAAATTATCTTCATATGTATGGTATTTGCATCTTTTTAAAATTTTATTTAAGTTATACAAGTTTCATGTATTTCATATGTACAGATTTAGGAACATAGTGACACTTTTCATCCTACCCTCCCTCCCGCTCACACTCCAATCTTTCTTCCTCCCCCTTATCCCATTCCCACTCTTAATTTTCACAAAGATCTACTTTCAGTTTAGTTAATGATTATTAAAGTTAACCATACACTAAATAAAGTAGTTCAACAAAGAGTATGAAGAAAAAAAGAAAAAACACTGTTCCTCAACTGAGAAGACAAGGGGTATAAACAATCATCAAACTCAAAATGTTCCTACAATTTTTATAGGTGCAGCTTTAGGAATATAGTGGTTCTTCCCTCCAGTACCCGCCCTCTTACCCCCACTCCCGTCCCACTTGCTACTCCCTCTCCCATCCCATTCTTCATTAAAATTCATTTTTAGTTAACTTTATATACAGAAGGCCATCTCTATATTAAATAAAGATCTCAACAATTTGCACCCACATACCCACAATGTATAAAGGTACTGTTTGAGAACAAGTTTTACAGTTAATTCTCATAGTACAACTCATTAAGGACAGAAGTCCTATAGGAAGAGTAAGTGTACCATGACTCCATCTGTTAATTTAACAATTAACACTTTCTTATGATGTCAGTGATCACCTGAGGCTTTTGACATGAGCTGCCAAGGCTATGTAAATCTTCTGAGTCCACAAACTGCATCAGTATTTCTACAGGGACATAAGCAAAGTGGAAGTTCTCTCCTCCATTCAAAAAAAGTACATCCTTCTTTGATGGCCCCTTCTTTCCACTGGGGTCTCACTCACAGGGATCCTTCATGCACAACAGTTTTGGCCACTGTCTTGGCTTTTCATGCCTGAAGTGCTCTCATGGGGTTTTCAGCCAGATCTGAATGCAAGGGCTAATTCTAAGGTTGAGTGCTGTTTAGGGCATTTGTCATTTTAGGAGTCTGCTGTGTGGACTGTTTCCCATTTTGTAATATTTTCTCCTTTTAAATTCTATATATTGTTATTACTAGACACTGATTTTATTTATGTGATCCCCTTTACATGTAATCATCTCTATATGATCAGTTACACACTTAATATAATCATTTTATCATGTAAGATGACATTAGTACCACCTAACTTAATGGGATTTTGAGTTCCATGAAAAATTCTTAGCTTTACCCTTGGGGTAAGTTCATGGGAATATGTGCTGCACTGTACAACTCCTCCCTCTCTTATTCCCACTTTATTTTTAACTGGGATCTATTGTCAATTGACTAAATACACCTATGATTATTTCTTTGTTAAATAAAGAGTTAAGCCAATGGTATTAAGTAGAAAAAAATAATAATAAAACCTGTTCCTTGACAGTCAAGACAAGGCCTGTTCAAGTCATTGCTTCTCATAGTGTCAATTTCACTTCTACAGGTTTCCTTCTAGGTGCTCTGTTAATTTTCACAGATAAGAGAAAACATATGGTATCTGTCTCTTTGGGACTGGCTTATTTCACTAAGTATGATGTTTTCCAGATTCATCCATTTTGTTGCAAATGATTGGATTTTTTTTAACCACTGTGTAATGTTCCATAGAGTACATATCCCATAGTTTCTTTATCCAGTCTTCCATTGTGTCTTAGCTATTGTGAATTGAGTTGCAATAAACATGGAGGTTCAGATAACTCTTTTTTGCAGATGTCATTTCCCTCGGATAAATTCCCAGTAGTAGGATGACTTGGTTGTATGGTAGGAGTATATTCAGATTTCCAAGGTATATCCAAACTGTTTTACCAGTTTTCATTCCCTCCAAGAGTGGATTAGGGTAACTTTTTCCCCAAATTCTCACCATCATTTGTTGTTTGTTGATTTATGTATGAAAGCCATTCTAACTGGGGTGAGGTGATGCCTCATTGTGGTTTCGATTTACATCCCCCTGATGGCTAGTGATCCTGAGCATTTTTTCATGTGTCTGTTGGCCATTTGGAGTTCCTCTTTTGAGAAATGTCTGCTTAAGTCATTTGCTCATTTATTGATGGGGTTGTTAATTTTGTTGTGGAGGTTATTGATTACTTTATATGTTCTGGTTATTAATCTTTTATCAGTTACATGGTTTGCAAGTAATTTCTCCCAATCTGTTGGTTGCCTTTTTACTTTCCTGACTGTTTCTTTTGCTGTACAGAAGCTTCTCAATTTGATGAAATCCCATTTGTTAATTTTGGCTTTTATTATCTGTACCTCTGGGGTCTTTTCCAGGAACTCTTTGCCTGTGCCAATGTCTTCCAGGGTTTCCCCAATGCTCTGTAGTAATTTGATGGTATCAAGTCATGGATTTAGGTCTTTAATCCATTTTGAATGGATTATTTTGTAAGGTGTTAGGTAGGGGGCCTGTGCTGTGGCTCAATAGGCTAATCCTCCGCCTAGGGGCGCCAGCACACCGGGTTCTAGTCCCGGTCGGGGCAGCGGATTCTGTCCCGGTTGCCCCTCTTCTAGGCCAGGTCTCTGCTGTGGCCTGGGAGTGCAGTGGAGGATGGCCCAAGTGCTTGTGTCCTGCACCCCATGGGAGACCAGGAGAAGAACCTGGATCGTGCCTTCGGATCAGCGCGGTGCGCCAGCCACAGTGGCCATTGGAGGGTGAACCAAAGGCAAAGGAAGACCTTTCTCTCTTTCTCTCTCTCTCACTGTCCACTCTGCCTGTCAAAAAAAAAGGTGTAAGGTAGGGGTCCTGCTTCAAATTTCTGCATGTGGAACTTCAGTTATCCAAGCCCCACTTGTTGAAGAAACTGCCCTTGCTCCAGGTAATAATTTAGCTCCTTGGTCAAATATAAGTTGCTTGTAGATGCTTGGATTGATTTCTGTGTTTCTTTTCTGTTCCATTGCTCTATCCATCAGTTTTTGTACCAGTTCCAAGCTGTTTAGATTATAACTGCCTTGTAGTATGTCTTGAAATCAGGTATTGTGATGTCTACAACTTTTTTTTGGTTGTATAAGATTGCTTTAGCTATTTGAGGTCTCCTGTGTTTCCCAATGAATTTAAGCATCATTTTTTCTAGATCTGATAAGAATGCCTTTGGTATTTTGATTGGCATTGTATTGAATTTATAAATTATTTTTGGAAGAATGGACATTTTATTAATACTGATTCTTCCAAACTATGAAGTTTTTTCCATTTTTTGATATCTTCTTCTATTTATTATGAAACTTAAGTTTCATAATTTCTTAAGTTTCATAATTCTTATCATAGAGATCTTTGACATCCTTAGTTAAATTTATTACAAGGTATTTGAATATTTTTATTACTATTGTGAATGGGATTGATCTTAGAAGTCCTTTCTCAGCCATGGCATTGTCTCTGTATATAAAGACTGGTTTTTTGGTGTATGTTGATTTTATATCCTGCTACTTTACCAATCTCTTATATGAGTTGTAGTAGTCTGTTAGTGGAGTGCTTTCGATTCCCTTATATAGTATCAAATCATCTGCAAACAGGGATAATTTGACTTCATCTTTACCAATTTGAATTACTTTGATTTCTTTTTCTTGCCTGATGGCTCTGGCTAAATCTTCCAGGACTCCATTGAATAGCAATGTGAGAGTGGGCATCCTTGTCCGAATTTGGATCTCAGTGGAAATGCTTCCAACTTTTTCCCATTCATAAAGATGCTGGTCATGGTTTTGTCATAAATTGCCTTGATTGTATTGAGGAATGTTTCTTCTAATTCAATTTGCTTAGAGTTTTCATCATGAAAGGGTGTTGCATTTTGTCAAATGCTTTCTCTGCATCTATTGAAATAATCATATGGTTTCTGTGCTTCAATTTGTTAATGTGATGTATCATATTGATGGATTTGAGAATGCTGACCCATCCCTGTATATCAGGGATAAATCCAATTTGTTCTGGATGAATTATCTTCCTGATGTGTTATTGGATTCGATTGACCAGAATTTTATTGAGGATTTTTGTGTCTATGTTCATCAAGGAAATTGGCCTGTAGTTGTGTTTCTCTGTTGCATCTTTTCCGGATTTAGGAATTAAAGTAATACTGGCTTTATAGAAAGAATTTGGAGGATTCCTTCCCTTTATTTTTTTGAATTGAGGAGAATTGGAGTTGGTTCTTCTTTAAGTGTCTGGTAGAATTTAGCAGTGAAACCATCCAGTCTTGGGCATTTCTTTGTTGGGAGGGTCTTTATTACTTCTTCAATTTCTGTCTTGGTTATGGATCTGCTTAGGTAAGTTGTGTGTGTCCAGGAAGCTATCCATTTCTTCTAGGTTTCCCAGTTTGTTGGCATATAGCTCTTTGTAGTAATATCTGATGATTCTTTTATTTCTGTGGTATCTGTTGTTACATCTACTTTTTCATCTCTAATTTTATTTATTTGGGTCTTCTCTCTTCTGGTGTTCTCTTTTCATTTTTTTGTTAGTTGTCCAATGGTGTGTCATTTTTTTTTTATAAATAGCTTTTCATTTTCTGATCTTTTGTATTTGTTGTTGGTTTAAATTTTGTTGATTTCTTCTCTGATTTTAATTATTTCTTTTCTTCTATACGCTTTGGGTTTGGTTTGCTACTGTTTTCTAGATCCTTGAAGGGCATAGATTGTCTATTTATTTGGTGCATTTTCAGTTTATTGGTATAGGCACAATTGCTATAAACTTTCCTCTTAGCACTGCTTTTGCTGTATTTCATGAATTTTGATATGTTGTTTTGTCATCTTCATTTGTTTCCAGAATTTTTTTATTTCTATTTTGATTTCTTCTATGACTCACTGTTCATTCAGAAACATTTTTTCATTCTCCATGTGTTTTCGTATGATGTAGAGATGCTTGAGTTGTCGATTTCCAGTTTCAATGCATTATGCTCTCAGAATATGCATGGTACAATATCAATTTTTTTTGAATTTGTTGAGACTTGTTTTATGGCATTGCAAATGGTCAATCCTAGAGAATGTTCCATGTAACAGAGACAAAAATGTGTGCTCTGTGGTTGTAGGGTGGAAGGCTCTGTACATATGTGCAAGGTCTATTTGGTCTTTGGTGTTGATTAATTCTGTAGTTTTCTTGTTGAACTTCTGTCTGGTTGATCTGCCCGTTTCTGAAAGTGGTGTACTGAGATCCCTCATTACTATTGTGTTTGAGTTTATATGTCCCTTTAAGTCCCTTAACATCTCTTTTAAAAAACCTGGTGCCCTGTAATTAGGTGCACAAACATTTATAACAGTCATATCTTCCTGTTGAATTGATCCTTTAATCATTGTATAGGTTCCTTTTTTGTCTCTTTTAATAGTTTTTGTGTTAAAATTTATTTTGCCTGATGGCCACATCAGTTCTTTTTGGTTTCTGTTAGCATAGGTTGTTTTTCCATCTATTTACTTTCAGTTTGCAGGCATCTTTCTTGGTACAATGTGTTTCTTGTAGGCAGCAAATGGATGGGTTTTGATTTTTAATTTTTTATTTAGTAAATAATAATTTCCAAAGTACAGTTTATGGATTACTTTGGCTTTCCCCCCATAATTTCCCTCCCACTCACATCCCTCGCATCTCCTGCTCCCTCTCCCATTCCATTCACATCAAGATTCATTTTCAATTATCTTTATATAAAAAAGATGGATTCAGTATATATTAAGTAAAGATTTCATCAGTTTGAACCCACACAGAAACACAAAGTGTAAAAATACTGTTTCAGTACTAGTTATAGCATTACTTCACATTGGACAACACATTAAGGACAGATCCCACATGAGACGTAAGTACACAGTGAATCCTGTTGTTGACTTAACAATTTGACACTCTTGTTTATGGTGTCAGTAATCTCCCTAGGCTCTAGTCATGAGTTGCCAAGGCTATAGAAGCATTTTGAGTTCACTGATTCGATCTTATTCTGACAGGGTCATAGTCAAAGTGAAAGTTCTCTCCTCCCTTCAGAGAAAGGTACCTCCTTCTTTGATGGCACTGTTCTTTACACTGGGATCTCACTCGCAGAGATCTTTCATTTAGGTCTTCTTTTTTTTCCCAGAGTGTCTTGGCTTTCCATGCCTAAAATATTCTCATGTGCTCTTGAGCCAGATCTTAATGCCTTAAGGGCTGATGCTGAGGCCAGAGTGCTGTTTAGGACATCTGCCATTCTATGAGTCTGCTGTGTCTCCCCTTTCCATGTTGGATTGTTCTCTCCCTTTTTGATTCTATCAGTTAGTATTAGGAGAAACTAGTCTTGTTTGTGTGACTCCTTTGACTCTTAGATCTATCAGTGTGATCCATTGTGAACTGAAATTGATCACTTGGACTAGTGAGATGGCCTTGGTACATGCCACCTTGATGGGATTGTATTGGAATCTCCTGGCATGTTTGTAACTCTACCATTTGGGGCAAGACTGAGCATGTCCCAAATTGTACATCTCCTCCCTCTCTTATTCCCACTCTTAATATTTAACAGGGATCAATTTTCAGTTAAAATTTAAACACCTAAGAATAATTGTGTGTTAATTACAGAGTTCAACCAATAGTACTGGAACAAAACAAAACAAAATACTAAAATGGATAAAGTATTACATTGTCCATCAACAGTCCATACAAGAGCTGATCAAGTTACTGTTTCTCATAGTGTCCATTTCACTTCAACAGTTTTCCCCTTTGGTGTTCAGTTAGTTGTTGCCAATCAGGGAGAACATATGATATTTGTCCCTTTGGGACTGGCTTAATTCACTCAGAATGATGTTTTTGAGACTCCTCCATCTTGTTTCAAATGACCGGGTTTCATTGTTTTTGACTGCTGTATAGTATTCTGTAGAGTACATGTCCCATAATAACTTTATCAAGTCTACTATTGATGGGCATTTGGGTTGGTTCCAGGTCCTATCTATTGTGAATTGAGCTGCAATAAACATTAGTGTGCAGATGGCTTTTTTGTTTGCCAATTTAATTGCCTTTGGGTAAATTCCAAGGAGTGGGATGGCTGGGTTGTATGGTAGAGTTATATTCAAGTTTCTGAGGAATCTCCAGACTGACTTCCATAGTGGCTTCTCCAGTTTGCATTCCCACCAACAGTGGATTAGTGTCCCTCTTTCCCCACATCCTCTCCAGCATCTATTGTTGGTAGATTTCTGAATGTGATTCATTCTAACCGGGGTGAGGTGAAACCTCACTGTGGTTTTGATTTGCATTTCCCTGATGGCTAGTGATCCTGAGCATTTTTTCATGTGTATATTGGCCAGTTGAATTTCCTCACTCAAAAAATACATGTTCAATTCTTTACTCATTTTTTAACTGGATTGTTTTGTTCTTGTTGAATTTTTTTAGCTTTTTTTAGTTACTGGATAATAACCACTTATCAGTTGTATAGTTTGAAAATATTTTCTCCCTTGAGAAGAGGAGAAGATGGCAGAATAGAGAGGGAGCACACTGATGGTCCGGGAAGGGAAGGTCCAAAGAGTGGTGAGAATTAGTAGCCTCGGGGAAGGGGAGGCTCTTCAGAAATTGGGGAGACAGGGTGGACCTGCAAAGAGGACGAGGACACCTGAAGCGCAAGACACCAGCGGGACTGTGTACACACCAGTGCTGGAAGCCGAGGTGAGACTGGGCACTCTCCCAGCACCCCGGCACTAGCTGCCGCCGCCCCTCCCCCAACCCACCCTGGGATGGACACTGAGACCCGCACGACTGAGCGAGGGAGGAAATAGAAAAAGGAACAGAGTGAGTAGCACCCGCTGGAAGAGTGTGTGATTCAGGAAGACTAATTGAGGGACTAAGCAAACCAGGAGCTCTTGGTACCTCCACCCTCCCCCATATTGGAGCTGCAGCGGGTGGGAAGCAGCCATCTTGTTTTTTTACATTCGGGCTTAAAGAACTACCTCTGTCTTGGCACTAATTGGGGGCGGGGCAGAATCCTAAGGGGGAGGGGTGCAACACTACACAATTATGCAGGGGCTGGCAGCGAGGGAGGGAAGCACAAAGCCCTCACACCAATCGACTCAAGTTACCAGGAAAAAAAATTTGAATAGCACCTGTGGGGGGAGAGCAGGATCCAGCGCACTGAGGTTCAAAAAGCCCTCATGCCAATTGACTAAAGTTACCAGGAAAAAAATCTGAATAGTGCCCACGGGAAGAGAGCAGGATCAGGCACGCTAACTGAGGGTTCAAAAGCCCTCACACCAATCAACCCAAGTTACCAGGAAAAAAAATTTTGAATAGCGCCGGCTGGAAGAGAGCAGGATCCAGCGTGCTGAGGGTTCAAAAACCCCCAATCACAAATGCTATACACACAGAAGCCAGAGGTTGGAAGCTAACTACCATCAATTCTGCTCAGCTGTGCAGTATTACTTCCCTCCTGAGGAAAAAATAATAATAAATAAATAAATAAAGAGAGATCTACCACACCTAACCCTGAACAACTAAGCAGAGCTCTCTGGCTACACCCATCTCAAGCCTCCAAGGCTCCTCCAACAGCAGACAGTCCACTTATCACAGTCATAGTATAACAAGAAAAAATATCACAGTATGGGAAGAAGAATTAAAAGAATTACTCCAAAAGGCAAAGCAGTAAACACAGAAACCAAGAGAACAAGAAGAGCGAACACATTATTATGCCCCCAAACAAACAAAACACCCCAAGCCAAGATTATGAAGATGATGAGATAGAAGAAATGCAAGATATGGATTTCAAAAAATTTATGATAACATCATTTAGAAGTTTTCAAAAGCAAATTCTTGAACTACAGAAATCCTTAATGGACAGGATAGAAAACCTCTCTCATGAAAATGAAATCTTAAAGAGGAACCAAAATGAAATGCAGAAATTAGTAGAACAGGAAAGTGTGATAGTGAAGAGAAATCAAACGGAAATGAAGAACTCGATAGATCAAATGACAAACACATTAGAGATTCTCAAAAACAGAGTCAGTGAAACAGAAGAGAGAATATCAGACTTAGAAGACAGAGCACAGGAAACTATACAGTCAAACCAAAGAAAAGAAGAGGAAATTAGGAATCTAAAAAATATTGTTGGGAATTTATAGGATACTATTAAAAAACCCAGCATTCGAGTTCTAGGACTTCATGAAAACATGGAGAGAGAGAAAGGATTAGAATGCCTTATTAGTGAGACACTAGCAGAGAAATTTCCGGGTTTGGAGAAGGACAGAGACATCCTAGTACAGGAAGCTCATAGAACCCCTAATAAACACGACCAAAAGAGATCCTCACCACGACATGTTGTAATTAAACTCACCACAGTGAAACAGAAAGAAAAGATCCTAAAATGTGCAAGAGAGAAACATCAGATTACTCTCAGAGGATCTCCAATTAGACACACAGCTGACTTCTCAAAAGAAACCCTGCAACCTAGCAGGGAATGGTGAGATATAGCCCAGGTATTAAGAGAGAAAAACTGCAAGCCCAGAATATTATATCCTGCAAAGCTCTCATTTGTGAATGAAGGTGAACTAGAGACCTTTCACAGCAAATAGAAACTGAAAGAATTTGTCGCCACTCATCAAGCTTACAAAAGATGCTAAAAGAAATGCTACACACAGAAACACAGAAACATGGTCATCAATTTGAAAGAAGCTAAAGGAAGGAAACCTCATAGCAAAAGATCATAGGAAACCCAAAGCATATATTAGAAAATATCTTTGGCAAATGGCAGGGCAAAGTTACTACTTATCAATAGTCACATTGAACGTTAATGGTTTGAACAGCCTAGTCAAAAGACACCGATTGGCTGACTGGGTTAAGGAACAAAACCCATCTATTTGCTGCTTACAAGAAACACATCTTTCCAACAAAGATCCATATAGACTGAAAGTGAAAGGATGGAAAAAGATATACCATGCCAACAGAAATAAAAAAGCGGGCGTAGCCATCTTAATATCAGATAACATAAATTTTACCACAAAAACTATTAGGAGAGACAAAGAGGGACACTATATAATGATTAAGGGATCCATTCAACAGGAAGATATAATGATTATCAATGTATATGCACCTAATTACAGGGCACAGGTTTATTTAAAAGAATTGTGAAGGGACTTAAAGGGAGACTTAAACCCCAATAAAATAGTACTGGGGATTTCAATACTCCACTCTCAGAGATAGACAGAACAACAGGACAGAGGATCAATAAGGAGACAGAAAAATTAAATGACACTGTAGCCCAAATGGACCTAACAGATATCTACAGAACATTCCATCTTACAGATAAAGCATTTACATTCTTCTCATTAGTACATGGAACCTACTCTAGGATTGACCACACACTAGGCCATAAAGCCAGTCTCAGCAAATTCAAAAGAATTAGAATCATACAATTCAGCTTCTCAGAACATGAAGGAATGAAGGTGGAAATTAGCAACTCAGGAATCTCTAGAGCATATGCAAACACATGGAGACTGAACAACATGCTCCTGAATGAACAATGGGTCATAGAAGAAATCAAAAAGAGAAATCAAAAATTTTCTGGAAGTAAATGAGGATAACCGCACATCATACCAAAATCTATCGGACACAGTAAACACAGTGTTAAGAGGAAAGTTTATAGCAATAGCTGCCTACATCAAGAAACTGGAAAGGCACCAAATAGATGAGCTTTCAATGCATCTCAAGGATCTAGAATATTGGCAGCAAACCAGACCCAAAGCTAGTAGGAGAAGAGAAATAATTAAAATCAATAGGATTGATTCCAAAAAACATTACAAAAAATCAGCCAAACGAGGAGCTGGTTTTTTTTTTTTTTAATAAACAAAATTGACACCCCATTGGCCCAGCTAACAAAAAAAAGAAAAGACCCAAACAAATAAAATCAGAGATGAAAAAGGAAACGTAACAACAGACACCACAGAAATAAAAAGAATCATCAAAAATTACTACGAGGACTTGTATGCCAGCAAACAGGTAACTCTATCAGAAATGGATAGATTCCTGGACACATGCACTCTACCTAAATTGAATCAGGAAGACATAGAAAACCTAAAAAGACCCATAACTGAGACAGAAGTTGAAACAGTAATAAAGGCCCTAACAACAAAGAAAAGCCCAGGACCTGATGGATTCACTGCAGAATTCTACCAGACATTTAAAGAAGAACTAACTCCAATCCTTCTCAAATTATTCAGAACAATCGAAAAAGAGGGAATCCTCCCAAATTCTTTTATGAAGCCAGCATCACCTTAATTCCTAAAATGGAAAAAGATGCAATAGTGAAAGAGAATTACAGACCGATATCCCTGATGAACATAGAGGCTTAAAATCCTCAATAAAATTCTGGCCAATAGACTGCAACAACCCATCAGAAAGATCATCCACCCAGACCAAGGAGGATTTATCCCTGGTATGAAGGCATGGTTCAATGTTCACAAAATAACCAACATGATACACCACATTAAGAGGCTGCAGAAGAAAAACCATATGATTATCTCAATAGACGCGTAGAAAACATTTGATAAAACACAACACCCTTTCATGATGAAAACCCTAAGAAAACTGGTATAGAAGGCACATTCCTCAATATAATCAAAGCAATTTATGAAAAACCCACGGCCAATATCCTATTGAATGGGGAAAAGTTGGAAGCATTTCCACTGAGATCTGGTACCAGACAGGGATGCCCACTCTCACCACTGCTATTCAATATAGTGCTGGAAGTCTTAGCCAGAGCTATTAGGCAAGAAAAAGAAATTAAAGGGATACAAGTTGGGAAGGAAGAACTCAAACTATCCCTCTTTGCAGACGACATGATTCTTTATTTAGGGGACCCAAAGAACTCTACTAAGAGACTATTGGAACTGATAGAAGAGTTTGGCAAAGTAGCAGGATATAAAATCAATGCACAAAAATCAACAGCCTTTGTATACACGAGGAATGCCATGGCTGAGGAAGAACTGCTAAGATCATTCCCATTCACAATAGCTACAAAAACAATCAAATACCTTGGAATAAACTTAACCAAGGACATTAAAGACCTCTATGGTGAAAATTACAAAAGCTTAAAGAAAGAAACAGAAGAGGGCACCAAAAAATGGAGAAATCTTCCATGCTCATGGATTGGAAGGATCAACATCATCAAAATGTCTATTCTCCAAAAAGCAATTTACAGATTCAATGCAATACCCATCAAAATACCGAGGACATTCTTCTCAGATCTGGAAAAAATGATGCTGAAATTCATTTGGAGGAAGAGGAGATCTCAAATAGCTAAAGCAATCTTGTACAACAAAAACAAAGCCGGAGGCATCACAATACCAGATTTCAGGACATACTACAGGGCAGTTGTTATCAAAACAGCATGGTACTGGTACAGAAACAGATGGATAGACCAATGGAACAGAATAGAAACTCCAGAAATCAATCCAAACATCTACAGCCAACTTATATTTGATCAAGGATCCAAAATCAATTTCTGGAGTAAGGACAGTCTGTTCAGTAAATGGTGCTGGGAAAACTGGATTTCCACATGCAGAATCATGAAGCACGATCCCTACCTTTCACCTTACACAAAAATTCATTCAACATGGATTAAAAACTTGAACCTACAACCGGACACCCTCAAATTATTAGAGAGCATAGGAGAAACCCTGCAAGACATAGGTACCGGCAAAGAATTCTTGGAAAAGACCCCAGAAGCACAGGCAGTCAAAGCCAAGATTAACTACTGGGATTGCATCAAATTGAAAAGTTTCTGTACTGCAAAAGAAACACTCAGGTAAGTGAATAGGAAACCAACAGAATGGGAAAAAATATTTGCAAACTATGCAACAGATAAAGGGTTGATAACCAGAATCTACAAAGAAATCAAGAAACTCCACAACACCAAAACAAACAACCCACTTAAGTGATGGTCCAAGGACCTCAATAGACATTTTTCAAAAGAGGAAATCCAAATGGCCAACAGACACATGAAAAAATGTTCAAGATCACTAGCAATCAGGGAAATGCAAATCAAAACCACAGTGAGGTTTCACCTCACCCCGGTTAGAATGGATCACATTCAGAAATCTACCAACAATAGATGCTGGAGAGGATGTGGGGAAAAAGGGACACTAATCCACTGTTGGTGGGAATTCAAGCTGGTGAAACCACTATGGAATTCCGTCTGGAGATTCCTCAGAAACTTGAATATAACTCTAACATTCAACCCAGCCATCCCACTCCTTGGAATTTACCCAAATTCAATTAAATTGGCAAAGAAAAAAGCTGTCTGCAAACTAATTGCAGCTCAATTCACAATAGATAGGACCTGGAACCAACCCAAATGCCCATCTACAGTGGACTGGATAAAGAAATTATGGGACATGTACTCTGTAGAATACTATACAGCAGTCAAAAAAAATGAAACCCAATCATTTGCAACAAAATGGAGGAATCTTGAAAACATCATGCTGAGTGAATTAAGCCAGTCCCAAAGAGACAAATATCATTTGTTTTCCCTGGTTGGCAATGACTAACTGAGCACCAAAGGGGAAACCTGTTGAAGTGAAATGGACACTATGAGAAACAGTGACTGGATCAACTCTTGTCTGGACTGTTGATGTACAATGTAAATCTTTACCCATTTTAGTATTTATTTTTGTTGTTTGTTTTTGTTCTGTACTATTGGTTGAACCCTGCAAGTAATACACAATTATTCTTAGGTGTTTAAATTTTAACTGAAAAGTGTTCCCTGTGAAATATAAGAGTGGGAATAAGAGAGGGAGGATATATACAATTTGGGGCAAGCTCAATCGGACTTGCCCCAAATGATGGAGTTAGAAACATGCCAGGTGATCCCAAAACAATCCCATCAAGGTGGCATGTACCAATACCATCTCACTAGTCCAAGTGATCAATTTCAGTTCACAATTGATCACACTGGTCTAAGAGTCAAAGAGATCACAAAAACAAGACTAGTGTCTGCTAATAGTAACTGATAGAATCAAAAAGGGAGAGAATGATCCAAAATGGGAAGCGGGATACACAGCAGACTCATAGAATGGCACATGTCCTAAATAGCACTCTGGCCTCAGAATCAGCCCTTAAGGCATTCAGATCTCGCTGAAGAACCCATGAGAGTATTTTAGGCATTTAAAACCAACACACTCTGGGAAAAAAAGATGACCTAAATGAAATATCTCTGTGAGTGAGATCCCAGTGTAAAGATCGGGGCCATCAAAGAAGGAGGTACCTTTCTCTGAAGGGAGGAGAGAACCTCCACTTTGACTATGACCCTGTCGGAATAAGATCAAAGTCGGCGAACCCTAAAGGCTTCCATAAACTCGGCAACTGATGACTAGAGCCTAGGGAGATTACTGACACCATAAACAAGAGTGTCAAATTTTTTTTAAGGTTTTTTTTCGACAGGCAGAGTGGACAGTGAGAGAGAGAGAGAGAGAAAGGTCTTCCTTTGCTGTTGGTTCACCCTGCAATGGCCGCCCCAGATGGCACGCTGTGGCCGGTGCACCGTGCTCATCCGATGGCAGGAGCCAGGTGCTTCTCCTCGTCTCCCATGGGGTGCAGCGCCCAAGCACTTGGATCATCCTCCACTGCACTCCTGGCCCACAGCAGAGAGCTGGCCTGGAAGAGGGGCATGCGGGACAGAATCTGGTGCCCCGACCGGGACTAGAACCCGGTGTGCTGGCGCCACAAGGTGGAGGATTAGCCTGTTGAGCCACAGCACCGGCCAAGAGTGTCAAATTGTTAAATCAACATCAGGAGTCACTGTGTACTTACTTCACATGAGGGATCTGTCCTTAATGTGTTGTCCAATGTGAAGTAATGCTATAACTAGTACTGAAACAGTATTTTTACACTTTGTGTTTCTGTGTGGGTGCAAACTGATGAAATCTTTACTTAGTATATACTGAATCCATCTTATGTATATAAAGATAATTGAAAATGAAAAAAAAACTCTGTTAAATTGGAAATTGCATAATAATTAATCAATTTAAAAAATATCATGTAGGATCTCTGTCCTTAATTTGCTGTACATTGTGATTCAATGCTATATAGAATACTCAGATAGTATATTTTGCTTTGTGTTGCTATATGAGGGCAAACTGTTGAAATCTTTACTTAACACATACTAAACAGATCCCCTGTATACAAAGAGAATTGAAAATGAATCTGGATGCGAATGTAAGGGGAGAGGGAGCGGGTAAGGGGGGAGTGTTGTGGGGCACAGGGAAGGAATGGGTGGGGAATCCATTGTAATCCATAATTTGTACCTTGGAAATTTATATTCTAAATAAAATTTTAAAAAAAGAAAATATTTTCTCCCATTCTTTTTGTTGTCTCTTCACTTTGCTGAATGTTTCAATTGCAGTACAGAAGTTTCTAAGCTTGACATAATCCCATTTTCCACTTTTGGCTTTGATTGCCTGTGTTTCTTGCATCTTTTCTAAGAAGTTTTTGCCTATGCCAATGTCTTGCAGTTTCCCCAATGTTATCTATAAATGTGATAGTTTCTGGTTGTAGATTTATGGGTTTTTTTTATCCATTTTGAGTGAGTTTTTGTGTTAGGTGTAAGGTAAGGGTCTTGTTTCATACATCTGCATGTGGAGATCCAGTTGTTCCAGCACCATTTGTTGAAGAGACTGTCCTCACTCCAGGGATTGATTTTAGCTCTTTTGTCAAAGATTAGTTGGTTGTAGATGCATGGATTGATCTCCAGAGTTTCTATTCTGTTCTATTAGTCTACAAGTCTGTTTTTGAGCCAGTACCAGGCTGTTTCAATTATAACTGCCCTATAGCAAATCTTGAAATCTGGTATTGTGATGGTCCCATTTTATTTATTTATTTTTTGTATATGATTTCTTAAGCTATTCAGGGTCTTCTGTGATTCCATAGAAATTTTAGCATCATTTTTTTTCTAGATTTACTAAGAATGTCTTTGGTATTTTGCCTGAGACTTTATTGAATATGTAAATTTATGTAAATTTATTTTGGTAGAATGTGCATTTTGTTGATATGATTCTTCCCAACCATTACATGGAAGATTTTTTAATATTTGTGTCTTCTATTTAGTTCTCTAATATTTTGTAATTCTCATCACAGAGATCTTTGAAATCCTTGGTTAAATTTATTCCAAGGTATTTAATCTTTTTGGTAGCTATTGTGAATGGGATTTATCTTAGGAGTTCTTTCTCAGCCATGACATTGTTTGCACAAAGGCTATTGATTTTTCTGTGTTGATTTCATAACTTGCTACTCTACCAAACTCTTCTTTGAGTTCCCATAGTCTCTTATTGGAGTCTTTTGATTCTCCTATACATATAATCTTGTCATCTGCAAATAGGGATATGTTGATTTCCTCCTTTCCAATTTGCATCCCTTTGATGTCTTTTTTATGCCTAATTGCTCTGAATGAAACTTCCAGGACTATATTGAATAGCAATGGTGAGAGTGGGCATATTTATCTGGTTCTGGATCTTAGGAAGAATGCTTCCAGCTTTTCCCCATTTAATAAGACACTGGCCATGGGTTTGTCATAAATAGACTTGATTATGTTGAGGAGTTTTTCTTCTAAACCCAATTTGCTTAAGGTTTTCTTCATGAAAGGATGTTGTACTTTATCAAATGATTTCTCTCTTCATCTATTAAGATATCTCTATGGTTTTTTGTTCTTCAGTTTGTTAATGTGATGTATCATATTCATTGATTTGTGAATATTGAAACATCCCTGCATACCAGGGATAAATCCCACTTGGTCCGGGTGAATGATCTTTTTGATATTTTGTTGTATTTGATTAGCTAGTATTTTGTTGAGGATTTTTGCATCTATGTTCATCATGGATATTTATCTATCATTCTCTTTCTTTCTTGTATCTTTTTCTGGTTTAATAGTTTAGGTGATGCAGGCTTCATAGAAGAAATTTGGAAGGATTATTTTCCTTTCCATTGTTTTGAATAGCTAGAGAATTGGAGTTAGTTCTTTTTTAAATGTCTGATAGTATTCAACAGTGAGGCCATCCAGTTCTGGGCTTTTCTTTATTGGCAGGGTCTTTATTACAGATTCCATTTCCATATTTGTTATTGGTCTTTTTACATCTGCTGTGTTATCATGACTCAATTTTGGTAGATTGTGTGTGTCCAGGAATCAGAGAACATATTTTTTAAAAAAGATTTATTTATTTATTTATTTATTTGGAAGGCAGAGAGAGAGAGAGAGGGAGAGAGAGAGAAAGAGAAACACACAGAAAGAAGTATCTTCCATTTGTTGGTTCACTCCCCCATATGGCTGTAAATGCCAGAGATGGGGCAGGCTGAAGCCAGAAGCCAGGAGCTTCTTCCAGTTCTCTTACATGGATTTAGGGTCCCAAGCATGTGGAACATCTTCTGCTGCTCTCGAATCAGTACCCATATGGGATGCTGGCATTGCAGGTGATAGCTTAACCTGATTTGCCACAATACCTGTCCATAGATAATCTCTTCTTTTTAACTTATTTTTTAAGGAATACAATTTCACACATTTAATATATACAGATTTGGGAACGTGATGCTTCTCTGACTTCAGCAGAAGAAGCAATTCGTTAGTTATTCTCAATTGTTCAAATATTTGTTTTATTTTTATTTGAAAGGCAGAGTAATGGAGAAATGGTGAGATAGAGACAGATCTATAGATTGATTCACTCCCTAATGTGGTTGTAACAGGTGGGGCTGTGCTAGGCTGAAGAAAGGAAGTGGGAGCCCATCTGGTTCTCCCATGTGGATGGCAGGGGGCCAAACACTTGGGCTGTCTTCAAGTGTTTTCTCAGGTGCATTATCACGGAGCTGGATTGGAAGTTTAGCAGCTGGGACTCGAACTGATGCTCATGTAGATGCTGGCATCTCAGGCATCTGCTTAACCTGTTGTGCTACAACAGTAGCACCAGTTATTCTGCTTTACACCCCATTTTGTCATTGAATTTTTAATTTTATTTTTTATTTAATATTTCTTAACTCTCTACATGTCATTTTAGAAAACTGAAGGAAAACATGACACAAGACACACCAAGATAGTTTCTATTCAGCCAGTGTAATGCAGCATGATATCTCAGAATCCTCAACTGTCCCACTTCTGAAAATATAAACCAAGGAAGTGGAGTCAGTATATGAACTCCTATTTTTTTGTTTTTTAGAGTTTTGAGCCCATTTTAATTACAGTGATTGGTAAAAACATATAAGCAACTTCTGTTAATTCAAACCAGTGAAATAGATAATTGTCCTGATTGGCCTATGTGTTAGCATGTTGATCAATCAATTGAATTGGAGAGAAAACGATAATCAGGCCCAGCCCTGGACCTTGGTGGCCGTTTGGGGAGTGAACAAGTGGATGCAAGATTTAGCTTTCTACCCCCCATAACTCTGCCTTTCAAATACATAAAAAATAAATCTTAATAAAGATAATCAAGGAACTACAAGAACTGCCTGCAGTTGTCAAGATCCCCAGAACCATTCTAAAGGCCTTGGATAATCAGTTAACTACACAGATTTTACTGAAACAAATTCAAAAGTCTCTGTCCTCATTTAGCAATATCATCATACTTTTTTAGGTGTGCAGAGATCACCAGAATGATATGTATCACAGCTAAATCAAAATCTGAATTTACAGAAATGATTTTTCTCTGGGCAAAGATGAACTATCTCTGTAGTAGATTTATAATTAAATACTATTTGTACCAAGGTCAAACATGTACCAATATTACTAGATATCAATTGTTCAGGTATTGATTGAGCAGTTACAGCAGTCATGGAATGTCTACCAAGGGTGGGATGTTTGGTACAGTGTTTAAGAAGCCTTTTGGAACATCCATAACCCATACCAACATGCCTGGTTCTGAGTCCTGGCTCCACTCCAATTCTAGCTTCCCACTATTGATCACCCTGAGGGGTGGAGGGTGATAGCTCAAGTAATTGAGTCTCAGCTACCATGTGGGATACCTGGATTATTTTCCTGACTCCTGACCTCAGCTTGGTCCAGGCCCAGATGTTGCAGGCAGGGGAAGTATGCCAAGGAAATGGGAGCTCTGTCTGTATCCATCTCTCTGTTTTTTAAAAATAAGCTAGTAAATAAGAGTCTACCAGTGTGTCAAATCCAGCCCATCACCTGTTTTCGTAAATACAATTTTATGGGAATTCACAATGCCCATTTGATTATCCACCAGCTACTTTTGCTTTATAATGTGCAATTTCATGTTTGCAGAAGCACTATTCACAATAACACAGAAATGAAATCAATCTAGATGTCCATCAATGCATCAATGGCTACATATAATGTATGTATACACAATGGAGTATTATTCAGCCTTAAAAAATGAAATCCTCATATTTGCAACATAATGGATGAAATTGGAGATCATTATGTCAAATGAAATAACCAAGACAAGGACGACAAATACTTCATGTTTTCTCTCATATATGGAAGTCAATGTATGAAATGTGTATGGCATATTATTTTTACATTGATATTTATAAATGTTGTCATCACTGAACTATACCCCTTACATAATAGCCTGCCCTTTCCCCCACTTTATGAAGTTAATATCCTCCCTAATTTACTTGTATTTTAATTTCTTTTGTGTGTATTTAATTCTCAAGTTTTACAGATCAGTTTTTAGATATTTCATATATAGCATACAGTTGAGCTTGGTATGTGACCCATTCTGAAAACCATTTGATCGTAATAAATATTTATATGTTTTAAAACATAGTATTTATTATTCATTTTATTTTTATTAATTTTAAAGGAGAAGAGAGAGAGAGAGAGAGGAGAGAGAGAGAGATTGAGACTTTCATCCACTGGTTCACTCTCCAAAAGGCTGCAGTGAACAGGGCTGGGCCAAGGATGAAGCCAAGAGCCAGCAGGTTCTGTGTCTCCCATGTGGGTGCAGGGGCCCAAACACTTGGGCCATCTTCCACTGCTTTTTCAGGCCATAGCTGAAATCTGGATCAGAAGTGGAGGAGCTGGGAGTTGAACCAGAAACCATATGAGATGCTGACATTATAGGTGCTGGCTTAACCCATTATGTCACACACAGGCCCATGAGTCTCTGGATTTTTCTAAGGATGACCTTCAACTTCAAAGAAGGAAAATAAATGCCTTTCCTCTTTTTAGTCACCAAAAATTTCAGTCTTTAATAACCTTCCCAGGTAGGCTAACAGATCATACCTTCAATTGAATCTAAAACCTTTATCCCACTTTTTCTCCATTCTGCCCCTCTTTGTCACTCTGATCTTCTTTAATTTCACTCTATATTATTACTTTCCATTACAATTTATTTGATATTATCACCCACTACTAGAATAAGGTACCTGAAGGTAGATATTTTTATCTCTCTTCTTTGTCACTTTATCCCCAGCATCTAGAATAGTTTCTGACAAATAGAAGTTGCTAGAGATATTTACTTAATAAACAAATGCCATGACTTAAACTATTATTATTATATTGTGAAATGTTGGCTATTTTGGGTATTTTTCCTCACTTGTGATGCATCGTTAATGTCTGTAGCCACTCAAAAACTAAAATTGTAATTGTCAATATTCTGCCACTTACTATGTGTGGGACTATGTTTACCATTAAATTTGAGCCAAGATTTAGGAGAATGTTCTGCTAACATTTCACACAGGATCCTACAAATTATTTGGCTACTCCTTATAATGAAGTTGCGAGAGTTTTTAAGGATATATATATAGGAGTAAAAAGCATAGTGAGCTTAAATATCAGCTTTGAGGGGTGGGCATTTGACCTAGTATTTAAGGTGCCAGTTGGGATGCCTGCATCCCATATTGGAGTGCTTAGGATTGAGTCATAACTCTGGTTTCCAATCTTAGCTCTTTGGTAATACAGACCCTGAGAAGAAGCATTGAAATTTCAAGTAAATGGCTTCATGCCACCCACATGGGCAATCTGGATTGAGATCCTGGCTCTTGGATTTGGTCCAACCCAGCTCCAGCCATGTGGCCATTTGAGGAATGAATCAGTGAAGAAGAGGTTTTTTTTTGTTTTTTGTTTTTATTCATTTTTTATAACGCTTTTATTTAATGAATATAAATTTCCAAAATACAGCTTATAGATTACAATGGCTTCCCCCCCATAACTTCCCTCCCCTTTCCCGCTCCCTCTCCCCTTGCTTCACATCAAGATTCATTTTCAATTCTCTTTATATACAGAAGATCAGTTTACTATACATTAAGTAAAGATTTCAACAGTTTGCCCTCACATAGCAACACAAAGTGAAAAATACTGTTGGAGTACTAGTTATAGTATTAATTCACAATGTATAGCACATTAAGGACAGAGATCCTACATGATATATATTTTTTAAATTGATTAATTTTCTAGGCAATTTCCAATTTAACACCAAGATTTTTTTTTCATTTTTAATTATCTATATACAGAAGATTGATTCAGTATATACTAAGTAAAGATTTCATCAGTTTGCACCCACACAGAAACACAAAGTGTAAAATACTGTTTCAGTGCTAGTTATAGCATTACTTCACATTGGACAACACGTTAAGGACAGATCCCACATGAGACGTAAGTACACAGTGACTCCTGTTGTTGATTTAACAATTTGACACTCTTGTTTATGGCCTCAGTAATCTCCCTAGGTTCTAGCCATGAGTTGCCGAGGCTATGGAAGCCTTTAGGATTCGCCTACTTCAATCTTATTCCGACAGGGTCATAATCAAAGTGGAGGTTCTCTCCTCCCTTCAGAGAAAGGTACCTCCTTCTTTGATGGCCCCATTCGTTCCACTGGGATCTCACTCACAGAGATCTTTCATTTACGTCTTCTTTTTTTCCAGAGTGTCTTGGCTTTCCATGCCTAGAATATTCTCATGGGCTCTTGAGCCAGATCTGAATGCCTTAAGGGCTGATTCTGAGGCCAAAGTGCTATTTAGGACATCTGCCATTCTATGAGTCTGCTGTGTATCTCGCTTCCCATGTTGGATCATTCTCTCCCTTTTTGATTCAATCAGTTAGTATTAGCAGGCACTAGTCTTGTTTGTGTGATCCCTTTGACTCTTAGACCTATCAGTGTGATCAATTGTGAACTGAAATAGATCACTTGGACTAGTGAGATGGCCTTGGTACATGCTACCTTGATGGGATTGTATTGGAATTCCCTGGCACATTTCTAACTCCATCATTTGGGGCAAGTCCTATTGATCATGTCCCAAATTGTACATATCCTCCCTCTCTTATTCCCACTCTTATATTTCACAAGGATCACTTTTCAGTTAAAATTTAAACACCTAAGAATAATTGTTTATTAATTACAGAGTTCAACCAATAGTACTAGAATAAAAAAAATACTAAAATGGATAAAGTATTACATTGTACAACAACAGTCAGTACAAGAGCTGATCAAGTTACTGTTTCTCATAGTGTGCATTTCACTTCAACAGATTTCCCCTTTGGTGCTCAATTAGTTGTCATCGATCAGGGAGAACATATATTTGTCCCTTTGGGACTGGCTTAATTCACTCAGAATGATGTTTTCCAGATTCCTCCATCTTGTTGCAAATGACCGGATTTCATTGTTTTTGACTGCTGTATAGTATTCTATAGAGTACATGTCCCATAATTTCTTTATCCAAATGTTTGCTTTGAATTCCCTGTGATCTTTTGCTGTGAGGTTCCCTTTGTTTACCTTCTTTCATGTTGATGGCCGTGTTTCTGTGTTTCTGTGTGTAACACATCTTTAAGCATCTTTTGCAGGGCTGGACGAGTGGCAACAAATTCTTTCAATTTCTGTTTGCAATGAAAGGTCTTTATTTTACCTGAATTCTCAGATGAGAGCTTTGCAGGATATAATATTCTGGGCTGGCAGTTTTTCTCCCTTAGTAGCTGCGCTATGTCTCGCCATTCCCTTCTAGCTTGGAGGGTTTCTGATGATAAGTCTGCTGTGAGTCTAATTGGAGAGCCTCTGAGAGTAATCTGACGTTTCTCTCTTGCACATTTTAGGATCTTTTCTTTCTGTTTCACTGTGGTGAGTTTAATTACAATGTGTCGTGATGAGGATCTCTTTTGGTCATGTTTACTAAGGGTTCTATGAGCTTCCTGTACTAGGATGTCTCTGTCCTTCTCCAATACTGGGAAATTTTCTGCTAGTATCTCACTTAAAAGGCCTTCTAATCCTTTCTCCCTCTCCATGCCTTCAGGAACTCCTAGAACTCGAATGCTGGGTTTTTTTTAATAGTATCCTATAGATTCCCAACAATATTTTTTAGATTTCTAATTTCCTCTTCTTTTCTTTGGTTTGACTGTATAGTTTCCTGTGCTCTGTCTTCTAAGTCCGATATTCTCTCTTCTGCCTCACCCATTTTGTTTGTAAGGCTCTCTAATGTGTTTTTCATTTGATCTATTGAATTCTTCACTTCATTATGATTTCTCGTCACTATCACAGTTTCATGTTCTACTAGTTGTTTCATTTCAGCTTGATTCCTCCTTAATATTTCATTTTCACGAGAGAGATTTTCTACCTTGTCCATTAAGGATTTCTGTAGTGCAAGAATTAGTTTTTGAGTACTTCTTAGTGTTCTTATCAATTTTTTGAGATTTCCTTCTTGCATTTCTTCTATCTCATCATCTTCGTAATCTTGAATTGGGGTGTCTTTTTCATTTTGGGACCCCATAGTGTCTTCCTTGTTCTTATTACCTCGGTTTTTGCGTTTGCTGTTTGGCATATTGGTTTCTTCACTTTGGTGTTTTTTTCTTGTTATTCTATGACTCTAGATTAAGTGGACTGTCTGCTTTTGATGGAGCCTTAGAGGCTTGAGATGGGTGTGGCCTGAAAGCTCTGTTTGGTTCCTCAGGGTTGAGGGTGTGTCAAAGGAGACACTCCGAGGTTAGGCGTGGTAAATCTCTCTCTGTTACTTTTTTTTTTTTTGGTTCAAAGGGGAAGTAATTCCACACAGCTGAATGGAATTGGGGGTGGTTAGCAGGTGAATGATATATCCACAGGAGCCAGAGATCAGAAGCTCTTTTTCCAGGACCAGAGAGGGAATCTTTGCGGCCCTTAGTGTGGGCTCAGATTCTCCTGTAGTCTCTCACTGGGCTGCCAAGGCTACTGAACTGTAGCGTCTCTGGTGAGTACTCACATGAATTCGTGATTTCCATGAGTTCTCTCCCCCACCGTCTCTTTTTTCACAGTCTCAGTTCATTAGCACCACACATTCATTAGGTTCCAATCTCCTGTTATTTCACCCCTCCCACCCAGAGTCAGGTTTTTCTGCTAGGCTCGGGGCCGTTGCAGACCCGAGGTCGCCCTGCTTATGACGTATTCCAAAATGGCACCTGCTCTTTGTCTTGCTCACCTTTGAGAGGTGAGTGGAGAGAGAGAAACTCGTGTCCATATGGGTCACTTTTTTTTTCCTCTCTCTCTCTCTCTCTCTTCTAGTTAGCCTGGTGAACTTTTTTTTTTTGTTTGTTTGTTTATAACGCTTTTATTTAAAGAATATAAATTTCCAAAATACAGCTTATAGATTACAATGGCTTCCCCCCCATAACTTCCCCCCCACCCGCAACCCTCCCCTTTCCCACTCCCTCTCCCCTTGCTTCACATCAAGATTCATTTTCAATTCTCTTTATATACAGAAGATCAGTTTACTATATATTAAGTAAAGATTTCAACAGTTTGCCCTCACATAGCAACACAAAGTGAAAAATACTGTTGGAGTACTAGTTGTAGTATTAATTCACAATGTATAGCACATTAAGGACAGAGATCCTACATGATATATATATTTTTTTAAAAAAATTGATTAATTTTCTAGGCAATTTCCAATTTAACACCAAGTTTTTTTTTTCATTTTTAATTATCTATATACAGAAGATTGATTCAGTATATACTAAGTAAAGATTTCATCAGTTTGCACCCACACAGAAACACAAAGTGTAAAATATTGTTTCAGTGCTAGTTATAGCATTACTTCACATTGGACAACACATTAAGGACAGATCCCACATGAGACGTAAGTACACAGTGACTCCTGAAGTTGATTTAACAATTTGACACTCTTGTTTATGGCCTCAGTAATCTCCCTAGGCTCTTGTCATGAGTTGCCAAGGCTATGGAAGCCTTTAGGGTTCGCTGACTTCAATCTTATTCTGACAGGGTCATAGTCAAAGTGGAGGTTCTCTCCTCCCTTCAGAGAAAGGTACCTCCTTCTTTGATGGCCCCATGCGTTCCACTGGGATCTCACTCACAGAGATCTTTCATTTAGGTCTTCTTTTTTTTCCAGAGTGTCTTGGTTTTCCATGCCTAGAATATTCTCATGGGCTCTTGAGCCAGATCTGAATGCTTTAAGGGCTGATTCTGAGGCCAGAGTGCTATTTAGGACATCTGCCATTCTATGAGTCTGCTGTGTATCTCGCTTCCCATGTTGGATCATTCTCTCCCTTTTTGATTCTATCAGTTAGTATTAGCAGACACTAGTCTTGTTTGTGTGATCCCTTTGACTCTTAGACCTATCAGTGTGATCAATTGTGAACTGAAATTGATCACTTGGACTAGTGAGATGGCCTTGGTACATGCCACCTTGATGGGATTGTATTGTAATCCCCTGGCACGTTTCTAACTCCATCATTTGGGGCAGTTCCGATTGAGCATGTCCCAAATTGTACATCTCCTCCCTCTCTTATTCCCACTCTTATATTTCACAGGGATCACTTTTCAGTTAAAATTTAAACACCTAAGAATAATTGTTTGTTAATTACAGAGATCAACCAATAGTACTAGAATAAAAAAATTACTAAAATGGATAAAGTATTACATTGTACAACAACAGTCAGCACAAGAGCTGATCAAGTTACTGTTTCTCATAGTGTCCATTTCACTTCAATAGGTTTCCCCTTTGGTGCTCAATTAGTTGTCACCAATCAGGGAGAACATATGATATTTGTCCCTTTGGGACTGGCTTAATTCATGCAGAATGATGTTTTCCAGATTCCTCCATCTTATTGCAAATGACCGGATTTCATTGTTTTTGACTGCTGTATAATATTCTATAGAGTACATGTCCCATAATTTCTTTATCCAAATGTATGCTTTGAATTCCCTGTGATCTTTTGCTGTGAGGTTCCCTTCGTTTATCTTCTTTCATGTTGATGGCCGTGTTTCTGTGTTTCTGTGTGTAACACATCTTTAAGCATCTTTTGCAGGGCTGGACGAGTGGCGACAAATTCTTTCAATTTTTGTTTGTTATGAAAGGTCTTTATTTCACCTTCATTCACAAATGAGAGCTTGGCAGGATATAATATTCTGGGCTGGCAGTTTTTCTCTCTAAGTACCTGGGCTATGTCTCGCCATTCCCTTCTAGCTGGTAGAGTTTCTGATGAGAAGTCTGCCGTGAATCTAATTGGAGATCCTCTGAGTGTAATTTGACGTTTCTCTCTTGCGCATTTTAGGATCTTTTCTTTCTGTTTCACTGTGGTGAGTTTAATTACAACGTGTCGTGGTGAGGACCTCTTTTGGTCATGTTTACTAAGGGTTCTATGAGCTTCCTGTACTAGGATGTCTCTGTCTTTCTCCAAAACTGGGAAATTTTCTGCTATTATCTCACTAAAAAGGCCTTCTAATCCTTTCTCCCTCCCTCTCCATGCCTTCAGGAACTCCTAGAACTCGAATGTTGGTTTTTTTAATAGTATCCTGTAGATTCCCAACAATATTTTTTAGATTTCTAATTTCCTCTTCTTTTCTTTGGTTTGACTGTATAGTTTCCTGTGCTCTGTCTTCTAAGTCCGATATTCTCTCTTCTGCCTCACCCATTTTGTTTGTAAGGCTCTCTAATGTGTTTTTCATTTGATCTATTGAATTCTTCACTTCATTATGATTTCTCGTCACTATCACAGTTTCATGTTCTACTAGTTGTTTCATTTCAGCTTGATTTCTCCTTAAATATTTCATTTTCACGAGAGAGATTTTCTACCTTGTCCATTAAGGATTTCTGTAGTTCAAGAATTTGTTTTTGAGTACTTCTTAGTGTTCTCATCAATTTTTTGAGATCTGCTTCTTGCATCTCTTCTATCTCATCATCTTCGTAATCTTGAATTGGGGTGTCTTTTTCATTTTGGGACCCCATAGTGTCTTCCTTGTTCTTATTACCTCGGTTTTTGCGTTTGTTGTTTGGCATATTGGTTTCTTCACTGTGGTGTTTTTTTCTTGTTATACTATGACTCTAGATTAAGTGGACTGTCTGCTTTTGATGGAGCCTTAGAGGCTTGAGATGGGTGTGGCCTGAGAGCTCTGTTTGGTTCCTCAGGGTTGAGGGTGTGTCAAAGGAGACACTCCCAGGTTAGGCGTGGTAAATCTCTCTCTGTTACTTTTTTGTTTGTTTGTTTTTGGTTCAAAAGGGAAGTAATTCCACACAGCTGAATGGAATTGGGGGTGGTTAGCAGGCGAATGATATACCCACAGGAGCCAGAGTTCAGAAGCTCTTTCCCAAGGACCAGAGAAGGAATCTTTGCGGCCCTTTGTGTGGGCTGAGATTCTCCTGTAGTCTCCCACTGGGCTGCCAAGGCTACTGAACTGTAGCGTCTCTGGTGAGTACTCACATGAATTCGTGATTTCCGTGAGTTCTCTCCCCCACCGTCTCTTTTTTCACAGTCTCAGTTCATTAGCACCACACATTCATTAGGTTCTAATCTCCTGTTATTTCACCCCTTCCACCCAGAGTCAGGTTTTTCTGCTAGGCTTGGGGCCGGTGCCCGACCCGAGGTCGCCCTGCTTATGACGTATTCCAAAATGGCGCCTGCTCTTTGTCTTGCTCACCTTTGAGAGGTGAGCGGAGAGAGAGAAGCTCGTGTCCGTACGGGTCACTTTTTTTTTTTTTTTCCTCTCTCTCTCTCTCTCTCTCTTCTAGTTAGCCTGGTGAACTTTTCCCTGCAGGGTTTCAAGCCTTGTTCGCTCTAGGCTCCCTTTTCCGCTTCCCTCCTGGTATCTCGGGCTATTGAGGTTCTGCTCACCTCGCGTTCCAGCGCTGGTGTGTTGAATCTGCTGCTGGTGTCCCAAACTGCGGGCTCCCACGCTCTCCACGCAGGTCCACTGTGAATCTCCAGTTCCGGAAGGGTGTTCTCTGCTGTTTCTTCCCCTACTCTTCCTTGAACCTGCAGTATCTCCACTTTTATTAAACTGTCTCTCCCCAGACTATCGGTGTGCTCCCTTCCTATTCCGCCATCTTGCTGCTCTCCCGAGCCTGGTGAACTTTTCCCCCGCAGGGTTTCAAGCCTTGTTCGCTCTAGGCTCCCTTTTCCGCTTCCCTTCTGGTACCTTGGGCTATTGAGGTTCGGCTCACCTCGCGTTCCAGCGCTGGTGTGTTGAATCTGCTGCTGGTGTCCCAAACTGGGGGCTCCCACGCTCTCCACACAGGTCCACTGTGAATCACCAGTTCCGGAAGGGTTTCCTCTGCTGTTTCTTCCCCTACTCTTCCTTGAACCTGCAGTATCCCCACTTTTATTAAACTGTCTCTCCCCAGACTATCGGTGTGCTCCCTTCCTATTCCGCCATCTTGCCGCTCTCCCGAAGAAGAGTTTTTTTTTAATTGAAAATGAATCTTGATGTGAATGGAATAGGAGAGGGAGCGGGAGATGTGAGGGTTGCGGGTGGGAGGGAAGTTATGGGGGGGGAAAGCCACTGTAATCCAAAAGCTGTAGTTTGGAAATTTATATTTATATTTATTAACTGAAAGTTTAAAAACAAAGAAGAAAAAAGAAGAGTTCTTTTCTCTCTCTCTCTCTCTTTTCTGAAATAAACAAATACAAATTTTGGCCTTGTCATTAAAATTTTTTCTCTGAAAAGCCCATTAAATTTTCCTTAGTGTTTCAATGTGTAATAAGGACTAGATAACTGTTTTTTTCTGGTGGAACATAGACTGCTGAGGATCCAGTAGGGTAATAATAGTTGATCTAGAGGTATACTCCACATCTCAAATTAGTAATTACTATAGAGATTAGCTGCATTCATGAATGTTAATTGTTTTACATGAAATGAATTGATGTTGTAACCTAATACTGCTGTTTCACATTAATTGGATGTTCTGATTGGCAATTATATGTTATGAGAACAATTATTAATACAATATTTTTCTTGAAGTCAGAGTTTAAGGTAAAATATAATATATGAAGTGGTCCTTCTACGCCTATTCCCGTCATTCCTTAGTAATCACAGTAGGTATAAAGACTCTGAGATATTTCCATCCAGTTAGAACAATGATTTTCAACTTCATTTTATCTTTAAATTATAGTAAAAATACCTAACGTGAGATATATCCTCCAAAGATATTTTACGTATATAACATGGT
This sequence comes from Sylvilagus floridanus, assembly GCA_949820135.1. Classification (NCBI taxonomy): domain Eukaryota; kingdom Metazoa; phylum Chordata; class Mammalia; order Lagomorpha; family Leporidae; genus Sylvilagus; species Sylvilagus floridanus. The sequence continues at coordinate 63,725,928 of OX463223.1, read as the reverse complement.
ATTTTAAAACACAGGTAAAATTTATAGCAAATCTAAGAAATTGTTCATCTGGCATAACTGAAATTTTATGCATTTTAATAGCAGTCCCTGATTTTCTCTTCTTCAAGTTTCTATCAATCACTCTTTGTTTCTGTGAGTTGCAGTAATTAAGATAACTCATATAAGTGGAATCATGCAGCATTTTCACATCGATGACTGGATTATTTCACATAGCATAATGTCCTCTAGATTCATTCTTTCCTTTGCAAGTGGCAGCACTTTCTTTTTTAAAAAGGGGAATGAATACTATTGCATTATATTTATATGTCACGTTATCTTTATCAATTCATCCATTGATGTATATTTAGGATTTGTTTACTTATTTGAAAGAAACATTTATAAACAGAGGGGAGAGAGAGAGAGAGAGAGAGAGAGAGAGAGAGAGAGAGAGAGAGAAGAGGTCTTCTATCTACTGGTTCACTGCCCAAATGGCCACAATGGCTGGAATTGGGCTGATCTGAAGCCAGGATCTAGGAGTTTCTTCTGGGTCTCCACATGGGTGCAAGGGCACAGCATGTGGGCCAACATCTACTGCTTTCCCAGGTCATTATGCAAGAGATAGATGGGAAGAGGAGCAGCTAGGGCATGAATTGGTGCCCATATGGATTGCAGGTGCTGCAGGCAGTGGCTTAACCTACTTTGCCATAGCACCAGGCTCTTAATTTAAACATTTTAACAATATCAAGTCTTCCATTAAATGAAAACAAGATTTTTTCTTTAATTTCTTCCATGAACATTTCCTAACTTTTGGTGTACAGATCCTTCAATACTTTGGTTAAATTTCTTCCTAAGTATTATAGTCTTTTCAAATAATTTATTTATAAATTGATAATCACATATGTTTACAGGATATGAACTTATATTATTCTCTATGAACAACACAATATGGAATAATTGAATTAAGCTGATTGATGTTTATCATCTAGTTAATTTTTTTTGTGGTGAGAACTTTTTAAATTTATTCTCTATGATTTTGAAATATAATATACAATAACGTTAAATATTGTGCAATAACTTCCAAATAAATGTATTCATCTTCTTCGAGACTACATATACTTTTGTCACTATATATGCATTCTCTCAGCCACCAGTCTCTGTAACTACCATTCTACACTCTGCTTACTTGAGTTTGAATCCATATATACATGACAACATGAAGTTTTGTCTTTCTTTGCCTGATATTTCACATAACGTGATGTTCTTCAATTCATCCATGTTGCAAATGTTTTATTGTTTATTTTAAAAACAATAATATTTCATTGCATGTATATACCACATTTTCTTCATCCATTCATCTGTAGAAGGAAATTTAGGTTGATTTCATAGTTTGCTCATGAATACTGTGGCTTTAAAAGAGAAGCACAGATATTTCTTTTTATTTTAAAATTTTATTTAAGGAATACAAATGTCATACACAATTTGGGTACATAGTGATTCTTCCTACCCTACTACCCCTCCCTCCCATCCTCTAATCCTTCTTTCACCTCCATCTCCTATTGCCATTCTTATTTTCTACATAGATATAATTTCAGTTAACTTTATACTCATAACATTTACCCTAAACTAAGTAAACAGTTCAACAAAGAATATGAAGAAACAGCAAAAGAAAATAACAACAACAACAAAAACACTGTTCCTCAATAATCAAGACAAGGGCTGTTGAAAATCACCATGACTCAAAGTGTCAATTGTACTCCAATAGATTACCTTTTAGGTACTCTATTAGTTTCCACGGATCAGGTATTTATTTTTTGGACCTGGCTTATTTCACTAAGTATAATGTTTTCCAATCGCATCCATTTCATTCTTTTACTGCTATGTAGTATTCTAGACCACAAAGGAAGTCAGTGTATTCAAGCTGGGAGCATCTTCTGGCTCTCCCACCTGGAGAGGGCCCCAAGCACTTGGGATATCTTCTGCTGCCTTCCCAGCCCATCAGCAGGGAACTGGATCAGAAGTTGAGCAGCTAGGACTCGAACTTATGCCCACATGGATGCTGGTGCCACAGTCAGATGCTTAACCTAGTATGCCATAGTGCCAGCCCAAGTTTTTTCTCTTAAGACTTGGACTATGTCTCTCCATCTCTCCTAGATTGTGTGATTTCTGTTGAAAAGTCAGCTGTAAGCCTAATTGGAGACCCTCTGAAAATAATCTGCATTTTCTCTCATGCACATTTTAGAATTTTTTTTTTATGTTTTACTGTGGAAATCTTGACTACAATGCGTCCTGGCGAAGATCTTTTCTGGTCATTTCTATCAGGAGTTCTATATGCTTCCTCTACTTGGACATCTTTTTTTTTTCTTCAAATGGGGGGGCATTCTGCAATTGTTTCACTAAATAAGCCTTCTAATCCATTAATCCATTCTCCCTTTCCAAACCTTCAGGAACTCCTAAGACCTATATGTTGGGCCAGTTGATAGTATAACATAAATCTCCAACACTGTTTTTAATTTTTTCTTATTTCTTCCTCCTCCTCCTCATCCTTCTCCTCCTCCTCCTTGTCCCCCTCCTCCTTGTCCCTCCTCTTCCTCTCCTCCTTCACCTTCTCCTTCCTTTTCTTCCTCTTCTTCTTCTTATTCCTCCTCCTCCTCTTCTTCTTTTATCTGACTGAAAATTTTCTAAAGATTTGTCTTCTAGATCAGATTTTCTTCTGCCCCACTGAGTCTGTTAAGACTTTTCATGGCATTTTGAAAATTAATCTATTGAATTCTTCATTTCTAGTGTTTCATTTGATTTCTTTCTAAAATATCAATTTCATGGGAAAAATTTCATTCATGTCATGTATGAATTTCTTCATTTCTTGGATTTCCTTCTGATTGTTCCTGAATAATCCTATGATTAATCTTTTGAATTCTGTTTCAGGCATTTAATTGATCTCTTCATCTTGAGTCTAATGTTGAAGTGTTGTTGTGTTCCTTCGGGGGTTTCCTGTTGTCTCTCTTAATGTTGTTTCTTAAGTTTATTTATTTATTTTTAGGCATTTGTGAAGATACTTGTTGATTTCCTCTGGTGACTTTTGTCTTTGAAGAATGCTTCTGTGTTTTAGTGGAATGTCTGCTCTTTCAGTGAATACTCAGAGGTGTGTGCTGGGTGTGGCCAGGGAGTTCTGGTAATTGCCAGAGTGTAGGGTGAGTGTTGAGAGAGACACCCAAGTTGGGTGTACTAGATCTCCTCTTGTTAACAGAAGGGGGATGTGGTCACCTCAATTGGCTTGACCACGCACTCACTTCCTCTCTTCCAAGGTGATTGGTGCTGGGTGTTAGCACTGTGGGTGTAATGCTCACTGATGCTCCCACATGGACTGCACCAGGGATCTGTGCAGTCCTCATTGTGAGCCCAGATCCTGATGCAGTGACCTGACTTAGACAATAAGGGAGCTCTGAGCATGTGGAGCCACCCACAGTGATTGCCCAGAGACCCAGATTCACTTTGCACCCTCTCATGCAGTCACAGTGTTTTCACAGTCTCAGCACTCAGCACTCCCAATATCGAGGAGTGCAAGAGGATCCACTCCACCCACTGACCTGTGCCATCCACAGAGAGGCTGAGGGATTCCCTGAACCACTGCTTGTGGGTGTTCTGCCTAGGTGGATTGAGCCCTGGAGCCCCAGAGACTGTAATTTTTTGAGAGATTAGGGGCATCTCATAGTTAAATGTTCATACCCAGCCCCCTGTTAATCCTCCCAACCAGACTCAAAGTCAGTGAGGAATGCATGTTTTTCCCTCTGATAAAATACCTGAATCACACAAGTGCACAATACTTGCCGGCTGCAGCCCTACTAGTTTCACAATCATGCTGGGCATGTACAAGAGTCTCCACAGGTGGTACTTCCGTCATAATGGCTCCCCCTTCCTTCCTGTTGCTGAGTGGGCACAGCAGAGCTGCTGCTTTTGCCCCACTGGCAAGTTGGACACCTTCCTGCCAATTGCACATGAATTGCTGTGATTGCCCTTCCTGACGGGATGGAGAATGTCCCCACGAGCTGCTGGTTGAGCTCACAAGAGCTGCAGCAACTGCTACCTACTTATGTCTGAAATGGTTCCCGCCCTCTCACAGCTGGATACAGGGTGCTGTTGTGTGTGGGAGAGATGTGGGGGAGATGGGGAGAGAGAGACATGCCATTTTCCCCCTTGTAGGTGAGCAGTCGCCCTGTTCCCCTCAGGGTTCTGGGCCAGACAGTGTAGTCCACTAGGCTCTCCCTCAGGTTGTTTCAACATTGGCATGGGCCGGTGCAGTCTGACCTCACCTTGCTTTCCAGAGTGGGTGCTTTTTCTGGTTCAGGGCTGCTGGGGTCATTTGTTGTGTCTGTGCTCATTGCTGACCACCTGCACCTTCCACACAGGTCCACAGTGTCTCTCCTGATTCTACAGCATCTCTAGTACAGTTAGCCCTGCAACTTTCCTCTGAGAACGCAATTTCCCCACTCTCTTTTTTTTTTTTTTTTACTATTTTCACCTTGCATGGAGCAGACTGCCCAGTCGCTATTCCGTCATCTTGGAACCCCCATATTTCCTTTTTTAAAAAGAGGATTTATTTATTTATTTGAATGTCAGTGTTACAACGAGAAAGGAAGACAACACATAGATCTTCTATCTGCTGGTGTACTCCCTAAATGACTGCAATGGCCAGGGCTGGGCCAGGCCAGACCTGGGAGCCAAGAACTTCTTCCAGGTTTCCCACAGGGGTGTAGTACCCAAATACTTATGACATCTTCTGCTGCTTTCTCAGGCACGATAGCAGGGAGCTGGATTGAAAGTAGAGCAGCAGGGACTCAAACTAGCACCCATATGGAACACCAGCATTGCAGGAAGCAGCTTTACATGCTATATCACACCAGTCCTTGTAGATATATTTGACAAACTGGTTTCATTACCATCCAGAAGTAGTATTGTTGGATAATACCATATTCATTTTTAAAGGACTCTCCACACTGTTTTCCATAATAGCTGTACTGATTTATATTCCCCCTAGTATGTACAAATTTTACCTTTTCCTCACACTCTCATTGTTAATAATATTTGTTAATAATTTGTTAATAATAGCCATTCTGAAAAGTGTTCGCTTATTTTTTCATTTGGAAGGTTTACAGTTCAAGTTTCACAGTTAAACTTTCAATTCATTTTGAATTTTTCAGTATTGTATAAGAGTAAAATTTCATTCTTTCCATGTATATCCAGTCCTCCAACATCAAATATTGAAGTTATCTTTTTCCTGTTTTACGTTCTTTGCATCATTGTCAAAAACCAAGTGACTAGATACATGAGTGGGTTCACTGCTGAAGTTTATTTCTGTCAATTGTCTGTGTGGTATTTTAAATTTCAGTACCATGTTGTTTTCATGGTTTGTGGCATCATTTGAAATAGTGCAGTTTCTTCAGCTTTGTTTGTTTTTTTTCTCTTTCTTTTGCTCATGCTTGCCAGATATTCAGGGTTTTTCAAGTTCCATATGAATTTTCTTGTATTTCCATGAAAACTTGATTGAAAATTTGATAGAGATTACATTGAGTCTGTAGATCACTTTTGGTAGTATGGACATTTTAATAATATTGATTTGTCCATTTAATTAATGTTAATTTTTCCAATTCATAGTCATGAGACAGCTTTCCTTTATTTGTGTCTTCAATTTCTTTCATGATTGTCTTATATAGGTTTCAGTGTCAAAGATAATGAAAGGCATTTTTCAGGTTATGATTTGATGGGTATAGAAACTAAAGTAGGGCTATGAAAGAATGATATGTGAACTACGTTACTTCATTGAATATGATGATGAACTATATGATATGACCTTTAAATTTTCTTACAATGCCAAATTGCTTTAGCCATGGAGGCACACAATTCTCTATGCGATTTTACCTTCCACTATACAACAATGGTTCTCTTATTGTTTCCAATACACTTAAATCATACTGATATCCAACCTGTTACATGTATATTTGATTTTCTTTCCTTTTTAAGTTTTCTCAGTCTTTTTTTCTTCAACTATAATTTAATCAAGTCTTATAACAGGTCCTTTCCTACCTTTGAGTCCTCTGAGACAAATTCTAAATGACAATTTTTCTCTTACAAGAATACCATATAAGAGAAATATATATTACACAATACCTAAGAGAAATCTCATGCCTGTTTTAGGATATCTGTTTTTGCTTAAAACTGTATGCCATTCCATGTGAAAAATCTTCTCTTATACTTCCTTTAAAGTCAATGATAACATAATACCAGAGCATGTGATATACTTAATAGAAGTCAGTGAGATTAATGATTGGACGTTAAGTTTAAAGAGAGAATGGAGGGCACACATGAACAATTAAATTAATTTTAGTCATATTTATGTCTCTATCATTAGGGTCAATTATGTATTTATTTTAAGTAAGGTATTTTGCCCTCAATTATCATTTTCTAACATTATGAACTTATACATTTTAATACTTTGTTTCTCTTAACAGAAACCCACTGAAGCTCAAACTTCAAAATTTTACTGACATTTCTAGAAAATATCTGGAAATTTACTGAAATCAATATGGGATTACTTTTAATTAGATTTATGGAGAATACATTGACTTACTACTTTTCTAATCACCTATTTCCTTTTTTTCAAAAATTTATTTGAGTGACAGAGAGAGAGAGAGAGAGAGAGAGAGAGGTCTTCCATCTGCTGGTTCACTGCTCAAAGGCTGCAGCAGTCAGAGCTTGGCATATCCGAAGCCAGGAGCCAGGAGCTTCTTCCGGGTCTCCCATGCGGGTGCAGGGGCCCAATCACTTGTGCATACATTCTATGAAAGTGAAATATAATTATAGATTGCAAATGCCAATACATTGGCAACCTGAGTAAAAAACTTGCTAGCACAAAAAGCCCCATTTGATGATTAACCTGTCCTTAATGAAGTACATCATGTGACAAACCCAACAACACTTTATTTTAGAATTATAAAGAGAACATAGAAAGTCCTAAATCCCAAGGATTTTAAATCAGATGAAATAACATAATAATATTATTATTTTTAAAGATTTATCAATTTATTTGAAAGGCAGAGTTAGAGAGAGAGGCAGAGAGACAGAGACAGAGAGAGAGAGAGAGATCTTCCATCTGCTAGTTCACTACTCAAAGGGCCGCTATGGCCAGAACTGCACCAATCCGAAACCAGGAGCCAGGAGCTTGTTCCAGGTCTCCCACAAATGGGTGCAGGGACCCAAAGACATGGGCCATCTTCCACTGCTTTCCCAGGCCATAAACAGAGAGCTGGATTAGAAGAGGAGCACCGTAGGCAGAGGCTTAGCTTACTATGCCACAGGGCCAGCCCCCCAGATCTTTCTTAAAGGAAGGTATATAAATGCCTAACAAGTACATAAAAATATTCAGCATCACTAATTACAGAGAAAAACAAAACTACAATGAGTTATCACCTCAATTTAGTTATATTTGCAATTATCAAACAGACAAAATATCACGAATTTTGGTGAGGATGTGGAGAAAAGAGGATCCTTTGGCAGTGTTAGTGGTAATATAAATTAGTACAGCCATTGGGGAAAACAGTATGCACATTTTTAAGGAACTAAAAGTAGCACTGTTATATGATCTAGTAATTCTACTACTGGATATATCCAATGGAAATAAATCAGTATACTTAAGAGACACCTTGCCTCTCATGTGTATGCCAGTATTATTCAGAACAGCCAGGAAGTGGAAATAACCTAATTGTCCATCCACTGGTGAATGGAAAGAAAATATAGTAATATATACAATGGAAAAATATTCATCTATAAAAAGGATAAAATATTTTCATCATCAATAGCATGATTTATGTTTAGTGAAATAAACCGAACACAGAAATAGAAGTATCACATGATCTGGCTCAAATATGGAGTCTTTAAAAATGTTCTGTCATAGAATTTAAAAGTATAATGGTGGTTACTAAAGTCTGGGAGTAGAGGGAGAGAGTTAATAGATTAGGAAAGCTTGATTAACATATGTTATATTGAATATAGATAGGAGTAATACATTTTGGGATTTTATTATATGGTAGATGACTATACATAATGTACTGCATATCTCTTTATTAGAAAATGATAGGGTTTTGGGATATTTTCTCCTAAGGAAGTATTAAATATTTCAGGAGATACACTTATTGTAATCAGAAATTACCCAAAGGATACATGCATTAAACATCCCATGGTAACCCACATACATTTAAAATTTTTATTTGTTTATAAAAATTTTTGTTAAAAATTAAGTTGGAAAATAAAAATACAGAAATATAAAAATTATGGCAAACATATGTAGAAAGGGAGAACTTTCATACTCTGTTGTTGTGAGTACAAATTAGTACGGCTACTATGGAGGATAGTATGGAGGTTCCACAAAAAACTATAAATGGAACTATTATATGGTTCAGAAATCCCATATATGGTATATATCCAAATGAAATGAAATGAATATGTTAAGGATGATATCTGCACTTGCATTTTTATTATAGTACTAGTGATAATGCCAATATATGGAATCAAACTAGATGTCCACTTGCAGATGAAAGGATAAAGAAAATATAATATATGGGTATAATGGAACATTATTCAGCCATCAAAAGAATTAAAATCTGTTATTTTCAATGATATGGATTTAATTAGAGGATAAAGTGAAATATGTCAGCATAGAAAGACAAATATAGTGTGTTCTCACTTATATGTGGAACCTAAATGTTTATATCAAAGGTTATGGACTTTAGAGAATAAATAGATTGTTCCTGGGGCCTGTGAAAGGTATAGGGAAGAAAAGGATGGAGAGAGAATAGTTAGTGGATGTGGAGATACAGTTGGACAGGTGGAATAACTGCTTATGTTATGTAGCACAGTGGGATAACTTGTTGACAAAAAATAATCAAATATTTCAAAATAGCAGAGACAAGGATATGGTGTATATGTCTTTTTTCACCTATAAGAAACGAGATGTGTTTTATAATCATTCCCAATGGCTGTGCCCACTTAAAGACTCACTCTTTTTTTTTCTCCAAAGAAAGCTTTTTTAATTGGGTACAGATTTCATAAATACAATTTTAGGAATATTGTGATTCTTCCCACCAAAACCACCCTCCTACCCCCACTTCCACCCCACCTCCTCTGCCCTCTCCCATTCCCAGTCCTATTCTCCATTAAGATTCATTTTCAATTAGCTTTATACACAGAAAACCAACTTTATACTAAGTAAAGATTTCAACAATTTGCACACGCATACACACAAACTACTTGAGAACATTTTACAGTTAATTCTCATAATACAACTCATTGAGGACAGAGGTCCTACATGGGAAGTAAGTGCACAGTGCCTCATGTTGTTAATTGTTAAATTAACACTGTTATGTTATGACATCAGTGATCACCCAAAGCTCTTGGCATGAGTTGAAAAGGCTATGGAAGTCTTTTGAATCCACAATCTCTGTCAGTATTTAGACAAGTTCATAAGCAAAGTTTAAATTCTTTTCTCCCTTCAGAGAAAAGTACTCCTCCTTCTTTAATGGCCCCTTTTTTCCACTGAGGTCTCACTCACAGAGATCCTTCATGTAGCACATTTTTTGTCATAGTGTCTTGAATTTCCATGCCTGAAATTCTCTCATGGGCTTTTCAGCCAGACCATAATGCCTTAAGGGCTGATTCTGAGTTCAGAGTGCTCTTTAAAGCAATTGTCATTTTATGAGTCTGCTGTGTAGACTGCTTCCCATGTTGGAACATACTCTCCTTTTTAATTCTATTTATTATCATTTTAAAACACTTGATCTTACTTATATGATCCCCTTAACACTTAATCCTATCCACGTGATCACTTTAACATTTAATATGATTACTTTAATACTTAAGATGTCATTTTTACCACCCAGTTTAATGGGATTTGGGGTCCCATGGCAAGTTTTTAAACTACCCTTAGAAGTGAGTTCATAGGAACTATACAGCTTTACAGTTACAAACTTGCTCCTCCATCTCTTATTCCTACTCTTATTTTTTACTGGGATCTATTTTCAATTGATTAAATACACATATGATTAACTCTATTTAAAGAGTTCAACCAATAGTATTAAGAAAAAAGACTGTTCCTCGACAGTTAAGACAAGTGCTGTTCAATTAATTGTTTCTCAAAGTGTCAATTTCACTTCTACAGATTTTCCTCTATGTGTTCTATTAGTTAGCACAGATCAGGGAGAACATATGGTATTTGTCCCTTTGGGACTGGCTTATTTAAATAAGTATGAGGTTTTCCAGATTCATTCATTTTGTTGCAAATAACCAAGAGCTTTGAAGGTTATGGACTTTGGGTTCACAGTTTTTTTTCTCCTAAGTCTTGGAATATATCTCACCATTCTCTTCTAGCCTGTAGGATTTCTGATGAGACATCCACTGTGAGTCTAATTGGAGATCCTCTGAAAGTAATCTGGCATTTCACTCATTTTAGAATCTTTTCTTTATATTTTATTGTGAAGAGTTTGCTTATAATGTATTGTGGTGAAGATCTTTTCTGGTCATGTCTATTAGGAGTTCCATGTGCTTCCTGTATTTGGATGTCCCTTTCTTTCTTCAAATTGGGGAAATTTTCTGTTAGTATTTCACCAAAAAGGATTTCTAATCATTTTTATCTTTCCATCCATTCAGGAACTCCTAGAACCTGAATATTGGGTCGTTTTATAGTATCTTGTTGATTACCTAAAGTGTTTTTTTAGTTTTCTAATTTCTATTTCTTGTGTTTGGTTGAACTGTATAATTTCCTGTGCTTTGTTTTCTAAGTCTGATATTCTTTTTCCTGCTTCACTGATTCTGTTGTTAAGGCTTTCTATTGCATTTTTTATTTATCCTATTGAGTGATTCATTTCCAAATTTCATTTTTATTTTTCTTTAAGATCTCAATTTTCTGGGAGAGATTTTCTTTCATGTCATGCATGGATTTCATTCTTTCATGCATTTGATTCTGATTACTTCTAAGTAATCCTATGATCAATTTTTTTCAATTCCATTTCTGGTATTTCTTCAATCTCATCATCTTCACAATCTAGTATTGAAGTGTTCTTTTGGTGATGTCATTTTGTCTTCCTTATCTTGTTTCTTGAATTGTGCGTTTGTTATTTGGCATTTGTTGAGATACTTGTTATTTTCTTATTTGTTGTTTCACTGTGGCAGCTTTTATCTTTGTACTATGTTTGTGAGGATTAGTGGAGTGTCTGCTTTCAGGGAATACCTAGAGTCATGTTTTGGTTGTGGTTCAGGAGCTCTGTTCAGTGTTCCAGGATGAAGAGTGTGTCTGATGTGACACATACAGGTTTGGTGTGGTAAATTTCCTTTCTTTTTTCAGAGGGGAGGTTTGTTCTTGTCTGTTGGTATAGACTCAGCTGAGCCCCTCTCCTCGAAGGAGACCAGTGCCTGGGTGGCAGCCCCAGTGGATGTATTATTTTTCTGCTCTGCTACAATGATCCCAAAGGATCTGTGCATTCCTCAGTGTAAGTGCAGATTCCCCAGCAATGTCCCTCACAGGTAACCAGGGAGCCTTTATCATGTGGAGCTCCGACAGTGACTGCCCAAAGTCCCAGCCACATCCTGAGTCTTCCCACACAGCCTCAGTATTTTCACAGTCCTGGCCACAAGCCTCCTACAGTCATGGGCACCCAGTCCCCCATGTGTTCTCCCTACCAGACTCAGGAGTGTCTGATTGGCTGGTTGCTGGGTGTGGACATGAGCTGGCACGGTGTTACATATATCCAAACTGGTGCCTTCTCTCTGTTAGCCATTGCAGTGTGAACAGGGAGAGAGAAAACATTCTCTCTAGGTTCTGCCTGTAGCATTTTCACTAGTGGCTAGGGCTGCTGCAGTCCAGTCTCACCTCATTGTCCAATGCTGGTGTGGAGGCTCTTGGCTACTGGGGTCCTGAGTTGTGCATGTCTACACCCTCCACATAGGTCCACTGTGTCCTTCCAATTTGTAGTGTTTCCTCTGCTGTTTTCTCTCTAATTCTGCCTTGGGACTGCACTCTTTCCACTTTTTTTCATAGGAGTGCAGTGATATTAAACTTGTTAATACTCATATAATGCTTAATTACCTGTAAAGCAATACAAACTAAATATGTTGTCATTTTTATTATTTATCGTACTTCAACACTTATAATTATGGATACTTCCTTAAATCTGACAAGAATATTTGATTATAATATCTGGATTTAAATGTTCTTTAATTTTCATGCTCACTATACTCATACATACCCAATCACCAGTGTCTCAGAAAAATATGAAAACATTTTGATATGCACATTATCAATACACAAAATGTTTAAAACTGTGTTCTCCTAGATTAGAGCAGCAAGCTCCCTCCCTACTCTACCATCTTAATCCAATCCTGATATATACTCTGAGGTAAAAATTATGCCAGGTATTCTGATCATTTTATATATATATATATATATATATATATATATCTCACACTGAAACCCAGAAAGATGTAAATTCCCATATCTATTAAAAACAAATTTAAAATTCTTTTCTTTTTTGTATCATATCAGTTTTGAAATGTTACTTTGTTTATTTGTCTTGAAGAATTTTCTAATTTCTCCTTTTATTTTTAATTCTCTTTATTTTTAGTGTTGTTCAATTTTATCATATTTGTGAATTTTCCAAATTTCCATTTGCTATTAATTTCTAGTTTAATTCTTCATGGTCAGAAAAGATACATGCTAAATTTCAACTTTCTTGAATTTGTTAATATTGTTTTGTGGCTTAGCATAATCTATACAAAAGTTTCATACACTTGAAAAGAATATGAATTCTATTCCCGCTGTATGGAATGTTGGTATATACATCTAAGTACATTGACATTCTCTAAATGTTTCGATAATTCATTTTCTTCTTGATGTATTTATTGATGAGCATTAGTCAACTTAGCTGTTGCCTGATTTTTAATCTGTGTGGATGTTCTATCCATTTTTGAAAGTGGGATGTTGAGATTTCTTCATGTTAGTGTTATTAATTTGTCATTTTCCCCTTCAGATCTTTTGATGTTTGCTTTATACATTTATTCAGGTCTTTGATTCTGGGTATGTATGTATTTATAATTGTTATGTCTTTCTGCTGGGTTGATCAACTAATCAGTATATAATGGCCTTCTTTGTCTCTTGTAATAATGTTTGAGTTAAATTTTCTTTGTCTTCTACAAATGTAGTTACATAACTACATTTGGTTACCATTTTCTTGGAGTGACTTTTTCCAATGCTTTACTTCCAACTTATGTGCATTCTCAAAGATATATTGAGTCTCTTACAGAAATCACTCAGTTGAGTTATATTTCTATTAATATACTGTATGACTTTTTAAAATATCATTTATTTGAAAGGCACAGCCTCACACATGCACACACAGAGAGAGAGAGAGAGAGAGAGAGAGAGAGAGAGAGAGAGAAAGAAAGAAAGAAAGAAAGAAAGAAAGAAAGAAAGAAAGAAAGAAAGAAAGTGATTATTGATCTGCTGTTTCATAGCTGGGGCTGGTACCAGTGGTCTGGAACTCCATTCATGTGTCCTGTATTGGTGGTGACAGCCCAAGCATTTGAGCTATCTTCCATTGCTTTCTCAGATACATTAGCAGTGAGCAGGATCAGAAACTCAGCAGCCAGGACTCAAACAGTTACAACAATATAGGATGCCAGTATTGCAAGTGATGGCTTAACCTGCTGTGCAGTAATGCTAGCTCCTACTATATGACTGTTGAGTTGGAATTTAATCTATTTTTGTTTAAAGTCATTATTGGTAGGTATTATTTTGCTGATTGTTTCCAACTGTACTGTAGTTCTTGTCCCTCTTCCTCTCTTGCTTTCTTCCATTATGATTTATTGACTTTTGTTTTTGTACTGTTTGATTCATTTTCCCCTTTCTCTTGTATACCTTTTGTATGTATTTGTCAGCTAGCACATTCATTCATGAATGTGGTCTCAACTAATAAAATAGACTACACAAATAATAAGTGGTTGTTTTAAATGAAGATGTGTACTGAAATGATTGTCAAACTCAACTTTGAAGTGAGTGAGTCATCTGATGTTGAAAAGTGTAAAACTTTCAGCAATTAAGAAGGGATAAAATGGGAAGCTGAATTTGAGCCCAAAAATTCTTATATTTTCTGGACCATGCAAGGTGAATGCTGCATAAAGTTGGGGCTATTTGAAGAAATTTTTTTTGTGTGTTTCTGTGGTTCATTGTGTAACTTGCAGAGCTTAGACTCCATAATATATATTGTTGGTTGCATAATAGTATTAATTTACCCATTTTCCCCCTATTGGTATGGTACCAGTTTTGTTCTGTTGCCCGTGCTCCCTCAATATAACCTAGTAAAGGGCAACTTTATCTAGAGCTTTAAGCTTTAAGCCCCTGTTTAATTCTTTTTATGAGTGATTGAGTTAACATCATCCAGTTCTAGTTAATTAGATGTAAAGGAATGCTTCTGGGAAAGGTTTCCTCCCTCCAGAAAAAAAGATCAGTTTTCACTGCTAGATATGTTTTTGAGTGGTTGCATTGTTAGACATTCATGAAGTAACCATCTTGTAACCACAACATGGGCCAGATTAAAAGCAAAGTAAACCAACTATGGTGACAGATTCTAAATATAGAAACTGAGTTATTAATGACATTGGTTACGTGCTCAATTAACCAACATGAAACTTTCTCTGCCTGCTATGGAACATTATATACATAAATCCATGACCTTATTGAATAAACCTGTTTGAGTCAGGGTTTTCTGATAGCTTCAACTGTTGATATCATAACAAACATACAGTATGAAGAAATACAAGAAAATGGTAAAGGAACTCTCAACAAAAATGCATTCAGCTCTATTAATCAAAATATGTCAGTTCCAGAGTATCTAGGTTACCAATTCCAGTCCACATAAATAGAACAAAAAAGTCATTCTTGAAGATTACTTGGGGATCAAAGATAGCACTACTACTGTCCGTAGGGAATGAATTTTGTGCAGTAGTAGTAGAAACTTTGATTCCAACATCATCATCTGTTTCCTTTTGTGACTGAAACTTAGCTGGCCAATATTACAGATATTGTCTGTGAACATGGCATAGACGATGATTAATTAGTAAAAACAGTTTTATAATGGTTGCACTTATATTCGGTTCTAATCTGCTGAGGTAACTTGCTATGGATTTAGTATTCCACTTAATATCCTGGGGCTTGTCAGTATATGCTACAAAATTAATATAATTTTTTACATTCATGGGATTATTATCTCTATACACATTTTAAAACAGCCTTACCTTCTGGCAATGGGTATTAGTTTTATGCAAACGTTACCCATTCTCAATCATTCTGGTAATACCAGTGATATTTTCCCATAAAAATTGGGCTGTATAAGCAAACCACCAGTTTTAAATTAGCAAGTTATATCCACTGAGTCATATTCATAATGTACCATTTTTCCATGATTAATAGATGAGTGTTCTGTTTATGTTCAGAATATTCATTTCTCATGCCAATTCAAAGGTCAAGAACACTGCATAAGTTGGTTTAATCTATTTCAGAATAAGTACTTTCTGAGATTTTGAAGTTTTTTTTTTAGAGTTGTTAGGCTAAGAATGTAATGATCTCTGAGATATTTCCAAATTCATACCTGCATTTGAGAACTTGATTGGATAGAAAGAACCATGCAGGAAAGTATCAAACATACTAGAGAATAGGAGGTCAAGCCTAGAGTTAACACATAGACATAATTAAGATGAAAATAAAAATTTAGTTGTATTTAATATGGTGACTGAAATATTGTTTGGAATTTTACCTTAATGCAAACTGAAGATGAACATTAATCTTCCAAAATTTTTCTTCCTGGACTTCGATTATGACCATCACATAATTGAAAGCCATGCAAAGGGAGTGAGGCTGGCATTTTATTCAAATGTTAAGATCCAGTACATTCTGCATTGAGTATTACTGGCTAGTTCTTAAAATTTTTGATAAGAACTCATAAACACTGAATATTGTTCTGCGGAATTATGCTTTAGACCCTCTTCTCTTTTCTCTTGATATAAGAAAGTCTAAAGTTGAAGTCTTTGCATATTTAAAGTATACAAAGTTTCAAGTATTCCAAATGAATATCAAGAAGTTGAAATGCATGTATTTGCATAGGTGCTTTTTTTTTCTGGGCAAGAAGAGAAATCCATTGTTTTATTTAAAGAGTCCACAACTACCAAAATTTTACAACTACTTCTCTAAGTGTCATCTTAGGATAGTGCTTCCTGCTATATGGGTGATCCTGTGAAACTGCCTGCCTAGCCCATTCAGGGGGTTAACCTGACTGGTGGCAGGTGGCAGGAGCCCTAGGCACATCCCCCTCACCCCTGCCTTCTGTTGAAGAGCCAATACGTTAAACTGCTCCTGGGTGTGGTCCAGGCCCATTGGGGAAGCTTCTAGGCTACGTGACCTTCAAGCTGATTAGAGAAGCATAGCGGCACCAGTAACAGCTTGATAACATAGAATTAGTATTGCCCTAATTTGGCTATGCCCCTTCTGCCTGCCATTTAAAATGTGTGCTTGATTGTTAACAAAACAGACATGCACTCTGAAACTTGTCTCTGGTGTTTCTTGTTGAAGAAAGCTGTTACCACATCATCCCACAGTGTGCAGGCCTTGCAGGATGAGCTCACACTGCTATATCCACATATTTTATCATCTCAATATGCTGATGACATTCATATCTGTATTTTCAGTATGAGCCTTTCTCTTGAGCTCCTTGCACTTAAATATAACTCTCTGTTGGTTGTACTTATTTTTATACATCACACTCACTGAAAACTTGTGCATCCTAAACTAAATTCATTATTTCCTTCCTTTGCTAGTCATATTTGCTTATTCTGGGTTCCTTATCTCAGTCCGTGGCCCTATGATCTGCTCTGTTGCTCTAATCAGAGAACCAGGCACCATACCTAATTACTCATCTTTCATTACCCACTGGTATCAATAATGAATTCCCATAGTTTATACTTCTCAAATATCTCCTGAGCCTATCCATTTTTCCTATGCATACTCTCACTAACCTAACTCATACTAGAATAAAATTCTAAGATGAGTACCATAGTTTCATAACTGGTTGTGTAGTCTCTAGATTTTTTCCTTATTTGATTCATTCTAATACATACTACAACAGAATTATTTCCCCCCAAAACACTTAATCAATCATGTCTTTTACTTACTTGTGATTGCATATTGCATTTATAATAACAGTGGTACTACTTAACATGACCTACAAAATAACCTAATGTGATCTTTCTTGGGCCTCTGCCTACAAATTCAGCCTCAACTCTTTTCACTAATCTACTTATATTGTATATTTTAGTCATACTTAACTGCTTTTAGCAACAGAAATGCCTCATGACCTCTTTTACCTCCTGATTTTTGCACAGCAATTTCCTTCCCTTTGCATGATCATCCCTCAAACTTCATGGCCAACATGGAAATGTGCACATAACTAAATGTCATGGGAAATGGAATTAAAAGATGCTTATTCTTTTGAAATCTATGTATAGTTATTTCATAATACATATTTTCCATGACCTTTTTGAAGTATCCTTGTATGTTGCTACCTAGATCTTACTTGTTAATTTTCTAGTTTTCAGTTTTAATGTTACTCAGCACAAGATGTTCTCCATGAAGCCCCTTAATTTTTGGTGCAGCATTTCCTTATATGTGTCCATAGCATTCTGTGTTTACTACAATGAGAGCATCCATTACTCTATAATGATCATCTGTTTCCTTTTCTATGTGGGGCTTCAACATGTGAATTGTGGGGCACAAAATTACATCTATTATAGGGTATTTATTAAAAGTATACATTCTTGGGTCCAACTACAGTATTGTTAAATGAAAATGTTAATAAAGTTTAGTGCAGGTACCTGAATTTAAATCAACTGTCTAGATGTTTTTTATGTAAATTGCAGTTTGTCTAGTATTTCTTAAATGAGCTTATTAGTGCCCTCATACCATATTTTCTTCTCTGCTACATCAAATAAGCCCAGCTTGTTTGATGGGATTCTATACTTAGTTTGAACAGAGTCATGTTGTTTTCAAATATTTATTTATTTATTTGGAAGGAAGAATTATACACACACACATACACACACACACACACACACACACAGAGAGAGAGAGAGAGAGAGAGAGAGAGAGCAAGAGAGTGAGAGAGAGAGCTTTGATTCACTGGGCTATCCCTAGATGGTTGCAATGACCAGGTCTGTGCCAGGAGGAAGCCAGGAGCCTGGATCTCCAACTTGGTCTCCCATATGGATTTCAGGGGCCTGTACTTAGGCTATCTTCCACACTGCTTTCTCAGGCACATTAACAGGTAAATGGATCAGAAATGGAGCAGCCAGGACTAGAACCAGAGCTCATATGGGATGCTGGCTTAACTCATTGTGCTACAATACTAGCTCCATTCTTAATTTCTAAACAACCTTTAAGATATATGTATATATATATATATATATACACACACACATATATATATAATTATATATGATATATGATATATGTATATATATACATATATATATAATTATATATATATAATTGTATATATTTACAGGCCACTATACTATGTTTTAGTACATGTAGCATTATGTGATATCCAGTCAAGGTAAGTGCATTTATCCCTTCATCAATTTAACATTTCTTTGTAGTGAAAAAAAATCTGAAATTCTATCTCCTAGTTTTTAATAGAGAAATATATAGTACTTTAACATTATAATCATCCCATTGTGCAAAAGAACCCCAGAACTTCTAATTCTTACCTGGTTTTACTTACTTGTGATTGCAATATTGCATTTATACTAACAGTGGTACTACTTAACATGACCTACTGAATATAAGTACTAGAAATTCTGGACAGAGTAATCAGGTAAGAGAAAGAAATAGAAGATATACAAATAGGAAATGATCAAATATTTTCACTTCACAGATGGCATGACTCCACCATAAAGAAGTTAATGCCTCCACTATGAAACTAATACAACTAGCAAATTCAATACAGTTGCAGCATAGAAAATGAGCATACATTAATTAATAATAATTACACATTCTAACAACAAATTACCAGAGAAACAATTCAATAAAATCTTCCACTGAATTGGGATTGGGTTTGTAAATCACTTTAGGTAGTATGGATATTTTTCCATCAAAATTCCAATTATATTCTTCTTAAAACTATAAGAAACAATTAAAGTTTTACATGAAAAGACTCTGAATATCCAAATCAACTTTAAACCCAAAGGAAAAAAACTAAGCATATCAAAAGATCTGACCTGATAAATAGTTACAGCAGCTAACACATTATAATAGCATAGTACTGGCATTAAACAGAAACATAGACCAATGGAACAGAATAGAGATCCAAAAATAAACTCATACATCTATAGCTAACTGATTCAGCACACAGGGACCAAAAATAAACTACGTATAAATAGCTTGCTCAATAAATGGTGCTGACATTCTATATTCATATCCAGAAAATTGAAATGTGAACCCTATGCTCACCATATAGAAAAATCAGCTAAAATTGATGAAAAATTAAATGTTAAGACAGGGGACTATGAAACTACTGAAATAAAGCATAGGCAACAATTCTGTGCATAGAGTTCTCAAAGCACAGGCAACAAACCAAAACTGGATGAATGGGATTATATAAAGAAGTCTGTAGACAGCAAAGGAAACAGCATTGTTAAGAGATAATCTATGGGGCTGGCACTGTGGTGCGGTGGGTTAACGCCCTGGCCTGAAGCGCCGGCATCCCTTATGGGTGCCGGTTTGAGTCCTGGCTGCTTCACTTCTGATCCAGCTCCCTCCTATGGCCTGGGAAAGCAGTAGGAGATGGCCCAAGTCCTTGGGCCCCTGCACCCATGTAGGAGACCCAGAGGAGGCTCCTGGCTCCTGGCTTCAGATCGGGCGTGGCTCCGGCCATTGCGGCCATCTGGGGAGTGAACCAGTGGATGAAAGACGTCTCTCTCTCTCTCTCTCTCTCTCTCTTTCTGCCTCTCTCTGTGTGTAACTCTGACTTTGAAATAAGTAAATCTTTAAAAAAAGAGAGACAAACTATATAGAAGAAAAAATTTGCAAACTATTCATCTTACAAAGGAATTATATTCACAAAACACAAATGACACAAAAATGTAATTAAACCCCCCAAATAATCCAATTTTAAAATGGCCAATTGATCTCAATTTTCATTTCTCAAAACAGAACAACAACAATAACAACAAAAACCATCTGTCAACCAGCAGGGAGGAAATGCATTTTTGATAAGGCAAGTAGAGGCTGCTCTGGCCTGCATGAGACTGGGAGATTTTATTAGAGGGAAAAATCCACAGTCCCCACTGCCTTTGAGTCTGTCTTAGAGGGTTGGTGGGAGGCAGGGTGCCCACTTAGGCCTGTGAAGTGCACCCTCCCTCTGCTCTTTCACAGTGTGGTGATGGAACTTGACTTGCGAAGATGAGCATTGATCAACACCTATAGATTAGACAGCTGACTCTGAGAATGCCACAGCTCTTTTCATGGATCAGGGAGGCTTGTGTGGCTGAGAGTGGACAGCTTGCTCCTGCGACTGTGAGAGACCTGTGCCCTTTGACTGTGGGAATTCTGTGACTGTGATAGGGTTGCAACAGTGTGTGGCTGGGCCTTTGGGCAGTTGCTGTTTAAGGCTTCAGAGGCTAAGAGTTTTGAGCTCACACTGAAGAACACACAGATCCTTTGTGGCTCAGGGGCTCGCATGGGTGAGGTACCGGGCATTGTGGGCTCACCCTGGGTGGTTGGTTTGTCTTGGCAGAGAGGGGCTGAACCTCGGATCACACTAGCTCATATGATCATACCCTCCCCGCTGCTGATGACAGAGGAGATCTACCATGTCTAACGTGGGTATCACTCTGGACTCTTGCCCTACCCTTGAACACTGGTGAGAGCTCTTGGTCCCACCCAGAATATGTCTCTGGATATCCACTGAAGGAGCAGATACACCACTAAGCCAAAGAGGTATATTTCAAAGGTAAAAGCCAACAGAGGAGAAAACCAAGAAATGTTTCCACAAATGCCTAAAAATAAAGGTGTAAATAAAAGAAACATGAACAAGGAAGACAACATGACTTCCCAAAAGGAACAAAAAAAGATCCAATATTAAGATATGAGGACCGGTTCTCAGGGACAAGATGGCAGAATAGGAAGGGGGCACACTGACAGTCCGGGGAGAGAGTTTAATAAAAGTGGAGATACTGCAGGTTCAAGGAAGAGTAGGGGAAGAAACAGCAGAGGAAACTCTTCTGGAACTAGTGATTCACAGTGGACCTGTGTCGAGAGCGTAGGAGCCCACAGTTCAGGATACCAGTGGCAGACTCAACACACCAGCACTGGAATGCGAGGTGAGCCGAACCTCAATAGCCTGAGACATCGACAGGCAAGTGGAAAGAGGAGACCAGGGGAATGAGACTTGAAACCCAGTGGGGAAAGGTTCATCAGGCTAAATAGAAGAGAGAGAGAGGAAAAAAAAAAGTGACCGATACAGACACGAGTTTCTCTCTCCACTCACCTCTCAAAGGCGAGCAATAGACAAAGAGCAGGTGCCATTTTCAACATACGTCATAAGTGGTGTGACCTCAGGACTGCACCCGCCCTCAGCCACCTCAGCCAAGCAGAAAAACCTGACTCTGGGCGGGGGGTGGGGTGGGGTGAAATAACAGGAGATTAGGACCTAGTGAATGTGTGGTGCTAATGAACTGAGACTGTGAAAAAAGAGACGGTGGGGGAGAGGACTCATGGAATTCATGTGAGTACTCTCCAGAGACACTACAATTTGGTAAATTTGGCAACCCAGTGGGAGACTGCAGGAGAATTTGAGCCCACACTGAGGGCAGAACAGATTCCCTGTGTGGTCCTTGGGAAAGAGCTTAAATATCTGGCTCCTGTGGGTATATCATTCGTCTGGTAATTACCTTCAATTATGCTCAGCTGTGCGGAATTACTTCCCTTCTGAATAAAAAAAAGAAAGAAGAAAGAGAGAAAGATTTACCATGCCTAACCTGGGAGTGTCACATTTGGCACACCTTTAAACCTGAAGAACCAAACAGAGCTCTCTAGCCACAACTTTCACAAGCCTCTAAGGCTCCATCAAAAGCAGACAGTCCACTTAATACAGTCATAGTATAACAAGGAAAAAACACCACAACGAGGAAGAAAAATCCAAAAAATATCTCCACAATGCCAAGCAACAAACACAAAAACCGAGGAAACAAGAACAAGGAAGACATTATGACGCCTGCAAAAGAACAAGACACCCCAAGCCAAGATTATGAAGATGATCAGATGGAAGAAATGCAAGATATTGATTTCAAAAAGTTTATGATAAGAACATTTAGAAGTTTTCCAAAACAAATGCTTGAGCAACAGAAATCCTTACTGGACAGGTTAGAAAAATTCGAGAAAATGATCTTAAGAGGGGATCAAAATAAAACACAGAAATTAGTAGAACAGGAAAGTGTGATAATGAAGAGAAATCAAAATGAAATGAACAACACAATAGATCAAATGACAAACACATTAGAGATCCTTAAAAACCGAGTCAGTGAAGCAGCAGAGAGTATATCAGACTTAGAAGACAGAGCACAGGAAAGTATACAGTCAAACCAAAGAAAAGAAGAGGAAATTAAAAATCTAAGAAATATTCTTGGAAATCTACAGGATACTTTTAAAAACCCAACATTCGAGTTCTAGGAGTTTCTGAAAGCATGGAGAGCGAGAAAGGATTAGAATGCCTTTTTAGTGAGATAATAGCAGAAAATTTCCCAGTTTTGGAGAAGGAGAGAGACATCCTAGTACAGGAAGCTCATAGAACCCTTAATAAGCATGACCATAAGAGATCCTCACCACTACACGTTGTAATCAAACTCACCACAGTAAAACATAACAAAAAGATTCTAAAATGTGCAAAGGAGAAACGTCAGATCACTCTCAGAGGCTCTCCAATCACGGCAGACGTCTCAACAGAAACCCTACAGACTAGGAGGGAATGGTGAGACATAGCCCAGGTACTTAGAGAGAAAAACTGCCAGCCCAGAATATTATATCCTGCAAAGCTCTCATTTGTGAATGAAGGTGAAATAAAGACCTTCCATAGCAAACAGAAATTGAAAGAATTTGTTGCCACTCGTCCAGCCCTGCAAAAGATACTTAAAGATGTGTTACACACAGAAACACAGAAACACGGCCATCAACATGAAAGAAGGTAAACGGAGGGAACCTCACGGCAAAAGATCACAGGAAATTCAAAGCATATGTTAGAAAATATCTTTGGCAAATGGCAGGGCAAAGTTACTACTTATCAATAGTCACATTGAACGTTAATGGCCTCAACTCTCCAGTTAAAAGACACAGATTGACTGACTGGTTTAAGGAACAAAAGCCATCTATTTGCTGCTTACAAGAAACACATCTTTCCAACAAAGATGCATGCAGACTGAGAGTGAAAGGTTGCAAAAAGATATACCATGCCAACAGAAATGAAAAAAGAGCTGGCATAGCCATCTTAATATCAGACAACATAAACTTTAACACAAAAACCATTAAGAGAGATAAGGAGAGGCACTATATAGTGATTAAGGGATCAATTCAATAGGAAGATATAACGATTATCAATGTATTTGCACCTAATTACAGTGCACCAGTTTATTTAAAATATTTGTTAAGGGACTTAAAGGGAGACTTAGATCCCAATACAGTAGTACTGGGGGACGCCAATACTCCACTCTAAGAAATAGACAGATCAACAGGACAGAAGATCAACAAGGAGACAGTGATTCAAACAACACTATAGCCCAAATGGATCTAACAGATATCTACAGAACTTTTCATCCTACACATAAAGAATTTACATTCTTCTCATTAGTGCATGGAACCTACTCTAGGATTGACCACATACTAGGCCATAAAGCAAGTCTCAGCAAATTCAAAAGAATTAGAATCATATGATGCAGCTTCTTAGGCCATAGAGAAATGAAGTTGGAAATTAGCAACTCAGGAATCCCTAGAACATATGCAAACACATGGAGACTGAACAACATGCTCCTGAATGAACACTGGGTCATAGAAGAAATCAAAAGAGAAATGAAAAATTTCCTGGAAGTAAATGAGGATAACGGAACAACATGTCAAAACTTATGGGATACAGCAAAAGCAGTGTTAAGAGGAAAGTTTATATAAACAGGTGCCTACACCAAGAAATTGGAAAGGCAGCAAATAAATGAGCTTTTATTCCTCTCGAGGGTCTAGAAAAACTGCAGCAAACCAGACCCAAATCTAGTAGGAGAAAAGAAATCAGAAAAGAAATCAACAGGATTGAATCCAAAAAAAATTACAAAAAGTCAGCCAAACGAGGAGCTGGTTTTTTGAAAAAATAAACAAAATTGACACCCCACTAGCTCAACTAACTATAAAGAGAGAGAAAACACCCAAATCAAATGAATAAAATCAGAGATGAAAAAGGAAACGTAACAACAGACACCACAGAAATAAAAAGAATCATCAGAAATTACTACAAGGACTTGTATGCCAGCAAACAGAGAAATCTATCAGAAATGGATACATTCCTGGACCCATGCATTCTATCTAAATTGAACCAGGAAGACATAGAAAACCTAAACAGACCCATAACTGAGACATAAATTGAAAGAGAAATAAAGGCCCTCCCAAAATAGAAAAGCCCAGGACCAGATGAATTCACTGCTGAATTCTACCAGACCTTAAAAGAACTAACTCCAATTCTTCTCAAACTATTCAGAACAATTGAAAAAGAGGGAATCCTCTCAAATTCTTTTATGAAGCCAGCATCACCTTAATTCCTAAGCCAGAAAAAGATGAAGCATTGAAAGAAAATTACAGACCAATATCCCTGATGAACATAGATGCAAACATCCTCAAATAAATTCTGGCCAATAGAATGCAACAACACATCAGAAAGATCATCCACCCAGACCAAGTGGGATTTATCCCTGGTATGAAGGCATGGTTCAATGTTCGCAAAGCAATCAATGTGATACACCACAAACAGACTGCAGAAGAAAAACCATACGATTATCTCAATAGACACAGAGAATGCATTTCATAAAACACAACACCCTTTCATGATGAAAACTCTAAGCAAACTGGGTATGGAAGGAACATTCCTCAATACAATCAAAGCAATTTATGAAAAAAACCATGGCCAAGATCCTATTGAACAGGGAAAAGTTGGAAGCATTTCCACTGAGATCTGGTACCAGACAGGGATGCCCAACTCACCACTGCTATTCAATATAGTGCTGGAAGTTTTAGCCAGAGCTATTAGACAAGAAAAAGAAAGTAAAGGGGTACAAATTGGGAAGGAAGAACTCAAACTATCCCTCTTTGCAGATGATATGATTCTTTATTTAGAGGATCCAAATAACTCTACTAAGAGACTATTGGAACTGATAGAAGAGTTTGGCAAAGTAGCAGGTTACAAAGTAGCACAAAAATCAATAGCCTTTGCATACACAGGCAATGCCATGGCTGAGGAAGAACTGCTAAGATCAATCCCATTCACAATAGCTACAAAAACAATCAAATACCTTGGAATAAAGTTAACCAAAGACATTAAAGATCTCTACAATGAAAATTACAAAACCGTAAAGAAAGAAATAGAAGAGGATACCAAAAAATGGAGAAATCTTCCATGCTCATGGATTGGAAGAATCAATATCATCAAAATGTCTGTTCTCCCAAAAGCAATTTACAGATTCAATGCAATACCCATCAAAATACCGAAGTCATTCTCAGATCTGGAAAAAATGATGCTGAAATTCATATGGAAGCACAGGAGACCTCGAATAGATAAAGCAATCTTGTACAACAAAAACAAAGCCGGAGGCATCACAATACCAGATTTCAGGACATACTGCAGGGCAGTTGTTATCAAAACAGCATGGTACTGCTTCAGAAACAGATGGATAGACCAATGGAACAGAATAGAAACACCAGAAATCAATCCAAACATCTACATCCAACTTCTATTTGATCAAGGATCCAAAACCAATCTCTGGAGTAAGGACAGTCTATTCAAAAAATGGTACTGGGAAAAGTGGATTTCCACTTGCAGAATCCTGAAGCAAGATCCATACCTTTCACCTTACACAAAAATTCATTCAACATGGATTAAAGACTTAAATCTCCGACCCGACACCATCAAATTATTAGAGAGCATTGGAGAAACCCTGCAAGATATAAGTACTATCAAAGAATTTTTGGAAAAACCCCAAGAAGCACAGGAAGTCCAAGCCTAAATTAACATTTGGGAATGCATCAAATTGAGAATTTTCTGTATTCCTTTTTTTTTTTTTTTGACAGGCAGAGTGGACAGTGAGAGAGAGAGACAGAGAGAAAGGTCTTCCTTTGCCGTTGGTACACCCTCCAATGGCTGCCGCGGACAGCGTGCTGCGCCCGGCGCACCGCGCTCATCCAATGGCAGGAGCCAGGTGCTAGGTGCTTTTTCCTGGTCTCCCATGGGGTGCAGGGCCCAAGCACTTGGGCCATCCTCCACTGCACTCCTGGGCCACAGCAGAGGGCTGGCCTGGAAGAGGGGCAACCGGGACATCCGGTGCCCCGACCGGGACTAGAACCCGGTGTGCTGGCGCCGCAAGGTGGAGGATTAGCCTGTTGAGCCACGGCGCCGGCCGAATTTTCTGTATTTCAAAAGAAAGAGTCAAGTGAATAGGCAACCCACAGAATGGGAAAAAATATTTGCAAACTATGCAACAGATAAAGGGTTGATAACCAGAATCTACAAAGAAATCAAGAAACTCCACAACACCAAAACAAACAACCCACTTAAGAGATGGGCAAGGACCTCAATAGACATTTTTCAAAAGAGGAAATCTAAATGGTCAACAGGTACATGAAAAAATGTTCAAGATCACTAGCAATCAGGGAAATGCAAATCAAAACCACAATGAGGTTTCACTTCACCCCGGTGAGAATGGCTCACATTCAGAAATCCACCAACAATAGATGCTGGCAGGGATGCGGGGAGAAAGGGACACTAACCCACTCTTGTGGGAATGCAAACTGGTGAAGCCACTATGGAAGTCAGTCTGGAGATTCCTCAGAAACCTGAATATAGCCCTACCATACAACCCAGCCATCCCACTCTTTGGAATTTACCCAAAGGAAATTAAATTGGCAAACAAAAAAGCCGTCTGCACACTAATGTTTATTGCAGCTCAATTCACAATAGCTAGGACCTGGAACCAACCGAAATGCCCATCAACAGTAGACTGGATAAAGAAATTATGGGACATGTACTCTGTAGAATACTATACAGCAGTCAAAAACAGTGAAACCCAGTCATTTGCAACAAGATGGAGGAATATCGAAAACATTATGCTGAGTGAATTAAGCCAGTTCCAAAGGGACAAATATCATATGTTCTCCCTGATTGGCAACATCTAACTGAGCACCAAAGGAGAAACCTGTTGAAGTTAAATGGACACTATGAGAAACAGTGACTGGATCAGCTCTTGTTGGACTGTTGATGTACAATGTAATACTTTATCCATTTTAGTATTTTTTTTCTAGTTTTGTTCTAGTAGTATTGGTTGAACTCTGTAATTAAAACACAATTACTCCTAGGTGTTTTAATTTTAACTTAAAAGTAATCCCTGTTAAATATAAGAGTGGGAATAAGAGAGGGAGGAGATGTACAAATTTGGGACATACTCAATCAGACTTGCTCCAAATGGTGGAGTTAGAAACGTGCCAGGAGATTCCAATTTAATCCCATTAAGGTGGCATGTACCAATGCCATCTCACTAGTCCAAGTGATCAATTACAGTTCACAATTGATTACACTGATAGATCTAAGAGCCAAAGGGATCACACAAACAAGACTAGTGTCTGCTAATACTAACTGATAGAATCAAAAAGGGAGAGAACGATCCATCATGAGAAGCAGGATACACAGCAGACTCATAGAATGGCAGATGTCTTAAATAGCACTCTGGCCTCAGAATCAGCCCTTAAGGCATTTGGATCTGGCTCAAGAGCCCGTGAGAGTATTTTAGGCATGGAAAGCCGAGACACTCTGGCAAAAAAAAAAAAGACCTAAATGAAAGATCTCTGCGAGTGAGATCCCAGTGGAAAGAACGGTGCCATCAAAGAAGGAGGTACCTCTCTCTGAAGGGAGGAGAGAACTTCCACTTTGACTATGACCCTGTTGGAATAAGATCGAATCAGTGAACTCAAAAGGCTTCTATAGCTTTGGCAACTCATGACTAGAGCCTAGGGATATTACTGACACCATAAACAAGAGTGTCAAATTGTTAAGTCAACAACAGGAGTCACTGTGTACTTACTTCTCATGTGGGATCTGTCCTTAATATGTTGTCCAATGTGAAGTAATGCTATAACTAGTACTGAAACATTATTTTACACTTTGTTTTTCTGTGTGGGTGCAAACCAATGAAATCTTTACTTAATATATACTAAATAGATCTTCTGTACATAAAGATAATTGAAAATGAATCTTTATGTGAATGGAATGGGAGAGGGATCAGGAGATGGGAGGGGTGCAAGTGGGAGGGAAATTATGGGGGAGGGAAAGCCATTGTAATCCATAAACTGTACTTTGGAAATTTATATTTGCTAAATAAAAAAGTCATAAACAGAATATGACACAAGAAAATTGAAAGAAAATTTCCACGTTCATAGATTGCAATAATATCATATTACTGTCTATACTACTGAAAGGTATTTACAGATTCAATATGAATCCAATCAAAATGCCAGCCATTCTTCTCAAATCTTGAAAAAACGATGCTAATATTCATATGGAGACAAAAGATGCCCTGAATCTTAAACAAGAAAACCAAAGCCAGAGGTATCACAATACCATATTTGAAGACTTACTACAGAGCATTAACAATCAAAATTGCCTGGGGCTGATTCTGTGTGGGTTTAAGACTTGGACTGAGGGATTGGCACCCAATGTGGGCACCAGTTCCACTCCCAGCTGCTCCACTTCTCATCCAGCTTATTGCTGATGTGCCTGGGAAAGCAGTGTATGATAGCCCAAGTCCCACTTGGGAGACCCATAGGAAGCTCCTGGCTCCTGGCTTTGGATCAGCTAAACTCTGGATGTTGTGGCAATTTGGGGAGTGAACAAGTAGGTGGAAGACCTCTGTCTCTTTGTCTCTACCACTCTCTGTAACTCTACCTATGAAATAAATAAAATATACCTAAAAAAAATCCTGGTACTGGCACAAAAAGAGACATGTAGATCAATGGAACAGAATAGAAATGAATAAATTCCTCATCCACAACCAACTAATCTTTGACAAAGGAGCTAAACTCAATCGCTGGAGAAAGGACTGGCTCTTCAGCAAATTGCACTGGAGAAATTGCATCTTTGCATGCAAAAGTATGAAACAAGACCCCCCTCTTTACACTTTACATAAAAATCAACTTGCACTGGATCATAGATCTAAACCTAACATGAAACCATCAAATTACTAGAGGAAAATATGAGGGAAACTGCAAGACATTGGCATAGGCAAAGATTTCTTGGAACAGACCCCAGAAGCAAGGCAATCAAAGTAAGAGTAGAAAAATGAGATTACATCAAGCTAAGAGCTTCTGCACTGCAGAGGAAAACTCAACAAAGCAAGAGGCTCATGGAAATGATGATTAGTGCAGAGTGAAGAAAAATCAGTGTGTAACTTTCTAGAAATTGATATCAACTCAATCCACTATTGCTTCTTAGTGCAGTAATTCTTAGGGAAAAAATTGTATTTACTGATGGTGATAATGACAGTGATATTATGCTCCTGTCATGATTTTTAATTCAGCATGGAACCTTACTATAGAATTTTATGCTTATTTATATTTTTCTCAAGGAACTTGATGCTTCCAGCAGCCATTAACTATTTAATATTAAATGAAGAATGCAAAAGAAGGGAAGTATGCAAATAGTGAATAAAATTATTCACATTTAATGGTTATAGAATATGAAAGTTAGGATGGCTGGGCCAGCGCCACGGCTCATTAGGCTAATCCTCCACCTGCAGCGCTGGCATTCTGGGTTCTAGTCCCGATTGTGGTGCCAGATTCTGTCCCGGTTGCTACTGTTCCAGTCCAGCTCTCTGCTGTGGCCTGGGAAGGCAGTGAAGGATGGCCCAAATGCTTGGGTCCTGCACCCGCATGGGAGACCAGGGAAGCACCTGGCTCCTGGCTTCAGATCTGCACAGCACACCGGCTGTGGCGGCCATTTCAGGGGTGAACCAACGAAAGGAAAACCTTTCTCTCGGTCTCTCTCTCTCACTAACTCTGCCTGTCAAAAAAAAGGAAAGATAGGATGGCAAGTTGTTCAAGATCACAGAACTTGTTGGTCTAGAAACCAAGCATGAAATAAATCAGTAGTTAAAATTTTTTGGCTATAAGGAAATTTGGTTGTTCGTGTGGGTTCAGTAGGAATTATTTTTATGTACTTTCTAGTGGAAAATATGACGACAAAGATTTTTCATTAACATTCTATTTCCTTTTAGTGATTGTTATTCCTATCTGATAACTCTGCGTAGACAAGGATCAAGTATAAACGTCTTTATTTTAAAAATCTACTATAAGAGTCAAAGGGATCACACATACAAGACTAGTGTCTGCTAATACTAACTGATAGAATCAAAAAGGGAGAGAACGATCCATCATGAGAAGCAGGATACACAGCAGACTCATAGAATGGCAGATGTCCTAAATAGCACTCCAGCCTCAGAATCAGCCCTTAAGGCATTTGGATCTGGCTCAAGAGCCCGTGAGAGTATTTTAGGCATGGAAAGCCAAGACACTCTGGCAAAAAAAAAAAGAAGACCTAAATGAAAGATCTCTGCGAGTGAGATCCCAGTGGAAAGAACGGTACCATCAAAGAAGGAGGTACCTTTCTCTGAAGGGAGGAGAGAACTTCCACTTTGACTATGACCCTGTTGGAATAAGTCGAAGTCAGTGAACTCAAAAGGCTTCCATAGCCTTGGCAACTCATGACTAGAGCCTAGGGATATTACTGACACCATAAACAAGAGTGTCAAATTGTTAAGTCAACAACAGGAGTCACTGTGTTCTTACTTCTCATGTGGGATCTGTCCTTAATGTGTTGTCCAATGTGAAGTAATGCTATAACTAGTACTGAAACATTATTTTACACTTTGTTTTTCTGTGTGGGTGCAAACCGATGAAATCTTTACTTAATATATACTAAATAGATCTTCTGTATATAAAGATAATTGAAAATGAATCTTGATGTGAATGGAATGGGAGAGGGATCGGGAGATGGGAGGGGTGCGAGTGGAGGGAAGTTATGAGGTGTGGGAAAGCCATTGTAATCCATAAAGTGTACTTTTTAAATTTATATTTACTACATTAAAGTTAAAAAAATAGAAAAAAATCTACTCTAGTGGATTTTACTTGATGGGTATTGAGTATATGCTTCTGAATTATCTGTCTGCCTAGTCAATGATTTCCAGCAGTGGCTGAGAGATACAGACATCATTCTGTCATAAAATCACCAAGAATGAATTTCTATTATGTGTCTAATATTGTGTGAGACTTTGATGAAGGGAAAACAGTTTGACATCATTGTTCCTCCTTTTTTTTTTTTTGACAGGCAGAGTGGACAGTGAGAGAGAGAGACAGAGAGAAAGGTCTTTTTTTTTGACAGGCAGAGTGGACAGTGAGAGAGAGAGACAGAGAGAAAGGTCTGCCTTTGCCGTTGGTTCACCCTCCAATGGCTGCCACGGATGGCGTGCTGCGGCCGGCGCACCGCGCTCATCCGATGGCAGGAGCCAGGTGCTAGGTGCTTTTTCCTGGTCTCCCATGGGGTGCAGGGCCCAAGCACTTGGGCCATCCTCCACTGCACTCCTGGGCCACAGCAGAGAGCTGGCCTGGAAGAGGGGCAACCGGGACAGAATCCGGCGCCCCGACCGGGACTAGAACCCGGTGTGCCGGCGCCGCAAGGCGGAGGATTAGCCTGTTGAGCCACGGCATTGTTCCTCCTTTTAACAACTTCCTTCCAAATAAGTATAGGGAAAGTAGAAAATGGCTCATCTACCCATTTATTTGTCTCTTACACACAACCGGAAAAAAGACATTCCTGGTAATGTGATCCACAGTAGAAGTAGGAGATTATCTAATTCACAAATATTATAGGAGTTGGAGTCCCTAGCTTGCTAAATGCTGGTTCAGCTTCTGCACTCTGGCTGCTTGCTTGCCTGCTATGCTCCCCTGGAATTTATGGCCTCCTGCCTTCCACAAGCTCCCCTGGGATTTATGGCCTGATGTTTCCTGCCAGTTCTTCCCAGTGCCATCTCTTTTGTGTGGCCTTCCCACCACATAACGCATATAGTCTTTACATTTAAATGAACCAATGAACTTGTTAGGTCCCAATACCTTGCCATATAGAGAATAATTACCTGTACCCTTGTAAGTGTGAGGCTATAAAAACCTCTCTTATGCAAACGAGGGGGCCTTTTGCCTATGCACTGCTAAATGGCTGTGTGCAGGTAGGGGGTCCTGGCCAGCTGGTAAGAAATAAACCTCTGCTTTTGCATCTGTGACTGTGCCTTGTGCATTGATTGGGAAATTCGGACACAACAGTATGTTTTCAGTAGTATTAATATACAAAGATGCCTAGCTGAATAAATTAACTAGAGATGGCAGTGAAATTTTCCCTTCTCATTATATTCTAATCCACGTGATTATTTCCTTTGCTTCAGGAATAGACTGTGGATAGCAATCGAGTATTAAATAGTTTTAACTTGCATACTATTTTACAGTTGTCAAAGCAATTCACATTCACTCTTTCACTTGATCCTCACAATGATGCTACGAAAAATAGTGTATATTACTATTCCCGCAGTTACCAAATGGTGCATTAAGAGTCCTGGGGCACCTCAGCAAACTCACAGTGGGGTGCTATGTAGGATGGTCTGGTTTTAATTTTCATGGTAGACAGTGGCATTTGACATTGAGGTAGTTAACAGTGTCAACATTTCAATATTACTGTATTCCTTTTGATGGAATGTCATCATAAGCAGGGCTTATTGTGGCTATCCTGAGAAAGTACCCTAGGAAAATTAGTGTGGAATAGGTAATAAGGATGCTGGTATTCAATCTTACTGCATAGTTTGAGAAGTTGCACAGTGTCTGAAAGGCACACACATTCCTTAATAAGTAGCTGTGATTGTATAAGAATAAAAGAAAATTATTTTTCTTCCCATTCACGCATACTGTTTTTTCAAGCAGCTACTGAGTTGTTAGAGCAGATACTTATGAGTTGTTTGGAGTAATTACTTGAGAAAAAAAGAATGCTTGATGTCTTTCTGTACTAAGGGTGTAGTAAAAATCGTTATGAAGACACTAAGGTGTGATGAACTAAGAAAATGGTAAACTCCCCATTACCTCATCTCCAAATAAATAAGAAAATAGAAATTTAAAAGGCATTGATGACTTTTTCCAAAATTCAGAAATGGAACCAGGACCTCATATTCTGATGCTTCTCTAATATTCTTGCTTCTATATTTCACTGTCTCTTCCATAATTATATAAGTAAATAAGGCATTTTGGTTTTTACTTTTCTATTGTCCAGCTCTCACTAAAATATCAGCTATCTGATATTGTAGCTTCAAAGACTAATAGAGATATTCCATAAATGATACATAGAAGAGAAATTGAAATATTGCATGTGCCCTTTGTGTTTTTTTTTTAAATTATAGTTTTTTAAATTTATTTATCCATTTGGAAGGCAGAAGGGGGTGTAAAATGAGACTGACAAAGAGAGAGATTTTTCTATTTGCTGGTTCACTCCACAAATGCTAGAAACAGTTGGGTCTCAGGAACCCAGAACTCAATCCACATGGATGGGAGAAACCCAAGTACTTGAATCATCAGCTGCTGAATCTCAGCGTGGGCACTAGTTGGAAGCTAGAATTGGAAGTAAAACCAGGACTTGAACTCATTGACTATAATAAGGGATGCAGGTGTCCAAGCATCACCCTAATCACTACACTAAATGCTTGCTTCTACTTAAGAGTTTCAAAACTCTATAAGGCATATAGAATAAGTAATAGAATAAGCACAAAGTACAAAGGTTCAATGAGCCTCTTATATTTTAATGACAATTCTTGAGGACAGTTTCAGGACTAACGGTAGAATTACAAATATTGTTAGAAGTAGTGGCACACAGGTGTTAAAAAGTTGATGAGATTAGGATTGTCAAAGCATTTAACTGAATTACTTAGTATGATAACAAAATGATGGTTTAGAGGATGTTTACTTCCGTCCAGAAATGTCTTCATTTTAACTGAAGAGGCAGGATGGCATGTCTCACTATGACTCAGTCTATAGAACACAAAGAAAAAAAAAACAGTTAATTTCATGTTTTAAGAACCAGTATTAATGAAATGACAGATCATAGGAGTTCTTTAATATTATTTAGACAAATTGGTATATTTACTGAATTTTGCCCTTTTCAAATTATTTTTGGCATCTGTAGAAACAGACTTAATAGTTTGCTTGAAATTATATTTCAATGGAATGTGTTCATTGATATAGGGAAATTTATATTTTTAAAAAATTACTGTATAATATATCATTTAAAGGTGAAGAACAATCACTTCAAGGGCAAAACATAAAAGAAAAATTGATGCAACAATTGAATATTTACTATTTTTAAACTGAGTTATTATAAGTTTGTTCACTATGTTTTCCTTTTAAACAATCCAAGAATCAAAACATCAGAATAATTGGCATACACATTTGTACCCCAGTTAGACTTTTTTTCTGAATTCTGTCCTGGGCCAGAATAACGTAAAACTCCAGATAATCTGAAGAAATGTTGCAAAAGGGCCTTAAAATACTCATTTTTGGTTCATTTAGTTTTCACCAGTTTAAACTTGACTGTTGACTAAAATAACATGCCGATTAATGGTATAACCATAACCACTAAGTAAATTAAAAAATGGTGATTATTAACTCACCTAACATGTATAGTTTTACTCTTCCACAAATCCAATGACTATCATTTTCTTCTATGGTGAGTAAAGAATTCAATATTAGGGTAGCCAAGCTATTTTAACGACATTTTGTTCCTCACAGCCTAACCTACCATGACTGGTGATTTGCAAAATCTGTGAATGTCCCTTTTAAATGACATCTTAGCTACATAAATACACTATATTTAGTACTTCATAGATGGTTCAGTACAATTGTTTATAGCTCACACAGCACCAGGCAATGAAAATAAACTCCATAGACTTTTGCTAAACAGTTGTTAGAAGCAAAGGAAATTGTCAATGAATGAATATTAATATTACAGTATATTTTTAACATGGCATATTTAAATGTGTACATTTCTTCTTATGGATTAACTGTTTATTTGAGTAACGCCTTCAGTTTTCATGTAGAAGATTTAAATACCTTATGAATTTAAAAAGGTAAAATATGTATAGTAAAAATTATAATTATTCACTGTGATTTTCATTACACTTAGGTTCTCATTCTTCCCAACATGGAAATAGGTTTTGAAAAAGTAAAAAGGAAACAAGATTCAAAATTAACAGTTTTGCTTAATGCAGAGCTTGTTAGAAATGACTAATGGATAAAGTGAGGCTATACCATATTGACTCTTTCAATTGCTGCTGTCATAAACAGTACTGGTTATAAAAACTAGGAGATTCTATTTTGCTGATAAAATTTAGTTGCTAAATACTTACTTTTGTATTGTTGACAAAATACTTGGATTGAATTCTTTTCTGAGGGCAAACAGGCTTCGCAAAGAGGAGACTGATTTTAATGATCGACTTTGGAGGTAATTGGCCAAAAACTGAATCCAGATCTAGGAAAGTGATAATAGACTTAATATTTTGAACTTTATGGGTGTAGACACCAGAAATTGAAGTTTTTTTTATAAAAAATACATAAAACTGACAACTGTAAATGATATCATTGCCTAAATGCTGGTAAATTATATTTGGGATTGCATTCATTAGTATGATTAACTCAATACACTTAACTTTTTCTTCTGATGGTTCTGATCAAGATACTAACATTGTAACATCCAAAGTCATATTACTTCTAAAGATAAAATCTTCACAGCGTAAGTCATTTTTCTTATCACCAATTGATGCTAGTTTATTTTTGCACAAATGAGAAATGTCATAAGTTTCCAAATTTTGGTCCACATCAATTAACTTCTCTATCAATTAACTTCTTTATAATGTAAGGTCCTAAGCATAGTTGTTCTGGGTCATAGCACATTCCACCTATCATTTTCTCTGTGTTAGAAGCACCAGGTATCTTTGATGTGAAAGTAGAGTAGTTGGATACTTTCTGTGGTTTCATACTTCAAAAAATGTCTCCCAAACATCTTTATTTTTTTTATAAAAAGAAAATTCATTATAGTCTATAATCCATAAATCTTTCTAGCTCTCCCTAAAATAACTTAAACTTCCAATGGATTTAATAGGATTCCAGTATTGGAGGATTTTAGTTTTCATTCAATATTACTTTCTCATTTAATGTAAAAAAAAAAAAAAGAAAAAAGCAAAAGACAAAAACACCTTAGTCCCCAGAGAGGAGAAATGATTTACTAAGAAAGCACAACAAACTACCATAAATGCTGAGTTAGAGGGCAGGCTTTCTGACATACAGCCTCATATTTTGTTTTCCTTGATATCATTTGCTTCATATTTTCTACTTAAAACACCTTTTAATGTTATTAAGCCCCCTCTCAGTCAGGGACCTAAAACACACTAAATTTGTTTCACAATTATTTTTGAATATATATTTTTAAAACAACATATTTGGTTAATAGTTTTAAAGAAAAACCTCAGAGATTCAGTCAGCTAAATGAGCTGGTCATAAATTTTCCTCTGTAGTTCAGCCATTCTGATGATGTAAAATCTTCATTGAAACTTTATATAAAGAACAGCAAAACAGGTTTGGAAATACTATTGATTTATGTTCAATAGGGAAACAAGATCTACTCACAAAGGTGCTCCATTGAAATACTTCAGACAGAAAATTTCTCATGTACTAACTGAGAGTATACTAGATAAAACCTCCTTTTAAATGTACTGTCCTTTTAGTTAAACTCCCAAAGTGGAGCAGATGGGACTCTAACTATGCAAACAATTTGTTAATGAGATTGGGTGGTGGAAATAAGACATTTAGTGTGTTTGAAGCATCTTTCTTTCAGAAAATTATATCAGAAATTATAAAAGAAGATAAAACAATACTTTTTGAATCTTTAACAATTCATAGAACCATAGAGTTTTACATTTGATAGAAAATTGATATTAAGGTCATCTAGTTCAACCTGAGATCTATGTTTATTCTAGCTTTAGAATTCCATTGTCGGAAGGACCTAAGAATACTTGGCTTTGTTATCTTCTTTCACAATTTGCTAATGAAAAATTTAAATTTAGAGAAAAATAGTTATTTTTAATACGGAAATAATAAATTTAAATTTCTTTAAGTTTGTAATTCAGACCGTTAAACAGGCATTTTTAGTGTACTGAAATTTTCCAATGGTTTGTACTTGGAAAATGCTCAGAATTTGGTCTTTAATCTATCTTTGTGTTGGAACCAAATAATAATTTGAAATAGGTCATACATGCTGTGTCATTCATCTCGCTTGGAGCAGTTTCGTTTTCAGTTTTTTTGACAGGTATCTCCTCTTCCTGGGTTCCCAATGCATCAAAAAATTCCTCCTCATCACTTTCTTCCTTGTTTTTCCCCGTTTCCTCAGATTCAATACTTATGTTTGATTTTGTATCGAAATATTCATCTTCTGATCTAGAAAATAATAGAACATTAAGGAATTATTTAGCTTTTCATAATCCTATTAAAGCCTCCAGCTCATTTGGGTAGTAGACTTAGTAAGGATTGTTTTCTTAAGCTTATGATTATAAAGTAAATTGAAGGGATGTCATCACAAAAATTAAAAGAAAAATGGAGGAAGAAGGATGGAAGTGAGGGAGGGAGAGAGCAAATGTGGGAAGTATCATTAGGTTTTAAAAATGTATACATGAAATACATGAAATCTGCTCTCTTTATATAAATAGTGGGTGTATGAAGATATATGTTGGTAATAGAGCCTAAAAACTTAATGGTGCATTGGAGGATGACGACTAAAAAAGATTAATTAACACACAGTAGAGTGGAGAAATGAATGTGGAAGCCTAAAGGTATGATAATACCATAACCACAAACTGTGCATTGAATTAATATAACATCAATTATATACCACAAGTAATAAGCGTCTTCTCTTATAATAAGTGGGTAGCTTTCCAATTTGATAGAATTTTAAGCTATGCCTCAGTTACAATTTTAAACTTAAAGACTTAATTATTTAAAATTTAAGATTAATTTATCCATTTATTTTGTGCTTATGCAAAGGAATTTCAGTGGCCAGTGCTCTTTAGCATGTGTATTTTATGTTTGGGTGGTAACCAATTTTCCATTCCTCAGTCTCAATCAGAAGCAGGGTTCTCAAGTGGTTTCTAACTATCTTCAGGCCATGAGTTCCCAAAGCACTCTGACTGTACTGTAAACTGATGAACTAGGGAGCAAGCCTCTCTTATCTGCTTGACTAAAGGTTTTCACTAAAGGACCAATACTCAATCACTGGTGGTCATAAACAACAGACAGGCAATATCAGATAATTATCAAATGCAATGTCAAAAATGTAGGAATATTCTATTTTTCTTTCAAGTTTGGGACTTGACAGTTTTGTGGCTAACACTTCTGGAAATTCACTTTTATTTTTTAAAAAACAACTCTGTCAATATATAACTCATATAACATGCAATTCACCAAATTAAAACATACAATTCTTTAACAAAAAAAGAGAGTATTCCTATGTAGATATTTTCAGAGTTCCTTTGAAGATTTAATTATTGGGACTCTAGATGGAATTATATACATTTTATTATCTTTTCCTTGACATTTTACTTACTTGTTTGGATCTTCCATGTTTTCTTTGTTCTTCAACAGTTTTCTTGAGTGTAGTTAGTTAAAGTACCTGTTTTGAAAAGAAATGTGATTACTGGAGATCAAAAGCACTGTTAATATCATGAAAAAAGTGTAATAGTACTCTCTATCCCTCTCTCTTCTATCCTCTTTTCAATTTGGTTAACTGGTTTGTCCCTAGGCTTATCTGCCATATTTACCCACTTTCCTTCTGCCTCTCTCATTTCCTCTGATCTTGGCTATAGCTAATAAAAGATATAAAGCAGATTCCTCTGTATGAAAAGGAAGAATGTTTCATTAAGGAGGTCCCAAGTGTTAACTTCTGACATAGTCTAATGTAAGTAGATGTGAACATTCCCCCCTGCAATCCACTAAGGGCTCTGAGTGAGTGTTGAACTTAGAGAGGCATCATCATAAATATTCCAAATACTGGAAACACAGATATCTAAATCATAGTTCTTGTACTAAAGTAGCTTATAGGCAGACACACAAATATGACAAACTAAATAATTACCTAAGATGACTGCATATCCACATCAATTTTAAAAACAAACAATTAGTATTTTCTTTTCATATTCAATGTACTTCATTTCATGTGCCCTGCTTGAAGAATATTGCTCTATAGTCAATGGAAAGGAAATGGGGGGGTTGGCTTTTTAAAAATATTTATTTGTTGTTTGAAAGTTAGAGTTACAGAAAGAGAGAGAGAGAGAGAGAGAGAGAGAGAGAGAGAGAATCTTCTATCTGTTGGTTCACTCCTCAGATTGCTGCAATGGCCAGGATTGGGCCTGGCCAAAGCCAGGGATCAGGAGTTTCATCTAGGTCTCCCAGGTGGGCTGCAATGACTGGTGTTGCAGACTGTGGCTTTACCAGATATGCAACAATGCCAGCCCCTGCAATGGAGGATTTTAAGCCCTGAAGAAGGCAAGTTTTTTGGAGGAATTAGAAAATTATAGCTCTACTGTTGATATACAGTCATTTTTCTTCTTATTTGTTGAACTCTTTGTGTAGGGTAAATCTTATGGGTATAAAGTTAACTGAAAGTAGATCATTCTAAAAATTAAGAGTGGGAATAAGAGAGGAAGGAGGAGTAAGGGTGGGAGCATAGACAGGAAGTATC
Organism: Sylvilagus floridanus; assembly: GCA_949820135.1. Lineage (NCBI taxonomy): Eukaryota > Metazoa > Chordata > Mammalia > Lagomorpha > Leporidae > Sylvilagus > Sylvilagus floridanus. The sequence goes on along the minus strand of OX463223.1, from coordinate 63,685,708 downwards.
ACTGTTTTTTAAATCTGTATATATGAAATACATAAAATTTGTTCACCTAAAATTTTTTTAAAAATAATTTAAAAAGAAAATTATAGTTCTCTGTTTTCTTTCCAAATTATCATTTACATTTAAAAATTATATAAACATGTTTATAAATTGCATATATTAATCACCTATACATTTTCATTGAATTTCCTTCATTTTACAAGTAAAAAGGGCAAATTAAAGACAACAAAGTGCCTTATCAGGGCTACACAAAAAATTAATAATATTCATGATTATTTAAGCTTAGAAAACACTTTCACATTCCTCATTTCCTATGCTTCTAATAAGAACCTTTGGCAATTAGTGCTATTGGCCTTTAGAAATGAGGAAACAGATTTGAGAGGCTCTGAAACCACTGTGAAAGTAGTTTATTAACATAAATCCACATCTGTTTCCAATGCTCATTCTGTTTCCACTGCATCAAAACTTTCCACATTGTTTCAGCCCACTTGTACCCTAAGCTTCACTTAAGTGCTACAGAAACTAAAACAGGTAAACTAAACCTGGTAAAACAGGTATTTCTAACTCGCAGTCTAGTGTTCTTCCCAATTCCCCAGCATTCCTACCTCAGTTTTTATTGAGATAGTAAGAGTAAAGTTCGATACCGTCACAGGAGGAAGAATTCAGCTTACCTGCTCCACAACTTAAGCAGATTGTTGATCACTGGAAGGAGCATCAAGAAATTAACAAGCGCGCGGCTCAGGCTGCCTGCGCTAACTCTTCCAACCTGGGAGCAACGCAAACTGAAGTGCCAGAAAAGGTGGGTGGGGCCAAGGTATCCATAGTGACGTAAAGACACGCCTTTGGTCTTTGTGATGTTCAGAAGCCACAGGAAAGGCTACTAGGTGGGCTGCATAAGGAGTGGTAAGGGACAGTTTCAGTCATGTGTAGGAGCTGCTGTTCCCTTGGAATGAGTTTGACAACTGAATTCTGAGCTGGGGCTGGGGAGGAGGGGCCTCCATACTTAGAAGTTAATTATAGCTACCATACAGAAAATAATAAATGGTAGCATAAAAAGATTTCACTTTATAGTTCCAGGGATTATCAACGTTAAGTAACCATCACATGCCATTATATATGATGACAGTATTATTTTATTTCTGCTGTAAGGGTTGTAATTTCTTTCCTCATTTATATTTCTATTGTTTTAACTTCTTTAATGCTTACATAATCATTTTTCAGGTCCTATTTTCTCAGACATATTTTCCTATTGCTCAGTCCAACATCCTTTTTCTTTCTGACAATTTCAATTCATAGTATGGGAATGCAGACTTTTATTTTTAAAAAATATCATATGCTTTGGATAATTTATCTTCTTTCTTTCGTACCATTCACCTGAGCTTTCATTCTTCATTATATCATATTAGAAATTGTTCTCTTCATACACTTTTATATATTATACCTTACTGCACTGCACTTTTTCATGATTATTAGAATGCATAATTTGTGGACATGTGAATTTATGCTTCATCCCCTATTTTTTATGTATATAGACACAATCATTGCTTCTAATGGCATCCTTCAACAAATTTGTCTTAATTTCCTATCGAATTTATTTATTTCTAACTTTCATGAAATGACAGAAATTAAATTCTATTTAATAGGCATTTGCTGAGTGTCCATTACAAATTATACTAAGCATTATGTTTATTAATTTTTAAAGATGTATTTGTATTTGGAAGGCAGAGTGACAGAGAGAAACAGATTTTCCACTCATGGTCACTCCCCAAGCACCTGAAATAGTCAGAGCTAGGGAAGGCTGAAGTCAGGAGCAAGGAATTACATTCAGGTCTCCCACATGATGGTAGGAACCCAATTTTTTGGGCCATCTTCCTCTTGCTCCCAGGCCCGTTAACAAGAAGCTGAGTAACCAGGGCTCAAATTGGCACTCTAATGGGATGCAGGTGTCCAGTGTTGATATTAAATGCTCTGTAGCCACAGTGCACACCCCCTACCAGGCATTTTAGAGGAATACGCAGATGAACAAGATGTTTGTTCTGAAATAGAGGGTAAATGTATATACAACATATATACAAATAAGTACAACACAAAGCAGAATGTAATAATCTAAGAGTTGTCTAAAATTCTTTGGAATAATTGGAAAAGAGTCATTTAAATTAAACTCAGAAGACTAGATAGGATTTGAACAAGCTTAGAGGGAAGGAACATTTCAGAAGAAAAGAAGCCACAAAGAATGTAAATTCAGCAATCTAGTGCAGTGTCTCAAGATGGCAAATTTTTTGATTTGACCAAAATGCAACCTGGTAGTACAATATACAATAGGTAATAATGCTGTGAAGATAATATATTGAGGATTAATCATGGAAAATCTTGACTTTTATGTGATGGAGTTTGGACTTGATTTTGCATGCCATAAGGAGATACTGCATGGCTTCAAATAGGTTAGTGACATGATCAAACTAAAAGTTTTAGGGATATCCCCCTGCTGGCATATATAGGTTATATCATAATCACAGATCTGTCAGGAAGCTTACAGTAAGTCCAATCTGTGGAAATAAAGGTTGAATAGAGTGAGTGAGGAAGCAGTGGGACTAGAAGATAGGATTTAGAGATGATAGATACGTTTCACATATCCCTTAATTTTTTAATAAATTTTAATTTTTTTAAAGAAGACAACTATTATTTTGAAATGCAGAATTACAGAAAGGGAGAGGCAGAGGCCAAGAGAGAGAGAGAGAGAGATCTTCTATCTGCTGGTTCACTCTCTAAATGGCTGCAATGGATGGCCACGGCTGGGCCAGGCCAAAATCCAGAGCCGGGAGCTTCATCCGGGTCTTCCACATGAATGTAAGAGCCCAAGTATTTGGGTTGTCTTCCACTATTTGTCGAGGCTCATTAGCAGGGAGCTGGGTTGGAAGTAGAGCAGCCAGGATTTGGGCTGGCACCCATATGGGATTCCAGCATTATAGGTGGCAGCTTAACCCACTACACCACAGCACTAGACACTGGCCAATAAATTTTACATTCAAGTGTATTGTCTCCAGCATTGGCCCTGAAAACCAGAAAATGTCACATTATGTATTTACATCAATGAAACACAAATGAGAGTTTATAAGGTACATGACTGGCTAGAAAGCTGAAAAGGTGAAAAATAATGTTCTCTCAGAAGGTCTAAGAGAAACGCTAGACGGGGTTTTTTTTTTTTAACATTTTGGTTACATCATCTATTTTGACAGTCTTTGAGAATATGATGTAATAATAGAACCAGAGATTTTTAGATTTGTTAAGTACCTTGAATATATTTGGTAATAAGTTTTATTATTTTGTATATCAAAAACAAGCATTAAAGTGAATAACGGTTTCCAGAGGCTTCAATGAGGGAGAAAGTGATATTGCAGATCCATGGGTACAGAGTTTCAGTCATGTAAGATGCATAGGTTATAAAGATCTGGTGTACAAAAACATACATATATTGTACTGTATACTTAAAAATATAATAGAGTAGGTTTTGTGTTATATACTTTTACCACAATAAAAGGCAATTACTGAATGGCTGTTACCTCATTAATCTTGTGCTAGATGAATTAGAGATCATCAGAATTATAAGATATGCTCATTCCTATTATCAAGTTGCTGTCTAATTTAAAACGCAAAATGTAGATACTTGACTCAGTAAGAAACTTGACAAACAAGATGACAGAATACTGTGAGTTGATACACTCCAAAGAGACTTTTTGTAGGGTATAAGCTTGAGTTGGCTTTTGAGAACTTGGTAGGATATATATAGGTTGACCTTAAAAAAAATTGCCTGTGCATAATATTTTTTCATTTCTCAGAATACTTCATATTGACTAATCCAAATGTTGTGTAAGGTAAGTAGTGAATGTGCTATGATGAAGTTTTGATGATGGAATAAATGCAGTTATGAAGGGATATGGTGTTCAACCAAAATCACTGTCTTAACTCAAAATCCAGCATCTTGATTAATATATTGGGATTCAGAATGGAAAAGTTTAGTTGAGTGATTAAATGACTTGTTTAGATTTTAATACTTTGATTTGGAGATCCATCTCGGCAAAAAAAATCTATATCTAAAAATTTATAGGTCAAATAACCTATGGTCTCTCTATAATGACACATTATAATAGTGTATAAAATATGTCTTCCTGGGGCTGGCACTGTGGCGTAGGTGGGTAAGGTCACTGCCTGCATCCCATATGGGAGCCGGTTCAAGACCTGGCTGCTCCACTTTCTATCCAACTCTCTGCTATGGCCTGGGAAAGCAGTAGAAGATGGTCCAAGTCCTTGGGCGCCTACACCTGCATGGGAAAATCCAGAGGAAACTCTTGGCTCCTGGCTTCGGATTGGTGCAGCTCAGGCCATTGTTTTATTTGGGGAGTTAACCAGCAGATGGAAGAGTTCTCTCTCTCTTCCTTTCCATCTCTCTCTGTGTAACTCTGACTTTCGAATGAATAAATCTTTAAAAAAATATGTCTTCCTGTTATAATGGTAATTGAAATGTAGTACTAGAACTCTTAAAGAAAAGACTTTCTACAATTGTTGACAAGTGCTTATTAGATTTATCTTTTTATCTGTATATTTTAGTTACATTAATCTGACATCTACTAAAATATGAATCAATAAATTGGTTTCTGGTAGAGGTATAGAGATTTTGTGAATTAGGATTAATCAATAAAATTAAATTCTAAAGAGTTTTGACAGTAAATCCTGATTTTCTTATTTGAGCACACACGTATACCTTAAAAATATTGCCTTAGTTTTACATAGTTTGGATTCATTCATGTTTGAAGGATTTCTTGATGGTAAGTAGGTGAGATATTAGAAGATCTATAATGTATGGTGGGGGATCAAGGCATGGAAGGGGTTAAGTGACTTGCTCAAGGTCAAATAACATAAAAAGAGATTTATGCTGTGGAAGACTTCACCAACAATTCTAATGACACAAACACCCTGAGGGCCAAGTTGATTTTTACTGTTTCATTTTTACATGACTTTATGGGCCATAACTCTTACATTGGATGTATATGATTCTCTTTTATCTTCTCATTCATTTAACTCCATAATATTGCACACATTCTGTTCAAATATTGTTTCTTCGCATATGCATAAAATTCAGATCTCTCAACTCCATTTTAAAAAGGCTGTACCCTAAATCAGTTCAGCAAAGAAGGATTTTATTTATTTGGAGTACTCAGAAATCCTTCCAAATGTTGTAAACATTCAATATTTAAAATTGAAATTATCCACTACCTCCCTCAGTATACACAGGGATTTATCTATATACATATAAACCAATGAAGGAAATTTGAACTTAATTACAGTCTAGAGCTTAAATGAAATGAAACAGTTAAATTAAGTCTGTGTATGGAACAAATGCCAATGGATTGATTGTGTCATTTTAATGGTTTTATAAAATATACAGGCTTAATAACAAATGTTAATTGGATCATATACTTTTAGTTTTAATTTTTCAGGTCATTTTTCATAAGGTGATCAGAAAATAGACTTAGTACTAGGTTTTGATAAAAGCATCTATTGATAATTTATTTTTGGCTATTAATACAACTTCTTCAATAAGTGAGGTATAAATGATACTCTTTCTTCAAATAAAAATTATATAAAATTATCATATACAAAATAACCTTTTTAAATAAACAAACATTGTGTAAAGGCTAAGTCAAGCTATTTTACATGTATTACCTCACATACTTACCAGTTATTTGTATTGAGAACACTTAAAATCTACTTCCATATTTGATTTCAAGAATACACCTTTTAAAAAGAATGATATGCCATACACCCTTGGTTTTCATTTTGTATTATATTGACATGTTTTTGAAGAAAACGAGTAACAAAATTATAATAGTCTAAGACAAAAAAGAACAATACATTATTAACTACTATTACTGTTTTACAATACATTTCTTTATAAAGAAATGTATTCTTTCTTTTTTAAAGATTTATTTATTTATTTATTTGAAAGTCAGAGTTACACAGAGAGAGAAGAAGCAGAGAGAGAAAGAGAGGTCTTCCAACTGCTGATTCACTCCCCAGTTGGAAGCAACAGCTGGAGCTATGCCGATCCAAAGCCAGGATCCAGAAACTTCTTCTGGGTCTCCCACGCGGGTTCAGGGGCCCAAGGACTTGGGATATCTTCTACTGTTATACCAGGCCATAGCAGAGAGCTGGATGGGAAGTGGAGCGGTCAGGACTCGAACTGCTGTCCATATGGGATGCTGGCAATTCAGGCAGCAGCTTTACCCGCTACACCACAGCACTGTCCCCTCAAACTTATTTCTGTTAACAAAATTTTCTCTTTTCTTTCAAGATTTTATTTATTTGAGAGGTAGAATAACAGACAGAGGGAGGAAGAGACTTAGAGAAAGGTTTTCCATCCATTGGTTCACTCCTCAAACAGCTGCAATGGCCAGAGCTGGGCCTATCCAAAGCAAGGACCAGGAGCTTCTTTTGAGTCTCCCACATGGTGCAGGGGCCCAAGGACTTGGACTATCCTCTGCTGCTTTCCCAAGCCATAGCAAAGTGCTGAATCAGAAGTGTAGCAGTTGGGACTCGAACCTACACCCATATGGGATGCTGGCACTGCAGGCGGTGGCTTTACCCGCTATGCCACAATACTGGCCCCAACATTTACCTTTCTTTATAAGAAAGTATAACTTGAATGCCTTTCTTAATAAGAAAGTATAATTTGAACACCAAAACAATATTCTATTGTGTACATATACAACATATTTTCCTTATTAACTCATCAAATGGTGAACATTTACAATGTTTCTACATCATGGCTATTTAAATAGTACTACAATGAATATGGTGATGCTAATAGCATTTAGAGATCCCGACTTAAATTCTTATGTATAAGTACTCAAAGGTGAGATTGCTAGACTATATGGCAATTCACTTAAAATATTTGAGTAGCTATATTTCATAGTGGCTGCTTCATTATGCATTCATACTAAATATGTACAAGGGTTCTAATTTCTCCACATATTCATGTTGTCCCAAATGGCATTCTTGGTGGCTTTAGAATATAGGTTTTAGTATTAGTAAGGAATGATGAGGACAAAAGACCATGAGATCACTACTACTGGAAAAAAATAGTTCATTATATTTGGAGGTGTGTCATGCCTTGGTGAGGCACAAGCAAATACCTGGTTTGTTCAGGAGGCAGAGGGAGAGGAGGGAACCATGGGTAAGACCTTTTTATTGGGATTCCCATGTTAAGGAATGGATGAAACTGCATAACCAGGCTTGTTATTGATTAATTAGGATCATTTAAAGAGATTCAGGGACATAGGATCTTAGCTGTTTGGTACTATCTTAGATGTAGTGATTAGGGAAAATGAATAGTGCCCTTTAGTGTGCTAATAAACAAAGTGCTTGAGGATGTGGGCTCTGGATTGTTTGATTTGTATTTGAAGGGCTTGCCTTCAGGTGAGTTGTTTATTACCTCTAGAAAATGGATGGCTCTAGAAGGGCAATCCATAGCTAGCAAGGCCCCAGATATCAATATCAGAATACAGTATACAAAAGAGATGGTTAATACACGAATTACCTATCCCAAATGTGTTCAACTTTTTGTTTTACTAATCTCAGTAGATTTGGTCAATCTTTGGGGGACTACTCATTGACTCATTTTTTTCTCAAGTTCACAATAAATCCTTCAACTGCTTTTCTCATTTTCAGCATCTAAATATATCCATAATATGACCTTTTCTTATCATCCAATTATCTCATGATGTTCATCAATCCCATTTTTCTTTAGTCCAAGGCACTATTGCTTTCCCCTTGAATTATCGCTGTAGTCTCATAATTGGTTTCAATGCTTTCATCTGTGCTCCCTACATAATCACACAACAAATAGAGCAATCTTTTAAAATACAGTAAAGATCATATAACTTAGTCGCTTAAACCCTACAATGGTCTACAAGGCCCTACATGATCCAGCCCCTACTAGAGTCTCTGTCTTCGTTTTCTATCACATTTCTTTCTCCTCACAGTTCGATGAGCACATTGGCCTCCTTGGAGTTTCTTAATCATATCAGACTCTTAGAGTTTTGGCCCTTGCTGTTCCCCTAGATGCTACATGGCTTTTTCCTTCATTTCTTTCATGATTCTTCTGAAATATTATGCCATTATAAAGATTTTCTCTAGTAATCTTGCAACAAATTGTAACCCAACTCTGATGCAACTCCTCTAATCATTTTTGTTGTTTCCTTCCTCTATTTAACATGTATAAATATGAGCCATTATATATTTATTTTTGATCTGTCTCCATCAATATGATGTAAGATTGGTGATGCCAGGGACTTTGTATGTTTTACTCACTACTGTGATATTAATAGCTAGTATAGTACCTGGCATAAATTGTTAAAACATTTTTGAATGATGTATCTGCTTCAACTTAGAAGAAATTCCTTATGTGGAAATTTCAAAACTTCACATGCAAGTTAAAATCCATCCCTGACTTGAGAACACCAGATCACCTTAAATAAATAAAAATAGTGTTAGATTGAAAGAGTTAGTATTTATAATGCTACATACCCATATTATGTGATTCTTGTCACATTCACACACTTTGATTAACTGTTGTGTTAAGCCAGTAAAAATTTATTAAACAGTTACACAATATTTTGTGTTATGCCTAAAAAGAAAAATTTAACATGATTGTGACAATTGTAGTTTATAATTTAGAAGAGAATACAAAAAGTAAATGAATGTAGATGTTCTCAGATTTATGATGGCTTGACTAAATAATTTTATTGCATGGTAGTTTGAAAGTGATACACATTGATTAGAAATCATAATTTATGTATTAAATTTTGATATTGTTCTTAGCTAGACATATGTGATAGAATACTCTCTCATGACACTGGGGAGAAATAATGAGCTTCAGTTCTTAACAACACTTTCATGATAGGAAACAATTGATTATATACAGGGTAATGTGTTGCTAATCTCTAATGCTTGGTAAGTAAGACATATTAAATGCATTTTCCACTTATGGTATTTTTAAGTTATGATAGATTTATTGGGATGCAATTTTATCATAAGTTGAGGAGCAGATGTATTTTCAATATATGTAGCACAATAGTGCTGATAGTAAACACAGACATGTTAATTTAAGTTGTTATCAGTTTAAAATTGACGGATTCAATTCAAAGATGTTCTGCATAAGCCTGATGGCAACCACATAGGAAAAAATCCTTTAGGAGATACACAAAAGCAAAAGAGGAATCTAAGCACTTAACTATCGAAAATCAACAAATCATAAAAGATGGCATCAAGTGAAAGCAAGAGACAAAGGAAGTAGAAAGCAGTCAAAAAAGAATTTTAAAATGACAATAATAGAGCTTCCTCCAAGATGGAGGAATAGGGAGGGAACACATTGATAGTCTAGGAAAAGATAGTTTAATAAAAGTGGAGATACTGTAGTTTCAGGGAAGAGTTAGGGAAAAAACAGCAGAGGAAACTCTTCTGGAATTAGTGGGACACAGTGGACCTATGTAGAGGGTACGGGTGCCCACTGCTTGGGACCCCAGCCGCGAGACTACACACCAGCACTGGAAAGGGAGGTGAGGCAAAATCTCAGAAGCCCAAGACACTGGCAGGGAAGCAGCTGGAAGGGCCTATAGGGAATGAGGCTTGAAGCCCTGTGGGGGAAAGTTCACCAGACTAACTAGAAGAGAAAAAAATAAATAAATAATTAAAAGCGACCGTTACAGAAATGATTCTCCCTTTCCACTCACCTTACAAAAGTGAGCAAGACAAAGAGCAGGCACCATTTTGGACATACGTAAAAGATGTGCCACCTTAGGACTACCACAACCCTCAGCCAAGCAGAAAAACCTAATTCTTGTGGGGAGAAATAACAGGAGATTACGACCTAGTGATTGTGTGGAGCTAATGAACTGAGACTGTGAAAAAAAAACAGGGTGTGTGAGAGAACTCAAGGAGTGCCTGAGATGTGAGTACCTGAGACATGAGTACACCTCAAACTCGGTAACCTTAGCAACCCGGTGAGAGACGACAGAGAAATTAGAGCTTACACTGAGGATCGATTGTGTGGTTCTTGGGACAGAGCAGACGAATATTATACCAACAGGGGCCAGAGCTCAGACACTTCCCTTCTGAATAAAAAGAGAGAGAGAGAGAGAGAGAGAGAGAGAGAGAGAGAGAGAAGATTTACTACCCCTAACCTGGGTGTGTCACCTTTGGTACACTCTTAACCATGAAGAACTGAACAGAGCTCTCTGGCCAAACCCATGACAAGCCTCTAAGGATCCATCAAAAGCAGACAGTCCACTTAATACAGTCACAGTATAACAAGAAAAAACACCACAGTGAGGGAAGAAGAATCCAAAGAATATCTCTACAATGCCAAGCAACAAATGCAGAAACCAAGGAAACAAGAACAAAGAAGACATTATGACGCCACCAAATGAACAAGACACCCCAATTCTAGATTATGAATATGATGATATAGAAAATTTCAAGAATTTTATGATAAGAACATTTAGAAGTTCTCAAAAATAAATTATTGAACTACAGAAATCCTTAATGGACAGGATAGAAAATCTCTCAAATGAAAACGAAACCTTAAGGAGGAATCAAAATGAAATGCAGAAATTAATAGAACAGGAAAGTGTGATAGTGAAGAGAAATCAAAATGAAATGAAGAATTCAATAGATCAAAAAACAAACGCATTAGACAGACTTAAAAACAGAATGAGTGAAGCAGAAGAGAGAATATCAGACTTAGAAGACAGAGCATAACAAGTATACAGTCAAACAAAAGAAAAGAAGAGGAAATTAAAAATCTAAAAAATATTGTTGGGAATCTACAGTATATTATTAAAAAAAAACCAACATTCGGGTTCTAGGAGTTCCTGAAGGCATGGAGAGCGAGAAAGGATTAGAAGGCATTTTTAGTGAGATACTGGCAGAAAACTTCCCAGGTTTGGAGAATGACAGAGACATTCTAGTACAGGAAGCTCATAGAACCCTTAATAAGCATGACCATAAGAGATCCTCACCACTACACGTTGTACTAAAACTCACCACGGTAAAACATAACAAAAAGATTCTAAAATGTGCAAAGGAGAAACGTCAGATTACTCTCAGAGGCTCTCCAAATAGACTTACAGCTGACTTCTCATCAGAAACCCTACAGATTAGGAGGGAGTGGTGAGATATAGTCCAGGTACTAAGAGAGAAAAACTGCAAGCCCAGAATATTATATCCTGCAAAGCTCTCATTTGTGAATGAAGGTGAAATAAAGACCTTTCATAGCAAACAAAATTGAAAGAATTTGTCACCACACATCCAGCCCTGCAAAAGATGCTTAAAGATGTGTTACACACAGAAACACAGAAAACACAGTCATCAATATGAAAGAAGGTAAAGGCTCTGGCGCCACAGCTTAGTAGGCTAATCCTCCAACTGTGGCGCCAGCACATTGGGTTCTAGTCCCAGTGGGAGTGCCAGATTCTGTCCCGGTTGCTCCTCTTCCAGTCCAGCTCTCTGCTGTGGCCTGGGAGTGCAGTGGAGGATGGCCCCAGTCCTTGGGCCCTGCACCCACATTGGACACCAGGAGAAGCACCTGGCTCCTGGCTTCGGATCAGTGCGGTGCGCCGGCCACAGCGCAGTGGCTGCAGCACACCAGCTGCAGCAGCCATTGGAGGCCGAACCAACGGAAAAAGGAAGACCTTTCTGTCTCTCTCTCACTGTCCACTCTGCCTGTCAAAAAAAAAAAAAAGTAAGAAGGTAAAGGGAAAAAACCTCACAGTAAAGATCACAGGAAGTTCAAAGCATATATTAGAAAATATCTTTGGGGAAACAGCAGGGCAAAGTTTCTACTTATCAATAGTCACATTGAATGTGAATGGCCTCAACTATCCAGTTAAAAGACACAGATTGGCTGACTGGGTTACGGAACAAAACCCATCTATTTGCTGCTTACAAGAAACACATCTTTCCAACAAAGATGCATGCAGACTGAGAGTGAAAGGTTGCAAAAAGATATTCCATGACAACAGAAATGCAAAAAAAGGCGGGCGTAGCCATCTTAATATCAAACAACATGAACTTTAACACAAAAACTGTTAAGAGAGACAAGGAGGGGCACTATATAATGATTAAGGGATCAATTCAACAGGAAGATATAACGATTATCAATGTATATGCACCTAATTACAGGGCACCGGTTTATTTAAAAGGTATGTTAAGGGACTTAAAGGGAGACTTAGACCCCAATACAATAGTACTGGGGTACTTCAATACTCCACTCTCAGAAATAGACAGATCAACTGGACAGAAGATCAACAAGGAAACAGCAGATTTAATCGATACTGTAGCCCAAATGGATCAAATAGATAGCTACAGAACTTTCAATCCTACACAGAAAGCATTTACATTCTTCTCAGCAGTGCATGGAACCTACTCTAGGAATGACCACGTACTGGTCCATAAAGCAAGCCTCAGCAAATTCAAAAGAATTAGAATCATACGATGCAGTTTCTCAGACCACAGTGGAATGAAGCTGGAAATTAGGAACTCAGGAATCCCTAGAGCAGAAGCAAACACATGGAGATTGAGCAACATGCTCCTGAATGAACACTGGGTCATAGAAGAAATCAAAAGAGAAATCAAAAACTTTTTGGAAGTAAATGAGGATAACAGAACAACATACCAAAACTTATGGGATACAGCAAAAGCAGTGTTAAGAAGAAAGTTTATAGCAATAGGTGCCTACATCAAGAAATTGGAAAGGCACCAAATAAAAGAGCTTTCCATATATCTAAAGGATCTAGAAAAACTGCAGCAAACCAGATCCAAATCAAGTAGGAGAAGAGAAATAATTAAAATCAGAGAAGAAATCAACAGGATTGAATCCAAAAGAGCATTACAAAAGATCAGCGAAACAAAGATTTTTTGTAAAAATAAACAAAATTGACACCCTGTTGGCCCAACTAACTATAAAGAGAGAGAAAAGACCCAAATAAATAAAATCAGAGATGAAAAAGGAAATGTAACAACAGACACCACAGAAATAAAAAAGAATCATCAGAAATTACTACAAGGACTTGTATGCCAGCAAACAGGGAAATCTATCAGAAATGGATACATTCCTGGATACATGCAATCTACCTAAATTAAACCACGAAAACAAGGAAAACCTAAAAAGACCCATGGCTGAGACAGAAATTGCAGAAATTGAAACAGTAACAAAGGACCTCCCAACAAAGACAAAGCTAGGACCAGATGGATTCACTGCTGAATTCTACCAAACATTTAAAGAAGAACTAAATCAAATTCTTCTAAAACTATTCAGAACAATTGAAAAAGAGGGAATTCTCCAAAATTCTTTCTATGAAGCCAGGATCACCTTAATCTCTAAGCCAAAGAAAGATGCAGCATTGAAAGGAAATTACAGACCAATATCCCTGATGAACATAGAGGCAAAAATCCTCTATAAAATTCTGTCCAATAGAATGCAACAACACATCAGAAAGATCATCCACCCAGACCAAGTGGGATTTATCCCTGGTATGAAGGCATGGTTCAATGTTCACAAAGCAATCAATGTGATACACCACATTAACAGACTTCAGAAGAAAAAATGATATGATTATCTCAATAGATGCAGACAAAGCATTTACCTCACCCCAGTTAGAATGGCTCACATTCAGAAATCTACCAACAATAGATGCTGGAGAGGATATAGGGAAAAAGGGACACTAACCCACTGTGGGTGGGAATGCTAACTGGTGAAGCCACTATGGAAGTCAGTCTGGAGAGTCCTCAGAAACCTGAATACAGCCCTGCCATACAACCCAGCCATCTACTCTTTGGAATTTACCCGAAGGAAATTAAATTGGCAAACAAAAAAGCTGTCTGCACTTCAGTGTTTATTGCAGCTCAATTCACAATAGCTAAGACCTGGAATCTACCTAATTGTCCATCAACAGTAGACTGGATAAAGAAATTATGGGACATGTACTCTATAGAATACTATACAGCAGTCAAAAACAATGAAACCCGGTGATTTGCAACAAAATGGAGGAATCTGGAAAACATCATGCTGTGTTATTTAAGCCAGTCCCAAAGGGACAAATATCATATATTCTCCCTGATCGGTGACAACTAACCAAGCACCAAAGACGAAACCTATTGAAGTGAAAAGGACACTATGAGAAACAGTGACTTGATCATCCCTTATCCTAACTGTTGTTGAAGAACTTGATATTTATCCCTTTTAGTGTATTTTTGTCCTACTTAATGCTATTGGATGAACTCTGTAATGAATACACAATTATTCTTTGTTTAAATATAACTGAAAAGTGATCCCTGTTAAATATAATAGAGGGATAATAGAGGGAGATGTACAATTTAGGGCATGCTCAATTGGACTTGCCCCAAATGGTAGAGTTATAAACGTGCCAAGGGATTCCAATTGAATCCCATTAAGGTGGCAAGTACCAATGCCATCTCACTAGTCCAAGTGATCAGTTTCAGTTCACAATTGATCATAATGATAGAACTAAGAGTCAAAGGGATCACACAAACAAGCCTTCTGTTTGCTAATACTAACTGATAGAATTAAAAAGGAGAAAACAATCCAACATGGGAAGTGGGATACACAGCAGACTCATAGAATGGCAGATGTCCTAAATAGCACTCTGGCCTCAGAATCCGCCCTTAAGGCATTTGGATCTGGCTGAAGAGCCCATGAGAGTATTTTAGGCATGGAAAGCCAAGACACTCTGGCAAAAAAAGGCCTTAATGAAAGTTCTCTGTGAGTGAGATCCCAGTGGAACGAATGGGGCCATCAAAGAAGGAGGTGCCTTTTTCCGAAGGGAAGAGATAACTTCCACTTTGAATATGACCTTGTCTAAATAAGATAGAGTCGGTGCACTTAAGAGGCTTCCATAGCCTTGGCAATTCATGACTAGAGCCTAGGGAGACTACTGACGCCATAAACAAGAGTGTCAAATTGTTAAGTCAACAACAGGAGTCACTGTGTACTTACTTCTCATGTGGGATATTTCCTAAATATGTTGTCCAATGTGTAGTAATGCTATAACTAGTACTGAAACAGTATTTTACACTTTGTGCTTCGTTGTGGGTGCAAACTGATGAAATCTTTACTGAATATATATACTAAATCGATCTTCTGTATATAAAGATAATTGAAAATGAATCATGATGTGAATGTAATGGGAGAGGGAGCAGGAGATGGGAGGGGTGCGAATGGGAGGGAAATTATGGTGGGGAGGCAATTGTAATCCATAAACTGTACCTTGGAAATTTATATTTACTAAATTAAAAAAAAAAGCCTAGTGTGATTACTGACACCATAAACAAGAGTGTCAATTTGTTAAGTCAGCAACAGGAGTCACTGTGCACTTACTCCTCATGTAGGATCTCTGTCCTTAATGTGTTGTCCAATGTGAATTAATGCTGTAACTAGTACTCAGAAATTACTTTTTACTTTGTGTTTCTGTGTCCGTGCAAGATGTTGAAAGCTTTACTTAATATATACTAAATTGATCTTCTGTATATAAAGATAATTGAAAATGAATCTTGATGTGAATGGAATGGGAGGGGGAGTGGGAGATGGGAGGGTTGTTGATGGGTTGGAAGTTATGTTGGGGGGAATTCCACTGTAATCCATAAGCTGTACTTTGGAAATTTATATTTATTATATAAAAGTTAGAAAAAGCAATCAAGTCATTAAAAATGACAATTTTAAGTAATTTCCTATCAATAATTTCTTTGAATTAGAATGTATTGAATTCTCTAATAAAAAATATGTAGACTGGCTGAGTGGATAACAATAATGATCTATACATATGCTGCCTACAAGAGACTCATTTCAATTTAGAGGACACATATAGATTGAAAGTGAAAGGGTGAAAATGATATTCCTTAAAAATGGCACTCCAAAGGATCAGAAACAGCTATTCTTGTATCATAAAACTATGTTAAGTTGAAAACTGTCTT
The DNA here is from genome assembly GCA_949820135.1 of Sylvilagus floridanus. Taxonomy (NCBI): domain Eukaryota; kingdom Metazoa; phylum Chordata; class Mammalia; order Lagomorpha; family Leporidae; genus Sylvilagus; species Sylvilagus floridanus. The sequence continues at coordinate 63,669,667 of OX463223.1, read as the reverse complement.
AAGAGGAAAAAGAGGTTAATATGTAATCATAAAGGAATCCATTCATCAAGAGGATATAACAATTATAAATATGCATGAACCACAGCACTGGAACACCTAAACTAGAAAATAAATATTAACAGAATTGAAAGGAGAAATAGTGATAGAATAATAGTAAGAGCATTTAATACACTCACATTCTTCAAAGGCTGTATCATACCCACGGAAAATTAATAAGAAAACAGCAGACTTGAACTCCACTTCAGATTGAACGGAACTAACAAATATACATAGAACACTCCACCCAGAAAAAGCAGAATGCTCATACTTCTCAAATACACACAAAACTATTTCCAATAACACAACATTTGTTAGACATAAATCTGAAAAAATTCTAGACGGGAGCAGATGTTTAGTGCAATGGTTAAGATGCTGCTTGGGACAACCACAATTCATATAAGAGTGCTTGAGTTTCATTCCCGATTCCACTTCCAATAGCAGCTTCCTGTAAATGTGCAACCTGGGAGGCAGTAGGTTTGGTTTAAGTGCCTGAAACCCACATAAGATAACTGAATGGAGTTTGGGGCTCCTCATTTCCGCTTAGCCCAGCCCCAGCTATCGCAGGCAACTGAGGGGTAAACAAGTAGATGAAATATACTTCTCTCACTCTCTGTCTTTTGCTCTGTATTCTGAGTCTATTAAAATAAATGAATAAATTAAAAAAAAACTCAATAAGATTGAAAATATGTCAAGTGTCATTTCCAACCACAATAGAGTGAAACTAGATGTGAATAATATGGTAATGATTGGAAAATTCACAAACGTGTAGAAACTAACCAGCACATTCAACACCCATTAGGCCATACCTTCCAATAAAGTTGCATTGGGAATTCATCTTCCAACACATAAATTTTGGAGGAGAAGCGGGGGGGAGGGGAGGTATGGGTGGGGAAGCCATTGCAATCCACAAGTTGTACCTTGGAAATTTATATTCTAAATAAAAAAAATTTAAAAAAAGAATTATTTAACATTTATTGTCATCTTCTGCCCCTTAAATAAACCAGAATGTTCCTAAAAGTAAAAAAAAAATTTTGGAGAAGAAATATCAAACCATAGCACTATGTATCTTATAAGGGCTTTATATCCAAAGTACATAAGGAACTCCAAGAAGAATTTAATAGCAGAAAACAAAGAAACAAAAACAAATAACACAATATAAAAATAGGCATAGAATGTGAATAGTCCCATTTCTTCAAAGACAGCATACAAATGGCCAGCACATCATTACTTATCAGGTACATGCAAATCAAAACCACAATGGAATATCCCACCATATCTGTTGGGATGACTGTTATCAAGAAGCCAAAAGAAAAATGTTGGTGAGGATTTGAAGAATAAAGAACACTTCTCTACTTGATGGGAACAAAAACTGGTACAACTATATTGGAAAACATTATAGCAGTTCCTCCAAAAACTAAAAATTGAACTACCATGTGATGTACAATCCTACCTCAGCACATATATCCAAAGAAATAAAATTGGTGTCTCAAGAGGTATCTGCACTCCCATTACATATGGTGTTATTCACAATGGCCAAGATATGAAATCAACATAATTTTCCATTGACAGATGAATGAGTAAAGAAAAGATGGTGCAGGCACATAATATAATATTATTCAGCCTTTCAAAAAGTAAATCCTCTCATTTGTAATGGAATGGTTTAACCTGGAGAACATTATTCTGAGATAAGACAGGCAGACAGCCGGCGCAGTGGCTCAACTGGCTAATCCTCCGCCTTGCGGCGCTGGCACACCGGGTTCTAGTCCCGGTCGGGGCACCGGATTCTGTCCCGGTTGCCCCTCTTCGAGGCCAGCCCTCTGCTGTGGCCCAGGAGTGCAGTGGAGGATGGCCCAAGTGCTTGGGCCCTGCACCCTAAGGGAGACCAGGAAAAAGCACCTAGCACCTGGCTCCTGCCATCGGATGAGCGCGGTGCACCGGAAAAAAGTTTCAGTTTTGCAGGATAAGTTCTGGAAATCTAATGAATAGTATGGTGACTATAGTTAATACTGTATTGTATACTACTTGAAATTTGCTCAACTTAAATGTCTTCACCACAAAAACAGTGTCTCCGTGAGGTAATATATATGTTAATTAACTTTAGTATGATAATAATTATACAATGAAAACATCATTATATCACATCCTACACTTTAATATTTTAATTTTATTTATCAATTGTGCATCAATATAGCTGGAAAGTAAATTTAAAAAAACATAGACAATGTCTTGTCCAAGTCTCTAAAATTGCGATGACAGTTGTTTAAACTTAGAGCTATTGTCAAAGGAGAGAAAAGAAGATCAATGATCTTTGAAAATGGCATAGCATTCTGCAATTTTAATGTATGATTACCGGTATATCATACTGTAGATATGCTGCATATTTCCTTTGTTCCCAGTCTGTTTACTGTTGTAGGGGCTCTTGGAAAAGATGTAGTTGTGGGCCGGCACATGGCTCACTTGGCTAATCCTCTGCCTGCGGCGCCAGCAACCCGGGTTCTAGTCCCAGTTAGGGTGCTGGGTACTAGTCCTGGTTGCTCCTCTTCCAGTCCAGTTCTCTGCTGTGGCCTGGGAATGCAGTGGAGGATGGCCCAAGTGCTTGGGTCCCTGCACCCACATGGGAGACTTGGAGGAAGCACCTGGCTCCTGGCTTCGGATCAGTGCAGCGCTGGCTGTTGTGGCCATTAGGGGAGTGAACCAATGGAAGGAAGACCTTTCTCTCTGTCTCTCTCTCACACTAACTCTGCCTGTCAGAAAAAAGAATTGATCTCATGTATACAAAGAGAATTGAAAATGAATCTGGATGTGAACGAAAGGGTGGAGGGAGCGGGCAAGGGGGGAGGGTTGCGGGGGGGAGGGAAAATATGGGGGGAAAGCCATTGTAATCCATAAGTTGTACCTTGGAAATTTATATCCTAAATAAAAGTTAAAAAAAAAAAGAAATAAGAAGATGTAGTTGTGGGAGTTGTCAGGATGGCTGAATAGAGAAGCCCAGTGTTCACTGACTCCTCCACAGAGAAGACTCAAAGCAACTACATTTGAAAGCATTCCTGAGGCAGAACATCTGAACTTAGTAAGGGAACAATGAGGAACATGGTAGGCTACTGAGAAGAGGCATAGTAGCAGTAAGAGAGAGAGAGAAACAGTAAGCCAACCAGAAACTGAATCCCTGGCCCCACCACTAGGGGGATTCTCTATTGCAGGAGAAAGAGTGAGCAGGGTGCATCAGCAGGGCCCATGTACATGAGTACCTCACATGGGCAATTCTCACTAGAGAGGAATCTAGCCACCACAGTCCAGCAGTTCAGTAAGGAGGGATCCCTGGAAAGCAGCTGTCACTCTGGGCTCTTGTACCTCTCATGAATAGTTATCTGGACTTTCTGGGCTCTATCAAGCCCAGCACTCAATACACTTGCTCAGAGCACTGCTCTAGGCTTTCAGTCCCATTGCCAAGCCCACCATGCTACTGACTTCCTCAGGCTCTGATCCAGGATTTCTGTTCTCTGCCCATTCCAAAATGCAATGTACTTGCTGAGGGCTCTGTCCTGGTCTTTTCATGCCCCACTCAGCCTAGCTGACTGCTTACTGCCTGTGAGCTCTGGCCTGGGGTTTCTGTGCCTTGCCAAGCCCAGTGCATGGCTATGGGCTCCAACTCCTTCCATGGAAGCTGCCAAGTTTCTATGATCCTCTAAGGCTAGTATGTTGCTGCTCACATGGCTCTGGTCTGGGGTTCCTACACCTGATCCAGTTCAGCATGTGACCAATAGCGAATGACCTGGGATTGCTTGTTCTTCTGTCCCAGAGCCAAAACCAATTGGGACCCAGCCACTCTTTCAGACAATATCTGAGGAACCGCCTACCTCCTACCTCCACACAAGCATTGGTGCTACTCTTGCTACTCTGGAGTTGGGTAGTGGCTGGGAGTCCATGAGTCCAACCTCCTACCGGAGCCAGTGTAATTCCGGCTCCTGATTTGGATAGTTTCTGGGAATTTGAGTGGCAGACCCACTTGCAGCACTAGTAGGGCCTACTCCTGATACCTGAGAAACTCCTCATTCTAGTTCCTATGACATAATATGGTTTGGGTCTGAGTGACTGGGATCCCAGCAACTGCACTGGGCCCCAGAAACATCCTGGATGCCCACCATTGCTGCAATAAACTGTAACATTAAAAGGTAAAGGAAGATTACACTATGGAATCCAACCAGAACTAAAGCCAAAGAACTCTAAACTTTGTGTAGAGTTAATCCTATGAGTATAAAAATTAACTGAAAATTGATTGTATAAAATAAGAATGGGAGGGCGGCGCTGTGGCGCAATAGGTTAATCTTCCGCCTGTGGCACCCGCATCCCATAAGAACACTGGTTCTAATCATGGCTGTTCCACTTCTGATCCAGCTCTCTACCATAGCCTGGGAAAGCTGTAGAAGATGGCCCAAGTTGTTGGACCCAAGCAACCACATGGGAGATCCAGAAGAAGCTCCTGGCTCCTGGCTTCGGATCTGTACAGCTACGGCCATTTTGGCCATTTGGGGAGTGAACTGGTGGATGGAAGACCTCTCTGTGTCTCTCCCTCTCACTGTCTGTAACTCTACCTCTCATATAAATAAATAAATAAAAATATTTAAAATAAGAATGGGAAAGGAAGAGGGAGGAGAAAGAAAGGCAGGAGTATGTATGGGAGGGAGGTGTGGGGGGAGTAGCATTATGTTCCCAAATCTGTATATTGTAAATGTATGAAGCTGTATTCATTAAACAAAATAAAAATAACTAAAAAAATAAAATAAAGCCAAAGTACTCTACCAAACAAATACTCAAATACAATTCCTCAGGGAAAAACCTTCAATCAATGAAAACAATCTTCTAAAAGTGATAGAAACAACTGATTCCCCTAGATATGCAAAAATCAAATGAGGAACACAAGAAATATAAGAAAACAAGGCATATGATATTCCAAAAAGGAACACAATAATGCTTTAATATCAGACTATGAAGATACGATCAGAATATCAATTTAAAGTAATCTCAATTAAGAAAAGGTATAAGGAAAAAAACATTTGGCATCTAACCACTAGCAAGAGGAATCTCATTACATATTATGGTCATTTTGTTGGCCTAGGAGTTGAAAGGATCATTTTGGAAACAAAACAATAATGCCAAAATATTTATGTGACAAGCTAAGTTATATAATAGATATTTAGACTCTTTTAAAAGTAACACTTATGTGTAAACACCTCCAGTTGCCCTATTCAAGCATCAATTTAATTCAATACAAGTTACTGAAACTCTATTATGTTAAGTATTGTGAACGTTACAGAAATTAGTATTTCATTATCCGTTCCATACAGGGGCATATGGCTAAGTGGGAGGAGGTAGGCATTCATGCATTTACATAATACAAGTGAGATTAGAATAAATATGAGACAGTATTAAAAATAAATTCTATAGGATTATAAGAAATAAAAAGTTTAATGAGTGGAAGTATTTGGAAATCTCTAATGGAGAATATGAAATTCAAGCTACACTTGAAGAATGGAAAGAAATTTGAAAGGTAATGTGTGAAGATAAGGTCAAGATCAGAGATGCCTGCACCACCATATTTATAGCAGCACGGTTCAGAAAAGTCAAAATATGGAATAAACCATGGTGTCCATCATCAAATGAATGGATCAGCGAGAGGATATCATGCTGACTGAAAGAAACTAGACACAGAAAGACAAATGCTGCATGTTCTCCCTTATATGTGGGGGTTACAATTTTAAAAAATCAAAAAAGAAAAAGAAATGACTGTGTTTATCAGTTTTTTTTAGCAAATGTAGTGTTTTGCCAAATTTTGTTTGAAAACTTTGCCAAGTGAATTGTTAAGAATGAAATACTATTATAGTTTTAATGATCTGTGACTATTTGGAATTTACTATGTCAGTGAAATGGACATCACTTCATTTGATTATTGTTTATAAACCTTTGCCTATATTCTTGCTGAACTGTGGTCTTTTTACTTTTTATTTGTTAAACTGTATATTTAGTGGATCATTCTGTTTTTTACTATAATGTAAATTTAAAATATGTAATTTCAAAACTGTTTTAAAAAATAAAGAAAAATGAGTATGGAAAAAGAAATAGAAATGAACAGACAACAAAAAATGTTAGGAACATTCAGGTTACTAAAGATTTTTGAGATTGTGAGGTAAATGCTATTGAGAAAAGGCTGAAAATATGAATAAAAAGGCAATTACCCAGCACCTAAATTCAAAACTGAATTTTTAATCTCGTAGCATTTCTGTTTGCTTCATCCTAAACAAATGTGATCATGCTCTGAGGACTGTAGGGGGCAGTGTGACACTTGCTACTGAGGATCAGAAATTGCTACAAATGTATTCATTCTAAATATTAACACACACGCACACACACATATCAAACTGAGGCTCCTAGATAGATCACCAAAACAACTAATACATTTTGTCACATCATTAACAAAACCTGTTGTTACTGGTGTCATATTGATAAAAACTCTGGTTGGTTGACTTAAAATGTTTACTATTTGATTGACCCTTTAGTACAATGCAACCCACTCTGAGGTCTCATTTCAAAAACTGTTTTATAGGACTAGGGTGATAAGTGCTATTCCTATTTTTCGAGTGAGGAAGTAGATACAGAGTGATGATGGGTTGCTGAAATTTGTACAGCAAGTCAAAGGCAGGACACCAAAACAAGCAATTTTGGTGAAATTTACCAATTGATTTCAAGGAGATTAAAGGCATTTTCTCACTTAAATTGTCTGTTATAATATTTGTATACAACTAAAATTCTCTTGTAAATCAAACCATGTTTCTTCTTTAATAGTAATAGTTATTATATACATTCAAGTGCTTTCTCATGCACTACCTCATTTAATCCTCACAGCAAACCCGTATGATAGGTGATGAATATATTAGTACCATTATTTTACAGACTGATAAGCTGAAACTCAGGAAGGATAAGCTGCTCGTCCAAAGTAATAAAACCAATGAATAACAAAGTTGGAACTAAACTGGAATCTAGGAATGTCATAACTAGTCTGTGAACATTAGTACTATACTCACCATCTCCCTAGTTTAATAAAATTTAACACTTTTCATCAGTTTGAGGAGTTCTAAGAACAACTTACAAGTATCTGTCACCCTCATTGAGGATGATAGCCTGTCACAGTCAGTGAAAAATACAACCATCAATTTGTTTTGTTATGTTTGGCTTGAGTATTCTCTGAAATTAGGTAGAAAATGGTACACACCGAAAATACCGTAAGTATTTTTGTTGTTATTGTTAATAGGACCAATGGGACAAATAAAAAAGTGGTGATTTATCCATAGTTTTCAGTCATTTAATTCTGTATTTATTATATGGAACACTGCAATTCACCCACAAATTCTTACACCAAAGTGTATTCCTAGGAAGGAAAACTTGTTAAAAAGAACGGATGATATTTTTATTGTTGAAAGTTGTGATGCTTGCTTTAGTAATTCAGGCTTGGTACTGCAAATATTGTCCTTGCCAGTACTTTTCCGAAAATATTGACGATAGGAAATGCCAGCTCAGGATGGGGTGGATATATTTCTATTTAAATTGTTCTCTCTCCAACAACCTCTTTCATTCTGGGAAACAGTCCAATTCCGACAATCTCATGTGTTCTGAGGTGTAGAATCTTTCATTTGAGGAGCATCAAAGCAGTCCTAAGGGGCTCTTTAAAAAAGGACAGGAGGCTGGGAGGGAGACTTCAAAATATTGGCAAAGAGACAAATAAAATACACTTCACTTTTAAATGAATGCAAAATATTGTGAAACTGTGTCTTGGAGATTATTCCCAACGTGTAATTTAAAAAACATTGGCCCGTGTTCACAAAGAACGGGCCATGCTTACCCCAACCTCCAAATAATAACCATTCAAAATGGCCTTTTCATAAAGATTCTCATTCATAAATTTAGACTTGTCATTTTTATTAGCCAAACAATATTTGAATATCTTGGGGAAAGGAGAAAACAAAATCATTTTTCTCTTCCTTTCTATTTTAAGTGAAATAATTGAAATTATTATGTTCCATTCATAATTTGAAGAGTCTGTAGTTAATAGATTTTGTTGGGAAGGGGGCTGGGATTCATTTTTTGAAAAAGCTCATTTGGAACATGAATGTGTAGTTAGCAGTGGAGACGCTTTTTAAAATTATTATTTAGGATAAAACGTAGAGAAATTTGAATCCTCTTCTATTGCATAAGTGCTCCACTAATATTTCTTAAGTCACCATATCCATGGGATTATCTTACTAAGGAAAGTGCACCAGTCAGAAATCTTCCCCAATTCATGAGTGATAATATCTCATTGACTTAGAAAGGCTATAACCAGTCAAGAAGTGTCTCGTTTCTCCTAGGATTGATTGACTGTTTTTTTCCCTTAGGGAGTTAAACTAGATTTTGAAATGCTGGCTTTAGCCAGATTCTCATGATGCCAAGGTTCCACAATCATTCTCTGTTTCTGAAAGTTTCTGTGGACATAACCTTATTTTCATAAGTAAAATTTTGAGATAAAGGAAAACAATCTTTAAAATTAAAACACTTTGGCTTTCATGGGGAAAAAGGGTTGAGTGACTAGTAATATAAGGATAAATATAAATTAAAAAAGTGCTTGATATAATAGTGTGACTTAACCTTTCATTAACTATAACTATACTAAGCCTATATTTCTAGCAAGCTTTCACTTCCTTTCCTGCATAAGATGATCTAATGTCTTCATATGTAAACTGATTGGCAGTTGCATTAACCTCCAAAAACACCAGGCCAAAAGAAACATACTCGATTATATTGTTTTAACTAATATGAACACATATATTTAAAGAAAATGTATTAGCTAAAGAACTCCTATATGGGACATCAGATAGCATAGTGGATAATACCTTAGATGTTGAATAAACAAGAAAATGTGTTCCAAATAGACGATTCTTTTTTTTATTTTTTATAAAATAATACGCATAATAATTTTTTATAAAATAATATTTTTTATAAAAAAATAGGCAGAGTGGACAGTGAGAGAGAGAGAGAGACAGAGAGAAAGGTCTTCCTTTGCCGTTGGTTCACACTCCAATGGCCGCCGCGGCCGGCGCGCTGCGACCAGTGCACTGCGCTGATCCGATGGCAGGAGCCAGGTGCCAGGTGCTTTTCCTGGTCTCCCATGGGGTGCAGGACACAAGCACTTGGGCCATCCTCCACTGCACTCCCGGGCCACAGCAGAGAGCTGGCCTGGAAGAGGGGCAACTGGGACAGAATCCGGCGCCCCAACCGGGACTAGAACCCGGTGTGCCGGCACCGCAAGGCAGAGGATTAGCCTGTTGAGCCACGGAGCCGGCCCCAAATAGACGACTCTTGTGACAGTATTTTATAAAAAATTTAAGGATTTCTTTGAAGAAACTGCAATGAGATAACTTCAAAGTATATCTCCAAACAGTTAAATGTTTGGCATATTGGATAGAGTTACTTAATATTAATCACATAAATGTTAGTAAACACTTGTCAAGTACAAAAAAAGTCATTTTAGATAAGTTGTTTGTTTCCTGGCATTAATTGATCAATAGTTCCAAATATACATGATGATTACAAGTACAGAAAATGCAAGATTTTGTATGTTGTATGTGTAAAGCTTTTAAAGTAAAAAATTGAGAAGAAAATATGCTAAGATGAAACCTTAGTTAACACAATTAAAGTTTGGGTTTCTCTTTCTTATTGTATTATGGTCTTGTGGAAACAATTCTGAAGATTCAGTAGCCTACAATCTATTCTGAGGTTATACAGTTTGACCCACATATTTTTTCTCTGAAAATATGATAATAGACTGGACAGTGATAAATACAACCTGGTATTAAAATATTAAATATATATGCATTAATTTTTAGAACTTTTTATTTATTTTAAAGAGAGAGAGAGAGAGAGAGAGAATTAGAATCTTCTAGCTGCTGGTTCACTCCCCAAATAGCTGCTACAACTGGGAGTGTTCTGGGCTGAAGCTAGGAACCTGGAACTCCATATGGGTCTCCCACAAGGATGGCAGGACCCACATACTTGGGCCATCTTCAACTGCTTTCCTAGGCACACCAGAAGAAGTCTAAATCAAAAGCATAGAGACACTCTGATATGAGATGCTGGCATCACAGGCAATGGCTTAACCTATTACACCAAAATGATTTATGTACTATTTTTTTACCAGACTATGTATAGGCAATTTAAAGCGTATTATATAATTTAATTCTTCCATCAATTATATGATGTCAGACCTGAGTATTATTGTACTATTTTGCAGATAGGTAAATTTGATTACCAAAAAATAGGTTAAAGAGTAGTCAAATTGCTTCCCAATAAGAGATAGTACCAGGACATAAATCACAGTTTGACTCCAAAATTACTTTATTTTTCATGAAAAGTCTACAAGAGAAACTTACCAATTCATTGTAGAAGTCAGTAGTTTAATAAGTTTAGTCTTACATTTTGATGAAAACTGGCATGATGATTTTGAGAATTCCCTAAAGACGCTGTGATTGAAATAAAAGAAAAATTATCCTTTCAAATTAAGTAGAACATCAGTCAAATGGCAGACTAGGAAGATTCAGGCCCCAGGAAACATCAAAAATATCAGAACACAACTGGAGACTAGCTGGAATAATTTTGTAGGAGGTCTGGAAAGCAGTCAAAACTCTATAGCAATATCAGTGAATATAGAGCCACATTCAAAACAGTGGCAAATTTCTTTCTTTTTTTTTTTTTTTTGGAGGTAAAATAGCAAAGTTTATTAGGGAAGGGACATCAGTGAAAACGGATGGACACCTCTCCAGACAGGACCTGAGAGAGAGTGCGGGGGGTGGGGGTCAGTGGAGAGAGAGTACACCTGACCAGGTCAGGCGGGCGACTCAGCAGACAGGCAGAGGGCTGAGCGCGCAGTCCGGTTGAGGCCGGGGGTTTTTAAGGAGATGGGTCTTGCTTTCCACCTCTGCTCCTCTTGGAACAAAGGGCTTTTTGGATGTAAATAGAAAAACTCCTATCTGAGTTTTTCCCTGAAGGTATCAGACAGGAGGAAGGCTAGCTGGCGCCATCCTGGGTTTGGAGGAAGGGTGAGCAAGACCTCCTGGAGAGTGGGGATCCGAGCAGGGTGTTTGAAATGCAGATACTGGGCTGTACCTGGGAGAAGGGGCAGGGACCCCCACCAGGCAAGTTATCAGGTAGAAGGGGGCAGGGTAGGATGCAGAGGCCTGACTGCCCCTGGAATGTTGCCGGGCTGCCGGGATGACTCTGAGGTGCAGATGCATATGCTGGACATAGATGTCTTTTCCTTAGGCCTTTATGTTACACACACATAAGCTCATAACTAACTTCCTACCTAACATTCCCCCCTCAAGAGGTAATACCCAAAATTCTTCTTTGGGATTATGGATGAAGTTCCGTTTTCTGTAACTTCTTCAAAGCTGGCATGTGGGCGTTGAGGGGGATTTGGGTATTTCCTCTTGCTATCTGTCTTATGGTGTGCAACAGTGGCCTTGGAAAGACTGTGCTGCTCGGTCCAGAGGGCTGCTCAGGTCATCCAATGGAATGGGCTGGAAGCCTTGTCTGACGACCATTTGGAGTTCGACAGCTTTTAGTCTGTTAGAGACAAAATGAATAAGGGCATTAAAAACACACGGTCCAAAGAGAAGCAGCAAGATTACAGAAGTTATTGGGCCAAGGAGAGGAAATAGCCAGGATTTCCATGACCAGATGTCAGGCCAGAAATCTCAGCCTTGCTTGGCCTGGTCCTGGAGGTGTTTGGCTTTGTCCAGGAAAAGTACGAATTTGGATTTGTACCTGTCTAGTCTGATTGACCCAGAGACAACATTTTTCCTGGAGCATGGCACATATACCTCTTGGAGCAGCAGTTAGCATGTCCAGTATTTTTTTTCATAACCTTTTGTGACTTCCACACACCCTCTTTAACTTACTTTAAACATTCCATCATTTCCATTCCAGTCTAGAGTATACTAGCCATCAGGATAAAATCATTCTTACAAACCATGTCCTTTCCTTATTAAAAACTCTTTCCTTCTTAACTTTTTTTTACCAAGAACACTCTTTTCTTTTTAACCTTTTTTACCAAGCACACATTCCTGTACTTGTGATGTTTTTCATAGAGCCTGGTTGGCTCTTACCAGAAGACTGAGGTCTCCATGCAGAATGAAGGTGCCAGGTTATTCCTAGGGCCTTACAAATCCCTTGTGTAATCTGGGGGATGAAGGAAGGCCCATTGTCGCTTTGTAAAGGCTTTGGAAGACCGAAGCGTGGAATAACTTCCTTTAGGAGGACTTTGGAACAGTGGCAAATTTCAAAGAATTTTAATTTTCCCTTGCCCCATCCCTCACCAGTACATCATGGTCCTAGTGTAGAGAAATTATCAGCCCAGTTGCAAATTCATTGTCTTGAACCTGAGAGAATACATCGGATCTCATTGTTGTGTGTGTCTGTATGCATATATGTGTGTATATGTGTGTGTGTGTGTGTATATATATATATATATATGTATATGTTTGTGTCCATATGTATATATGAGAGAGAGTGAGAAAGAAAGAAAGAGAACACTCATCCACTGCTTCTTTCACCTAATTCCTGCACTAGCCAGGGTTGGACTAGGCTGAAAGAAGGGGTGGAAAAAAACTCAACCCAGATCTCTAGCATAGGTGGCAGGAATTCAGTTACTTGAGCTATCATTGCTGCATCCTAGTAACAGAAGATTTCATTGTCAAAGTTCTAATATGTCTGATCTGCCAGGAAGACTGCTCTCTGTTTTGCACAATTCTGAGCTCAGTAAAGGAAAGTGGTATGGCTCAATACAGGAAAAGAAAATTTTAGACCAATATACAAAATTCTTCAACAAAATACTAGTAGAAAGAATTCAATGGCACAAAAAGGGTCATAGTCTGTGACTATGTGAGATGTTCCCTTGGGATGTGAATATGTTGCAACCTATACAATCAATAAATCTGATAAACCATTATTGACAGAATGGCAGACAAAACCACTATGATGATCACAACAGATGCAGAAAAACCATTTGACAAAATCTGTTATCTTTCCACAATAAAAACTCTCAACAAATTAGGTATAAAAGAAATGTAACTATAATAAAGGCTAAATATGACAAGTCCACACAGTGATGAAAAGATAGTAAGTCTTTAAGAATATAAACAAAATAAAGATTCTGATTCTTTCTACTTCTGTTCCACATAGCTCTGATAATTCTGGCCAGAGAAATCAGGCAAGAGAAAGAAATAACAATAATCTAAATTTTTAACTTTTATTTAATGAATATAAATTTCCAAAGTACAGCTTATGGATTACAATGGCTCACCCCCCCAATAACTTCCCTCCAACCCGCAAACCCCCTTTCCCACTCCCTCTCCTCTTCCACAATAATCTAAATTTAAAAAGAAGCAAATCCATTTTTGTATGAATCTGATGTGATTTTATAAACTGTAACTATATAATGTGATTAATATGTTAGCTTGGTTGTGGTTATCATTTCACAATGTAAGTATATCAAAATATCAGTTATACCTTACATATACACATTTTTATTTGTCAGTCATAGCTCCACAAAGGTTTAAGAAATGACAACAAATTAAATCTTATAACAAATGGCCAAATATCAGCCAAATATAAAGACAGGCAGTAATGAAGGAAATGGTGAGTGAAAAAACTACAAGCATATCTATAACAAATAGCAAAATATCAAAAACAAGCCCTTTCCTATAATTAATTATGTTCATTGTGAATGGTATAAACTTGCTAATAAAATGCATATTGGTAAAAGTTATTTTTAAAAAAAGCATCTATTTATATACTGGCTATAAAACACTTACTTAAGATGTAAGTACACAACTAGATTGAAAGTGAAATGAAGGTAAATGCTATTATATGAAAACAGTAAAGAAAAGAGACTAAGAATCAGCCCTTAAGGCATTCGGATCTGGCTAAAAAGCCCATGAGAGTATTTCAGGCATGGAAAGTATTTCAGGCATGGACTGTGGCAAGAAAAAAGAAAGACCTAAATGAAAGATCTCTGTGAGTGGAGTCCTAGCGGAAAGAAAGATCCATCAAAGAAGGAGGTATCTTTCTCTGAAGGGAGGAGAGAACTTCCACATTGACTATGGCCTTGTCTAAACAAGATCGGAGTTGGTGAACTCAAGAGGCTTCCATAGCCTTGGCAGCTCATGCCAAGAGTCTTGGGTGATTACTGACGTCATAAATAAGAGAGTTAATTGTTAAATCAACAACAGGAGTCACTGTGCACTTACTCCCTATGTAGGATCTCTGTCCTTAATGTGTTGAACTATGTGAATTAATGGTATAACTAGTACTCAAACAGTACTTCATACTTTGTGTTTTGGTGTGGGTGCAAACTGTTGAAATCTTTACTTGGTATATACTAAATTGATCTTTTGTATATAAAGATAATTGAAAATGAATCTTGATGAAGAATGGGATGGGAGAGGGAGTGGAAGATGGGATGGTTGCGGGTGAGAAGGTAGTTATGGGGGGAAAAAGCTGCTATAATCCAAAAGTTGTACTTTGGAAATTTATATTTATTAAATAAAAGTTAAAAAAAAGAAAAGAGACCAAGTAAAAACACGCTACAAGAAATTAGGAGCATTATATATATATATATATATATATATATATATATATATTTATATACATATACATATATAAAATTTATTTATTTGAGAGGTAGAGTTACAGAGAGGGGGAGCTAGAGATATAAAGAAAGGTCTTCCATCCACTGGTTCACTCCCCAAATGGCTGCAACAGCCAGAGCTGAGCCAATCCGAAGCCAGGAGCTTCTTCCAGGTTTCCCATACTGGTACAGGGGACCAAGCACTTGGGCTATCTTTCACTGTTTTCCCAAGCCACAAGCAGAGAGCTGGATCAGAAGAGCAGCAGCTGGAAAACAAACTGGCACCCATATGGGATGTAGCACTGCAGGTGGAGGGTTAGCCTATTATGCCACAGTGCCAGGCCCAAGAGCATTATATATTAACAAAAGCTACTTTTCCAAGAGAATGTGTCAGTGGAAGCAGATATGCACCAATTATAAAAACCCCAAAATATAGAAAGCATATATTGACAGGAATGACATGATAAATGAACAGATTTACAGTGATTGCAGATTTTAATACCCTAATTTCAATAATGAGTACGACAATGAGACAAAAGATTAATAAGAAAATATGAGTAAAGAAATGTAATAGCACTAAAAACAAATTAGACTTAAAAGGCATATACAGTGCACTCCACTAAACAACAAAAGAATACATATTTTTTCTTAAGTGCACAAACAACATTCTCCAGGATTTACTGTTTATTATGCCAGAAAAGTTGTCTTGATGAATTTAAAGACCAAAATCACGTAAAGCTCATCATGTATGCAATTGAAGCAAGAAAGTACTTAATAAAACTCAACACCTTTTCCTGATAAGAAACATTTAGTGAACTAGAAGTGGAAAGTGTATTAGTCTGTAATTTTTCAATAACAAAATTCTAGGGTGAGTCACTTAAACAACACAGATGTATTTTTCCCACAGTTCTGGAGGTCAGAAATCCAAGATCAAGGTGCCATAAACATTAGTTGCTAGTGGAGTCTGTCTTTTTGACTTGGAAAAGCCACCTACTTGCTGTTTCTGAACATGAAAATTCCTGTTGGCGTTTGTAGAGAGAGGTCTATGGTTTCTGTTTATCTGCTTATAAGGACACAAGTCCCAGAAGATTAGAGATCCACCGTTATAAACCACTTAACCTTAATTACTTTGCTTATGGCCTCATCTTCATACACTTTGGGCCTTAGAGAATTAATATATGAATTTTGAAGTGACACAGTTCAGTACATAGCAGAACTCAACTTCCTCAACATAATAAAGCCCATATAAAGAAAAACTCATAGCTAACAATGCCTAATAGTGGAGAATATTAATATTTACCTCTAACATCAGGAAGAAGACAAGGATGCATATTTGAAAAAAATTCCACAAATGTGACTGAATCACAAAACAAATTAAGCAAAGGTACAGAGTACAAAATCAACACAAAAATCTGTTACATTTCTGATTATAATCTTTGAGTTAAGATGGTTCAAAGTACAATTTTTAAAAATGTTAGGATGGTGCAAAATTGATATACATTCATGAGAAATTGTATTTTGAAGTTTGAATTTCAATCCTTTATTGGGTTAGTGAGATGCTATAATAATACTCTCTTGTAATGCTGGGCATCAGCAGCGAGCTGCCACTTCCAGTCAGTCACTTGATCATCTGAGAAATTATGCTGCTAAGCTTTGAAGTTTAGGTGTGTTACATGCATTTTTGATTTGCAATATTTTCATTTCAGAATGGGTTCATCAGGATTTAATCCATTGCATGTCAAGGAGCATCAGGATTAATAATGAGTAATTTTTTAAAGATTTATTTATTTATTTGAAAGTCAGCATTACACAAACAGAAGAGAGGCAGAGAGAGAGAGAGAGAGAGAGAGAGAGAGAGAGGTCCTCCATCTGCTGGTTCACTCCCCAGTTGGGCCCAATGGCCAGAGCTGTGCCAATCCGGAGCCAGGAGCCAGGAGCCAGGAGCCAGGAGCTTCTTCTGGGTCTTCCATGCGGGTGCAGGGGCCCAAGGACTTGGACCATCTTCTACTGTTTTCTCAGGCCACAGCAGAGAGCTGGATCAGAAGTGGAGCAGTTGGGACTCAAATCGGCACCCATATGGGATGCCGGCATTACAGGCAGTGGCTTTATGCACTACACCACAGTGCTGGCCCCACGACTAGTTTTCTTTAAGATTTATTTTAATTATTTGGAAGAGAGAGTTACACAGAGAGGTAAAGCCAGAGGGAGGGTGGTAGTCTCTCATCTGCTGGTTCACTCCCCAGATGACCACAATGACCAGAGCTGAGCTGATCTGAAGCTAGGAGCCAGGAATGTCTTCTGGGTCTCCCACATGGGTTCAGGGGTCCAAGGACTTGGGCCATCTTCTGCTGCTTTCCCAAGCCATAGCAGAGAGCTGGGCTGGAAGTGGAGCAGCCAGGACTCGAACCATTGCCCATATGGGATGCTGGCACTGTAGGCTAGGGCTTTAACCTGCTGCATCACAGCACCAGCCCCAATAATGAGTAATTTGTAAAGGAAATTTGGAAAACAATACAAAAAATAAAATACTTAGGAATAAAAACAGTTTTGAACAATGAAAATTATACAACTTGGCAAAGAAATGAACAAATAATAAATAGAATGGCATCCTGTTTTCGTGAGTTAGAAGACTTAATATTGTTATGATGTATATATTACATAAAGTAATCTACAGATTCATTGCAATCCCTATCAAAAATCAGTGTCATTTTTACAGAAATAGGAAAATCCATCCTAAAATTCGGATAGAAACCAATCTTGGTAAGAATAATGTGTGAGTCTCACAATTTCTGATTTGAAAATTTAATGCAAAGTTACTATATTCAAATAAGTGAAATACTGACATAAAGAACACCAAGGGATTAGAACAGACAAAACAAGACATAAGTTTTCATATATAGTCAAATAATTTTGTCAAGATTGGTAATACCATTCAATAAGGAAAAAACAATTTCTTATTTCTTCAACAAATGGTGTTTGAGATGCAGAATATGCACAAGCAAAAAGAATAAACTTGTTTTACTTAGTGTAGAGTTAATCTTATGAGTATAGATTTAACGGAAAATAGACCTTTGTAAAAAATAAAAATGGAAATAGGAGAGAGAAAGAGGAAGAAGAAGGGTGAGAGTACAGGTGGTAGGGTAGGGTAGGAAGAATCACTGTGTTCCTAAATTTGTGTATATGAAATTCATGAAGTTTGTATACCTTAAATAAAATTTCTAGGTTAAAAATATTAAAATCTACATGCAGTCCCCAAAAAAGAATAAACCTGAACCCATGTTATATCATATACAGAAGTTGACATAAGAAGGATCAAAGAGCTAAACATAGGAAATAAAAGTAAGTATCATGAGAAATTCAGCAAGATACACGAGAATAAAAATAGACACTTTAATGAAGCCAGAAAAACAAATCTTGACCTGAATGAA